>CM075967.1:6017528-7217528 GCA_038048745.1 Coluber constrictor foxii
GAACTAGAGACTGACTGATGTGGCCTTCTAAAACAGAGGTCTCCAACTTTGGCAGAGTTGTGTGGACTTCAACTCCCAGAAGTCCCCAGCCAGCCATTCTGGGAGTTGAAGTCCACAAGTCTTAAAGTTGCCAAAGTTAGAGACCCCTGTTCTAAGAGACTTTGGATATGACCTTGCAAATGTTAACAATGCAGTGAAAAGCTATTCAATATGGAGAAACGGATCGGGTGAATCAACTTAACTATTTGAATGACCGCGTTTGGGACGTAGTGGTTCAGTGGCTAAGACACTGAGCTTGTTGATCGAAAGGTCAGCAGTTCAACGGTTCGAATCCCTAGTGCCGCGTAACAGGGTGAGCGCCCGTTACTTGTCCCAGCTTCTGCCAACCTAGCAGTTCGAAAGCACGTAAAAAATGCAAGTAGAAAAATAGGGACTACCTTTGGTGGGAAGGGAACAGCGTTCCGTGCACCTTTGGCGTTGAGTCATGCTGGCCACATGACCACAGAGACATCTTCAGACAGCGCTGTCTCTTCAGCTTTGAAACGGAGATGAGCACCATCTCATCTCCGTTGGGAACGACTAGCACATATGTATTTCAATGACTGTCACAGGTCCTTTTATGTATACCCAAGTCAGTGGACTCCAAAACCCAAGAGAGAGCCAACACTACAACACAAGTCCTAGGCAACACACACACACACACACACACACACACATTCAAAGGCTAGTACTCAGTCAGTGGTGGGATTCAAGTAATTTAACAACCGGTTCTCTTCCCTAATGATTTTTTCCAACAATCACTTTGCCAAACTGCTCAGAAAGTTAACAACCAATTCTTCCGAAATGGTGCGAACTGGCTGAATCCCACCACTGTACTCAGTGCTCTCTACTCCACTCTTTCCCACTTCTGTTATGGCTCCTCCTGCTACTGCTCCATCAGCTACTACTCCTTGTGAGTCCTTCTGCTGGAGAGCAGTATATTTTTCTATCTGCTTTAGGCTCCTTTATTTCCACAGATCTCCTCCCTCTTTCCCACACACCAACACCACTACGTCCAGCTGCTTCTCTGTTCAGCTTTTATAACCAACTAGCTGATAACCTGGTGTTACCTGGGTATTTATTTATCCCAGTTCTGTATTAGACAGGAAGAGCAGCTTCACCCTGAGCCCTGATTTTGGCGACAATTAAATTAGTTAAAAATGTTTTCCCTGTACCCCCAGAAGCGTCAAGTAAAATGATACCACCTTGTTGATCATGTGGTATGTTTTTTTCTGATCTTGATTTAGAAGTTGCTTCTTGTCCATGATAAATGCACTATGTTGGATTTTCCCCCTTACCAGAGGGAGCCCCTTTGTGGAGTACTGTGAAGCCATTACTGTGACAACTCCACTGTGCTGTACGGTAGAAGCCATTTTAAGGCAGTACAATAGAAGCCATTTTAAGGCACAACAGGCTATATCTTAACAGAACACAAACCCTGAGGGGTGTTAGGGGTGTCTTACCCCCCACAGTATTTTTTTTCCAGAGAGTAAGTCATTTGTGTACCAAGTTTGGTTGAAATTGCTCGAGGCATTCCAGAGTTATGCTGGAACATACAGAGAGAGAGAGAGAGAGGAGAGAGAGGGAGAGAGAGAGAGAAAGAAGATTTATATATATATAGATGGTTGTTGTTCTGGCTAGGGGGAGACTTTAAAGGGATAACTCAACAGCAGCCCAGGTGCTGGCCATTTTGTAGATAGCTTGTCCTCTCACAATGACATTTTACTTCAATTAATTTTTTTAAAATCGCCGTTCATTTTTTTATTCTACAAACCACTTTTTTTTTTGTAAGGTAAGCCTTTCCTTACATCATCCAAATGCTGGCATGCCAATATTTGAGGACCTGCCACAAAGAAAATGGGTCAGCCTATTTTCCAAAGCATCAGAAGGCAAAACAAGAACAATGGATGGAAACAACCTAGAACCAAGGAGAAATTTCCTGACAGTAAGAACAATCGACCAGGGGGGTTGGTCTAGAACAGGGGTGTCAAACTCAATTTCATTGAGGGTCACATCAGGGTTGTGGTTGACCTCGGGGGGCCAGGCCAGTGTGGCCGACTGGGTGGGTGTGGCCAACTGGATGGGTGTGGCCAACTGGGTGGCCATGGACATCTTGACACCACTCCCCAAACTGCTGGCAAGTTTCCTCTTTGCATTGGGTAGACTGGGCCGAAGCCACGCTGGCCCGATGTTTCGTCTTCACATTGGGTAGACCAGGACAGCCCGGCGGGCAGGATCCAACCACATCATGGGCCAGATGTGGCCTATGGGCCTTGAATTTGACACCCCTGGACTAGAAGATCTCTTCCAACTCTGTTATACTGTTATCAGCAGTGGGTTTCCAATATTCTCACCACCAGGTTGCTGCATGCACAAACATACCGGGGCAGGTGGGCGATCACCCTAATCGCTACGAACCATCTGAATACCACCTCTGAACTGTTATACATGTGGTGCTTAGCCTGAAATAGGTTGAGTGTCCATTAATGAGCAAATCTTGTTCAGTTCTGTATTTTTCCCCCCTTAGTGCCGTTTCACTAACGCATTGCACATTATCCTGCATAGTTCTAGAGCTTCAAAGCCTTGGCGAAGGCTTTGAAGAGCAGAATACAATGGCCATGTTGCTTCAGCACGTGGATAGCGGGTGTACAGCCACTTTCCATTTTTACAAGTGTCAGCGGAAGTTACAAAGAGGCTGCAAGGGAACATAAAACATAAAACACTTCATCAAGGCAAAGTAGATGATTTCTTCACCGCGACAGGAAAGCTTTTAACCCAGGTTCCTGTTTCCTTCAGTGACCCTTGAGACGATCCATTGAAACAAAACAAAGCAATCCTGAATGAATGTTGACTTTTGTATCGTAGCTTTCTCGCCAGCTTCCCCAGGGAACAGAGAGCACCACACCCCAAAAACAGAAATGCTGGAACAAAAGAGGGATCTGAATCTGGATAAATAGTACATAATTATACAAAGTGTTCCAAAGAAATCTTTTCGAAAACTGCAACGAACAGTAAGAGTATCAGTTAAAGTGTTAACTAACCAAGAGATGATAGATAGATAGATAGATAGATAGATAGATAGATAGATAGATAGATAGATAGATAGATAGATGATAGATAGATAGATAGATAGATAGATAGATAGATAGATAGATAGATAGATAGATAGATAGATAGATAGATAGATAGATGATGGATGGAGGGGTGGGGTGGGGTGGGGTGGGGTGGGGTGGGATGGGATGGGATGGGATGGGATGGGATGGGATGGGATAGGATAGGATAGGATAGGATAGGATAGGATAGGATAGGATAGGATAGGATAGGATAGAGATAGATAGATAGATAGATAGATAGATAGATAGATAGATAGATAGATAGATAGATAGATAGATAGATAGATGGATGGATGGATGGATGGATGGATGGATGGATGGATGGATGGATGGATGGATGGAGGGAGGGAGGGAGGGAGGGAGGGAGGGAGGGAGGGAATGGGATGGGATGGGATGGGATGGGATGGGATGGGATGGGATAGGATAGGATAGGATAGGATAGGATAGGATAGGATAGGATAGGATAGGATAGGATAGGATAGGATAGGATAGATAGAGACATGGTAGAGATAGATAGATTAGATAGAAAGATAGATAGATAGATAGATAGATAGATAGATAGATAGATAGATAGATAGATGGATGGATGGATGGATGGATGGATGGATGGATGGATGGATGGATGGATGGATGGATGGATGGATGGATGGATGGATGGGATGGGATGGAATTGCTTCTGGGCTTTCTGCCAACCATAGTAGATTACGATTATTTATTCTTTGGATTCTTGTAGGCTGTAAAGAAAGTTAATTAACAGCCTTTGTTTGAAAAAAAACTGATTTAATTTAGTAAACTAAGGTTTATACAGACTTTGTGTGTGCTGCGTTCTTTGGGGTATGTAGCTGGGGCAGAACATGGAGTCAACCAAGTCTTTTAGTTCTGCAGCTGTTCTAATGTGAAACCAAGATTGAAGGATGGCTTCTATTAACTGAGTTTTACTGCTGGGTCAGTTCTGACTAACAAGTTTCTTTAATGTTCCATAGATTTTCAACAGGGTTAAGGTCTGAGCTATTCTCAGGCCATTCCAGCAGTGGAATAGAATTATTATTTTTTTATTTTATTTATTTAGCAAATTTATATACCGCCCTGCTCCCGGGGGACTCAGGGTGGTGAACAGCCAAGATAAAATACAGGCAATACAAACATTAAAAACCCATTAAAATTATTAAATATTTTGGCCAAAAACAAATTTAAAACACCCAATTTATAAAACAGTATCAGTATCTCCGGGGGGGAGCTCTTTCCAGATGATAGGTGCCCCCACAGAGAAGGCTCTCCTCCTTTTTCAATATGATTTATCTTGAAACTCCAAAAAAAGTGGTGTTATTAGCCATCAAACCTCAAAAATACACTTTTCCCAAAAGATTCCCACAATTTTGGCCACTGCTGTACCAGAAGAACTGATGGCCATATCATTATGGTCAACGAACCCTCAAGTTAGCCAAATTTTATGCATCTAATATGTTCTATCAAACTCTGCCTAAGCAGACGCTCAAATTGTATTCTCGGCTGGGGAAAAATTAACATGAGGATGCCGCTAATGATCACTCAATCAGAGCCGGAAGGGATCTTCGAGATCTTTTAATCCAGCTCCCTGCTCAAGCAGGAGACTTTCTACCATTTCAGACAAGTGGTTGTCCAATCTTCTCTTGAAAACCTGCAGTGATGAAGCACCCACAATATCTGAAGTTCCAGATTTGGAAGGCATGCGTGAAGACGAGAAGCTGGACAGATACATTTCTGAACAAGTTCATTTCAAAGGTCAGGGATGCAACTGACATTATTGCAACTTGGGATTCGCCTCCTGCCTTGGGCAAAGACATGAGCAAACTGGAAACAGACCTGGGACATCGTATGCTGATGCTAGCAACAACTTAGCTGTAATTACAGAGGCATCGTATTTCTGACCACCATGCAAAGCACGGAGCTTGCTTTCTGCTCAGTGAGTCACAAGGTGTGCAAATCAGGCATGAAATGAAGTGCAAATGGATTATTTCTAATGGAATTGTTGTCTCCAAGTAAACGTGTTTAGTTACTTACAGAAGAGAGTTGGAAGGGGAGAGCTTTGGAGAGCTTCTTAGCCCAATCCCCTGCTCGAGCAGGAGACTCTATACCAGGGATGGCTAACCTTTTTCCCATCGTGTGCCAAAAGTGGGGTAGAGTGCAGGAGGGTCGCTCGTGCGTGTGCCCACACCCACAATTCTATGCGACCCACCCCCACCCCGCCGTGCATGTGCGTGCAACCCCCCTGTGCTTCTCCCACTTTTGGCATGTGATCGCAAGGTAGGACCTCTTTTTCGCTCTCCCCAGGCTCCAGAGCCTTTCTAGGAGGCTGGGGAGAGTGAAAACAGCCTTCCCCACCCCACTGAAGGCCCTCCGGACGTCGGAAAAGTCCCATTTGCCAACTTCCGGTCCTACCGGAAGGCCCATTTTTCACTCTCCCCAGGCTCCAGAGCCTTTCTAGGAGGCTGGGGAGCGCGAAAATGGCTCCCCCCCCCTCCCCAGAGGCCTTGCAAAGGCCGGAAACAGCCTTTTTCCTGACTTCCAGTAGGCCCAAAAGGCCCGAAAATCAGCTGGCTGGTACGTGCATGCACGCCAGAACTGAGCTCGCGTGCCCACCAATATGGCTCCGCGTGCCACCTGTGGCACGCGTGCCATAGGTTTGCCATCAGGGCCCTATACCATTTATTTATTTCTATTTGTTTTATTTTATTTGTCAAGAACGTATTAGGTAACATATATAAGCATAAGCATGAATTGAATACATAAAATAGATACGAATAGAGGAAACATTAGGACAGGGATGGTAGGCACTTTGGCACACTTATGCACGCCCCTTACAGACTCTTAGGAATGGGGTGAGGGCAACAGTAGACAGTCTTAGGTTAAAATTTTGGGGGGGGGGAGGTTGGGGAAGAAAGCACAGAGTCAGGTAGTGCATTCCAGGCATTGACCACTCTGTTGCTGAAGTTGCATTTTCTGCAATCGAGTTTGGAGCGGTTTACTTTAAGTTCGTATCTACTGTGTGCTTGTGTATTGTTGTGGCTGAAGCTGAAGTAGTCGTTGACAGGTAGGACATTGTAGCAGATAATTTTATGAGCTACGCTTAGGTCAGACCGAAGGCGGCGTAGTTCTACGTTTTCTAAGCCTAGAATTTCAAGTCTGGGGGCATAAGGTCTTCTGTTGCGAGCAGAGGAGTGAAGGACTCTTCTTGTGAAACATTTCTGCACACACGTTCAATTGTATTAATGTCCGATATGTAGTGCGGGTTCCAGACGGATGAGCTGTATTCGAGAATTGGTCTAGCAAATGTTTTATTATTTATTTATTTATTTTATTAATCATATTTCTATGCCGCCCACTCTCCAAGGATTCTGGGCTGCTTACAACAATCGACAGTATACTAAATAGCATATTGCCCCCAACAATCTGGGTTCTCATCTTACCCACCTCGGAAGGATGGAAGGCTGAGTCAACCTTGAGCCGGTGAGCTTTGATCTGCTGATCTGCTGAACTAGCAGTCAGCTGAAGTAGCTGCTGTACAGCACTCTAACCACTGCACCACCTCGGCTCTGGTTTTTTTTTTTTTTTTTGTATGCTCTGGTTAGTAGTGTGATACTATTGGAGAAGAAGCTACACAAGATTAGGTTTACAACTCTTAATGCCTTTTTGGCGCTGTTGTTACAGAGGGCTTTGGCACTTAGATCATTAAATATGAGTACTCCAAGGTCCTTGACAGAGTGAGGGTCATCTACAAGGTTGTGTCCGCTCAGCTTGCATTTTGTGTTCTGGTTCTTTTTGCCAACATGTAAGACCGAGCATTTGTTGGTTGAGATTTAGAGTTGCCAATTGTTTGACTATTCTGACACAAAGTTGAGGTCTTTTTGAAGAGTAGCAGCATTGTAGTGGTGTTAAATATTTTGACATCATCGGCGAAAAGAATGCAGTTACTTATAATATGATCGCAAAGGTCATTTATGTATAGTATGAAGAGTGTTGGTCCTAGAACATTGCCTTGGGGGAACATCACTATTAACAGGTGCAGGATTTGATAGGGCACTCCCTATTTTGACCATTTCAGACAAGTGGCTATCTAGTCTCTTTTTAAAAACTTCCAGTGATGAAATACCCACAATTTGTGAAGGCAAGCCATTCCAATGGTTAATTGTCCTCAACGTTGGGAAATTTCTCCTTAGTTCTCAGTTGCTTCTCTCCTTGATTAGTTTCCATCCATTGTTTCTTGTCTTGCCCTCTGGTGCTTTGGAAAATAGGTTGACCCCCTCTTCTTTGGGGCAGCCCCTCAAATGCATGCATACTGCTATCATGTTCTTCTTTTCTCTAAATAATTGAATTCCTGCAACCGTTCATCATATGTTTTAGTCTTTGGGCCCTTAATCATCTTAGTTGCTCTTCTCTGCACTTTTTCCAAAGTAATGTTGTGACTAAAACTGGGTGCAGTATCCCAGGTGTGGTCTTACTAAGGTTTTATAAAGAGGCACTAATACTTCACGTGATCTTGACTCCATGCCTCTGTTCATGCAGCCAAGGATCACATTTGCTTTTTTTAAAAAAATTTGATTTATATGCCGCCCTTCTCCGGAGACTCAGGGTGGCTTACAATGCGTTAAGCAACAGCCTTCATAGTTTTGTATATTTTACAAAGTCAGCTTATTGCCCCCACAAACTGGGTCCTCAATTTACCTACCTTAGAAAGGATGGAAGGCTGAGTCAACCTCGAGCCTGGGGAGATTCGAACTTACTACTTGCAGACAGCTGGAGTTAAATTACAATGCATTAGTCTGCTGAGCTATCCAGGTTTTTTGAGCTGCTGCTGCATGCTGCTGCCTCATATTTAAGGGATCGTCCACTAGGACTCTAAGATCAAGAGATGGAGTGCACAAAAAAATTATCCACGGTATTCAAGCTTTAAAAAAAAAATGGAAGGTTTTCCTCACCATATCCAATTTGCATGTGTTATTTAAAGATAAGTACCTGTGCTTTAAAGTGCAACTCAAGCGAATGATGCCTTCAGGCAACATCATGTATACTCAGTGAGGCTTCCTGTGGAGAGGCACACCTGGAATTCCCTCTGTATAACATGTGATGTGGCTTAGAGATATTTTAACTTGGAAAGCATCGACCACATTCTCTGGCAAAGAGCTCTCAATTTCCATTGGGTAAGATAATGTTCTCTTGGGCCTGAAGGGGTAGGATGTTCTTGCTGAATGATGGCACTTAGCAGCCCTGGATAGCACCAGATACTAAGTTATCCCACACGAAGTTTTACAGACCTGTATTAGAAGAATTAGAAGAAACCATACGACTATGTCTGATTTACTTTGGCCACCTAATACCACTTTATATTGCCTTGGTAAGGCCACACTTAGAATACTGCATTCAGTTTTGGTTGCCACAATGTAAAAAAGATGTGGAGACTCTAGAAAGAGTGCAGAGAAGAGCAACAAAGATGATTAGGGGACTGGAGGCTAAAACATATGCAGAACGGTTGCAGGAACTGAATATGTTTAGTTTAATAAAAAGAAGGACCAGGGGTGACATGATAGCAGTGTTCCAATATCTTCAGGGGCTGCCATAAAAAAGAGGGAGTCAAGCTATTCTCCAAAGCACCTGAAGGCCAGACAAGGAATAATGGATGGAAACTGATCAAGGAGAGAGTCAATCTGGAAACAAGGAGAAATTTTCCGTCAGTGAGAACAATCAACCCATGGAACAGAAGTTGTCCTCAGAAGTTGTGGAAGCTTCATCACTAGAAGCTTGCAAGAAGAGATTGGACTGCCATCTGTCAGAAATGATGTAGGGTTTCCTACTTGGGTTGGGGGTTGCGGTTGGAGACAGGATAGCAGTCTTCCAATATTTGAGGGGCTGCCACAGAGAGGAGAGGGTCAAGCTATTCTCCAAAGCACTTGAAGACCAGATAAGAAACAATGGATGGAAACTGACCAAGGAGAGATTCAACCTAGAAATGAGGAGGAACTCACTGTCACTTTCTGACAGTGAGAACAACCAACCCATGGAACAGAAGTTGCCTTCGGACATTGTGGGAGCTTCATCACTGGAGGCTTTCAAGAAGAGACTGGACTGCCATTTGTCAGAGATGGTGTAGGGTCTCCTGCCTGGGTGGGGGTAGTTGGACTAGAAGACCTCCAAGGTCCCTTCCAACTCCGTTATTCTGTTCTGTTCTGTTCTGTTCTAACATCATGTGTGCAAATTCATTGGAGAAGTCAATGAGGCTAGGAATGGTTAGTGGAGCAAGAAGAAGAGGCAAGCAAAGAACAGGTTGGCTTGACACCATCAAAACTGATACAATGGTGAACATCCAACAATGATGGGGTGGCATGGAAAGCACTTGTCTATAAAGTCTTCAAGAGTCGGACAGGATTGAATGGTTGAAACCACAACAACATTAGAAGAATTGTCCAGAAGCCAGGAATCTTTCTGAAGACTTCCACTATCAGGAAGGACTTAAGAAACCAAATAATATGGACTTCAAACTGGCCCATCAATGGTTAGCATTTGAGTATCAGGCTAACCAAGGACATAGGTCCCTTCTTACACCCATTTCATTAATGGAAGTAATTTTTGTTTAGATTGCGTACATCTTTTCTAAATTTGTAGTGTAAATTTACACTCCTTTTGTTTCTTTCTGTCCTTTTGGGAAAATGCAGGTAGCCCTTGATTTACAACAGCTCTTTTAATGGCCAACGGCGCTGGAAAAAGTGACATTTTGACCCAATGTCTATGAAGAGTCACAGCCATCCAGATAACAATGATTGTCGCAAAGGTGTTTTTTCAAAAGGCAACTGGACTTTTGCTTGGCACTTTGGGATCTTGTCCTACTAAGAGCACAACCCTTGTTCAAAAGAGCTGTAATTATTTTCAGGCTCTGCCTGAAAATTAAACAATACATTACATTCTGCTTACACCAACCTCAAAGGAAGAGTGTCCTCTGGTGGTTACTCCATAATATAACATCATGCCCATCGGTGTTTTAAGTTGTGACATCTCACACAGTTCGGATCGTACGTCTAAGGAAGGAATAAGGAGAGAGTAAACCCTGTGAACATAATAGCACTTTCCAATAAAATCCAAACTGTTGGATTATGCTGCAAGTTAATTTTGTATTTCCTTACAAATCCAAACAGCCAGGAGGAATAGATCAATCATTCATTCAGCCAGTTTGGTCTAATGGTTAAGTGAGAGTTCTAGTCCCATCATAGGCATGAATGCCAGTTGGATAACTTTGGGCCAATCACTAGGTCATTGTGAGTTCTAGTCCCGCCTTAGGCATGAAAGCCAGCTGGGTGACTTTGGCCCAATCACCAGGAGACGGTGAGTTCTAGTCCCGCCTTAGGCATGAAAGCCGGCTGGGTAACTTTGGCTCAATCACCAGGAGACGGTGAGTTCTAGTCCTGCCTTAGACATGAAAGCCAGCTGGGTGACTTTGGCCCAATCACCAGGAGACAGTGAGTTCTAGTCCTGCCTTAGACATGAAAGCCAGCTGGGTGACTTTGGCCCAATCACCAGGAGACAGTGAGTTCTAGTCCTGCCTTAGACATGAAAGCCAGCTGGGTGACTTTGGGCCAATCACCAGGAGACAGTGAGTTCTAGTCCTGCCTTAGACATGAAAGCCAGCTGGGTGACTTTGGCCCAATCACCAGGAGACAGTGAGTTCTAGTCCTGCCTTAGACATGAAAGCCAGCTGGGTGACTTTGGCCCAATCACCAGGAGACAGTGAGTTCTAGTCCTGCCTTAGACATGAAAGCCAGCTGGGTGACTTTGGCCCAATCACCAGGAGACAGTGAGTTCTAGCCCTGTCTTAGGCACGAAAGCCAATTAATAACTTTGGTTCTGTCACTCTCTCTCTCAGCCCATCCCACCTCACAAGGTTGCTGTTGTGAAGAAAATAGTAAGAGGACGGAATATCAGATAATACTCACCCCCCCCCCCTTGAGTTATTTATAAAAATAATAGTGACAGAATTTGACTGATCTTGCCTGGGTTCAGCTATTCAGAAAGGCCAGGTCTGTTTAGTACCTCGCTGGGAGATTTCCCAGGAATACCAGAACTGAAGGCTACCCCAAGAAGCTAGGAATGTGGGGGTGAGGGAGGCCATTCTGCAAAATGGCAACAGATTTTCTGGCAGACATCTCATTACCCATGTAGGCAACAGCATCAGTACTAATAAGGAGTGCTGTTTGTTGTCATTTTATATTCTGCTTACTTGCCTCTCTAAGACCACCCCCATAGACAGGCAAGCCACCAGAATATAAACTGACAGCAAACACCACTCCTTACTAGCACTGATGATGTTGCCTAGTTTGGGTCATGGAGCGTCTGCAAGAAAACAGAGCAAGCTCGGAGAGCACCAAGGACCCCTTGAGTCAAAGATTGGGGCTACAGAACTGGGCTGTAGAATTAATCCTCGGATTTCATCCACAATCGGGACCAGAATTTCCATCATTAAGCAGAGAGGTTCTTAAGCGACTCGCATACAGTTTTGTGGTCTTTTTTGCAAATAGCTGGAGTTGTTAAATGAGCCTTGTGTGGTTGTTTAGCAAATCTGGTTTCTTCCAGGGGTGAAATCCAGCAGTTTTTGACAGGTTCTGGAGAACCAGTAGCGGAAATTTTGAGCAGTTCGGACAACCGGCAAATACCACCTCTGGCTGGCCTCAGACCTGAGTGGGAATGGAGATTTTGCAATATCCTTTCTCCAGGAGTGGGGAGGGAATGGGGATTTTGCATTTATCCTTCCCCTGGAGTGGGGTGGGTGTGAGAAATATAAGAATTATTCCCGTAAAAGTATAACCTGAGTAATGCCATTTTAAATGTTTTACCTGATATAACCTGATTATATAACTTGGTAGTGAGAGCATGAGAAGAGGAACTGTGTTGTCCCTGTGATGCTTATTTTGCGGGATATATGATGCATATTTTTGAGGAAATAGATGTTGTTTGGGGTCACTTTGCCCCTTCCAGAAGTTAAAGCCTACAAATAGTGATACCATTTAGCATGGAAACATCTGTGTAGGATTTCTGCATATAACAGTGGGAAATGGAGATTTTGCAGTATCCCTCCCCTGCCACGCCCATTAAGCCACACCACGCCCACCAAGCCACGCCCACAGAACTGGTAATTAAAAAATTTGGATTTCACCACTGGTTTCTTCCCTTGAGTTTGCTTGCCGGGAGCCAGCTGTGAAGGTTGAAAATGTTGATCACGTTTGCATGGGATGCTGCAAACGTCATAAATACATGCCAGTTGCCAGCTGCCCAACATTTTGATCATGTAACCAGGGGGATACTGCAACAGTTGTAAGGACCAATTGTAAGTTACTGTTGTTGTTTTTTTAAGTGCCATTGTGGCTTTGAATAAATGGTTACAAGTGGAGGGACTACCTTGCAAACATCTGGATGATCTCTGGAAAGCAGCCGCCAGCCAGCACGTTCTGCATCAATAGATCTGTGGATCTGTGCGATCCAGATGTGGTGATCCTACAGAAGATAATGTTTTTTTCAGCGATGATGTAACACAAAGATGATATGTATTTAATTTTAAGAATCAAAGCAATAAAGCTTCCCAAGAACAGCTGCTGAGCGACATGTGTGGGACAGTGCTCTTGTACTGTATCTAGGTCCTGCTTGGAGGCTTCTCCCTGGCTTCTAACTAACTCCCCGCTGAAGACAGTATTCCTGGTGAGATAGTTGAGTTTTTGCTGTGGTCCTGTCCCTCAATGATGCCATCCTTAGCTTTCTACAGAAGGAGGAAAAGACTAAAAGACAATGCTGCCACCTAGTGGTTCGAATGTTGGGTTGCTTACTGTGTTTTTGGTAGCTCAATTGGATTTATGTGAAATGTGGATGACAGACAGCTGTTACCAGTGGTGAAATCCATTTTTTTTTACTACCGGTTCTGTGGGCGCGGCTTGGTGGGCGTGCTGTGGCTTGGTGGGCATGGCAGGGGAAGGACATTGCAAAATCTCCATTCCTAACCCACTCCAGGGGAAGGATACTGCAAAATCCCCATTCTGGGGCCAGCCAGAGGTGGTATTGGCCGGTTCTCCGAACTGCTCAAAATTTCCGCTACAGGTTCTCCAGAACCTGTCAGAACCTGCTGGATTTCACCCCTGGCTGTTAGGTATAAGCTGGGTTGACAAAACCAGAAATGAGGAGGTGATAAGCAGCCTGGGAAAGCCAAGGGAAATCATCCAAACCATAAAAAAAGCAAAAATTAGAATATTTTGGACATGTGATGCGACACCCAGCATACTTCGCTTAATCCTCCCGGGAAAGATTGAAGGCAAATGAGGTCCAGGCAAATGAAGAACATCATGGCTTCAAGATCTAAGGGACTGACTGGTTTGGCTAAAATACAGCAGCATTTTTTCGTGCAGCTGTTGATAAAAATAGGATCACCAACGTCCGATGGCACAAGAAGAAGAAATGGATTAAGATACGAGATTCAGCAGTGAACTATTAAATAAATATATTTAGTCTGTCAACCTGTCCGTATGTACAAGTAGAACCCAGAGGTCGGTTCTACATGTGCGATGTTTTGATGATGTCGGGGTTGGTGGGCGGAGCCTATATAGAACCAGTGCAAACCGGGGGTAACCCACCACTGATACACACATGCACGCCAGTGGTAGGTTCCAATCAGCATTACTACTGGTTCTCTTCGTGCACGCGCTTCGCACGAGCACGTTAAGTAGCTGCCCAGCTGAGGTGCAGCAATCCACTCTACCGCACCTATCGGCTGGGCTAAAAAAGAAGAAATAAAGGTAGGAATAACACGGGGACAGATGGGAGGGCCCAGCTCCCAAACAAAGAGAACCGGTTCGGTGACGTCACATCGTCACCGCTACCGGCTTGGCCGAACCGGGAGGAACCCAGCACTGATGCACACACACATGGACGCACACAAGAGATACCAGATCACAAGCACCACACATAAAAAGCCAGGCAGAGCATCAATGACATCATTACAATGATCTCTTGACTTTTTTGAACATGCCTGCAGATAGCCTGTCAGGAAGCATGAGGTCATTACAGGACTTGTAGTCCAATGCACATGGAGAGCATCCAATTGGGGGAAATCTCTTCATTCCATGGGAGAAACATTTTCGTGTTTCCCCGAAAATAAGACCCTGTCTTATATTTTTTTGAACCCTGAAATAAGCTCTTGGCCTTATTGCCATGCGCTCAAAAGCCCCGATTGGGCTTATTATCAGGGGATGTCTTATTTGGGGGGAAACAGAATATAAATTTTAGTCCATTGATTACAGTCCCCAACTTTACAAAAAGATACATTATCTGTGATAATGCTCAGCTCAGACCAGCTCAGATTGCAACCCCCCCTCCCCCCGCAGGGCCAATCTTGGTGGCCCTCAAAACATGCTCCACAGAGTTGTAGGGGATTTCTATTTGGATGTTAAATCAACAGAAAAACTTCAGGGTTGGCTCTTAAATCCAAAGAACATTAGAAAAAATAAATAAATACCTGGAGCTCGAGGTTGAACTGTGAAGTCTTTGGTGCCCTCGGAGCTTGGGATTTTTCTTGCAAATGTTTCATTACCCAATCTAGGTAACATCATCAGTGCTAGAAGGGAGTCAGGTTTGGGAGGAGGAGGAGGAGGAGGAGGAGGAGGAGGAGGAGGAGGAGGAGGAGGAGAAGGAGAAGGAGAAGGAGAAGGAGAAGGAGAAGGAGAAGGAGAAGGAGAAGGAGAAGAAGAAGAAGAAGAAGAAGAAGAAGAAGAAGAAGAAGAAGAAGAAGAAGAAGAAGAAGAAGAAGAAGAAGAAGAAGAAGAAGAAGAAGAAGAAGAAGAAGAAGAAGAAGAAGAAGAAGAAGAAGAAGATATTTACCCAACTAGATAACTGATGAAGAACACAACCAAGCTAGAGAGCACCAAGGACTCCAAAGAACTTCCTCAAAGAAGATTGATGGTAAATCAAATCTCTGGCCTATATTCAGGTCCACCTTTACTTACAATATGTGTTTGGAGCCAGTTCCCTCACCCAACTTTCTCACCGAGTCATTGGGGAAAGAAACAAAAGGAAGAAACACACTGTACTCATTTTGAGTTCTGAAGGAAGGGCAGATGGAAGGCTCACCGATAAATAAAGCCGTCAAGACTTGAGCTCAGCATCAAAGGCTCTTTCTCTCTTTATCCCACCCATGACCCCTTCCCATGTATGCACACGCCTATGTGTAAGTGTGCAAACATCCATGGATGCCCTCGCAAACTGGAAAGTAGAAAACGCAGCCTAGAAAAAGGTGGCCAGGAACCATATATTGTTGCCAAGACAACTGAACGAACAATGATCTTTTAACATTCTTGTCACGATTTGGGAGATAAAGCATCAGACCTTTAAAAAGACGTGTGAGCTCAGGAATGCCAGCCCTACTTTGAGAAAAGCAGAAAAGGCCAGTTTATATTTTCTAATTTTTTAATACAATGTTCTACCAACTGGCAGGTTCTTTACTTCGGATGTGACCAGATGCTTAGAATACGACTGCGTGTCTCAAGTAGGTATCTTAATGCCACGTACTCTATTCATCCATTTATTTGTTCCTTTCCTTGTATCACATCTTTATTATTTTTACAAATAACTCAAAGCAGCGAACATATCCAACACATTTTCCTCCTCCTGTTTTCCCACCTCAACCCTGTGAGGTTGGGCTGAGAGAGATTGGCTAGCCCAAGATCACCCAGCTGGCTTTCACACCTAAGGCGGGACTAGAACTCACAGTCTCCTGGTGATTTGCCCAAAGTCACCCATCCGGCTTTCATGCTTAAGGCAGAACTAGAACTCACAGTCTCTTGGTGATTGGACCAAAATCACTCAGGGGCTTTCGTGCCAAGGGTAGGACTAGAACTCACAGTCTCCTGCTTTCTAGCCTGGTCCCTTAGCTACTAGACCAAGTTTAGATACTGATGACCAACATTTAAAATCTCTTGGCACATGAATTTGGATACACAGCTGCTTTGTAACATCTGAATTCACAAGAATAAAGACATTCGTTCTTTGGCAGCTCACAGCTGTCTATAGCAACTTCTTCTGATGTCTAAGGCTTTAAAAAAAACAAGACTTCCTATCATTTAGTTTGCCATAATTGACATCGGTGACGAATTAGTCCCTAGTACGTTCGGTTTTTTTCATGAATTAGGTGTGGGGAATCACCCATGCGAGTCATATCCATTCCTAGGAGGGAACACGTTTAGAGGGATTTTCATTTTAGGGTTGATTATAACCTAATGAAAGGATGTGGTGGCTCAATGGCTAAGATGCTGAGCTTGTCAATCAGAAGGTCGGCAGTTCGGCGGTTCGAATCCCTAGTGTAATGGGGTGAGCTCCCTTTCCTTGTCCCAGCTTCTGCCAACCTAGCAGTTTGAAAGCATATAAAAAATGCAAGTAGAAAAATAGGGACTAGCTTTGGTGGGAATGTAACAGCGTTCTGTGCGCCTTTGGCGTTGAGTCATGCCGGCCACATGACCACAGAGACGTCTTCGGACAGCGCTGGCTCTTTGGCTTTGAAACGGAGATGAGCACTGCCCCCTAGAGTCAGGAACAACTAGCACATAAGTGCAAGGGGAACCTTTACCTTTAGTTCTCATACATAGCGGGAATTGTGATTTTTCTCCACCCTTATCCTCTCCAAAATTGGCTACTCTTCCAAAATGTCTATTTCCCTGAAAAAAGAAGAACAAGTAATGGTTGCTTCTGGAGCCATCCATAACTACTTACTTTAGCAAACTTAGTTTTAATAAATGAGCAGATGATTGAAACTAGCCAAAATTCCAGGCTAATATTTGCAACCAAGTGTATTAAGGAAAAGTAAGAGCACCTAGAATCTGAATCTGTCCTGGAATCAGAAAAGGGCAGAGACAGATAGCTATTCTTTTCCAAAGCATTGTTTCCAAGGGCTTGAACGATCCTTAAATGTAACTTTAAATCCAAGGATGAATTTATCGTTGGCCGTTATCTATTAAAGTTTGCCCAGGTATATCTCAGCCTCTGTTGGTTAACCAGAATGGAATTGTCTGACATGACCATCTTTAAGCCATCGTTCTAAGCCATGGCTCGTTTTAACCACAAGCAGAAAGGTTCCCTCAAAATATGGAGGGTTGGTTTTAACTGCAGTTTACAAGCCACAAGGACTGGGTTGATACAACGTGCTGAGTTTTAAAAAAACGAGCACCGTGGTTTAGAATAATATGTGAACTTCTACCAACATTGGTCAGCTGGGAACAAGGGTGGGCTTCAAAAATTTTAGCAAGGGGTTCTCTGCTCGGTTGATGTGGGTGTAGCCATGGTGGGCATAGCCTAGTTGGCCTCCTGCACCATGGGACAGGGGTGGTATTTTTGCCCTCCCCAGGCTCCAGAGGCTTTTCTCAAGCCTCCAGGAGGGCAAAAACGGCCAACCTGAGGCCCTTTGGAGGCTTCCCAAACATCCGGTAGGCCTGTTTTTTTGCCCTCTCCGAGCACCCTGCACTTACCTGCATCCAAAACGGGCTGCGTATGGACTCCTTGGAGGGGAGGGATAGGGTGGGCGGGGCCAGCCAGGAGTGGGATTTGAGGGTTCTCCGAACTGCATGGAATCTTAGCTAGAGGTTCTCCCGAACCCCTGAGAACCCCCAGCAGCCCATCCCTGGCTGGGAAGGAACTAAGAGATGGAAGAATTAGAGAGCGGAGCTCGCGTCAGTTACGATATTCCACTCTGGCCTTCTCCCTTATTACATCCCAAAGGTTAACAAGTTCTGATTGAGCCACTTGTTTATCGCACACCCAGAGTTTTTGGCTCGGTCTCGGCCAAACGTAGGAGTGAAGAAATGCCGTCACTGCACTAACACCTCACTTGTATGCACAAGTTTAATCAGGAGACCAAGTAAAATCCCCCTTTTCCTGGAATGGGAGCAAAAGAACAGCTGACTGTGAAAATGTGTTTAAGAAATGTCTAGGGGGGGAAAAAAATGGGGAAATACACAAAAGGCTGGCACTGCTGAGGTGAAACTGAATTCTGTGAGGGTTTGTTCCCTTGGTTATGTCTGAGGAGAACTCTGTGTGAAAATGGGTTTTTCGGTAAGAAACAATCTTTTTATGTTCCTTGCTCTTCTGTTGAGACCTTTCCGGGGTGGACTGCTGGGGTTCGGGAGAACCCCTAGCTAAGATTCTGTGCGGTTCGGAGAACCCCCAAATCCCACTCCTGGCTCGCCCCACCCACCCCGCTCCTCCCCTCACAGGAGTCCCCACTCAGCCTGTTTTGGATATAGGTAACTGTACGGCATGCACCGAGGCTCGGGGAGGGCAAAAAATGGTCCTACAGGAAGTAAGTTTCTGGCCTCCAGAGGCTGGGGAGGGCAAAAACGTCCCCCCACCATGGAGGCTGACTAGGCCACGCCCACCATGGCCACGCCTACCCAGCAACTGGGCAGAAAACCCCTTGCTAAAATTTTTGAAGCCCACGACTGGACCTTTCCCTTGTACAGAGAGAGACTCAGGCTGGTTTTCACATCCCAATGTTTCAGTCACAGTTTATTCTACAAGCCATAATGATCGGATTATCCTTATACCCGCCACCAAACTAAACTACGGCTTGCCAGGCTAAAGAGCTGTGGTGGTGCAGTGGTTAGAAGATACTACTGCAGGTTACTTCTGCTGCCTGCTGGCTGCCTGCAGTTTGGCAGTTCGAATCTCACCAGGCTCAAGGTTGACTCAGCCTTCCATCCTTCCGAGGTGGGTAAAATGAGGACCCAGATTGCTGAGGGTTTGCTGACTCTTTAAGCTGCTTAGAGAGGGCTCGAAAGCACTGTGAAGCGGTATATAAGTCTAAGGGATATTGCTATTGCTACAATGAGATTGATGAAGGTGACTTATGAGCATTCTTTGCTCTTATAAGAACTGTGGTGGCACAGTGATTAGAATGCAGTATTGCAGGCTAATTCTGCCGACTGCCAGCAGTTCAATTCTCAGCAGCTCAAGGTGGACTCAGCCTTCCATCTTTCTGAGGTCGGTACTGTTGGGGGCAATATGCTGACTCTGTAAACTGCTTAGAGAGGGTGTGAAGCACTGTGAAGCAGTATATAAGTCTAAGTGCTTTTGCTAAAGGACAAGATCCCAAGGAGCTAAAACAAACAACATGCTAGGATGTCACCGCATATGAACCCAACCACAGGTACATAAATCTGCGAGTGAGCTGACTTTTAACAGCAGAAACAAGCAGGGCTACAGAGTTTCCCTTCTACCAAGAAATCTGATGTTTTAGATTCAGATATCGGAAGATATTTCCTGTTTTTTCCATTATGAACACAATGTTTGCTGGTGGCTTGGGATATCAGGCATATATATATTGTAGAGTTGGTTTATTATTGCCCTTTATTGCATCTTAGCAATTCCCAGTCACCTTCCGATGCACCAATTTCTGATGCAAAAATAGCTCCGAGAGATATTGGAAAAGGCAGAAGCTAGAAGCTAATTTTGTGAGTGGTTGTGACTGTAATTTTAACTGTGTGAGATGGTAGCAACCAGGCATGCTCTTCAGAGCCCGCGAGCCAACATGCCATCCTCTTCCAGCTATCCCAATCTCCCCACATTTCTGTACCCGAAATCCCATGTCTCTACTGTGTTTCTCTTCTTATGCTTCATTGTTTTGGGGATTACTTCTAAGATGCTTGCAGTTGAAGCTGCAAATGTTCCTGGACATACAATGGAAGGGAAGTTGACATGCAGATTGCCTTCCAGATGTAGGTAACACTCTGGGGTGGGGCTGCTGGGGGTTCACAGGGGTTCGGGAGAACCTCTAGCTAAGATTCTGTGCAGTTCAGAAAACCCCCAAATCCCACTCCTGGCTGGCCCCTCCTACCTCACCTCACCCCTCCCAGAAGTCTTCACACGGCCCCTTTGGATCCAGGTAAGAGCAGAGTGCGCGCGGAGGCTCAGGGAGGGCGAAAAACAGCCCTACCGGAAGTTTGAGAAGGCTGGAAACAGAGCTTCCAGAGCCTGGAGACGTTGTTTTCACCCTCCCGGAGGTTCGAGGAAAGCCTCCGAAGCCCACAGAGGGCAAAAAACGCCCCCTCCACCCCGTGGTGCAGGAAGCTGACTAGGCCACGCCCACCATGGCCATGCCCACCCAGCAACTGGGCAGGGAACCCCTTGTTTAAATTTTTGAAGCTCACCCCTGGTAACACTTCTCCGGGGACCTGAAGGACAAACCGAATTGCTGAGAACCTCTCCATCAAAGGTTTTTTATGACCAAGAAATATCTTATTAAAGATAACCAGCAGGGGGCCTCTTATGTCAACCTCCGGCCAACAGACTTTGCTTAAACATATCTTGCCCATCTCGCTTTTTTATCTTCTCTTGATGTCTTCTTCGTGGTTCAGTTTAGCCTCTCCTGTTCTGCCCAAATGCTACATATGGCCCTCAGCCCCAGATAGGTTGTGTGCCCATTCATTAGCCAATTTTCTTCAGTTCTGTATTTTTACCTCACCCCCCCCCCTCCCTTAGTCACTGCACTCAGTTTCACTAATGTGAAACTATTTTCCAAAGCGCCAGAAGCCAGAAGGACGAGAAGCAATGGATGGAAACGAATAAAAGAGAGATCCAACTTAGAAGTAAGGAGAAATGTCCTGACAGTGAGAACAATTAATCCGTGGACCAATTTGCCTCCAGAAGTTGTGGCTGCTCCATCACTGGAGGTTTTTTAAGAAGAGATTGGACAACCATTCGTCTGAATTGGTGTAGGGTTTCCTGCCTAAGCAGGGAATTGGATTAGAAGATTTCCAAGGTCCTTTCCAATTCTGTTATTCTGTTCCGCTAATGTGTTGTACTCATTTTTGCAAAGTTCTGGAGCTACCAAGGGATGCCTTCCTCCCAGACCAGTTAATAGAATTAACAGAATAACAGAGTTGAAATGGACCTTGGAGGTCTTCTAGTCAAACCCCTTGCTCAAGCAGGGAATCCTATTCTATTTCAGTCAAATTGTTATTCAACCTCTTCTTAAAAACCTTAAAAACCCACAACTTCTGGAGGCAAATCATCCCAGTTCTTTCAGATCATCTTTCTCCATTCCTCCTCCTCCTCCTCCTCTTCCTCCTTTCCCCCCCCCCCTTATCAAAACTTCCATATTTTGGAGCTCATTGGTCCTGTTTTCCTCATAGATCCATTTCTCAGACACCGCGTGTTTGGAGCATCTACATGGATCCAAAAAATCTGCTCTCTCTGAAATATACCGCAACATTACATCATTTCCACCCGGAGTGACAAACTAGCAACCTCTTGATCCTGGAATCCTGGAAAACAAGCGCCGATGAAAGCTCATCATGTTGTCTTTCTTTTTTTAAACGCTCCAAAGGGTTTTATTTTATAAAAAGAAGTGGAGTAACGGGTAACGTTGGCCCCCAGGCGATCCATTGCTATTTCAAGATACAGCTGGTGCGTGTCTGAATATACAAAGATGGCTTTTCAAGGAAGATGAGCAGAGTTGAAAATACTTCCCCCCCACCCCACCCCCAGACAGATGCCCAGTTATTTGTCTGGAGTAAATAGTCTTTAAATATTGACTCTTGTCCGTCAAGCTTTTTACCAGAAAGAGAATTGGCCAAGACAGCAGGTATCTGGAACTTCAAAACAGAACTGATACGTGCCTCACAAATAAATATTGGGGAGATTCAGGCTTCCAAACAACTTCTCACAAAGGGGCAGGATGAGGTCATTTGTGGGACTTGGCCATCTTAACCAAGTGAAAATCACACAGCAAAAAGCTGAAGGACTTTTCATCACACAAAGTGACTTGTCTGAAGGAGATTCTCGGTCATCCAGGTCATATTTGTCTCAAAGGTGCTTTTTCAAAAGGCAACTGGACTGTTTTTTTTCCTTGGGGAAGAAGAAGGAGAAAATATTTCGCTTCTCATCCAAGAAGCTTCATCAGTCCTTGGATGAAAAGCAAAATTTCTTCTTCTTCTTCCTCAAGGAAAAAAACAGTCCAGTAGTTGCCTTTTTTTAAAAAAAGCACCTTTGAGAATGACTTGCCTGAAGTTCTTTTGTTTCCTTCAGAACCACAACTAATCACAATTATTGAACTTCTGCGTGTCGCCGTTTTCACATGGAGGGCTCAGAAATATTGCCGTTGTTACCTCACCTTCAGGCTATTTCTGAAGACACAGAAAGAACCCTCAACTTCATATCGCTCCTGGCACAAATTCCTCACGCTGTTTGGGTGCACGACATAAGCCGTGCCCAGTTTATATAGCCGTAGCCTTCATCCTTCCAAAAATAAAGAGACCACAGGTCACAAAAGAAAGTTATCAAGCCCCGTTTTAAAGGAAGGTTATTCCTTTCATTTCAGCTTTTTGCTTCTTATTCAATAAACAGCACGACTTGAATGTATTGAATCTAAACCAGGAAATGTGAATAAAAGGCTGCTCGTCGCACAGGGTGTATATATATTTTTTTCACCTTGTGAATTAAAAATACCAGATTAAAATATTACACTTGAATTTGTTTTAAGACTGGCTTCAACAGCTCTTTTGGGGAATCCCACAGATAGGGACTTTTCAGTAATGGGTTTTGTAGTTTCAGAATTCCTGCCTGATGCTGTTACTATAGTAGTCTTGTAATAGTAGTAGTAATTATTATTAAAGTTATGGATTGCCCAACTCCTACTGACTCTGGATAGTGAATATCTTGTTTAAAACTTGAGAGAGAGAGAGAGAGAGAGAGAACATAAGAAGGATGACAAAGACTGGATGGAAAAAAACTACAGTTTAAAGGAGCTTCCACTGTCCTTCACAATTCTTCTAAACAACAACTGAGTGGGAATCACTTAAATCTTGGGGGAACCTCATTCCAGAAGGCAGGGACTGCCACAGAAAAGTTTCCCAATAAATGGCATTTTTAATCAAAGGAACCTGGCAAAAACGCCAACTGTATTAGATCAAATCAGCCAGGCAGATGCTACGGGAGACAGGTAATTATTCAAGTATGTTATGTACAGTATGTTTGGGACACTCATATTATTTTTTTTTAGAAAAAAGTTGAAGATGCTTTTTATGATTTATCTCCACATTCCATCATTTGGTTATTGCTTCAGACACCTTCCTGCGATTATTTGAAAAGGAGGCCGCCTGGAATTCACTTAACTCCTGTTTTGTACTTTTTTTTTTTTATCAATGGAGATGAAATTATGGAAATGCAGTTGTTTGCTCTATTTGTAGCCGGAATTCGAAGAACATGCTTTAAGAAATAGGGTCAAAGTCCAAAAACATACATTTGAGAGATATGTGTCATGTTCTTTGAGCAATCTTAAAGTAAAGTGTATCAGTCGTCAAGATCAAAAAAAAAATGAGAGGGAGAATTACATGCAACGGACAATTTGAGAAGGATAGAACATAGAATAATAAGAGTTGGAAGGAACCCTGGAAGTCTTCTCCAAGATGAACCCTTGTAGAAGATCAACAAAAGACTGGGGAAATGAAGTTAACTTCTGTCTTCTAGTTCTAATGCCTAGTGTCCTGCAAGACATTTTATTATGACTTCTAAGATAAGAGATTATTATGCACCAGCAAAGAACGGAAGAGAAAAATAACTTCTGAATAATACAACCAAAATGCGAAAATATGACAAAGAGCAAACTCCCCCATTCCACACACACACACACACACCCCATTCAAAACAACCGATGAAGAAGAACTGGAGACCTTATTACATTTCATGACATCCCTACCCATTTTCCAGAAACCTTGGCTACCCCAACTGAAACCGTCAAGATGAAATTCCTGGCTTTAGTTATTCCTTGACAGCAACTTTGTCTATCGATGCCAGCAATGTAACGCGGGAGAGGGGAAAAAGGATGCTTCCATTCTCCTTGGATTTGGAAATTTCTCTTGGGCAGATCTTTTTCCACCTGGAGCTGGGAGGAACAACGTCCCACTTCCCACCATGGGTGGTTTTAAGGCAGAATAGAGTCCGTGCAAAAGAGAGAGAGGAAAGTTGGGAGGACCCATATCTTCCCATGTTGAATTTCAGATAAATCAATGGATGCGTTTTCTGCTGGCTGCAAGATCGATCTGGAGCTGAGAAAGAGTTAACCAAGAGAGAATAAAAGAGTTTGGGGTGGAGAGGGAGGGAGGGAGAGAAATGTTTGAGCTGACACTTCATCTGGGGAGGCGGATCCTCCTGAATCCTGATTGGCCTCAAGTTCCATCCCAAAACTCCACCACCCCCCTCTTTTTCCCCTTTTCCTCTCCCCCCTCCCCAATTCTCCTCCTCCTCCTCCTCCAGCTCTCTGCTCCCTGGGGAGGAGAATGCAGAATAGTGAGCGAGATCAAAAATAAACCTCTTATGTCAAAGCAGAGGAAAGAAAGTATAAATACCGCAGCTCTTTGCAGTTTGCTCTGCAAGGAGCTACTCAGGGAGAGCAAGTCCTCATCCAAGGAAGGAAAAGTGGGAGGGGAGGTAAAGCCAAAGAGAGAAAGAGAAAGAAAAAGAGAGAGAGAGAAATTAAGAACTTCCCCCAAGACTCTTTCAGTCTCTTTCTGTGCTTTTCCCAACTGGACAAGTTGACTTGCTGGTGCTGCTGTTTCTTGTCTGGTTTTGTGACAGCTGCTTTGCAAAAAAAAATAAAACATCCAGGAGGCCCTGAGGAAGCTGAGAATTCACCGTTGGGGCAGAAAAGGATTTTTCACCCTTTGCACCCTGGACAACTTTGCTGCTAACTCAGCTGATCCCTTATTTTTCCCTCTCCAACCTTTGTCTCCTTCTGTCTCTCTCCTTCGTTTCCTAGTCTTACGTTCTGCAGGATTGCACCCTGCCTCAAAGCCAGTTGGGCATTTGCTTCTCCGGTGAAGCTCCATCTCTCTCTGTGCTTGTGTGTGTGTTTCTTAACTTGTCTTCTGCTCCTTCTCCAGCTTCTAGCATCTATGCCACTTCCTCTTCAGCAGCAATCCTGCGCTAGCTGGTTGGCAGCTCTCTTTTCACTCTTCCCCTTGCTGCTGTTTCAAAATGCCTGGGCATTATCTCTCCAGAATAGTGACGGCGGTGTTCAGGAGGTGGTGCCCACCTGGAGAGATATGCCTCTGGGCAAGGGCAGACAGGTTTCCTTCTCCATCACAGCCTTTGGGAAAGTGCTTCTGTTGCAGCTGGAACCCGATGCCAGCTTCTTGGCTCCTGGGCTGAAGATTCAACATGTTGGTAGAAAGGAACCTGTTGGGTTGTTGGCTGAGAAAAAGGAGGAGGAGGAGGAGGAGGAGGATGTGAAGCTCAGAAAATGCTTCTACTCAGGGACTGTCAACTCACAACCAGACTCCCTAGTGGCTGTTAGCTTGTGTCAAGGCATCCATGGCTCCTTCTTTGTGGATGGAGACAAGTACATCATCCGGCCCCAAAGTCATGGAAGTGGGGACCCCCTGATGCAGGTTCATCAACTCCAGAAGAGAAGCTGGTCCAAAGAAGCTGCCAAGGACAGGCGAGGAAGGGGAGCCCACCAGGAACCCAACAGCACCACTACTTTCAACCGAGCGAAGAGGTTCACCTCCCAGGCTCGTTATGTGGAGACCTTGCTGGTGGCCGATACTTCCATGGTCCAGTTCTATGGGCAAGATCTGATGGTAAGGGAGATGCTTTTCTACTCCTCCTGTATCTTTCCAGGCTCGGGACTCAGACAGTGCATGCAAAAACTGTTTAGATCGAGAAACTGGGGGTGGGGGGGGGGCATTCCTGTTGCATGAGGTAGCAACCTTGATGAAATGCAGCCGCGTGTTATAACAGTTGTAAGCACTCCAGATCTTGGAACGTTCCGTACTACAAACCACATCGGTCTTGAATTCACAAGGCAGTCCTCAGCCTCCCTCTCCCCTACTATGAGGGTAGTAAGTTTGATTCACTCCACAGGGCAGTTTTAGCAACTCACAAGAGAGCGGCTGAGATTCTCCAAAGGTGACAGGACTAGGTAGTAGTAGGAGGAGGATCCAAGAGAAAGACACAAAGAGGACCAGAGGTGAAGGTACGGACAGGGTCACTGCAGGACAAATATGTCTTTTAAAGCTTGCCTTTTATAGAAGAGCAGGATTCCGTATTAACCAAGAGTCGGAGCAGCCACGGAGCAATGATGCCTCCCTCCCGTGTACTGTAAAAACCGGGCTGCATTTTCTTCCCAGTATGATGTCATTTGCATCCTTGCATTCTCCTTCTCCTGATTGGCATCCCTGGATTAAGGCCAAGAGGCATTTCGGATAAAGTCACGTATGCTGAAACACGTTACAAGGGAAAGCTTAACACCTAGGTGTTATTTTTTTGGCCGAAGTCCCGGTGGGGGCTCCAGTAACGCTGAGCTCCAGCGTGACTATGGAAATTGGCCACTGCCTCCCCTGGCTGGCAGGAGGAAGAGATCTGCATTTTTAGCCAATCTCTATAGATATTCTGATTTGGCCTCCTGTTCCTTGTCCCTGGGGAAAAACCGTCTAATAGAAGCCGAAAGCCCTTTGAATTCTGCAGAAGAAAGATAAGACACTTTTCTGTCTGTCCTCTAAACTTTTACTTTAAAAAAAAAACTTTACTTTTAAATCCCTTCCCTTCCTTTCCCTCCCGTTCCAAAGCAAAAGACTTTATAGATTTTTGGAGGCTGTATGATTGCACGTTAATATAATACCGTTTGGTAAATTGTAAAGCGGAAACATTTCGATTTTCCTAATACTTAAGGATCTCAAACTAGTAAACGTGTATTCTGTACCAAACAGGGGACAAGAGAACTGTAAAACAATTTAACAGGACAGGCACGGATGTGTCATATGTTGATGTCGTTTGAATGACTGTAAGTTCTATCATGTTGGACAATTTAGGGCCTTCTTCTCTTAATCCTTGGCACAATTGCTTAGTTTGTTTGGAAAGAAGGCAGGCTAGACACCCAACCATATGTTAACTTTCAAGTCTTGGAGAGCGTGTTTTGTGTCTGTCTGTGTGCGTGTGTGTCCGTCTTTCTCTCTCTCTTCTCTCGTCTCGCTCTCTTTTCTCTCTTCTCTCTCTTCTCTTCTCTCTTCTCTCCTCCCTCTCTTTTCTCTCTCTCTCACTCTCTCTGTTATGAGAGATTTATTTATTTAGCGTACGGCTGGTCACGCACAGTATTGTGTATGAGAGAGAGAGAGACGGAGAGAGAGAGAGAAAGAGAGAGAGAGAAATGGAGGGAGAAAAGGAGGGAGGGAGGAAGGGAGGGGAGAGAGAGACAAGACAGAGAGAGACAGAGAGAGAGATTCTGCTTATTTTTTCAGACCCCTGAAAAAAAATATTAAAACCTGACTAATTTCATGCCAGTCTCCATGAAAACTGCATTCAAATTTACTAGCTCTAATTGGAAAAATGTTCTGCCTGGAATTTATGTGTGCCCCCCCCCCCAAAAAAAAGCTCTGACTGCTACGTATCAGAGAATAAATTAATCTATTAAGGACACTACATGAGAAGAAAAGGAGAAACTGTTTGGTCCGAAGTCCGCTAAGTGCATTTGTGAAATTTACTGGCTTTGCCTAACGTCCGTTAAAAGATTTTAGGATGGGAATAATGGGGAAGGGGGTGGTAGATCTGATCAACTTGTGAAAAAAAGTAATAAAAAGAGCAGCTGAAATATGCATTGTCTTTCAGTTTAGCAATGGAAATAGTGTTTAGTGGGTTCAGGGGTTTCGTTGTAACTCTGCCCTTCCACTTGAGTACCATCTTAGGACATCCATCTTCTTTAGAGAATGTGATTTGTATATGGCTTGGGATGATCATCACATGATCCCCAAACTAAGCATGTACCATACCCGTGCACAAATCAGACACTCTCTTCTTAAAAACTTCCAGTGTTGGAGAACTCACAACTTCTGGAGGCAAGTTGTTCCACAGATTAATTGTTCTCACTGTCAGGAAATTTCTCCTTAGTTCAGTGGTGGGTTGCTCCCGGTTTGGTCCGGTTCGGCTGAGCCAGTAGCGGTGACGGTGTGACATCACCGCTACTGGTTCTTTGTGAATGGGAGCTGGGCCCTACCTATTCCTATCTCTATTCCTAACTTTATTTCTTGGGTTTTAGTCCAGTTGACAGGTGCGGCAGAGTGGATTGCTGCACCTCAGCTGGCCAGAAACCCAGTGCTCTTGCGCGTAGCTCAAGTTTGGCGCACGAGAGAGCAAAGCGAGCATATGCATGGCGATCGCGCGCAAAGCACATGTGTGAAGAGAATCGATAGTAACCCACCACTGCCTTAGTTCTAAGTTGCTTCTCTCCTTGTTCAGTTTCTACCTATTGCTTCTTGTCCTACCCTCAGGTGCTTTGGAGAATAGCTTGACTTCCTCTTCTTTGTGGCAGTCTCCGAGATATTGGAACACTGCTATCATGTCTCCTCTAGTCCTTCTTTTCATTAAACTAGACATACCCAGTTCCTGCAACCATTCTTTGTATGTTTTAGCCTCCAGTCCCCTAATCATCAGTGTTGCTCTTCTCTGCATTCTTTCTAGAGTCTTTTTTACATCATGATGACCAAAGCTGAATGCAGGATTCCAAGTGTGGCCTTACCAAGGCATTATAAAGTGGATTAACACTTCACGTGATCTTGATTCTATCCCTCTGTTTATGCAGCCTAGAACTGTGTTGGGGTTTATTTTGGCAGCTGCAGCACAGGGCTGGCTCATATTTAAATGGTTGTCCACTAGGAGTCCAAGATCCCTCTCACGATTAATACTATTGAGCAAGGTACCACCTATACCGTACCTGTGGATTTTGTTTTTCTTGCCTAAATGTAGAACTTTACTTTTTTTTTCACCATTGAATCATATATAATGGATGAAAGAGCATTTTAAGTATCAGCATTTGTTACACGACAGCAATGAATCTTGGGAAAGTTGGCCTTTCCCATGTATTCCCATGAGAATTGCTGTATTAACATCAACCCATTATTGAGTCCCTTCCTACACCAGTCCTTGAATGAGCACAAAACAAGGCAGCTGTCCCCACTGCTTTTACTATGTTTGTTTTATAAAGGAGTTTACTTTTCTCTATGTTGAATTTCATTTTGTTAGATCTGCACTTGATCTGGCCCGCTGTGGGTATGAGTAGAACACCTTATGCCCCTGCAGCCCTTAAATTTAAAGAGCACGACCCATGACTCCAGCCAGCAGCAGTATCGAGCGACTCTGAACAATAAAGCCATTTTTTTAAAAAAAAAAAACGTTTTTCCAGGATCCGTGGACTCTATCTTCTAGCTGGAGACATCGTGTTAGAGCCACATTGTTCTGCCAAAAAAATCTCTCCTCCTTTTATTCCCAGCATCTTAAACTTGGGTAAAATGAGCCTGAACAGCCATGACTCGTTGCTTCCTTAATTGTTTTTCTTTTTTTAGAAACAATTTGCTGAGCACATTATCACAGCTAAGGCTTGATAGTAAACTCTTGGTGGTCTGCCACAGCTTTGCTTTGACCGCGGTTAGACTTTAACAGGTGTCTCAGTCACTGCCAGCAATTAAGCAGGGAAAGCTTCCACCACCAAATGCAAATGATGTGAAAAGAGGGGATCACTTTGGTGCTATCTGATTTGCAGTCATTACATTACCCAACTCGGTAATACCATCAGTGCACCCAGATTCCTTTTGTGCCAAGGCGGGACTGGAACTCACAGTCTCCTGTGAGTTGGCCCAAAGTCATCCAGCTGCCTTTATTTATTATTATTTATTTTATTCTATTAATTTTATTTCTATACCGCCCTTCTCCCGTAGGGCTCAGGGCGGTGTACAGCCAAAATAAAAACACAGAACACACAAACATCACAAAATCACAATTTAAAATTATTAAACCGTTTGGCCCAATTAAATAAAACCCAGAATTTAAAATAACAGATTAAAAATCATTTAAATGGTCAGCCCGGCCTGTTGGAACATCAGGGTCTTGAGGGCACGGCGGAAAGTACGAAGGTTGAGGATGTTACGTTTCTCCGGGGGCAATTCGTTCCAAAGGGCTGGAGCCCTCACAGAGAAGGCCCTCTCCCTGGGAGTCGCCAGTCGGCATAACTTGACTGATGGCACCCTGAGGAGCCCCTCTCTGAGAGAGCGAACCGGTTGGTGTGAGGCTATTGGTGGCAGAAGGTGGTCTCGTAGATACCCAGGTCCTAAGCCAGAGAGTGTTTTAAAGGTAGTGACCAACACCTTGAATCGCACCCGGAAGACCACTGGGAGTCAGTGCAGTTCGCGCAGGAGAGGTGTTACATGGGCACAACAAGTTTTATGCCTGAGAGACTAGAACTCCCAGTCTCCTGATGATTAGCCCAAAGTCACCCAGCTGTTTTGTGCCTAAGGAAGGGCTAGAACTCACAGACTCCCAGTTTCTAACCGGTTACCGGTTAGAACAGAATGTTGGAAGAAAATGTCATAGGCCAGGCATCCTAGTTTTTCCCTTGTAAAATAGCCTATGGTACCAATTCAGGAATGAACAAGATAGTTGGCTTTTGTGCAGTCAACGTAGACAAGCTACCACCTCATCCCTCATCACAGGCACAAAATTATCTTGTGTGTTGGTCAATATTTTTTTTCCCTCTCCTGCTGAAAGATATAGGCATCTTGAACGATATTTTTTGAAGAGGCTCAGAATGAATACATGTATTAACAAGCTTCATTTTTAACAGTCTGACTTCTTCCATTTCTTACTTTCTCCCCTGTCACTCCAAAAAAAGCAAAAAAAAAAACCCCAAAAAACCTCCCCAGGGAGAAAACACATCCCCATAAAGAAGCAGAGGAGAATATTCAAATTTGGATATGCGAATTGAGGTACAGGATTGAAACACATCAAGAATTATGATAATTGGCATAGTTTGCAGGGAATTAGCATGTCAGTCGGTTGCATCTCAGATTAACAGATTAACAGAGTTGGAAGGGACATTAGAGGTCATCTAGTCCGACCCCCCACTTAAGCAGGAGACCCTACACCAGTGATGGCTAACCTTTTTGCCACACACAAAAGTCGGGAGAGTGTAGGGTGGTTACAAGTGCGCGTGCCCACACCCATATGCGATCCCCTGTGTTCCCCCCACATTTGGCACATGATGGGCCTGGTAGGCCCATTTTTTGCCCTCCCCAGGCTCCAGAGCCTTTCTAGGACCCTGGGGAGGGTGAAAAAGGCCTTCCGCATCCCTCAGAGACCCTCCGGAGGCCGGAAATGGCCCGTTTGCCAACTTTCAGTGGACCTGGAAGGCCCAAAAATCAGCTGGTGGAGCTGAGCTCGCGTGCCCACTGATACGGCTCCGTGTGCCACCTGTGGCACGCGTGCCATAGGTTCGCTATCACGGCCCTACACCATTTCTGACTAATGGCAGTGCAGCCTCTTCTTGAAAGTCTTAAGTGATGAAGGTCCGACAACTTCCAAAGGCAACTTCTGTTCCATCAGTTGATTGTTCTCACTGTCAGAAAGTTCCTCCTCATTTCTAGGTTGAATCTCTCCGTGGTCAGTTTCCATCCATTGTTCCTTGTCTGACCTTTGGGTGCCTTGGAAAACAGCTTGACCCCCTCCTCTCTGTGGCAGCCCCTCAAATATTGGAAGACTGCTATCATGTCTCCCCTGGTCCTTCTCTTCACTAGACTAGCGAGGCCCAGTTCCTGCAACCGTTCTTCGTATGTTTTAGCCTCCGGTCCCCTCATCATCCTGGTTGCTCTTCTCTGCACTCTTTCTAGAGTCTCAACATCTTTTTTATACTGTGGTGATCAAAACTGGATGCAGTACTCTAGGTGTGGTCCTACTAGAGCTTTATAGAGGGTCATTAGTGCCTCCCTTGATCTTGATTGTATCCTCTATTAATGCAATTTAGGACTGCATTGACTTTTTTGGCTGCCACTCCACGCTGCTGGCTCATATTTAACTGGTTGTCCACAAAGACTCCAAGATCCCTCTCAGAGTCACTGCAGTTAAACCTGGTTACCCCCAGTTTATACGTGTGTTTTTGGTTTTTCTTGCCTAAGTGTAGGACTTTACTTTTCTCTACATTGAATTTCATTTTGTTAGACAGGGCCCAGTGTTCAAGTTTGCCAAAACACCTGAAGGCCAGACAAGGAATAATGGATGGATACTGGCCAAGGAGAGATTCAACCTAGAAATGAGGAGGAACGTTCTGACAGTGAAAACAATCAACCCATGGAACAGAAGTTGCCTTCAGAGGTTGTGGCAACTTCATCACTTGAGACTTTCAAGAAAAGATTGGACTGCCATTTGTTAGAAATGGTGTAGCGTCTCCTGCTTAAGCGGGGGGGTTGGACTAGATCAGAGGTGGGTTCCAGCAGGTTCTGACCAGTTCGGGAGAACCGGTAGCGGAAATTCTGAGTAGTTTGGAGAACCGATAGTAAAAATTCTGACTGGCCCTGCCCCCATCTATTCTCTGCCTCCCAAGTTCCAGCTGATCGGGAGGAAATGGAGATTTTGCAATAACCTTCCCCTGGAATGGGGTGGGAATGGAGATTTTACAGTATCCTTGCCCTGCCATGCCCACCAAGCCACGCCCACAGAACCAGTAGTAAAAAAATTTGAAACCCACCACTGGACTAGGTGACTTATAAAATCCTTTCCAACTCTGTCAATGTGTGTTAAGATTCATCCGGATCATGAGTCTATCTTCTAGGCCAGTGATGGTTAACCTTTTTGCCATCGCATGCCAAAAGTGGGGGTAGCGCGGTGGGGTCACACGCATGCGTGCCCACATCCATACTTCTATGCACCACCACCCCCCACCCGTGTTCCCACTTGCTTTTGGCATGGGATGGCCCGGTGGGCCCAGTAGGCCCGTTTTTTTTGCTCTCCCCAGGCTCCAGAGCCTTCCTAGGAGCCTGGGGAGGGCAAAAACAGCCTTCCCCACCACCCCAGAGGCCCTCCGGAGGCCGAAAACAGTGCATTTCCTGACTTCTGGTGGGCCCAGAAGGCCCAAAAATCAGCTGGCTGGCGCACACATGCATGTCGGAGCTGAGCTCGCGTGCCCACCGATATGGCTCTGCGTGCCACCTGTGGCACCCGTGCCATAGGTTCGCCATCATGGTTGGCGAACAGCCATCATAGGCTGTTAGCTATTCCTGCCAGTTTAGTATCATCTGCAAATTTTTTGAGTTTCCCTTCTATTCCCTAATCCAAGTCGTTTATGAAGATATCTCTCTACAGTGGAAAAGATGACAATGAGCTGTGCTCCTTGTCTTAAAATTGCTGTCCAACCCAACAGGAAATTTTGAAAGCTCGATTTTCTTGGTTGCCGAGGATTCCCTTTGATCTGTAAACTGCCCGAGATTGGGCAATCCTTCAAAGCAGAAGACCTTCCTCTGAAACTAGGACACATGGCCACCCAGAGCAGGATTCTTCTTAGCTTCCTCTTCTATGGTCCGTCTAATGTTAAACAGCTGCTCTCATGTGGCTTTGTAGTGCCTGTTGGCACACAGCATCTCTGGGTTATGAAGCATTCTGGTATGAAAAACACACTTCAAAAATGAGTGTTGTTATTCCGAAGGCCAACAGTTGAAAGAAAACTTTGGGGAAATTTCCAAAGAAAAGCAAGCCAGTGTAACATTAATTTGTTTGCCCCAAACACTTGGTCTTCAACGGGGAAAATTTCAGATATTCTACAAAGTTTGATCGTATTTATAAGATAGGATAACCACATTTAAGAACCAGTTTGGTCTTGTGATCAACATGCTGGACTAGGTACCGGGCACCTGAAATCTGCCTTGGGCATAAAAGTCAGGGGTGGCTTTGAGCCAGTCACCCCTGCTCAGCCCTAGGGAGAAGGCAATGCAAACTACTTCCAAAAATGCTGCCTAGAAAAACAAATGATATAGTTTCTGGGAATTATTCTAACTCAAAGACAAAACAATTTTCTTTCCTTTCCTTTCCTTTCCTTTCCTTTCCTTTCCTTTCCTTTCCTTTCCTTTCCTTTTCTTTCCTTTCCTTTCCTTTCCTTTTCTTCCCTTCCCTTCCCTTTCCCTTTCCCTTTCCCTTTCCCTTCCTCTCTCCCTCGACTTTTCCTTTTCCCTTTCCTCTTCCTCCTTCCCTCTCTCTCACTTCCCTTCCTCCTTTCCTTTCCTTTCCTTTCCTTTCCTTTCCTTTCCTTTCCTTTCCTTTTCTTTCCTTTCCTTTCCTTTCCTTTTCTTCCCTTCCCTTCCCTTTCCCTTTCCCTTTCCCTTTCCCTTTCCCTTCCTCTCTCCCTCGACTTTTCCTTTTCCCTTTCCTCTTCCTCCTTCCCTCTCTCTCACTTCCCTTCCTCCTTTCCTTTCCTTTCCTTTCCTTTCCTTTCCTTTTCTTTTATTTTCTTCCCTTCCCTTCCCTTCCCTTCCCTTCCCTTTCCCTTCCTCTCTCCCTCGACTTTTCCTTTCCCCTTTCCTCTTCCTCCTTCCCTCTCTCTCACTTCCCTTCCTCATTTCCTTTCCTTTCCCTTCCCTCGCTCCCTCGACTTTTTCCTTTCCTTTCCCCTTTCCTCTTCTTCTTTCACTCTCTTCCTTCTCTTCCTCCTTTCCTTTCCTTCCCTTCTTTCCTCCCTTCCCTCCTCTCCCTCCCCTCCCTCTCTCCCCTTCTTTCCCCTTTCCTTTTCTTTCCCACCATTACCCTTTTTTTCCCAATAAGAATTCAATAGCTTGGCTACTTTGAACCATCCTGAACGTTTTCCCAACTAGATCGTCAAACCAAATTGACATCAAATATCATGTGAAGTCAGCCAGGGAGGCCTGAAGAATACCTGAACAAAGGACAGAAGCAGAACTATCATAACAGGAGGGCAAGAGCATTATGGGTGTGGCATGTGTGAGCCAGATTGATGTTGCCACAATAGAGGGAGAAGGAGTGGGCAATCCGTTGGTGTTTTTAATTGTTACTTACATGTCCCACTATTCCTGGGAGGGGATCAGGTTGGAAGAAATGTAGGAGGATGTCACTTCCATATCTCCCTTCTAACTTATCTGCCTTAGCTTGGATTCATTGACTAACTTTAAGACCTCAACCTGAACTTCATATCTGAACTGTAAAATGGTAACGGTGAAGGTTCCCCTAGCACATATGTGCTAGTCATTCCTGACTTTAGGGGGTGGTGCTCATCTCTGTTTCAAAGCCGAAGAGCCAGAGCTGTCCAAAGATGTCTCCGTGGTCATATGGCCGGCATGACTCAATGCCAAAGGTGCACGGAACGCTGTTGCCTTCCCACCAAAGGTGGTCCCTATTTTTCTACTTGCATTTTTTATGTGCTTTCGAACTGCTAGGTTGGCAGAAGCTGGGACAAGTCACGGGAGCTCACCCCATTATGCAGCACTAGGGATTCAAACCACTGAATGGCCAATCTTTCGATCGACAAGCTCAGCGTCTTATCCACTGAGCCACTGCTTCCCTGTACATAGTAGCATTTTTGTATGATCTTCCTTCCCCAACTAATGAAATTTGAAAGTGTCTATTTGAGAAGCTCTGTCCCCCCTCTCCCACCCCAAAGACTTCTTTTCCTAAAGTTCTTCGGGGAAAGGAAATGCTTCTCCAACAATTTAAGTCTGTTGTGTAGATAATGTGCCCATTGAGTCTTCAACCCTCACGAAGAACAAAGAACAGTCAGCAGAGGCAATATCAGACAGAAGATGATTAAGGGATGAAAATGAATCAAGGACCAGGAGACAAAGGACAGAAGAAGAGCCTTAATTTTTTTTTAAGGCAGAGAGAAAAGTGGGGAAGGGACTAAGGAAAACCAAGAATGTAGGCACAATCTCAGTAATATAGAGGATGGAAGAAACATTTCAGATATTCCAACTGTCTTCTGCTCATCTATAGTGAACAACAACAGAGTCAGTATGGTCTAGTGGTGAAGGCACCAGGCTAGAACCAGGAGACTATGAGTTCTAGTTCTGCCATAGGCATGAAAGCAGGTTGGGTGACTTTGGGCCAATCACCAGGAGACAGTGAGTTCTAGTCCTTCCTCACACATGAAAGCCATCTGGGTGACTTAGAGCCAATCAGTGGGGGACTGTGAGTTCTAGTCCCACCTTAGGCATGAAAGCTGGCTGGGTGACTTTGGGCCAATCACCAGGAGACAGTGAGTTCTAGTCCTTCCTCACACATGAAAGCCATCTGGGTGACTTAGAGCCAATCAGTGGGGGACTGTGAGTTCTAGTCCCACCTTAGGCATGAAAGCTGGCTGGGTGACTTTGGGCCAATCACCAGGAGACAGTGAGTTCTAGTCCTTCCTCACACATGAAAGCCATCTGGGTGACTTAGAGCCAATTATTGGGCAACTGTGAGTTCTAGTCCCCGCTTAGGCATGAAAGCTGGCTGGGTGACTTTGGGCCAATCACCAGGAGACAGTGAGTTCTAGTCCTTCCTCATACATGAAAGCCATCTGGGTGACTTAGAGCCAATCAGTGGGGGACTGTGAGTTCTAGTCCCCCTTAGGCACGAAAGCTCTCTTTCTCTCTCTCTCTCACTCTCAGCCCAACCCACACATAAGATTGTTGTGGGGGAAATAGGAGGAGGAAGGATTATTAGGTATATTCACCACCTTGAGTTATACAGGAAAAAAAAATGCTAAAGGCAGGATAAAAAAAGAAAATAAATGAACCATTGTGCGCACAATTGAATTCCTGGCTTGTACTTTTAGATTGGCAGAGGAGCAGAGATGGGTTCCAGCAGGTTCTGACGAGTTCTGGAGAAACGGTAGAAGAAATTCTGAGTAGTTCAGAGAACCGGTAGTAAAAATTATGACCCATATATTCTCTGTCTCCAGAGTCCCAGCTGATCGGGAGGAAATGGGGATTTTGCAGTAACCTTCCCCTGGAGTGGGGTGGGAATGGAGACTTTACAGTATCCTTCCTCTACCACGCCCACCAAGCCACACCCACAGAACTGATAGTAAAAAAAATTGAAACCCATTACTGCATAGGAGGTGCTGTTATTTGAGATGGGAGCCACGACCTTACAAAAACCATATGGTAAACAGTCCAGGCTGCCTGTCTTTCTTCGTGACCCTTGCCCAAGACTTCGAAAGAAGTCAACTGTTATTAACAGAAAACAAGAATCATCTCAGGCCTGCTGTTCTAGTCCGCCTCGTCTAGTGTGAGCATCTGTGGTCTGGCTACTTCCCAGCTCCAGCTGACTAGGAAACGTAACTACCACAAACCATTCACAGAGATTCCACGACTTCCTGTGGCTAACTTCGCGTGCCCAGGCGGTTTGCTTAAAACATCTTCATTGTGCTCTTGCAAATGAGCCAATAGTATCTTCCCCCTCCAATATATTACATTTAAACAGCATACACAGGAAAATCTTAACATGCCTAGCTGGTACAGCTGTTGAAAAGATGTCCTTCTCCTGGACATACGCTGCACTTTTATTAATGCTTTATCATTTTTATTAGAAGTTTTCTACGGAGATAAAAGAATATATTGCATGCAATAATATTAAAGGAAGGGTAAAGAAAAGACGTGTCAACTAAGAGATTGAAGGAAAATGATTATAAAAAGAAGAAGAAAAGATAACATAAATAAAGAAGTGATTTCCACTCTTCTTTACAGTAATTACAAGCATACCCTCTCTCTTCACTCATGAAAGTTACTTTAATGAATGCTTCCAATAGTGAATACTCCCAATATTCAGTTAGTTTTAATCAGTAAACCCATAAATTACCAATGCATTTTTCCATTTTTAACAAAACATCCAGAGGTTTCCAGTTATATTTCTATCTATCTATCTATCTATCTATCTATCTATCTATCTATCATCTATCCATTATCTATCAATCATCTATTATCTATCAATCATCTATTATCAATCAATCATCTATCATCTATCAATCATCTATCATCTATCAATCACCTATCATTCATCCTCTATCCATTATCTATCTATTTGTTTGTTTGTTTGTTTGTTTCAATTTATAAACCGCCCTTCTCCTTGCGGACTCAGGGCGGTGAACAGCCAAGATAAAACATAGTATACAAAAATTAAAACAATTTAAAAAGATTAAATATTTTCGGCCAACAATTAAAACAGTCCAATTAAAATCAGTTTCAATTTAAAACAGAGGATGGGATCAGGCCAGCCCGGTTAGATGAAACAAGTGGATTTTAAGGGCCCGACGAAAAATCCGGAGGTCTGATATCCTGCGTATCTCCAGGGGTAGGTCATTCCAGAGGGAAGGTGCCACCACAGAGAAGGCTCTCACCCTGGGGGTCGTCAGCCGACATTGTCCCCTAAAAAGATGTGGAGACTATAGGAAAGAGTGCAGAGAAGAGCAACAAAGATGATTAGGGGACTGGAGGCTAAAGCATATGAAGAACTATTGCGGGGTATGTCAAGTTTAATGAAAAGAAGGACTAGGGGAGACATGTTAGCAGTCTTCCAATATCTCAGGGGCTGCCACAAAGAAGAGGGAGTCAAGCTATTCTCCAAAGCACCTGAGGGCAGGACAAGAAGCAATGGGTGGAAACTAATCACAGAGAAGCAACTTAGAACTAAGGAGAAATTTCCTGACAGTTAGATTCACAATTCATCAGTGGAACAGCTTGCCTCCAGAAGTTGTAAATGCTCCAACACTGGATGTTTTTAAGAAGAGATTGGATAACCATTTGTCTGAAGTGGTGTAGGGTTTCCTGACAGCTTCTATTCTATTCTATTCTATTCTATTCTATTCTATTCTATTCTATTCTATTCTATTCTATTCTATTCCATTCCATTCCATTCCATTTCATTCCATTCTATCCTATTCTATCATCTATTTTCTATCAGTCAACTATCATCTATCTATCCATCTATCAATCACCTATCTATTATCTAGCTAGCTATCAAGCATCTATCATCTATCATTTATCATCTATCTATCCATCTATCAATCACCTATCTATTATCTAGCTAGCTATCAAGCATCTATCATCTATCATCTATCATTTATCATCTATCTATCCAGCATCTACCCAGCATCTATTATCTATTATCTATCTAATTCATATACCACTCATGGAGAAGAGTTGGTTTGCTTCTTCAATGCTAAAAAAAAAAAAAAAAAACCCCAGCCACTGTGTGGATGTTGAAGTTGCAATATTGTACATCTCTGTCACAAATTTTTTCAGCTCTATTCATTGTCTATTCACTGGAAATACTAGCATTTGCTTCTTTTGCTTGGTGCATGCAAAATATGCACCATATCACTATGCAAAAAACCACATGCGTACTTATACAGAATATCTCAGGGGTTTGTCATCAAGGAAGCTCTACGTTTGCCGTTTGCTGAAGCGCCAAGTGGATTATTCCCGCTCTGTTTATCGTGTGGTCCAAGCGCATGCCAAGGATATGAGTGTAGTCAGGAAATTATAAATTGTGCAGAATCTCAGCATTTAAGTGGAACTGAGTCAGTAGACTTTGCTGTTATTGCCACTGGCATCTAACAAGGAATCTATTCTTAATTTGATTACAACTCTAGGTCAAAGGAGATAATGCACGCAAATAGGGGGGAGGAGAGGGAGGACGCGTTCCGAGAAACTGATCTGGCTTTTCATTGTTGCCTTTTTTAAAAAATAAAAGCTGTCAGTGATGGGCTGTGATCTAAATGAGTGCAAGGGTAATTGAAGAAAGTTGGAAAGATATCGCGGCTCAGCACTGAATCAAATTCTTTGAACAGAAGGTCACAGATTTTAAACCCGGGTCTCTAATTGAAAACAGTAGTGACTGCAAAGACATCCACGAGGATTTTCATATTGTTGCTGGTCAAATGGGGTTCTTTACCAAGGATCACTGCTTACTCCAGAGCAAACTGGGTTTTCTCAATATGCGGTCCATTGTATTTTGCTGGCAAAAGAGTATGAAAAATAGGGTATAAGAGAATGTCAGATGGGAAGCAAATGAGGGTGTATTCTCAACTGTTTTCAAGTAGTCCTTCCTTCCTTCCTTCCTTCCTTCCTTCCTTCCTTCCTTCCTTCCTTCCTTCCTTCCTTCCTTCCATCTTCATCCATTTTATCTGTAGCATCAAGAAGGGGTGAGAAAATAGGGCATTTTCAGCCAGAGAAGGAAATCAGGAAGGGGAGGGGGAGATTAACTCAGGGGTGGGCTTCAAAAAATTTAGCAAGGGGTTCTCTGCCCAGTTGCTGGGTGGCGTGGCCATGGTGGGTGTGGCCTAGTTGGCCACCTGCACCACAGCGGGGGGGCCTTTTGCCCTCCCTGGGCTCTGGAGGCTTTCCTCGAGTATCCGGGAGGAGGAAAATGACCTCTCCAGGCTCCGGAGGTCCTCTGGCCCTCTACCTGAACTTTCAGTAGACCCTTTTTCGGCCCCCGAGCCTCCATGCATGCCGTGCATTTACGTGCATTAAAAACAGGTTGTGTGGGACTCCTGGGAGGAGAGGGGAGTGGTAGGCAGGGCTTACCTGGGATTAAGGGTTTCTCCGAACTGCACAGAATCTTAGCTAGAGGTTCTCCTGAACCCCTGCGAACCCCCAGCAGCCCCACCCCTGGATTAACCCTAAAGCTAAAAAGATTAGCTTTGTGACTTGGCTCCCTTCTGCTAGCCTGGATAGAAGTATATCCAAAGGCGATAAAATTGCCCCTTTGTTGACTATGATGACACTTCTCCTTTCTCTGAAGAAATGCTTCAGTCCTTTATCACAGGGTTTCTTCATACAGTAGCTAAGTCGCTATCTGGCCAGCCACATTTTAGCAAACTATATCGCACGAAACCATAGTTAGTTTATCGCTCAGTATATTGTGCAAACGGAGAAAATGGTGTTAATATAGGTAAGTCATGGAAATACAGGTTTTAACAGAATAATACTCTAGAATAACGGAGTAATCGAATTGGAAGGGACCTTGGAGGTCTTTTAGTCCAACCCTCTGCTTGAGCTGGAGACCAGATAAATGGTTATCTAAATTTTTTGAAAGCCTCCAATGATGGAGCATCATCCACAAATTCTGAAAACAAGCTATTCCGTTGGTTGATTGCTCTCACCATTAGGATATTTCTCCTTAATTCTAGGTTGCTTTCTTTTCTTGGTTAGTTTCCATCCATCCATTGCTTCTTGTCTTGCCTTTTGGTGCTCCGGAAAATAGTTTGAACCCCTCGTCTTTGTAGGAACCTGTTGTGGCTCCGTTGCCTGAGCCTGCGTCATCAGCAGGGGAGGACTCTGAGAGTGAGGGAGAGGAGTTGGCAAGGCCTCCTTCTCCAGGACTCTCCTCTCTGGCAATGCCTCCGGAGGACACCGAAGGGCAGGAGATAGGCCCAGAGCCAAGCTCGTCCCCGCAGCCACAGGAGGACATTGACGAGGGAAGCGAGTTTTGGTTGGACCCTCGCCAGCATTGGAGAGACAGGAGAGCCCAGCAGAGGAAAAGGCGTGGTCGTGATTAGCTGGTGGACCACGCCTCTTACTAGACTATATAAGTGAGGGATCGTAGGCATATCTTTGTGACGAACAAAAACAAAGATACGTTGATCCCGGTGTTGAATCGGCCTGGCGTCTTAGCTGTGGTGTGTATGTGACAGACTTTTTAATAAACACGTTGGCAAGCAACTGCGGAGTGCTGCCGACATTTTGTTATCTTCTCACTTGGTTGCCTGCCAGTTCCTTAGCCTCTGGGTGTCTGAGGGGGGGTTCTTTCTGGGCACGGGGCCAGAACAGAACCCCTCAAATGCTGGAACACTGGTATCATGCCTCCTTTTCATTAGACTAGGCATTTTGGAAACTACTCTTCTGTTGTCTGACAATCAAACTATGTAAGTCAAATGTACATTGAGTTGTGACTGCACAGATTGCACATTTCCCCTAGTGCCAGCAAGCTCTCTGCCCTACCTCGCTTAATTTTTCTTCCTAAAATTATTTTCACTCATAATAAAATTAACAGAAATCTAATGTAACAGAAAGTGTCAGCTGCTAGAACAGAGATGTCAAACTCAAGGCCCAGGGGCCAGATCCAGTTGTTGTGGTCCATCAGCAGCCTGCGGAGCTGGCAGCAGAGTTGGACAGCCATGAGGCTGAGGAAGAACAGGGACCAGTCATGGAGGCTGGGGAAGGCCCGGATGAGGGCTCTGCATCAGAGGCAGAGATGGGGCCAGGGCCATCAGGGAGTGATGTGCGGACTCCGGAGTCTCCATTGGCTGACAGTAGAGAGGCAGAGGAACAGGAGAAGCCTGTTCCTAGTACACGCATGAGAAGAGCTGCCAGAAGGCAGGAGCAGTTACAGCAAAGTGGACGACTCGGGAGTAGGGCCAAGAGATGATTGGCCCCTCCCATAAGGCTTAAAAGACCAGCAACGGCTCTTGGGCTCTTTCTCAGAAAACAACGTTGACAGACTTGTTCTTGTCTTGCTGCACTTATCTCTGGTTGTTGTCTTCTGCTTTTGAACTTTTGCCAAGAGAACTTTGGCAGTTTGCCTAATTATACCAAGGTTGGTGATTAGACTGAAGAACTTGTGTTATGAAGAGTTTGTTTTAATTTAGTCTGGACTACGCTGAGAATGAGTTAATTCTCAGCTGTTCTAATAAAGTCTGTTTGTTTTGGAATTGTTTGCGTCTAATACTACCCACTTGGGCCTGGGTCACAACACCGGTCCCCAGGGTGCTTAGAACTGGCCCATGGGGCTGCCCTGCCCGCAGTGCCTCTGTCAGGGAAAATGAAGCTCAGGAGGGCTATGTGCGGTCCTCCTGAGCTCCATTTTCGCTGGCAGAAGGTTGCAGGAGGCTGTTCTGACCTAGCCTTCCCCAAACCACGAAGCAGACTCCTTGTCATGACAAAAACCCTTTTTTGTTAAGTTACTGTGAATTCTTCTCATTCACATCCAGCAAAGTTTTTCAAGGGAGACTACAGTCACAGACCTCATCTGGCGTGGGGAGCTGCCAGGCCGATATCTTCAAAACTTGGCAAGGAGTCATGAACCAATTAAGTGAACTAATGCAAACTCCACTCCCCTTTCGCTCCTCTTTTATTCCCTCTGGGAGGGGTCATTCATCGTCCACCTGTGGCTTTACTCCCAAGTCAACCCTTGTTCTTTAGCTGTTCCCTTCATTGGGCAACTCTGAGTACCCGCACACTGGGAGCAGGCTCCAGGTGTTCGTCTGCCTCACTGATGTCTGCCTCCGAAGGCAGCTGATAACTGGCATACAGCCCTGGCCCCCTCTCTGCCTCCGATGCTGAGCCCTCATCAGAGCCTTCCCCAGACTTCAGGCCTGGCTCATGTTCCTCATCAACCTCCTCACTGTCCAACTCTGCTGCCAGCTCTGCTGGCCTCTGGCGGGCCACAACATAGGCCATAGCAGCTGAAAACAGAGCTCGGGAGTGTTTGGTCCACCACAGTGCCCACCCCCAACACAAGTGACTTTGAACTGGCCACGTCCACCCTGGCTACGCCCAAGGTCAAACACAACCCTGATGTGGTTCTTAATGAAATCAAGTTTGACATCCCTGCTCTAGAAAATCAACTTTATTTTCCAGAAAGACTCCCCATGATTTCACGGGGATTCATAGAAAATGATGAGAAGAATTCTCCTTTTTTTGTTTTTGTTTTTGTTTTTAAGGCAACTGAACTTGGCGGTGGGGAAAGCATTCTGAGCAAGCCAAAACATGACATGGGAAGTAGCTTTATGAGTTTGTCATCTAATAATCGGACTTTTTTTTTTTTTACTTTTACGACTGATAGTGGTCATCGTTTTAATGAGAACCACAATTGTTCTCCAAATTGGTCCCCTAAGAGTCTTTATTTGGGTACACGTGCTAAATTTAGCCGTTGGTGTGAAACACCATCTGGTTTGGATCTATAGTTTTCTTTCCTCAAATACACCAGGGATGCATGCTTTCTTCTCTCTTTCTCTCTCTCTCTCTCTCTCTCTCTCTCTCTCTCTCTCTCTCTCTCTCTCTCTCTCTCTCTCTCTCTCTCTCTCTCTCTCTCTCGAATATTTTATGTGGTTTGGGTAACAGCTGCCATCAACCAAGAATAATTATAATGCAATGTTACATTCTAATAACATTACTGATGAGCTGTGGTGGCGCAATGGTGCAGTACTAGAGGCAGGATACTTCTACTGTCTGCCAGCTGCCTGCAATTTGGCAGTTCGAATCTCACCAGGCTCAAGGTTAACTCATCCTTCCATCTTTCCGAGGTCGGTAAAATGAGGACCCAAATTGTTGAGGGCCAGAGGCTGACTATGTAAACCGCTTAGATAAGGCTGTGAAGCGGTATATAAGTCTAAGTGCTATTGCTACAATGACGTTGATAAAGGTGACTTATGACCATTCCTTGCTCTTATAAGACCTGTGGTGGCACAGTGGTTAGAATGCAGTATTGCAGGCTAATTCTGCTGACTGCCAGCAGTTCAATTCTCAGCAGCTCAAAATGGACTCAGCCTTCCATCCTTCCAAGGTCAGTAAAATGAGGACTCAGATTGTTGGGGGCAATATGCTGACTCTGTAAGCAGCTTAGAGAGGGCTGTAAAGCACTGTGAAGCAGTATATAGTCTAAGTGCTATTGTTATTAGGAACAGGCCTTGTACAAATCTGGACTTGAATCAAAGCCTTACTTGGTGGGAACATCTTTCAATTCTCTAGAAGCCTATGGCTCAACCTCCAAGTCCATTGTGCATCTCTATAATCGTAAGTTTATTTGTCAAGCATATATAAGATAACAGGTAAAAGTATAAACATAATTTGAATAAATGAAAAGAGTAAGTAAAAAGGAATATTATGCACGCCCCTTACAGATCTTTTAGGAATGGGGCAAGGTCAACAGTAGACAGTTTAAGGTTAAAGTTTTGGGGGTTTGGGGAAGAAACTACAGAGTCAGGTAGTGCATTCCAGGCATTGACCACTCTGTTGCTGAAGTCGTATTTTCTGCAATCAAGTTTGGAACGATTTACCTTGAGTTTGTATCTATTGTGTATTGTTGTGGTTGAAGCTGAAGTAGTCATTGACAGGAAGGACATTGTGGCAGATGATTTTACGTACTATGCTTAGGTCAGACTCCATGGCTGTTGAGTACAGAAAAAGATAACAACTTTTGCAGGCAGTCCTCGACTTATGGAGCACAAGCGAACCCAAAACTTTCTGTTGATAAAGAAGGCAGCTGTCAAGTGAGTTTTTCCCCATTTTATGACTTTTTTGCCACAGCTGTTACGCAAATCACTGCAGTGGTCAAAGGAACCACACAATCCTTAAGCAAATCTGCCTTCCCCGCATTGTCTTTGTCAGAAGCCAGCTGGGAATGTCCAAAATAGTGATCACATGACCCTGGGACAGTGCAACGGTCATAAATCCATCCAGTTGCCAAGTGCCCAAGTTTTGATCACATGACCACGGGGATGCTGAAATGGTCATAAGTGTGAAAACCAGTCGTAAGTCACTCTTTTCGACGCTGTTGTAACTTCAAACAGTCACAATGAACGGTTGCATGTCAAGGACTTCCTATATCCGTGATGGCGAACCTATGGCACGGGTGCCCCAGGTGGCACACAGAGCCATATTGGTGGGCACGCAAGTGCTGGCGTAGCTCAGTTCCAGCATGCCTGTGTGCACCAGCCAACAAAGGAATATTAGTTCATCTAAAAGAAGAAAAGCATTGTTTGGTTAATCTATCAGATGGGCTATTTGACTTTGATAGGGTAAAGGTTGAACAATTAGCAGAGGAGATTTTTTTTTTCTAGTTGCCCTTAAATCTCACTTGTGCAGCTTAATTTAAGAAATGATGACGTGTCCGAGGCACCCAAAATTGCAATTGTGCCAGAGAATAAAGTGGCTGCTTGCTGTTTCTCAATATTTTTATCTGTTGTGTAACCGATTGCATTTTTGTCTCATGAGTTAGTGCCAAGCCAAGCTGGAATTCTGACTCACTGATAAGATGTTAACATCAGCCTTATGCATAGCTGAAGTGTCTGACCTATGAAGTCATCTCACTTCCATCTTCTTCACCCAAACAGAAGGTTCAGTGATGTAAAACCCTTGAGAGCTCACGCAAATATCCTGGGCAAAAATGTGTTCCATTCACAAGTACATCATGTCATGTGACTCCTACACATTGTGCTCGATTCAGTGCTTTTTATAGTGTTCTCTGTAAGAGGCTTTGCTGCAGTTCTCACAAATAATCTGTCTGAAGTCCGTTGCTGATTTGATTTGGTAGATCGGTTCTCTGGAGGCCTACATTAGCCAGGATTTGCTCAACTCTAAGCAAGGATATATGGGACATGATGGCTCAGTGGCTAAGATGCTGAGCTTGTTGATCGAAAGGTCGGCAGTTCAGCAGTTCGAATCCCTAGTGCCATGTAATGGGGTGAGCTCCCGTTACTTGTCCCAGCTTCTGCCAACCTAGCAGTTCGAAAGCACATAAAAAATGCAAGTAGAAAAATAGGGACCACCTTTGGTGGGAAGGTAACAGTGCTCCATGCGCCTTTGGCATTTAGTCATGTTGACCAAATGACCATGGAGACATCTTCAGACAGCGTTGGCTTTTTGGCTTTGAAACAGAGATGAGCACCGCCCCCTAGAGTCAGGAATGACTAGCACATATGTGCTTAGGGCAAGGGTCTGCAACCTTAAACACTCAAAGAGCCATTTGGACCCATTTCCCACAGAAAAGAAAACACTGGGAGCCACAAAACCCTTCCTGTGCCTGACTATTTCTTGAGCGGCCACAAAACTTGCATACTTAGTTGAATTAGACGTTCTGTTTTCTTCTGAAATTTTTCTTTTCTTGGATTTATCCATGATTGGCCTACCGGGGGTTGAAAAGCTCAGTAAATCACACATTGGCAGTTGTGATACATATTTTGAAGAGCCAAATGCAGCTCCAGAGCCGCAGGTTGCTGACCCCTGTGATAGGGGAACCTTTACCTTTTACCTTAAGCAAGAATACAGATTAATAGAGTTAGAAGGAACCTTGGAATCCAACTCACCCCCGCCCCCCACCCAAGCAGGAGACCCTACACCATTTCTGACAGATAGCAGTCCAGTCCATTACTTGCAGTAATGAAGCTCCCACAACTTCTGAAGGCAACATCCATCAGTTGATTGCTCTCACTGTCAGAAAACTTCTTCTTATTTCCAGGTTGAATCTCTCCTTGTTCATTTTTCATCCATTGTTCCTTATCTGGCCTTCAGGTGCTTTGGAAAATAGCTTGATCCCTTCCTCTCTGTGGCAGCCCCTCAAATATTGGAAGACTGCTATCCTGTCTCCCCTGGTCCTTCTCTTCACTAGACTAGCCATGCCCAGTTCCTGCAACCGTTCTTCATACTGTATGTTTTAGCCTCCAGTCCCCTAATCATCCTGGTTGCTCTTCTCTGCACACTTTCTAGAATCTCAACAACCTTTTCATAGCGTGGTGACCATTTCATTTCATTTCATTTCATTTCATTTCTTAAATTTATATACCGCCCTTCTCCTGACGGACTCAGGGCGGTGAACAGCCAAAAATTAAAATGCATACAATATGAAAGTTAAAATAATTTAAAACATAATTAAATCAATTTTGGCTTCCCCCAAATTTAAAACCCCTCACTAAAATTAATCCAATTAAAATATTTTTAAGCCAGCCCGGCTTGCTGAAATAGAAAAGTCTTCAGGGCCTTGCTGAAAGTACGGAGGTCCGGGATCAGTCGTATTCCTGGGGTAGGGCGGGTGCCCCCACGGAGAAGGCTCTCCCCCTGGGGGTTGCCAGTCGACATTGCCTGACTGACGGCACCCTGAGGAGACCCTCTCTGTGAGAATGTATTGGCCGGTGGGAGCTTATTGGCGGCAGAAGGTGGTCTCGTAAATACCCAGGCCCTAAGCCATGGAGCGCTTTAAAGATGAGAACCAATACCTTGAAGCGCACCCGGAAGACCATTGGGAGCCAGTGCAGCTCGCGCAGGAGAGGTGTCACGTGGGAGCGCCAAATCGCCCCCATAATCACCTGCGCGACCAAAACTGGGTGCAGTACTCTAGATGTGGTCTTATTATTGGGTTATTATTGGATTATTATTGGTGCTCTGCAATACAATTATTAAACCTGCAGTGGTTGGAATTAGCATGGGTTAATCCAATTTACTGATAAGGGGGCCACTTTCTGTAACAGTATGTGTGCATGATTAAGAATGTTCAATTGCTTGGCTCTCAGCAAGAATTGTTGGAACTCTTTAGGAAGAAGATTATATTTCATAATTATACTCCGACTGCAAAAGGGTTGTTAAAACAAAACGAAATATGGACATGGGTCAACATGGGTATTATAACTCAACAGTGTGACATTTGCTTCACTCGTAGCGCACCGGAGTCCAATTTCCTAAAATTATTTGTTTGGATTGTCGTTAATGATCGTTCTTTCGATCACTTCTGCCTGAGCTTGGTGGTATGTAATAGATTTCTAAGCTGCAGTACAAACAGCTTTGTTTGTGAGATGTTGGGGGCATGGCAGGGTTGTGTGTGTGTGTGTGTGTGTGTGTGCTACCAACATAGCCTGGGAAATGAAGCTAGGGAGTTGTTGCTGTTTTTTCTCAGTGTAGTGAAACTGATTTAGGGATTATAGCCTTAATTAAATGAGATTTCTTCATGATTGCCTTATGAAATTAATTAGAGAGCAGGCAACTGGCCAAGTCGTCAACCCAGTGATAAAAGTTTCTCCCCTTGTTTTGCAGCCTTCGTGGTTATGAAAGGAAAGATGGGTTCTCCATCCAAAGAAACACTTAAACGTTGTTGCGTTGGCAGCAAATTGTGCTGAAAACGAGCCCTGAGGCAACCAGAATTAAGCATGAAAAATGTATATGCTTGTATCGCCTCCTACTGTTCCCACAACCTGGCTAGGTGGCTCAGTGGCTAAGACACTGAGCTTGGCGATCAGAAAGGTCGGCAGTTCGGCGGTTCAAATCCCTAGTACAAGTCTCCTGCATAAGCAGGGGGTTGGACTAGATGACCTCCAAGGCCCCTTCTACCTCTGTTACTGTTAATTAGGAGATGTTTGTCACGAGATCTCCACCGAGCAGTTAATCTACTGCAATGATTCTCAATCGTGGCCACTGGAAGATAGGTGGACTTCAACTCCCAGAATTCCCCAGCCAGACCTGCTGGCTGGGGAATTCTGGGAGTTGAAGTCCACCTATCTTCCAGTGGCCAAAGTTGTGAAATACTGCTCTACTGTATGGCTTGTCACATGATTTCTAAGCACTGCAATGCGTCACGTACAGTGCAAAAAGGAATTCCAGTGTAAAAGTTCTTGAAGGAAATAATAACCTTATAGTTGTGGGGTTTTTTTTTAGAAATACCACTTGATTTATTCCATGTCTTTGGTGGGTTTTTCAGAATCATATCCTCACCTTAATGTCTGTGGCTGCTCAAATCTACAAGCACCCCAGCCTGAAGAATTCTATCAACCTGGTGGTGGTGAAGGTGTTGGTAGTGGAAGATGAAAACGCTGGACCAGAAGTATCTGACAATGGCGGTTTGATTCTGAGGAACTTCTGTAATTGGCAACAGTTCTTCAACCCTCTAAGTGACCGTCACCCAGAACACTATGACACTGCAATCCTGCTGACAAGAAAGGTATTTAAGTAAAGGTTTAAGTTTCTTCTGAGGGACATCTTGAAGATGATCTAATAGAAGAATGGAGGACAGAGGAAGGAAGGGAAGGGAAATTAGAGGAGGAGAGAAGGTAAGACAGGGGGGAAGAGAGGAGAAGAAGGAGGAGGGAAGGGGAAATAGAGAAGAGAAGAAGAGAATGGGGAAAGAAAGTAGGAAGGGATAGGGAAGAGGGAGAGGGCAGGGTTGAGGAGAAAGATTGCTGTACAATAAAAAAAAAGATGAAGTAGAAGAAAGGCAACTAAGGAACTACAAAATAGGGAGGAACATGATTACTATCTAGTACGGAAAAGGTGGTATTGTTGGTTGGAAAAGAGCAAAGAGAAAAAGGGTCAGGAAGTAAATTGAACTACCAAATACAGAAAGAGGAAAACATAGTACACATACAAGTCAATAATAAACCAGAAAGATAGATAGAAGGAAAAGACCAAATAAGGAGGAGTTAAATCATGAAATAAGATTACAGACTACAGTTGCGATAATTTGGATAAATATTTGATTTTGTGTTTATATGTTTATGTTTTGTATGTTTTACTGTTTTATTCTTTAGTTTGTTTTACTGTTTTATTGTTTTGTTTAGTCTGTATATATAAATAAAAAATTTTAAAAAAAGAAGAAAGGCAACTCAGAACAAACAAATATAAATATATTAAGATAAAGAATGAATTGTTTAAGAATAAAAGAGAATAAATATGAATAAACAGTAAAGTTAGAATTTAGGGGCAAATGAAGATGGTGTTTATGCATGCCAGTATAGAAATATTGAGATACGTTTTTAAAAAAGAAAAGAAAAGGGGGGGAAGACAATTTTGGCAAGAATTGTAATGGAGTAAAATGTATTTGAATCTGATTAATCGTATAAGATAACAAACGGCCAACACTGTTCAAAAAAGAAAAAAAAGATGTGGGTGAATGTGGGAGAGGAGAAAAAAAACCAATAAAACTTGTTTTTTTTAAAAAAAAAGAAAGAAGAATGGAGGACCATTCCTTTGTAACTCAACGTTCATATTGTTTCCATCTTTCCTTTTTCAATCGCAGGATTTCTGTGGCCATCAAACCTGCAGAACTCTTGGAGTGGCTGAGACTGGAACCATGTGTGATCCAAACAAGAGCTGCTCTGTGATAGAAGATGAGGGTCTCCAAGCAGCTTACACCTTGGCCCACGAACTAGGTAGCTACTATGCCAAGCTTGATGGGTAGTCCGTCATTGTTATCCGTCATTGTCATCCGAGGGAGGCCACTGTTCCTCAGATAGCCGGATGTGAGTCCCTCCTTGTAAGGTGGGGATGTGGGGTGCAGATGGATTTGCTGACTGAGTACCTGGCTCCCTGCCACACAGAGGCAACCCTGCCTGAGCTGCTCAACGTAATAGCCGGGGTTGCAGTGGATACCCTCAGACTTATAGTCATGGGGGATTTCAATCTGCCATCTGTCGGTGAAACAGGAGTTTTCACCAGAGAAAAGGAGCCTGAGTAGAGTAGGGGGGTAATGCCTCCTACAAAGGCAGCATTTAAGATCCAGCTGCCTGCAATTACTTGCGAGTTCAATCCCAGCCAGGCTCAGGGTTCACTCAGCCTTCCATCCTTTATAAGGTGGGTAAATTGAGGACCCAGTTTGTTGGGGGCAATAAGCTGACTTTGTATAAATATAAATATACAAAAGTATGAAGGCTATTGCTTAACGCATTGTAAGCCGCCCTGAGTCTCCGGAGAAGGGCGGCATATAAATCAAATAAAAATTTAAAAATTTTAAAAAAAAACGTTGGAGGCAGTCCGGGAGTTCATGGCTTCCATGATGGCCATGGACCTGACCCAGTTAGTTCAAGGCCCCACTCACACGGAAGGGACTTGATTGTTGTCTCTGGTCAGTGGTTGAATGATCTAGAAATAGGGGACTTAGTCACCAAGCCCTTGTCACGGACGGATCATTTGCTCCTTCAGTTAGACTTTCGAGCCGCTTCCCTTCACCTCAGGGAGCTCAGCATCTTAGCTACCTAACCATCCATTTTTCTTTCTTTGTAGGACACGTGCTCAGCATGCCTCATGATGACTCCAAGAGCTGTGAAAGGCTCTTTGGGACATTAGGAAAACATCACATGATGGCTCCATTGTTTATTCATCTAAACAAAACCCTGCCTTGGTCCCCCTGCAGTGCCATGTATATCACAGAATTCCTGGATGGAGGACACGGTACATATCTTCATATATGTATATAATCAGGCTGAGCTTGTTTGACAATATTTGTCCAATAAGTTTCAACCCTTGCAAACGGGATCAGGTTCATGTTTCAAAGCTCCATTTGGGGAACCAAATCTTTTTTTTCCATTTTTTTTTAACATAAAACATAAAATATATTATTATTATTATTATTTATTAAATTTATATACCGCCCTTCTCCTAGTGGACTCAGGGCAGTGTACAGCCAAGAATAAAAAGCACTCCAATACAAAATTTAAAATATTAATAAAAGAATTAAATAATTTTGGCCCAATAAATTGCTTTTTAGAGCAGGGGTTTGGTCCGGATTAAAATAAGTACAATTATTCACATTCCCTCAATCAATTTTGTTGCAAATTTTAAAATCTTTAAGAAAAAAAAAGGAAAAAAAAGAAAAAAATTCTTATTCTAAACATTTATCATTCTACTATAACACCCAATATTCTAAACAATAAACACCATTCTAAATCTTTATCATTTTAACAATTAATATTTCATATATATTCCTCAATCCTAAGACCCATTGCCTCAAAACTATATTTTATCTCTCTTAAATGACAACAGATATCCAATTCTTGACAAGAAATGTTTTCCTCCTCTCTTAAAATCATTTTAAAATAAATCAACATTTCTTTCTATATTTTATTACTTCCAGGATAATCCTTAATACTTCAAATTTATTCTCAAATTCTATTAGACCAGCTATTCAACTGATTCATGGTTTAAATATCTATTTCCCAGTTATAATTTCTGATATTCCTTTCTCCATTTATTTAACTAGTTCACAGTTCAATTACTATTCTCCAATAATGTCTCTTCCGCTTCCTCCTAGGTTTATTTTTGAGCTGGTTTGTATTTTAATCAGCTGCTTTCCAGCAATGCTTCCTCCACTCCTTACCTTAATTACTTTGGCTGTTTCACAGTATAATTTTAACTGCATACCAACCTTCTCCTTTACTCCTCCTAAATCTAATGTAAAACTGGTTCACAGCTCAAATGGTTGCCTTCCAGCAATGCTTTCCTCCACTCCTACCCCTATTTTTAACTGGTTCACAACTTTATTTCAGTTGATCCCCAGGTATAGTCTCCTCCACGCCTATCTTTTTTTATTTTTTGCTAGTTTACAGTTTTGCTTTAACTGTTAACCAGCATATACTTTCCTCCACTCCTAACTGTATTTTGGCCAGTTTACAGCTTTGCTTTAACTGTTTTCCAGCACATATATCCTCCACTCCTAACTCCTGTTTTTATTTTTAACTGGTTTTGGGAACCAAATCTGATGCATGCCAAGCTGGACTGAATTTTTGTAAGTCGGTTTTGTATGAACAAAGGAGAGCATCGCTTTAATAAATTAAATTAAATTAAATATGTTTTTGGAGAAATAGCCCTGATCAAAATCTTAGTCATGTGTTACCTTCGTTTCAAAGAACACTTTTTGCCGTATTTAATGCAAATTGATGCCAATTCAATGTTCATTTTGTTAGAACAATTCAATGTTCATTTCAAAGAACATTTTACAGATAAAAGTCTATTTATTAAACATTCTAAGCTTCAATGCAACTTACTTGTCAAAACATGGGTATTCCAACAAGGGTATGATGTGCAGAACATTTGCAAACTTAATTCATGAACTCTTAAAAATAAAATAAAAAAAGGTTTGGATCTTTATTATGGTTTTGTTAACCTGATACTTTACCTGAGATTGAAGTCTCCTTAAGATAAATGGGTGGGTGGGTGGATGGATGCAGGGGTGAAATTCAGCAGGTTCTGACAGGTTCTGAACAACTGGTAGCGGAAATTTTGAGTAGTTCAGAGAACCGGCAAATACCACCTCTGGCTGACCCCAGAGTGGGGAGTGAATGGGATTTTGCAGTAGCCTTCCCCTGGAGTGGGGTGGGAATGGAGATTTTGCAATATCCTCCCCCCCCCCAGGAATGGAGAGAGAGTGGGGATTTTGCAGGTATCCTTCCCATGGAGTGGGGTGGGAACGGAGATTTTGCAGTATCCTTCCCCTGCCACGCCCACCAGGCCACGCCCACAGAACTGGTAGTAAAAAAAAATTGAATTTCATCACTGGATGGAAAGATGGATGGATTCGTCTGTTTATTGGTTGGTTCGTTTTCGAGTAGAAAGATTAAGGCAATAGCTACGACCCATTTCTGCTTTATGCACTTCTTCATGAAAATTTGGCTGTAAGGATAATACATTCTTTGAGACAGCCTTTCTCCTTTTCCTCTTTCACCAGGTAACTGTCTGCTCGATGAACCAGCCCAACCTATTGCCCTCCCGACTGATCTTCCGGGCCAAATACCATTGTATAACCTAGACCAGCAGTGTCAGCAAATATTTGGCAAAGAGTTTCAACACTGCCCAAATGCCACACAGGAAGACGTCTGCTCCCAGCTTTGGTGCAAGTTGGAAACTGGAGAGCAACTCTGTCACACCAAGAATGGCAGCTTGCCCTGGGCTGATGGGACACCCTGTGGGCCGGGGAAAATGTGTCTGGAGAGCCACTGTGTGGCACAAGATGCGGTGATGCCCAAGGTAATCTTGGAGTGAGATATAATATAGACCACCTATCTCTAATAAGGTAGAAATAGAACATGAAGAACGACGATAGTATTTATTTGGTTGGGACTGTGTTGAATAGAAGCATCTACAATGGAGTCAAATCAGACGTGAAGAACGTGAAGCTCTGTGTGATAAATGAGAGAATATAAACATGAGAGGACAGAGAAAAACTATACCTACCCTGTTTCCCCGAAAATAAGACATCCCCTGATAATAAGCCCAATCGGGCTTTTGGGTGCATGCGCTAAAATAAGCCTCCCCCAAAAAATAAGACCTCTCCGAAAATATTTAAACGTAGAGCTAGAAATCAGGTAAGATGGCAAGAGGAGCCCTGTCTTGCTCCACACACCCCAAAATAAGAAATAATATATAATAAATAAAATAATAAGACCTCCCCGAAAATAACACCAAGCGCTTATTTCAGGGTTCAAAAAAAATATAAGACAGGGTCTTATTTTCGGGGAAACACGGTATTACTCTCTGGCTGACTAATTAGTATTAGAATGGTCTTCCAGTTGCTACAAATATCTTTTTCTTTCTTTCCTTTGTTGATATCTGACCTTTATTATTTTTGTTATAACTCAAGACTGCGAACAGACCTAATAATCCTTCCTCTTCCTATTTTCCTCACAACAGTACCATGTGAGGTGGCTTGGGCTGAAAGAGAGGGACTGTCCCAAAGTCACTCAGTTGGCTTTCATGTCTAAGGCAGGACTAGAACTCACAATGTCCTAGCAATTGGCCCAAAGTCATCTGGCTGGCATTCATGCCTAAGACTGGAACGCACAATGTCCTAGCAATTGGTCCAAAGTCATCCGGTTGGCTTTCATGACTAAGGCAGGACTAGAACTCACAATGTCCTAGTGATTGGCCCAAAGTCATCTGGCTGGCATTCATGCCTAAGGCAGGACTAGAACTCACAATGTACTAGTGATTGGCTCATAGTCACTGGCTAGCATTCATGCCTAAGGCAGGACTGGAACGCACAATGTCCTAGCGATTGGTCCAAAGTCATCCGGTTGGCTTTCATGACTAAGGCAGGACTAGAACTCACAGTCTCTTGGTTTCTAGCCAGGTACCTTCAACCCTAGATCAAACTGGCTCTTCATCCAAAGCAGAGAATAGATGTTGAGACTCTAGAAAGAGTGCAGAGAAGAGCAACAAAGATGATTAGGGGGACTGGAGGCTAAAACATATGAAGAATGGTTGCAGGAATTGGGTCAGTGGTGGGATTCAGCCAGTTCGCACCACTTCGGGAGAACTGGTTGTTAATTTTCTGAGCATTTTGATGACCTGGATGCTTGAAAAAATCATTAGGGCAGAGAACCGGTTGTTAAATTATTTGAATCCCACCACTGAACTTTTCATCTAATTTCATGAAAAGAAGGACTAGGGGTGACGTGATAGCAGTGTTCCGATATCTCAGAGGCTGCCACAAAGAAGAGGGAGTCAAGCTATTCTCCAAAGCACCTGAGGGCAGGACAAGAAGCAACGGGTGGAAACTAATCAAGGAGAGAAGCCACTTAGAACTAAGGAGAACTTTCCTGACAGTTAGAACAATTAATCAGTGGAACAACTTGCCTCCAGAAGTTGTGAATGCTCCAACACTGGAAGTTTTTAAGAAGATGTTGGATAACCATGTGTCTGAAGTGGTGTAGGGTTTTCTGCCCAAGCAGGGAGTTGGACTAGAAGACCTCCAAGGTCCCTTCCAACTCTGTTATTCTATTCTATGTCTTGGGGACCTTTCATCTCCTTCTAGGTACCAGAGATGTGTCCTTCTCTCTCTTTTTCTAAGACAACCACTACATTAGTTGGAGCAAAGCAAAGCATCCTACTGCTCCTTCACTAAAGGGTTGAGGGGATCAGGGTGTTTTCCCGGTGGCTTTAATCTTTTCCTGGGAGAGTCTCTAAGCCATAATCCAACCATTTGTGTCTTGCAGCTTGCTGTGGATGGAAACTGGGGTCCCTGGAGCATGTGGGGGCCGTGTTCCAGGACTTGCGGTGGAGGGGTGCATTTCTCTTACAGAGACTGTGACAATCCAGTGCCCAAAAATGGGGGCAAGTACTGTGAGGGGCAAAGAGTGCAATATGAGTCTTGCAACATTGAGGAATGCTCTCCAACTGGTAATTGACTCTCTCTTTTTTTATTTTGATTTATATGCCGCCCTTCTCCGGAGACTCAAGGCGGCTTACAATGCATTAAGCAATAGCCTTCATACTTTTGTATATTTATACAAAGTCAGTTTATTGCCCCCACAAACTGGGTCCTCAATTTACCTACCTTGGAAAGGATGGAAGGCTGAGTCAACCTTGAGCCTGGTGAGATTCGAACTTACAGTAATTGCAGACAGCTAATGTTAATCACAATGCTTTAGTCTGCTGAGCCACCAGCACATAACAACGTTTGCTATCAAGTGTTATTAGACATTTGTACTGAAATGGCTTGTGCAGAAATGAATCAATAACCTGGGAGCTAGATATCTGCTAGGGTAGTCTTCATTTTTAATCCTCTCAGTTTGGCACCCAGGGTGACAATGCCTCCATTAAGGTTCTGTTAACCCAGCAGCTTTTACAGCAGTTTACAGCATCCCACAGTCACGTGACCATATTTTGCCATGGTTTTGCCGCAAATCTGAATTTACTGCCAGTTTTCTATAATTCTGTTAGAGACTCGGTGGCGCAATGGTTAGAGTGCAGTACTGCAGGCTGCTTCTGCTGACTGCCGGCTGCCTGCAATTTAGCAATTCAAATCCCACCAGGCTCAAGGTTGACTCAGCCTTCCATCCTTCCGAGGTGGGTAAAATGAGGACCCAGATTGTTGGGGGAGGGGGAGCAATAGGCTGACTCTGTAAACTGCTTAGAGAGGGCTGTAAAAGCACTGTAAAGTGCTATATAAGTCTAAGTGCTATGGATATTGCTGTTCTGTACCCATAGCAAACCATTGGTTTGCTTAATGACTGTGATGTTTGCTTAACAACCATCGTGATTCACCTAACAACCACTGCAAAAAAGGGGGTGACTGACCCACTTCATGACTGTAATAAGTTACGACCAGTATGGGATGCTTCATTACAGTCAAAACATGAGGACTCCCAGCATAGCTGCTCACTCAACATAGCCCAGGTGGGATATGAGTTAAGGCAGGCTGCATATCCACACAGTCGAATTAGTTGCTTTGGAGCTGAAATATCAGATAGATGTATTCCCAGGTAAATGCAAATTACGTTTGGTGAAAGTGAAGTTAGGATAGACCCAACAGATGTTGTAGGCTGTCAATCAGCTTCCTGCATCACTTTCAGGTCAGAGAAAGTAGAGATGAAAAGTTTTGCAAATTACTGGCCTGAAAACGAAACGTTGAAAATGAGATTTCATGTTGTGCGTGTATCCATGTTCACGTGAGCTCCTTTCATTTCCATTGTAGACAAAAGCTTTCGAGAGCATCAATGTGAGAAATATGACAGATACAACTTCACCGACTTGAATGGGAATTTGCTAGAATGGGTTCCCATGTATGCCGGAGTGTCTCCTCGAGATCGTTGCAAGTTAGTCTGCCGGGCTAAAAGAGGGAACGAGTTCAAAGTCTTTGAGACCAAAGTAAGAATTCTGTTTATGTGTCCACCATTTATACAGATGACAAAACCTCTTGCCTTGGGAGAAAAATCCCAACTATAAGATGCACCTTTTCCCCCCTAAAAGGGGGTGAAAATTCAGGTATGCCTAATACACTGAATGTAGCCCCGCCCACCCACTGGCCTTTGGCCTGTGCAAATTACCTCCTTGCAAGCAAACAGCAAGAAAAAACAGCTCCTTTCGGCTTCAGCACAGCCTAATTAGCACAAGTTGATTGTTCTTTGGATTGGTCTCCTGACTCTCAGCTGTTTCAGGCTGCAGGGATTGCCATTGCCTATTGCTGCATGGCAGGGGTAGGTTCTACTTACTTTTACTACCAGTTCACAACGGGATAGCGCGTGCGCAGATCATTTCTGATGACGTCAGGGTCAGTGGGCAGAGCCTCCAGACAGTTTTACCGAACTGGAGGCAACCCACCACTGCTGCACGGGCCTCTGCTGCTTGCTGCAAAGAGGTAAATTGCTGGGAGCAGATTTTTTTTTCCTTGTGCTAATCAAGCTACGCTGAAAGCGAAAATGAAAGTAAAGCAGGCTGTTTGCTGTTTGGTGCAACCAGGCAAAATTGCTGGGAGGCAGAGGCAGATTTCTTTTTCTTGTTTTCCTCACCAAAAAAAGGTAGGTGCATCTTATATTCCGGAGCGTCTTATACTCCAAAAAATACGGTATATAGCTGGAGTCGTAGATGAAAACTCTCATCCATCAGAATTATTAAATCCGTCTGCCACATTTGCAAATGTGGCAAAGAATCTGAATGTATCCACACGTGCCTAATCCCACATGTTTGAGAATTCTGTAGCACAAGATGTACGAAGTTATATATAGGAGCATTCAGGCCAGGCCTATAATGCACTATTGTTGATACAATATTTTAAAAAAACACTTTTCAAAAGCATGCAGATTATGAGCAGTAATAACCGAAAGAATGAATATGTTTGAAATGTAAATGAAAATATAGATCAATTGATGGAAAAGTGGAAGCATAAAGAGACTGTTATTAGCAAAACAAGAACTGACCACAGTTGAAACCAACAGCTTTGCAATATTCTCCATGTTTCTAAAGAGATATCCGTAAGAAATATATTTAAAGGAATGTCTTTCCAGCCATTAGAAATGCACTAAAGAGTGATAAGGGACGCGGTGGCTCAGTGACAAAGACACTGAGCTTGTCAATCGAAAGGTCGGCAGTTCAGCGGTTCGAATCCCTAGTGCTGTGTAATGGAGTGAGCTCCCGTTCCTTGTCCCAGCTTCTGCCAACCTAGCAGTTCGAAAGCACGTAAGAAATGCAAGTAGAAAAAATAGGGATCACCTTTGCTGGAAAGGGAACAGCGTTCCGTGCACCTTTGGTGTTCAATCATGCCGGCCACAGGACCACGGAGACCTCTTCGGACAACGCTGGCTCTTTGGCTTTGAAACAGAGACGAGCATCTCCTCCTAGAGTTGGGAATGACTAGCACATATGTGCAAGGGGAACTTTTACCTTTACCTTAAAAAGTGATAATGGGTAGATTGACTTCATTTTACTCTTCCTTTCTTTTTATATCAGGTGATTGACGGGACGACCTGCGCACCTGAAACACTCTCTGTCTGTGTGCATGGACAATGCATCAAGGCTGGTTGTGATCATATTATTGGGTCTTCTAAGAAACTAGACAAATGTGGAGTTTGTGGTGGGGACTGCTCAACTTGTAGAAAAATATCCGGCTCGCTCAACAAATCCAAGTAAGAAAACCCCACAAACGTTTTGTAAAGCTTGGTGAAGAATACACAGTGCCCTGTTAGAGCTGAGCTATAGTTTTATGAACACACACGCAATAATCCAAAAATCTTCCAGTGACAATTGGGATTAGAACCCAGAAATCCTTCCTACAGCAGAATGTGAGCTTCTCCAAATTGTGTTTGCACTTTCAATGCTAATATGAAAAAATAAATAACCAGGATTAATCATCCATATTTAGAGCGGCCTAGAGGTTCAGACGTTCGCCTCATACTCGGGAGGTTGAGAGTTCAATCCTAGGCAGCGGCAGAGGTTTCTCTATCAGGGCACAAGGAAAAAAATATCTACTGTGAAGTCCACATAGGCATCAGGAAGGACATCCGGCCAGTAAATGCTCAGCTCCATTTAGTCGCCCCAACTCCAATAAAAGGGATTACAGGGTCGTTAAAAGAAAAGAAAAATCAGAGTATCCATGTTTAATTAACTGTATTTTATATGTAATTGATGTTCATTTTGCATTTTGTTTCGGCCCCACCATTTGTATGTCCTGAATATTTTAGGACCATTCACCCTCAATACACACACACACACACACACACACACAAAGCATTTGAATAACACAGCAGAATATGATGAATAAGAATGGTTTCATTTTACCCCATTGAGACCTCTCGTATTGAATGGTGTAGTGCATTTTCGTTATTGTTCCTTAATTCCTGCATGTGATTAGAGTCTTTGGTGATCCCAAGAGCCTTATAGCCTCTTGTAATTGCCAAGAGAAAATACAGGAGCAGGATGCTTCTGGTTATGGTGTGATACATGTTCTTCAGTAGACTTTTGTTCACACTGTTGTTTAGTTGAAGATAACCAAGGGGGGGGCTGCTGGGGGTTCTCAGGGGTTCGGGAGAACCTCGAGCTAAGATTCTGTGCAGTTCAGAGAAACCCCAAATCCCACTCCTGCCTGGCCGGAAGGAGCCCATTTCGGCCAGTAATGCCGGAAAGGAGCCCATTTCGGCCAGGAAGGCCGGAAATGAGCCCATTTCTGGTTTCCAGAGGGCCTCCGGAGCCTGGGGAGGCCGTTTTCAACCTTCTGGAGTCTTGAGAAAAGCCTCTAGAGCCTGGGGAGGGCAAAAACATCTCCCCCACTTAGCCATGGTGTACGAGGCCAACTAGGCCACGCCCACCATGGCCATGTCCACCCAGGAACCAGGCAGAGAACCCCTTGCTAAAATTTTTGAAGCCCACCCCTAAGCAATACATGCTGTTCTTCAGCAGTCTGTTGTTCACACTGTTGTTTAGCTGTAGATAACACCCATTTCTTTCATCTCTGAAGGTTTGGCTACAACGACATTGTCACCATTCCAGCTGGAGCGACCAACATCGATATCAAGCAACACAGCCGACGAGGAGTAAGACATGACGGAAATTATTTAGCTCTGCGGACCCTGGATGGCAAATACCTGCTGAATGGAAACTTCACCATCTCCGCTATGGAACAAGACATTTTTGTGAAGGGGACTGTCCTGAGGTACAGCGGCTCCTTGACCACCCTGGAACGCCTCCAGAGTTACCAGCAGCTTCCCGAATCCATTGTTGTCCAGGTGTTGACCGTTTCCAGCGAGATGTTCCTCCCGAAGGCATTCCCCCCGCCCAAGGTGAAATATACCTTTTTTATCCCCAAGGACCTCCAATTCAGCAAGCAGAAGATCAAGGAGAAAAGCCTGGCCAACATAATCAAGCCTTTGTTGACCTCGCAGTGGGTTCTGGGAGACTGGTCAGAGTGCTCCAAGTCCTGTAGCTCGGGTTGGCAAAGACGAACAGTAGAATGTCTGGATGTGGAAGGGCATCCTTCATCCACCTGCGACAAGGCCCTCAAGCCCGAGGACATCAAACCGTGCAGTGGTCTTCCTTGCCCAATCTGGCAGATGGGACCGTGGTCCCCGTGTTCCCAAACATGTGGAGAAGGAATGCGGACACGAAGCGCCTTGTGCATTGACTACCTAGGCAAGCCCGTTGCCTTCGAGAAATGCAATTTGTCGCAGCCCCCAGCAGCCACTATTGTCTGTGTCCTCCAGCAGTGCTGAAGTGAACTGAAGGCTGGCATGCGGTCTCAGAAGCCTCTGTAACCTAGTCTAACTACTAACCTAACTCCAACTAGGCTTGGCGTGTCCAAGCAAGGGAGTAGTTTTAAGGCCAACGGGCACTAACTGACTTGAAGAGGTCTTATTTCATATCCCTGTTTGAAATATTAGAAGGCATGGGTTACCACCACTAACCCCCACTCCCTTCTCTCTCTTTCTCTGTTGTGCTTTGTTTTCCTCCAAATTGACATCTACCTCAGTGGGGGGGAAAAAATAAGAATTTTTGATAAATCATTTGACGTTTTGGAGAAAAAAAATAATAATGTCTGCAGGTCGATACTTGGTAACTAAGGGAAGTTTGTCGTCCTAAGTCGTCCCGGCAGGTGAGACGAAACTCACCTCCGCTTTCACCCAGTGTCTTTTGTGAGTTGGCTCTTACGAGACGTTATTGAAGAGGCTGTTGTTCTTGCGATGCAGTTAATCCCCCATGAACGCAGTTGTGTGCATCCTTCAGTTAGCAAAAGAACTGCGAGCCTTTGGGGAGGGCAGGCGTACAAATTTCTGTCTTTGATATTGGCAACCAGTAAGTCAGTCCTTGGTTTAGCGGATGCAAATGAAGATCGGGGTTCATAGTTTGGACAAATCGGTCCCAGGGAGTTTGATTGGGATGATAAACAGGCTTATGCAATGTTTCTTCAAATGCAGGTAGTCCTCGATTTATGGCCACGATTCCTCTTGCTGCACATTGAGACATTTGTTAAGTGAGTTTTGTTCCAATGTACAACCTTTCTCGCCACCATTGTTAGGTGAATCCGGCCTCCCCACTAACTTTGCTTGTCAGAAAGTCAGAAAAGGTGATTACGTAACCCACTGATACGACAGTCATCCTAAATACGAATCAGTTCATCAAGTGTCTGAATTTTAATCGCATGGCCATGGGGATTGCTGCAATGGTTGTAAATTGCTTTTTTCAGTTCGTTTAGTGACAACTTTGAATTGTCACTAAACAAATCATTGTAAGTTGAGGACTAACTGCATTATCATCCGAGTTTGAGAACTGCAATCGGTCGTCGGCTGGCTTCCTCTGCAATTGACCATGAAATCTCTATCAATGGTTATCAATCTTTTTTATATGTCTTCCTGTTAAAAAGATGTTATTCTACAGCAGTATGTCCTTATTACCATTCACTCCTCATCTTAGCATTGGGGATTCAAAATAATAGATGTAATCAGGGGTGAAATCCAGCAGGTTCTGACAGGTTCTGGAGAACCGGTAGCGGAAATTTTGAGTAGTTTGGAGAACCGGCAAATACCACCTTTGGCTGGCCCCAAAGTAAGATGGCAATGGAGATTTTGCAATATCCTTCCCCCAGGAGTAAGGAGGGAATGGGGATTTTGCAGTATCCTTCCCCTGGAGTGGGGTGGGAATGGAGATTTTGCAGTGTCTTCCCCTGCCACGCCCACCAAGCAACATCCACCAAGCCACGCCTACAGAACCGGGTGTAAAAATATTTGGATTTCACCACTGGATGTAATCCAGGGGCGTCACACTCAAGGTCCAGGGGCCAGATGCGACCTGCGGGGTTTTTAGATCTGGCTCACAGGGCTGCCCTGGAAACAGCGAAGGACTGGCCATGGTGCTTCTGCCAGTGAAAACGGAGTTCGGGAGGGCTGCAAATGGTTGCAGGAGGGCCGCAGATATTTGCAAAGTTGCAGCCGAAAACGGAGCTCGGGAGTCCATTTTTGCTAGCAGAGCACTCGTGCCACCACAGGTGCCCCCAACACAAGTGACTTTGAGCTGGCCATGCCCACCCTAGCCACACCCTCCCTGGGGCCCCCAAGGTCAAACATCACTGAGGCGGCCCTCAGTGTTTGACATCCCTGATGTAATCCATGTTTCCCTTTATGGTCACATATCATTCATTATTTTGGAAGTTTAGGTAGCAATATGAATGCCATCACTAGAGGAAAGATAAATAAAAAGATATGGGTAGAATATGCCTCCAGATCCATTCTAATATTAGGGGTGAGTGCATGATTAATATTTCTCCTTCCCTCAATTTTTTTGGAGGGAGAGCACAATCTTAGAATTGCAAAAAAAATGCACTAACGAAGGATTTTTAGTTAGTTAGTTAGTTAGTTAGTTTATTAGATTTATATACCGCCCTTCTCCTGATGGACTCAGGGCGGTGAACAGCCAAACATTAAAACATTAAAAAACAAACAATATAAAAGTTAAAAATAGTCTAAAAACGTAATTAAATCAAATTTTGGCTTCCCAATTTAAAATCCCTCCTAAAATCCCTCCTTTATGGTACTTTCCTAAGATTATTTGGTAACGTCATGAAGAAGTGTCCCTCACAGGTAAAAAATTCATCTTTGAAGCTGTAATTTGCAGATAAAAACATGAGGTCATCAAACAAATGCTGTGAATATCAGCCAAGGCACGTTCATCCAAATTTACTAGGGCACTGTGATCCACTGAATAATGCAAAGAAAAATATTTCAGTAGTCTCTTGACTCTTGGCTTAGGTTAATCACGGTTTAGCATTTTCTCATCCAGAGAAACTCTTCATTATTTCTAGTCTATCCTGTGTTTGTTCAGTTTACGCACTTTTCAAAAGGGCCATTTAGAAAAAAAACAACCTTTTTATCAGATTCCGTATTATTTGTAGATAGATATCCCGGTTTTAATATGACTCAAATGGATGTGTCAGTATTGAAATTTATATCTCTAACTTCTCAGGATTTTTGTCTTCGGTCTAATTTTCAGACTAAAGCAAATCAAGGCTCAGATACAGTACGCGAAACAGGACATTGGTGCTTAATTAACACATTATCACTATTTTACACTGATGAGTAGCAAAGTTCCAGCTGCTTTTTCCTCCCCGTTTTAGGCATTGTGCTCAAAATGAGATTAACAACCTCATACTAAAACATCTGGTCTATATCCTCTTGAAAGAGAATGGTGGTCTTTATTCTCCTAAATTAGCCTTTAGCATTTTCCATGTTCCATTCTAGAAGTCCTGAAAAATGCATTTCCTTTTTGTCCTTGCAAAATTCACTATGTCTCTTCATTTGCTGCATCCTCAACTCTAATTCTCTAATTCCCAACTTTAACCACTTCAGCTTTCATTCTTTATTCTGATTGGCTACACAGCCAATCGGCGTATAATCATTCTCATTCTGATTGGCTACAAAATCGCTAACGATTTTGAAACAATCTCGAATGGTTTTGGAATTATCAAACGAGATTTCGTTCTGTGCGACTTATTTAGGAAACAGCTCCATTTTCTCTTAGATAAACAAGGAATTCGGCCTTTTTAAGAAGTGCCGTTCAAAAATAGCAACAGCAACATAGTTCTTTCCACTCTTAAATTATGCTGATGTCGTAAGAAATAGTTAAACGGAAGCCAGATATTTTGATGTTGAAAGGTAACATGTCTCAGTTCTGGGACACAACAACATTCCGGTCAGAGAACATGGGTTTACAGTTGGCCTTGTTCCATAACTACAAAGTGGTAATATGACTAGGGATGCGGTGGCTCAGTGGCTAAGATGCTGAGCTTGTTGATTGAAAGGTTAGAAGTTCAGCGGTTTGAATCACTAGGGCTGCGTAACAGGGTGAGCTCCCGTTACTTGTCCCAGCTTCTGCCAACCTAGCAGTTTGAAAGCATGTAAAACATGCAAGTAAAAATAGGGACCACCTTTGGTGCGAAGGTAACAGCGTTCCGTGCGCCTTTGACATTTAGTCATGCCAGCCACATGACCACGGAGACTTCTTTGGACAGCGCTGGCTCTTCGGCTTTGAAACAGAGATGAGCACCGCCCCGTAGAGTTGGGAATGACTAGCACATATGTGCCAGGGGGAACCTTTAGCTTTACCTTTAGCCTTTAATTTGTATTTATGTCTTCTGGACACATCTGAGTTCTACCTGATGAAATGCAAAGATACAAAAATGCTTGCAGCGAGTTCTTCCATTTCTTTCTGCATGCAAATGGCCAACATTTTCTTCTTTAAGACCACCACAGGTAGGTAAGATTGTTGGTAATCCTCAACGTACGGCCACAACTGACCCCCACCATTATTTTATTAAGTGAGAAATTTGTTTTGCCCCATTTTACGCCTTTTCTTGCCACATTTGTTAAGTGAATCACTTGCAGTTGTTAAAGTTAGTCCCCCGGTTGTTAAGTGAATCTTGCTTCCCCGTGGACTTGGCTTGTCAGAAGGTTGCAAAAGGGGATCCCATGACCCCAGGGACACTCATCTGTCATAAATGTGAGTCAGTGGTCTGACAGCTGAATGTAAACCAAGTGACCTTGAGGATGCTACGTCGGTCGTAAGCAGTGGTGGGATTCAAATAATTTTACAACCGGTTCTCTACCCTAAGCAGAGTAGGCGTGGCTCGATGGTCATGTGACTGTGTGGGCATGGCTGGGTAGGCATGGCTCGATGGTCATGTGACTATGTGGGCATGGCCAACTCAACATCACTCACATCGATGGGCGCTTCGCCTTAGCTGTTACAATGTAATAAGGGTTAACCAGAGAGGCAGTTTCTGTAAGCAAGGCAATAAAGATTAGGCTAGAAACACCACCAGAATGTTTCCTTCCTGCCTTCCTTACAGGATTAGCCCTGTAAAGTGGGAAAAAAATAAGATTTCTTCCAACAACCGGTTCTCCGAACTGCTTAGAAAGTTAACAACCGGTTCTCCCGAATAGGTGCGAACTGGCTGAATCCCACCACTGGTCGTAAGTCTGAAAAATGCTCATAAGACACTTTTTTCAGTGCCGTTGTAGCTTTGAATGATCATTAAACGAACTGTTGTAAGTTGAGGACTGCCTGTATATAGTAATAGAATGAGGGTGGGGGAAGAAGCATGCAGATTTTGATTGTCCCAACTATGTGTACAAGAAGAGAGGATGGAATCACTCTTAAGCTTCTGCTGAACTTCTGTCTGCATTTGAACTCCCAACTCAGTCTAAGGAGGGACTCTCTGTCTGCCTTTAATTCAGGCCCTGTACATCCTCATTCATCTCCCGTGACATCACTATCCTGTCATTGTCTTCTCTTTGCTATCTGCTATAGAGCAGGCAGAGCTTCTTCCTGGGCTGAACTTCTTCCTTCCCAACTTGGGAGACCTGCCAAAATCATGCAGAACTGCCAAGGCATGTTTCTGATCCAGACAGTCTGGGCTTAAAGTAGACACCAAATCAGTGAACTTCTGCCTTTTTAAGCAAGCTGCCTTTCGTTTGCACTGGGGGCTGATGCTCCCTGATAGTGAGATGTATCTCAGAAGAGATCTTCAAGAATACTACGATTCTCTGCGTTGAGATACATTTAGAGTCAGGGAACAATTTATTCAAGAAAGATCTTTCTTTCTCTGCTTTGCTGAGGTTCCTTTGGTTTCCACCCAGCAACTGTTTGCATCTGACTGTACTGTATTTTTGAAACAAAACGTTAATACCATGTATCTTTTCCTTCCTTCCTTCCTTCCTTCCTTCCTTCCTTCCTTCCTTCCTTCCTTCCTTTTTTCTTCCTTCCTTCTCTCTCTCTCTCCCTCCCTCCCTCTCCCTCTCTCTCTCTCTCTTTTCTTTCTTAAAATAACAATAATTCCTTGAAGATTTTAGAATATGTTTGTTCCCATCTTACTGGGAAATTACCATTTGAAGCAGAAGATGTTAGCATTCTCTGATGAATATATCCACTGTAGGGAAGGTGATGATCCTGTCTTTTCAAGCATTATGCTGTGCTTTTGCTGACTTGTACTGCTATTTTCCAGTTTTCTGCTTGATCAGTTCAACATCAAGAATTAGACACATGTCTTATTAATTGATAGCGGAGGGTGGGACTGAAATGGATTTCATTCTGCTATCTTTAGCAACAGGTTGACAGCAGTGGTGGGTTGCAAGCACGTCCGCGTGCCAGATGTGCTTGCGCGCAACGTTCAAAATAGCGCAATTTGAAGCTCAGCTGCTTACCTTCTAAGGCAGCCCCAGTAAGTAGAACAGCGAAGGTGTGAAATCAGCTGTGCCGCGTGAATCAGCTGAGCCAGAAAGAAAGAAATATAGGACAGGATAGGGCGAGGTCAGGGTCAGCTGATTGTTGGAACTACCGGTTCGTCTGAATTGGTCTGAACCACCAGCAGCCCACCACTGGTTAACAGGTTCCTCAGAAAGAATATATTGGCTTTTGCATTCAAAATGTGAATTATGAACTAGCAAGTGGTAGGAATCTGGACCATAAAAGAACCAGATTGGAGTTTGTTATTTCCTCTATTTAAAAATGTTGCTGCAGTTAATAATTCAGGATTGCAGAGTGGATTTCCCAAAACCTAGCTTTGATATGCTAGCTTATTATGTACAAAGTTTCTTTACATGGAGGGGAAAGAAGATTCAGTTTATCCCGAAGGTGCTTTTCCTAAAGGCAACTGGACTTTCTTGGGGCTTTATTTTTTTCCTTGAAAACATTTCACTTCTCATCTAAGAAGCAACTTCCATTCAAAATGAAGAAGCGAAACTTTTTCAAGGAAAAATAACTTAAGAAAATCCGACTGCTTTTTGCAAAAGCATCTTTGGGACAACCATGACCTGGATGGTTAAGAATCTCCATAAGACATCAAGCTTCAGCTTATTTTTCACAATGCTCAGCATATATTTTCAAGGTTGATGGGCAACTTCTCAACAGAAAGTTGAAAAGCAGCGCTCTGTTACAAATTTAATTTCGAATGTTTGTGCTGAAAATCATGAAGTATCTGGGCAACTAGCAAGGTGCAAGTTATAGAATATTTGGGAAATGGGAATATCATGATATTGGTTGGATGTTTCCTTCGGGACTGATATTGTGCAAAAGAAGCACTGGACATTCAAGAAGGGTGGATCAAAGGCAAAAGCGATGCTGTTTCTCAAAATAGCAACTTTTAAACAATCGTGTATATTTAACAGAGAGTCTTCGGCTCTTGACTGTTTGACCCGAGAGCAAAGTGTGAAGCTTAATTCCCTTGTGCAAAGCCAAGCAGTGATGTTTCCACATAGGGCCTGCCTTTAAGCAAAGGACCTGACCCTTGGTCAACTTTCTTTTTTTTTTAATTATTATTTTATCATAAACAGTAAAACACAAAACAGAAAAACAAACACAAACCGAAAGCACACATTCAACCCTAACAACAACAAAAGAAAAAAAAAGAGAAGAAAAAGCAGTCAACAGGTTAAGCTAAACATTACACTAATCTTCAGATCCCTTGGTTAACCATCTGTTATTATATTTAGCAGGTAGAAAGGGGTTTCCAATCTCTTATAAAGCTGTCCATTAGCTTCATTTTATCATATGTGCAAATATATAAGGTTGCTGTGATTATCTTTCTTCCCTCTGTTCGTCTTTTGGAATATGTCTGACACTTTGTCCGGACAGTTTCTGAAGGCTGTCTCAGAAAAATGGCTTATTGTCACGAACCTACAGTATGCTACATTAGGTATAGAAGTGAACAACTTCTCAAGTTTCAGTGCTGCTAATGTAATCTGTTGTTAGGTTTTCCCCTTAACATGAAAATACAGTATATATAGTAATCAGTGAGAGCTGCTGCTTTTGAAACACGATATAATACATTCTTCGGCCTAAAGAACTGTTTTAACGATTTGGTTAAAAGAAAAATGCATATAAATCTGTAAAATAAAAGCATGATATGGTAGATCCCAAATTGGTAAACCGCTGTGACCTTCCTGCAGAAAACATGGGTCACTGTGGCTGACCAATTGGGATCCACCATGCTTGCAGGTGCTTTATTAGCTTTAATAGAAAGAAACGGGACGTGGTGGCTCAGTGGCTAAGATGCTGAGTTTGCCGATCGAAAGGTCGGCAGTGCAGCAGTTCGAATCCCTACTGCCGCGTAATGGGGTGAGCTCCCGTTACTTGTCCCAGATTCTGCCAACCTAGCAGTTCGAAAGCATGTAAAAAATGCAAGTAGAAAAATAGGGACCACCTTTGGTGGGAAGGTAACAGCGCTCTGTGTGCCTTTGGCGTTCATGCCAGCCACATGACCACAGAGACGTCTTCGGACAGCGCTGGCTCTTCAGCTTTGAAATGGAGATGAGCACCAAACTAGGGTTTGGTGCTCATCTCCATTTCAAAGTCAGGAACAACTAGCACATATGTGCAAGGAGAAACTTTACCTTTACTAATAGAAAGAAAAATCTTGCCTCGTATCCATATTGATAGGCTCACTCATTATTGGATCACACAGCCAAGACTAGAGGAATGGCTTTTGATTTTCTAAGTAGTTATTTCTCTTGGGCTCCAACATTGAAGAAATGACAGTGGCTTAAAAATGATGTCACAAACTCCCTAGATCCTTTTTTCCCCCTACATCTAGAAATCTCTGGTGCATCCCTAAAGAATTGTCATATACTACAAAGGACTATATGTTGTGTTCATTCTCAGATCACCTGTCATCTGTTGGGATGACCCATCCCAAAGCAAGTTGTTCAGAATGAACCCAACACTGTCCTCTTGTGGTTGTGTATCGCAATGGAAAGAAAACAACCATAGCAATTTGCAATCTCTCTGCAGTGGGTTTTGTTTTTTTTTTTTGAATTCACTTATTTTCATTAGTCAAAGAGCAGATAAAAAGGGAATTTATCAGTAATAACATTTCACAGAATCCAGTCTTTTCATGACTAAAGTCTGGATAGTCAAAATACCAACTTCTATATTCCAAAAATCAGCCTGGGATATTAGAAAGATCTTTAGCAAACCTAAATAATATTGGAATCTGGGCAACACTGCATGTACAGTCTCACAAATGGTGATTCTACACAAATTTATCATTCACCTAAAGAAGAGCAAATAGAACATTTCAGTTAAATTCCCAGTTTAAAAAGTACATGTCTTCATGAATCAGTCAATCCCATTTTAAGAACACAAGTAAGGGAATTATATCACACTAAGATTGGATTTACTCATCACACTAACATGAGGTTCGCGGTTGGGGTAGCGCACAGATAATGTGAAATATGTAAAATGATTTGATTTTCAATTAGTGTGTTGTGAAAAACACAGCCACCTGTGTTCTTATTGCACAAATCATGATTTAATAAACCCTGGTTTAGAATAATGTATACATCAGTTCAACTTGTACTTTGGTATCGGTCTCCAAATAAAGGCAAACATTGCTTTGTAAGTCTTGTTGATCCAAATCCATAAGCTTCTTAATGGGAAGATGCAAAAGATGGATCTACACTTCCAACCATGAGCAAATCAGTAGAGGATGTGCTGAGTTTTAGAATTTGGAAAGAGTGCTGGGAACCCTTTAACACAATCTAGTCCTCATAACATTGGGTCTCAGAACTCCCAGAGGAAGAAAAAAATGAATATCTGAGTTGAAGCAAAATCAGAATCTCCTTAGATGAAACATCTGGGACTTTAAACTTGGCTGTGATGACTGTACCAATTTGTTAGGTTTTTTCACACGCCCCGCCTTCAATAAAGCAATCAAATCCAGACTGAAAAACCCCAGTGAACCATGCAGAAAACTCTTCACTCTTAGTCTCCATAATTTTGCAGTGCAAGATTGGATGGCCCATTCTAAAACGGTCTACCGTATTTTTTCGGAGTATAAGATGCACTCCCCCTCCCCCCCCCGAGAGAGGGTGGAAATATTGGTGCGTCTTATACACCGAATACAGCCATTTTTGGCCTCCTGAAGCCCTGCCCCGCTCATCCCATTTTTGTGAAAAAGGGGCCTTTTTTTGCAAAAACGGGGTGCACAGAGGGTTTGGGAAGACTGCAGAGTGCTCCTGGGGATTGGGGAGGGCAAAAATGCCCCCGTTTTTGTGAAAAACGGGGCGTGCAGAGGGTTTGGGAGGCCCGCAGAGTGCTCCTGGGGGCCAGGAAAAAAGCTTTTTTTCCCCCCTCTTACTTACCTCTTCGAAATCTTGGTGCGTCTTATACACCGGTGCATCTTATAGTCTGAAAAATATGGTAGTATCTTTCCACAATTCAAATTCTGTACTGACTGCCATCATCCTTCCTGGCTGGGTCTGTATCATACTTACCTTAGCTGCATTTTAAAACACTTGTCTGACTTAGCTATTCTTTTCAAAAAGATATGTAGCATTTATGGTAATGTATGTAAAATAAAGTTACATGTTAAGATTGAGATGTATATAGTTTCCCTTCAGTGAAGGATTGTTAGCACTGTACTGAGCCTCATTTGAAAGATATTTATTTGTGTACAGTAACTGTTTGGGTAAGTGAGAGCGAAGGGATGGTTATTACAAAAGGTTTGCCATCTCTTGAAACTTTCCCAACTGCATTTTGTTTGAAGGGGAAAGGAAGATGAGAAGTTTCACTCCCTTCTCCTAATGGTGTAGTTGTATAACTAATGTATCAGCACAATTTGACGCGCAAAACTAAAAACCTCGTTCAAGTCAAGACGGCAAAAAATTGATTTCTAATTGTATTTAATTTTCTTTTATAAATAACAAAAATCCACCTTACTTCCCCTTTCTTTTCCTTTCCTTTAATCTTTAGAAACAGATAGCTGGATTGTAATACTAGCCTTTAGCTGTAAATAAAATACTTCCTCAATTAAAACCTTCGTTTTGTTTCCCTTGTCTTTTTTTTTTTTTTTTTGGCGGTTGAAGTGAGTTCCAAATATCTGTAGCTATAGAAAAAAATAAATTTGCATAGGCACACAGGTAAGATTCATATAATTTACCAACCAGTTCATCCAGCACCCAAAATGTGAGTATGCACCCCGCTCGTTTCGCTTGCACACGCCACCTCTGTGCATTCGCCCGACTTTCCACGTATGTGCTTTGCTCATGTGTGCGCCTTGTGTGCATGCAGCCCCGCTTTAAAAAGTGCCTATATAGGACAGCATAGAGCCAGGGTGCAATTTCCACTACCGGTTCCCCCAAACTGGTCTGAACCGGTTGAATACCATCTCCGATATGCACCTTTTTTGATTAAGGTAGAGCTAGATGATCCGAGCGTGGTAGGGTGACAGCTGCTACATCAAGTTGTAATCAACTTCTCATCTCAAGTAGAACAATCAAACTATCAAACCTGGTTCCTTGAACGTTCATTTGGGAAGGCAATAACAAAAAGTACATATGACTAAGACTGACATATTCTACGTCTTGGTAGGGCTGGAATTTTTCTCGATTTTTCCTCTTTTTTTTGGAAAAAAATGTTAGCAAGTTAACATTTTTAATTTTAACATACATAGTTAAGACTATTTCAGGGCTTATGTAGCAACTGTACAACGTTTAGGTATTCTCAAAAAAAAAAATAGGAACACACACTTCAAATTTTAGAAAAACAATCTATGGAAAGGATTTCAAGATCTTCAAAGAAATATTTAAGAGCCTCTTGCAACCCTGGGATGGGAGAATATTGTGCGATCCTGCTCCCTATCAACACTTGTGTCACACTCCAATTAGAAGTGGGGAAAGTTCATTTCCTTCCTTTCCAGATTACAGTTGACCATAGCAAGCCCTACCAAGAGACAGAATTTAGAAGGATAACGTTTATATTCAGATTCCAGGAACTATGCCTTATTTTGTCAATATGAACATTTCAGTTGATGTAATAAGTCTCTTTCTATTAATGGCCTTTGAACCAAATTAAGTTTATTTTCAAGATACAATATAATTGTTGATGTATTCTTCTGTTTATATATAAATCCTGAACCAAAGTACATTGAATGTTAGATACCACCTGAAGTAGCTAGCGATCAATGTGGAGATGGCAAACCTCTAAGTAATATATGCACAATACCAAAAAAAAATCACATTTGTTCTTGAAAATTGGCTGTGTGTCTTCTTCAGAGAATTATTAAATAGCCAAGGAACTGCAACAATTTAAAGAAAAAAAATCTGAGCAGATGCTATTCCAAACCAGAATAAGGCCATCTGAGTAGAGGAGGTTGATGTGCTGAGCTGACTTCAATCAATCAGAATTGATCAGAGCTGGAAGGGACCTTAGAGATCTTCTAGTCCAGCCCCCTGCTTAAGCAGGAGACCTTATATCAGTGTTTCTCAACCTTGGAAGCTTGAAGATAGGTGGACTTCAACTCCCAGAATCCCCCAGCCAGCGCTGCTGGCTGGGGGATTCTGGGAGTTGAAGTCCACCCATCTTCAAGCTACCAAGGTTGAGAAACACTGCCTTATACCATTTCCAACAAGTGACTATCCAGTCTCTTCTTAAAAACCTCCAGTGACAAGCACCCACAACTTTTGAAAGCAAGCTGTTCCACTGGTTAATTGTCCTCACTGTTAGGAAATTTCTCCTCAATTCCAAGTTGCTTCTCTCCTTGACTAGTTTCCATCCATTGCTTCTTGTGTCCTGCCCTCTGATACTTTGGAGAATAATTTGACCTCCTCCTCTTTGTGGCAGCCCCTCAAATACTGGAAGACTGCTATCATGTCCCTTCCTAGTCCTTCTTTTCTCTAGACTAGCCAAAACCCAAATCCTGCAACCGTTCTTCATACGTTTTAGTCTTTTAGGCCTTTAATCATCTTAGTAGCTCTTCTCAGCACTTTTTCCAAAGTCTCAACGTCTTTCTTTGTAATGTAGTGATCAAAATTGGATGCAGTGCTCCAGGTGTGGTCTTACTAAGACTTTATAAAGTGGAACTAATACTTCATGTGATTTTGATTCTATGTTTGCTCATACTTTTTGGACTTTATCTTCCATCATCCTCAGTTAAGCATTCTAATGAAGGATTTGGAACGTGTAACCTAAAACAAAAAAGGACATCAGATTAATCGTTCGTTCTAATTTCTGCTAATAATGAAGTGGTTGATTGCAAATTCTCAGGTTCCTATTTCCATAGAGCTACAAAGCAATTGGGGCAGTTGCTTAATTGAACCTGTCTCGCTCTCCTGTTCTGAGCGTAACAATGAAAATAGCATGGTGAGGAGCAGAGACATCCTTGTCCTAGAAACGCTTCCTGAGGTATCATTGTAATATGTAAAATAATCATAAAAAGCTATAGCACAATCCATGCGCACATATTTCCGTATAAACACTGCAAATGGCTAGAATCTCTGTATGCTGTAAGTTTCTTTTCCCCTCATATCTACAGGGGATTTACTCACATCTTGAAAATAAATCTGCAACATTACAGTGTGACAGAACATAGAACTATAATAGCATATCGCCTATGAGAAATGAACAATTCATTTTTATATTCATCACGATAGACATACATAAATCAAGTGGGCACAAAATTCTGGTCCAAGATGAACCTTCTGAAGAATGATGGCAGAGCCTCTTAAGCTTAAATTGCAGAATAATGAAGAGTTATATTTCAATGGAGATCATAAAAAGATGCAGTCTTTGCATAGTGCTCCTGTTAAGGCAGGCTGTTCATTATAGTAGAGAGGACATTAGAAAAAGCTGAATCCGCACATGTAGTAATTATTTTCTTGGCCAAGGATGATTCACAGTTGAACAAGATGCTGAAGCTCCAACTTAAGACTGGAGTTTCATCACCTACATGAACAGATTTTTTTAAAAGACAGTTGGATTGCAGAATGAATGCCAGAGTTTGAAAGATAATTAAGAAGCATTATCAGAGCAGGAGTGGTGCATTCTGATATGACAACATTAGCAATTGTGCCAGAAAGAAGTCATGAATTCCAGGCTTACAGCAGGGACAGCAGCCAGTGTACTGCGTTCCCAGCAATGAAGATACATGTGGAAACATTTTCCAAAAGTCATGTGTGAATCTATCTTGCAGAGGAACAAAGATCATGCGTAGGACTTTGTTATATAAAACATTAAAGACATTTATGTTGATGTTTTTGAACTACTCTGCAATGCAGTTTTATTAGATGTCGTGTAAAATAAGTAAATCATAATTTTCTTCACTTGTTGAACGCATCATCATTTTGCATGCAGAGGAAAATAAGGGAAGAACATCTGAGTCCCAAGAAACCTATAAAGTACAACTTTAAAATAAAAGAGACCATATAAATGAAAAAGATCGCCTGGATACATAAAAATGCAGAGGTGATTTTGTCCCTTCCTAAAGAGTTGGTATTTATATTAACCATGCACAACAGAATGGAGAAGTTGGAGGAAACAGAAGAGAAGATGTCCAGGCATAATATTAACTTCCCTGTTCCAGTGAAACTGGCCATGACTACAGGCAGACCAAATAAAATTGAGAACACGAGTAAACTGAGTCCAGCTGTTTCAAACTCTTAACTGGAGATTCACACTTTTCATGCCTCTTATATTTAAGAGCCTCTTTACGAAATGAGAACTGGCATAGCTGGCAAAAGATTAGATGGTCTACACATTTTCTTTCTTAAATATTCGGGGATAGATGTTGTCTAAGGTATTGTCTAGGTAAGGGTGTTCAATAGAGAAGGATCAAAAGTGAGGTGGTAAGGACTATACCACTTCATGTTATAAATATAACATGAAGTGGTATAGTCCCTACTACCTCAAATTCCTCTGTTCCTCTGTCCTGTAGATACTCACACAAGTCATCTATATTCATTCTTTCTTGAATTTGTTACTCGTATTGTCCTTAACTGGATAGTCTGCAATTTGTGTGTGTGTGTTTCTCTCACAAACACAAGAACAGACAAATGTGCAATCAGAAGGTGCTTCCTATAGCATTTTTCAGAAACATTTAAATGATAATGACCTGAAAGACTCTTTGGGCAGAAATGCTGATGAGGAAAGAGTTGTTTTAAGATGGATGTTTAAGGAAAAATGAGGCTCTACAGTTTGGAAGATTGGAAGGGCCAGCAAAAAGTAAATAGAGAGACGGGGGGAAGGGAAATACTTTTAGACAAAAGGGATGATTCCTGTTATTGTCCTCCGGAAACCTGCTTTGAAGAAATGAAAGCTCCACACACCCAAAATCAAAAATACATCCCAGGCTTAGAAACCTTGGTATCCGGAAGGGCAAATCTTGCCATGAATGGAAACCATGTGGGTGGGGAAGAGAATGAGGAGGATGCACGGATCCAATCCATCACTGATGTAACTTCTCAGCAGTCATCATGAAAAAATTAGTCATCTCTTTCAGACGACACTATCAAAAGGCAGACACACCATGACAGTTATTGTGGAGCCAAGAGATAGAAATGGGCGCCCACCATGCACAGACAGGAAGCATGAGATTTTGCAGCTAAGAATTCCTCAGGCCAGGGTGGGTGAGTAACTTTGGACAGGAATTGTTGACCAAATACTCTCTCCCAAAACTTTTTTTTTTTTAAAGGATATTTCTGGGAGACATGCTACAAATTTTTTCCTTTGCAAATTGAAGCCCAGAGTACTTTCAGGAAGCCATTGTGAAGTGCTACAAGCTGTGAAAAGTGATATAAAAACATTCTGATAAGCCATGGTGACCTCCAGGCAGTGGTTGCAAAGTGGTTGCCAACAAATGTTCTCGCAATCCCTTTGAGAGCAACAACTTCTGATAAAGGCTCAGAGAAAGTGAGAGAGAAAGATAAGAAACCATCAGCACAGATTCTCATTAAATCGAGTGAAGTACAAAGCTGAAAACTGTCTTAGGCAGGCACATGGCTGAAGGCAACACTGATGTATGGTAGCTCTTCAAATTGAATTAATATATAACGATGCCACAAATATCTGCATATATGAGCATTCACTAATGGCCAGGAGCAGCTCAGCATTATACAGGCAGAGGCATCTGACGCAGGCTGTACCTGCTGGGGGGGTGGGGGGGAGGGTTGTGGTTCTCTCAGCTATCTTGACCAAGGATGACTTGAAGCACTCTCAGATGCCTGCTTGCCTTTCCCAATGTCCTTCCTCAAGTATTTCAGATACACCGAATCTGAAATAACACACATACATACATACAACCATTCACACTCAGCAGGCCACTGAATATTTTGCTGAATATTCAAGACAAAACACACACTGGGTCACAGCGTGGCATTGGCATTTGAGAAGGAGCAGGATGGCACCAGGGAGAACCCTAAAGAAGGAATAGCAAGTGTTTGGAGAACCGAACTTTATGGAATGGGCAGTTTGCTCTGCATTGTTATCACTTGAAAATTAATCTACTCTTGACTTAAAACCAGAAACATTTTTGTTGGGGATTTTACCTGAAACTTATAGTAAGGGGAATGCATATTTACTTATACATGTATTAACCGCAGCTAGAATTGTATTTGCACAAAACTGGAAAAGCAGAGAGATCCCTACTGAAGAGACTGGGATTAGGAAAATATTAGCATGTGCAGAAATGAATAGATGAATACTTGTTATAAAGGAGAAAGAACAAACTGAATATTATATGACGTGGGAGTTATTTTATGAATGGTTGGAAAATAAAAATAGAAATTAGAAATAAATGGTGATCAGTGAAATATAGAAAACATGTTAAGATAGAGAAGTAGACAATATGATGATTCTTATTAATATGACTATTAAGATTATTATATTTAATATTATATTCTTATTAGAAGATATGTTAAGAGGGAGAAATGAATAGATGTATTATACTTATTATTATTATAAGATTAGAGAATCAATATCAATGTAATGAATACTGTTGTAAATTTTGATTGTTATTGCAGACATATTTGTACCCAGATGACACACTGTTTAATGGAAGATGAAATGTTTAAGATAAAAAGGAAAATAAAAATAAATACTGTATTTTCCTGCGTATAAGATTACTTTCTAACACACAAAAATCTTCTCAAAAGTCGGGGGTCATCTTATACGCCGGGTCTCATTCTCCTGTAACCAGGCAGACCAGCCCATAAGGCTCTGACGAGCCTTAAATGGCTCTAAGGAGGGTCGTCTTATACGCCCAGTCGTCTTATATGCCGGAAAATACGGTAAATAAAATTAATCAACTCTCTCCAGGGGTGCTGAAGATTATTGTCCCATTGCTGGTACAGAAATAAGGTTTAATTCAAGAGAAGAAAACCTGAACTTTGAACTCATAAAGCAGAAAAGAGTTGAGCCTGGGTCTTGCCCAGCTTCACAACAGATATAAATATACTTATACCCTTACACATCTTTGCAATACCTAATCTTTTATCCTTTATGTGCACAAGAGAATTTCTTTGTAACTCTGCGCAATATTCAAGAATCCTCTTTCACTGCTGCGTAGTAACCACAATTGATAAAATGGGTTTTTGATGAAATGATAAAAAAGATGGCACAGTAGCTAAAGAAGCAAGGAATCAGAAACCCAGCTGGCACGGATAGCCAGCGCTCTAATGCAATCAATGGTTGTATCTGATCAGGCCAGCTGCTAGGGAATCTTCATTTGAAGAGTTCAGGCAATGTTAATTCGAAATGCCAATGGGGAAAAAAAGACTATGTTGTTTTTTTATAACAGCAAATAAGCGAAGGCTTCTATTGAGAGGCTTTCATAATTAAAAGATCTTGGAGGCAAAGATGACAAGCTTAGCTAAAACGTATGTAACACAGCTGCGGTGTTTACTTGCAATGAATAGGCAAGGGTTGCACAACTATTAGTTTCAGCAACTATAGGGTGATATATAACTCTCTGAGAAAGGAGTACCACAGGAAATGTGACTCTTTAATCATCTACTGTGGGGAGGGGAGAGGGACACAATGCAAATGCTGGAATTGCATACAAAAAAGATTGATAGGTGATTACGGTTGCACTAAGTATATTTTTATAAGTTATGACTAGAGAGAGATGGGCAAAATTAAAAATAGGCGTAAGGTTGAATAAATATATTTACTCTGTCTTCAAAAAAAAGTCTAATTGACTAAATTTTATTTATTTATTTATTTATTTATTTATTTATTTATTTATTTATTTATTTATTTATTTATTTAATTCATATACCGCCCTACTCCCAGACGGGACTCAGGGCGGTGAACAGCCAAAATAAGATACAATAAATACAAAAGTTAAAGTTACAAAATCATTTAAAAGGAAATGGAGAAAATTAACCAGTCCAGAGATAAAACTAGTAGGCTTTGGTTAGGGACAAGCTCTGTTCGTGATACCAAAGGTACAACAACTGGCAATCAATTCCAATGGCCCCAATGCTGAAGAGATAGGGTAAAAAATAAACAATATGGAGAACCAATATAACCAACTGTGAGAAAGAAAGCAAGAACTGTGTCTAAAGAGTAAGCTATTAGACCAAGATGTTATTAGCATCTAATGGCAATAATTTTGGGTTTAGCTGACAGAATACTCAAGAGAGAAAGAAACTGTAAGAGTAGATGCATATTTCTAGGAGGCTTTCTAGGAGCCCGGGGAGGGCAAAAACAGCCTTCTCCACCCACTCAGAGGCCCTCCGGAGGCAGGAAACGGCCCATTTCCCAACTTCCAGTGGGCCCGGAAGGCCCAAAAATCAGCTGGCCAGTGTGCGCATGTGCACTGGAGCTGAGCTACAGCAACACTCGCATGCCCACAGATATGGCTCCATGTGGCCCCTGTGATACGTGTGCCATAGATTCGCCATCACGGTTATAAGGGATACATGCAGGAAAAAACTCAGTATGGTTGTATGAAGTCAACCACTGTAAGAAAGGACACGTTAGATTCTAGTTATAGTGATAGTTGTAAAGTCTACCCTGTTTTTTTGCACAATACCCAAGAATTCTTTCACAACAAAGCAGTAAACTTCCTCAAATTTTGACTGCAATATGTTCTCAGACACCATTCTTCTAAATTGGCTCCCACTAAAAGATCATTCAGTACATCTGTCTAAGAGGAAATGGGGCATGTAAATAATTACATATAACATTCACTGCAGCTAACAACTGTATCTTTCTCCTGGATCTATATAAAATGGAATCCACACATACTCATTTATTGACTTCACCCTTAAGCAACTGCCAAACTCTGAGCAAATGAAATAGTACTGGATGAGAATACAGAACTAGGAATTCAAGTCCAGAAACGTAGCAGAGATGAGTGGGACAGTTCACAGAACTGGCTGAACCTTCTCAACTGTATTGAATCAATGAGCCAATGAAACTGACTTGGAAGCATTCAAGCTGTCAAAACGAGCTGAGTTAATCCAGCTGCAGGCCTAATACACATGTCCATATGCAAACAAAACCAGCTTAATATTTTTTTAGGGGAGTGTTTGAAACCTCTTTGACGTTCATACACCCATCTACAAAGTGGTTTCAAATGAGGAAAATGCTAGATTCGACATAAAATCCAGGCTTTTGAGATGTGAAAATTGCATAATTTAGACTTCACCTTGCAGTTGTTTTTTTTAAAAATTTGATTTATATGCCGTCCTTCTCTGAAGACTCAGGGTGGCTTACAATGTATTAAGCAATAGCCTTCATACTTTTGTATATTTATACAAAGTCAGCTTATTGCCCCCACAAACTGGGTCCTCAATTGACCTACCTTAGAAAGGATGGAAGGCTGAGTCAACCTTGAGCCTGGGGAGATTCAAACTGGTGGAATTGCAGACAGCTGGATGTTAATTACGGTGCTTTAGTCTGCAGAGCTAAACCGGGCTCCTTTTAAACCAGGCTCCAGTTCTGCTGTCCTGTTTGAATTTTTGGCATGGGGGTAAAGGAAGCTAGAATAATTGCAGCAAAAAGCAGAGCCATTACTGCTGCAGCTCTAAGATAACAGAACAGAGATGGGCTACCACCAATAACCTCCCACCGGCCGGTACACTCTCATAGAGCGGGGCTCCTCCCGGTGCCGTCAGCCAAACAATGTCGACTGGTGGCCCCCAGGGGAGAGCCTTCTCTGTGGGGGCACCGACTATCTGGAATGAGCTCCCCCTGGAGATACAGATGATCCCGGATCTGCGCACCTTCCGTCGCGCTCTCAAGACTTTTTTATTCCATCAGGCTGGCCTGGCCTAAATCTCTCCCCTTTTTATCTTTTTAAAATGTGTATTTTGATCTGTTTTAAATTGGGTGTTTTAAATCTGTCTTGGGCCAAATTATTTAATTCGATTTTATTCTGCTTTTAAATTTTGTATTTTATGTGTTTTATTTCTGGCTGTTCACCGCCCTGAGTCCTTCGGGAGTAGGGCAGTATATAAATCCAATAAACTAAACTAAACTAAACTAAACTAAACTGAGCTGAGCTGAGCTGAGCTGAGCTGAGCTGAGCTGAGCTGAGCTGAGCTGAGCTGAGCTGAGCTGAGCTGAGCTGAACTGAACTGAACTGAACTAACCAGCCTTAGATATTAGGAGTCCTTGATGATCTCTGAGCTACCTTGTTGGAGTTTTTTTTTTTTTTTTGCAAATGTTCATTACCCAACTAGGCAACATCATCAGTGCTAGTTACTGGCACTGATGTTACCTAGCTGGGTAATGAAATGTCTGGAAGAAAACGAGCAAGCTCAGAGAGCACCAAGAGCCCCTCATGTCAACCCTGAGCTACAAATCTTCTTCTTTATTAGTACCCTTGGATATTTCTGAAGGAAGTCAGTCACTTCAGACGACCTTACAAACCATGAAGAAGGCTCTGAAATATAGTTCAATATCTAAAAAGCAAAATATCCCTTCTGCTCACTCTAAAATAGCTTTTAGCAGAATGTTGACAAATACACATCTTTCTTACCCAGAAAACAAGTGCAGGGCATAGCAGCTATTGGGATTTATTTATTTTTTTTACAGATTTTGGGATTGCTAATTTGCAGGGTCCTGGGTGCTATCTGAGCTGGTTTGTTTTCTCACAGGCATTTTATTACCCAAACTAGGTAACATCCTCAGTGCTAGTTTTATCAATTGCTAATTTGCTTTTTGATTATTTCACTTGTAGTCTAAAGATGCATTCTTTAGCTGCAAAGTTCCACAATCTTATCCATAACCTTATCCATGGAGAGATGCTGTAAATGACACATGTATTAAAATGACACATGCATTAAAAGCATTTCTACTCAGTTGAATAGAACTTATTTTTGCTTAAGTATCATTAGAACTGCCTCTGCACTCTTATTGATCAATTGCTTTTACTCCAGTTGACTGAGATAGTTTTGGAGCTGACATTTTGAAGAGTTGGCTGTCTAATCATCTGCTCTCTATCTTAATGAAAGAACAGTTAAAAAACAACATACAATATAAGCAAATTTCTTTCTTTTTCTTTCTATATAAAAGAACATACATTTATATTTGCTGTGAAGCAAATATTAAACTATTTGTATTCGCTGTGAAGTTTCAGTTATTTTGTTCAAGCTTTTCTTTGGATGACAGTCTCTGTCTCCCGTCAAAGAACAGCTATATTTGGAATAAATACATCTGGGACAGAAGACAAAATTGACGTATCAGTATATTAGCAACTGAAACAATCATTGGACCTAATTTTAGATTTGTATGTTATGATGATGGGAGAAAAGTCTGCTTAAGACAAATAATTCAAATTATCATTCTAAAATTTGTTTCAGGCAGTGATACAGGAAAAGACAATTGTGACTGATTTTAAAAAGCAAAATTTGCATAAAAGATCATGACAAAATCCCAGGATGGCAAATTAGATTAAGAAATAAGAACAAAAAATTCCTAAAGCACAGTAAAAAGACAGTTTAACAACAATGCCAAGAAAAGAACATCATGGATATCACCAGATGAATTCTAATCAAAGAAGACTTTAAGTATAGAATGAAGGGGGTACAATAATTCTGTGACTACTGTCATAATACGGCTGCATTCTGAAGGAATTTAATTAAAAGCAGGACAGTTGGGATAGTTAAAAGGCAGTAACTGACAGAGTAACTGCCTCTTCTGAATGTCTTAGTATGTTACAAACTCTAGCAAAATATTTTATAGAGAATAGGAATTATAGAGAGAAAACATAACATTAAAAGAGCAGGAACTACTTTGAATTACAAGGGGGAAAAAAACTCTCAAACCAAAATTTTGGTAAGTCATATACCAATTTATCTTTCCACTGTGACTATGGTACAATTTCACATTTTTCTGCCTGAAAAAAAATGTAATTAGCAGGATAGATGATTTCCAGCAAAATTATGGAAATCTTTGAAATGAAATGTTCCTATTCAGCAGTAATAGAAGGCTGGGATTCATTCTTCCAGCAGAAGCAAACCTCAGAATTATGAGCATGTGATGGAATATATAAATACACAGTTGTAAATAAAATGAGTATGTGCTACTTTTTAAAGACCTGTATGCACAAGAAATACTAATAGAAAGGCTTACAAAATCTCCCCTTCAAACTTAAAGCAACTCAAACGGCTTTCTCACTTTCTCTGAGTTGAAAATTGCCTTGAGTGCTTTAGTATAAAAACCGAATCTATGAGAATATACTTTAAATCAATGAATGAATGAATGATGAATGAACCCTATTAATAACCAGATTTGAGGTGGAGTACCAACAATTGCAAAAATCCTGGAGGCTGCTCAATCGTATTACTAAATGCCGACTCTTTGTTTCATCTCTTTGTTGCTCATGGACATCACTCAAGTTAACCTGATCGCCCTCATTCCTCCAGCAAAACAGTGGATTAAATGAGGTCAAATAAAACAGCAATTATTTCTATTGTATTTCAGAGGCTCAAATGCTCCCAAGGCTTCATCAAGGGGACCAAAATAACTGGTAGGTTATATAGGATTCGCTTCTCGTTTATTATTCAAAATGTAATCTTGTTGCTGGATTAGCAGCTAATCTGGGTGTGTTAACTTCATGGTAGCTTCAGTTTTAGCTTTCAGATTTGGAGGAAGGAGTGTCTCAGCCAAGCCGAGGATTTTGAAAGGCATTAAGCAGAAAGCATCCCCAGGATTCGTTTCATCAAGCATCCAACGCAAAGTATAGAATCTGGATGCTTTTCTCTCTCTTGTCTTGAGACATCTAGAAACAATCATAGCATAAAACACCACTGTATTATCTATGTGACATGCCTATGCAATGTACAGGTAGTTCTCGACGTACAATGACTCATTCAGTGACCATTCAAAGTTACAACGGCACCAATAAAGTGACATATGACCATCTTTCCCATTTACAACAATTGCAGCATCTTCGTGGTCTTCGTTGCTTGGCAACTGGTTCCTATTTATGACCATCGCGGTGTCCAAGGGTCAGGTGATCCTGTTTTGCAACCTTCTGACAGTCAACGGGGAAGCCAGATTCACTTAACCACCAGATTGCTAACTTATCACACTGCAGTGATTCCCTTAACAACTGATGCACAGGAGGTCGTAAAATGGGACAAAACTCACATAAATGTCTCACGTAACAACAAAAATGTTGAGCTCAGTTGTGGTCTTAAGTCAAGGGCTACCTGTACATGCTAATTTTTTTTATTAATGTATGTATGTGTATATCTATTTACACACACAGGTATGCACACTTACATATACCTGTATGTGTAAATAGATATTTCATTATACATATGGTATTTTAGGGAGCCCCAGGAAGGTTTTCCTATGCATGTGTGCATAGGAACACATGCATAAGGAAATGCATGGGGTTCCCTAAAATATGTATATGAAATATATCTACTTACACACACACACACACACACACACACACAGGAAAACCTTTCCTAAAATATGTATATGAAATATATCTATTTACACACACACACACACACACACACACACACACACAGGAAACCCTTTCCTAAAATATGTGTATGAAATATATCTATTTACACACACACACACACACAGGAAACCCTTTCCTAAAATATGTATATGAAATATATCTATTTACACACACACACACACACACACACACACACAGGAAACCCTTTCCTAAAATATGTATATGAAATATATCTACTTACACACACACACACACACATATACACACACACAGGAAACCCTTTCCTAAAATATGTATATGAAATATATCTATTTACACACACACACACACACACACACACACACACACACACAGGAAACCCTTTCCTAAAATATGTATATGAAATATATCTACTTACACACACACACACACACATATACACACACACAGGAAAACCTTTCCTAAAATATGTATATGAAATATATCTATTTACACACACACACACACACACACACACACACACACACACACACACACACAGGAAACCCTTTCCTAAAATATGTATATGAAATATATCTACTTACACACACACACACACACACACACACAGAGGAAACCCTTTCCTAAAATATGTATATGAAATATATCTACTTACACACACACACACACACACATCACACACACAGGAAACCCTTTCCTAAAATATGTATATGAAATATATCTACTTACACACACACACACACACACACACACACACAGGAAACCCTTTCCTAAAATATGTATATGAAATATATCTACTTACACACACACACACACACACACACACACAGAGGAAACCCTTTCCTAAAATATGTATATGAAATATATCTACTTACACACACACACACACACACATCACACACACAGGAAACCCTTTCCTAAAATATGTATATGAAATATATCTATTTACACACACACACACACATCACACACACACAGGAAAACCTTCCTGGAGTTCTCTAAAATATGTATATGAAAAATATATATTTATGATAACAAGAGGGTAGCCAAGACAAATGTATAGATTTAGAACAAAAATATAGATGTTATTATAGATAAATGTACGTTTAAGAGATGAATAAATATACAGAAATAAGGGGGAAAGTATTAATATCATTATCATATCATGTTTAAATAATGAACAAAGTTTAAGAACTATATGTTTATATGAGTACTAATATTACTGTTAAGTAATATCTTGACGGGAAGAAAACCTTCCTGGGGTTCCCTAAAATATGTGTATGAAATATATGTAAATATGTATATGAAATAGAAATATGTGTACTTATAAATATACATATTTATGTATTTGAATTTATTAGCCAACTTCCAAGACTCTGGACACCAAATGGAGCTGGAAAATTATGTGGATTATGTCTGTTTGTGTGAAACATCTCCTGGGCTCTGTCCCAGGTCTAGAATTAATGTATAAAGGGATGCATGTGTCTTTCATTGTTTTTAACCATGTTTTGGGTTTTAATAGCCAACCCAGTCTGTGGAGAAGGGAAATTTTGAGGGGGAAAAAAATACATAAATGTGCTGTCTACGCGCTGCTTATACCTAATGTATTTTAGTACACCTTTAAAAGGAAGGAAAAACTCCTTTATTTCTTTTTATTATTATTATTTTCTCTCAGACCACCACCTGCTTCACTTCAGGGATTTAAAACTCCTCAGGGGGAGAGGGGCGAAAACAAGCACAGCGGGCGGCTCCTCCTCCTCCCGCCCTCGCCCCTGAGGCGCGCCCCCGCTTCAACGGGGCAGACGAGAGAGAGAGAGAGAGCGAGAGCGCGCGCGCCTCCCCTCGACTGGAGGGGGCACAAGCTCCGCCCCCCTCGGGCGCAACGCTGACGGCCTCTCCTCTTTCCCCCCCCCTCCTCCTTTCCCCCCCCCCCCTCTCGCGCCGATTCCCTCCCTTTTTTCTGTTCAGCCCGCCGCCGCCCGCGTTGCATTATGGGACACAAACAAAGTGCTCGGCTCGTCGGCTCCGCGTGAAAAAAGGCGAGGGCGGGGGGGGGGGGGAGGAGGAGATCCCGAACGCTTGGGCCCCGCGCGCGCGCGAAGCCCTCCAGCGGGCCCCGCGCCGCCACCGTCCTTCTCCTTTCCCCGCCCTCCCCCCCCCTCTCTCTCTCTCTCTGCCTTCGGCCAGGCCGCGAGAGCGCCTGCGTGGCGGCGCGCGGGAATCGTTCTCCCTCCTTCGCGGGGGGCCCTCTCCTCCTTCCCCCCCCTCCCCTCAGCCAGAAGAAGCCGCGTCGGGGGCGGCGGCGGCCATGGCCCTGCGGGGGCCGAGCTGAAGAGCCGGGACGGGGCCCGGGAAGGAAGGAAGGGAGAAGCTGGGCCTTGCGCTTGTTGACCGACCGACCTACCTAATCCTCCCCCCCACCTCGCCTCTCCCGCTCTCGGCCCGGGGAAAGGAGGGCCTCGCCAAGAGCAGGTAATGGAGGCTGAGGGGAAAGAGGGAGGAGGGGAGAGGGATCCTAGGCCCCGCCCCCTTGGCCCCGCCCCTTCCCGGAGCATCCCGGCCTCCCCCCGTGGCGCTCCGTCTGCGCGATGCCCGAGGTTCTCCCAGGGCACGACGGGGGGTGGGAGGGGGGAGCTTCTCTTAACACCCATTCCCACCCACCCACCTGGGATTGGTCAGGTGCGGGTTTTGCAACATTGTTGCCATTAATTAATGATTCCTTAACTATGGAGGGGGGTGTCCTAGAGGAAGCCCCCAAAGCAAAGGGGGGGTTTGCAGGAACTTTCAAGGTTAGGAAAGGCCTGGATGGCCTCTGTGCCCCCCCCCCGCTCCACCCCAACCTCCAAGGTGGAGGTTAAGCTGCCCAAGTTAGGTCTCCCCAGCCTGGGATGCTTTCCAGTGATGCCTTTCAATGTTGATAGGGGTGCACCATAGGCATGGTGTCCTTGATTGCAGGTTAGAAAAGCTGCCTCTTTTAAGGGTTACGTCCCGGCAGGATTTTCTTGGTTTGGCACTGGGGATTTGTATAAAGGAAGGGACAAACTTATGTTTTTTCGTGTCCTTGGGAATCTCTTTCAGATATGTTCCTTTTACAGGTTTGTCGTTTATTTTTGCCAGGAAAATACAGTTCAGTGTAGAGGTAGAAGATGCTGTTGGTGCCATTAAAAAGAGCCTGTCCTTACATGTTGTTTTGGCATAATTTGATTTCTCCCTTCACCAAACCTGTGGTTTTGGTCAGCCCCTGTGTCTTGCTCAGCCCTTCGTTTTTGGTCACCTAATTTACTGGTCAAGAATGTTCATTAATTTGCTTGGTTTTCTGTCCCAGTCCTGTTTTCGGATGCCACATTGTGTATTTGGGGTTGTTATAGTCCCCTTGGTTGATTTTTGTTATGCTGACATGAGTCACCCTTGTTGGTCCAGCATGCAAGCTTTGTTCATTTTCAGGGATGGTGGATCCTTAACCTGCTTACATTTATGGGGCTCTTAGAATTTTTTAGGTTAAAACAAAGAGCTACCATCTCCCTCTTTCCAAAATGCCTTGTGGTTCGGAATAGTCTCGGTGTTTTTATTTTGCAATAACAGGTGCAATCGAATGCTGTGTTTGAAGATGCACTAACCAGTAAAACATCAAAAATAATGAAGTAATTACTTGTCCCTACCAGAAGGCATTAGTTTATCAGTGTACTTCACTCTAGCCAAGAGATTTTTCCAATAGTTCTGTTCTAATAGAGTAGGGTATAAATGAATATACTTATTTTCATGCCAATGAACAAAACAAGAAAAAAGATCTGTTGTCTACTGGCATTTTGTTTTTTGACATTGATTCAGCATTCACAATCAGATAACCTGGAGTGGTAGAGCATCAGCAGAGAGAGCACTGTACACATGATTGCACTAGCTTCCCTTCTGATGAAATTTACCATGGCCAGAAATCATCATGACAGGCATTTTGTCGATACAAAACCCACTTCGGCAAAAACCTAAGCAGAGTCAGACCTGATTAGTACTTCAGTGAGAGACTTTCAGGTTCAAGCATTTTCAGCTGGACTGGGAAGTTGAGACAACATTGCTGGAGAAGAGAACCTCTTCATCGTTTCCAAGGAAACTACTTGGACATCTCCATGCAGAATCATGCTTGGCTGTCCTTTCAACTCTCTTATGGAAGTTAATTTGTGAGGGCACTCACAATAGTCTGAGCATACCCATCAGCCAAAAAATATATTTTTCCCTTGCTAAAGCAAACAAACTATGTCACAACTTATTGCGTAAAAATCAGGGTCATTCCAGCATCAGAACATATCACTCTTTGCCTAACTACAAATATTTAATTTTACTATGGTCTCAGAATAATGATTTCTTCCTACGAAAGGCAACAGGTTAATAGTGCACTTCATTCTAACATCTGTTCTTACATTCTTAGATTTGTTCTAATAGACAAGATATAAATGTGTATGCTTATTTGCATGCCTGCTGAAGAAAATAAGAAAAAAAATTGTCTACTGTACTTTTAGTGTTTTATTTCGTAGGCATTGGTTCAGTATTCACAGCCAGAAATATCAAGTGTTTTAACATTATTGTCGATTGAGGCTTATTTATTAGATGTGTATTCTGCTGAATCTGTTGGACTCATAATAGCTACTCACAGCAAAAAGATTTAAAAAAAACTTGTTTATGCCTATAGAGTCATGGATATGTTAATCACAGCATATTGATCCCTTGTTTGTGATACTCCTGGATCACTTGTTGCTTAACATAATATTGTCAAAAGGAACACCCACATTAAAACTGTTTATTTACTTTGTCTTTTTTCAAGGATGCATCAGACATGGCCTAAAATATATGTCATTTTTTGAGACAGGAGACCATTAAAAACAAACTGAGTATCATATGATTTGGCTAAAAGGGAGGAAAATTGTTTTCTCTTTAAAAGTACAATCCTATGTAAGTAAAGACACATTTTTAAATAATAAAATTAGCTGAGAATTCAGTGGGTGATTGATTCTGACTTCTAGCTGAAAGACCAAGGCTGTATGGTTTAGAAGATAGAGTATGTTAGGTAGGTGGAAATTTAATTGACTTTCAATAGATTGAAAGTTTGTATCCCTGCTTTCTTTTTCTTGCTGTATGGTTTTTAACTTTACTTTCAAGCTTGCAAAATTTCCTCAGTATTGGATTTGATAAAAGTAGTAACTGTGTCAAAATTGACAATGTTTGATTTAGTCTTTTATCCCTCTGTGGATTAGAATAATCTGATGAGTAAATAAAGCATGGAATACTTTTGAAGAAATAGTTCTCTTTTTATGAGTGATTTAATTAATGGTATTGCATTTTATGACAAAAATATTTGAAAGTCTCCAATTATGCTTGGTTTACTCTGCAAGCTAAATGCTTTTTTTCTTTACAAGAGAAGAATGTTACTCTTATTCCAAGAAAGAAAAGAGCTATGTTTTTGGCCTCACCACTTCTTCATAAAGTAGATTTGACTAAAATATAGTTACTAGACAAAATTATGTCTAATAATCAAAAATTTTTAAGGATTTCAATAGTGTCTCTCTCTGAGCCAAAATCCTACTGGTTTAAAAAATATGTTAAGTACAGGGAAGAATAAGTTAAGAAATAAATGTGCTGGACAGCATACTGGCTAAACAGAGGAAGCTAGAAACCAGGAAACCCTTACTTTAAAACTCACTTTTCCTATATTCTCCCTAGGTGGCCATAAGCAAGCCACACACTCAACCTCAAAATCCTTTCTGTAGTGGAGGGACTATATTGACTACCTTTTAAGCAGCCTTAGCCTTAAAGGCCTGTTATGAGGGTCTGCCATTTCTGTGCATGACTTACCCTCACCCAAGACATTAAAAGGCAATTGTTAACAGGGCCTCCTTGAGAAGTGTGAGCAGATTTTCTGGCAGCTGCTATGAAAGTACTCTATGGCTGATCATAGAGTTCTTTGAGAATGACTGTTAAAACAAATTGTACTGTTAAGCCTATTTTGAGATGGATTTATCATGGAGTCTTAATGTTTGGAGCATCTTTTTAGCATTTTAACACCAACAGCAGTACAGAAGTAAGAGTAGCCTGGGACAAATGTTTAAGCTTATTTCTGTCCACTCCTTAGCCTTCACACAAACACATATAATCCTTTACAGGTGATTATACAAACTTTAGAGTGCATGTGGGCAACTCTAACACTAGTTGTCCACATTAACGTCAAAGGATTGTTATAAGGGATACAATTAAATTACATGAAGTTATTTGAACACTTGAATGCATAATTATTTTAAACCACTAGTATAATAATACAAAAGGAGACGCAGTGGCTAAGACGCTGAGCTTGTCAATTGAAAAGTTGGAAGTTCAGCGGTTCAAATCCCTAGTGCCATGTAATGGGGTGAGCTCCTGATACTTGTCCCAGCTTCTACCAACCTAGCAGTTTGCAAGCACATAAAAAATGCAAGTAGAAAAAAAGGGACCACCTTTGGTGGGAAGGTAACAGCGTTTCATGCGCCTCTGGTGTTTAGTCATGCTGGCCACAGTACTATGGAGACTTCTTTGGACAGCGCTGGCTCTTTGGCTTTGAAACAGAGATGCGCACCACCCTCTAGAGTCAGGAACAACTAGCACATATGTGTGAGGGGAACCTTTACCTATAATAGTACAAATGAAGTTCAAATAGCAGTTAAGTAGTTGGGTTGTTCTAAAGATCTACCTTGTTCATAGTATATATTTAAAGTTATTCTAGATGTCCTTAGTGAGAATTCAAAAGATTAATTGTACTCTTTGTTCATGATGATTTAATTAAATAGGTGGTAGTTAGATTGCATTAAGTACTTGACTTAATTGGTTTACTGCCTATTAACTAAAATCTGACTGCTAGTGAAATCCAGTGGTATTTAGTGCTCCAGAGTTTTGCACAGTGACAATAAAACTGTTTTTATTTTCAGAAAAAGAAAATAAATGACACAAGAACGCATTTCTATCCATTTCTGCAGAAAGGTTTTGTCCATATATGAACAGTGCAGAAAGGTAGAAAGGCAACTGAACTAAACTGAAATAAAGAATTACCTCTATCAGATAAGTTTCTTGCCTAGGCCAGGCAATTACCATGGCAAATAGTTATTTAATAGTGCAGCTACTGATCTCTGCTAGAAATAAACTTTTCCTGAACATTTTTATTTATAATTATGATTTAATTTACTGAAGTTGTAGCAAATTGCTTGTTACTAATCTTGATATAAATGTGCAGACTTTCTTGGTAATGTATGGCAAATTTCAGTTGATAAGATTACCTATTGTTACCTTCAAATAAAACTAACCCCAACTGACTTTTAAAACACCTTGAATATGTCACATTTAAAGTTTAATTTCTGGTGGTTATCATTTTTACCTTCTTTTTTTCCATTTTTTCCCCTTCCTTAGAGTCCACATAATTAAAGGTGACTAGTGGTTTTTTTTAAAAAAAAATCTGATTACACAGCAACAGCAATAGGGAATTAAGAGAATTTCTGCTTTTTATAAAGTACCAGATTTCTAGGCATTCTGGCCGTTATGAACAATATCTAGCAAAATTGACATGAAGTAGCTATTATGCTTGTTTTATTCTCATACCAATGACTCATAAAGAGTATTCAGAAATTTACCTGTTCACAAATACTACTAAAATGGGAAATTGGCAGTCCCATATTTACAGCTTTATGCTAAATATAGAAGTTTTCTACATACGTTGGGATAGTGTGTCCCTAGTAAAGTTTGTTGTGGATGTGTGGGAATATATTGCATTTGGCATGACCAAGAGTATCTGTGCTGGGTTTTTTTAATGTTTGTATATTTTTTTACTGTTATTGACCTGTCCATATATATTATAATATATTTTATATTAAACAAGATGGGCAGCTTTATAAATCCTTTTTTAAAAAAATAATTTCAGGATATGGGCATTTTGAGGGCTAGGAAGTCTACTCCCTTCTACCCTGAAGTTAGATATAATTATTGAAAAGTTATTAATTAATGTCATCCACTAATTTTCACTGGGATAAAATACAAGGATTTCTGAATTCATACTGTTTTGTGTTTACAGATTTGACTAGAAAATTCATAAAAATTATGGGCAGATTTAATTTGATTTCTCTTCAGAGAGATAAGTCAAATTTTTATTTCAGTCATAGATCTGCTAAAGAAATAGTTACTGTATAGAATCTGTTTATTATTTTAATGGTAAACCATAGTTTCTCAGTCATAATTTTTTGCGTTGGTAATAATAGATTGGCTCAAATATAAGCTAACTGAAAAAGTTATCCATATATGTGAAGCCCTAGGAAGTTTCACAATTACCTTACCATCCCGTTAATTTGGGCTGGAATTTGTTGAGATTCTAGTGCAGGCAGAATACAGAATTTTTAATGCCAGTTTCTAGATGTAAGTGAAGTAAAATTGGAAGATTTCAGCATTAATGAAGTAACCTTTAAAATTCAGAAATGGCTTGTATGTTGGTTTACATAGCTTTGAGATAAACTCCTTACAAAACCATTTTCTAAGTAGCTTCAATAAATAGCAACAGTTGATTAGCGCTATGTATTTTCTATAGGGTAGAGCAAAGAAGAAAGATTGGTTACTGCTATAGGGAAAATATAAGCACAGAACCTAGATAAATCTGCTTAAGTAATTATAATCTTCATGTATTGATCTTCTCTCTTCCCCTCCCCCAGCAGCAGTGGTATATTGCTTTCAAACTTACAGCATTTTCAAAAGAGTTGAATTTGTGCTGGCCTAACACTGTTAATCCTGAACAGCAAACAAATTTTTTGTTTGAGATGAACTATCTAAAAACATTTAATATACAGTTCCATTCAGACAATTAATTCATTGTGAAGTTAAACCAGTATAAAAAGGGTGAGAGCAAGTACCAAATGTTTGTCTTGTTTAAACTTGAACAAGATTCCTGAAAGTCAGTTCCTTTTACAGAAGTAACTGATGTCAGTAGAAGCTGATGGATTAGCAAAAGCATACACACCTTGAATGTTTCAGCAGAACAATATTATAACAATTACGTTTAGCCAGGCTGGAGGATGATAGATATGGATTGATATGGGAGAAGTATAGTTTGGGTCAAAAATGTAAAAGGGGCAACGTTAATGGTTAGAAAGTTACTATCCTCACTACCGTTATTATGTGAACAATCAAAGAAGTAATTTACTTGATGTGTGCTTTTCCTGGCAATTCAGTATATGTGCAAATATGTGCAGTCAGTATTGTTTGAAATAAGTATTGGATGATAGATGTACACTATTTGGCAAATGTTACAGTAACTGTCAATTGGAAATCAAGCACAGGGCTCTCATAAGTTTGCAACATAGTAAACCATAATCAGATGTGATACTTTTAAATCAAAATGTAGCTTTGATTATAGTTTAATATGTTATTTTTTCCCACTAAAATAGTTATCATGTCTTCTACTATAATGTGAATTCAAATACTGTGATTTAGAATAACAGGACAATCTAACAATTGTTGTTTTTTTCCAGAAAGCTTTTATTCTTATGCTGTCCTTCTTTGTAAAACACCATCCCTACAGTATTGGTTCAGAAGAATTATTCTTTTGATCCAGATTAAAATGTTTATTTATCTGGCCTTTTAGACGTTTGATTTTTCTTTTTCTTTTTAAATTTGTTTTAAGGTTATTCTAGTTTATTGTACTACAGGATTATTTTACTATTTTTAACATTGTTTCTATTCTATAATTCTTTAAAATATATATATATACCCAGTCTTTGTTTATTAAAATAAACAATAGCTATTCAAAACTCAAACCAAAGAATTTATTATGTCAATTTTTTTTAGGAAATGGTGCATTAAAAATACAGTGTTATGCATTAGAACGGATCAGGACAGCCACATTGGATCTGCATTTAATTTAAGAGAATCAGCATAGATCAATAATGTAATAGTTAAATTGTTGGACTTGCACTGAGAAGATTCAGATTCTAGTTCATCCTCATCTATAGAAGGTCACTGATGACTTTGGGCAACCATTCTCTCATGATTTTTGTTTGGGGGGAGGGAAACAAGACAGTGCACTGTGTACACAACCTTAAGCAAAGGCAGGATGTAGCAAAAATCTGCCTACAGTTACTCTTAATTCAAGTAATCTCACTGGCTCTTGGCTCACACATGCACTGGCTATGCACTCTCAGTGGAATCTGTCTCAGTAGAATGTTATGAGGAAAAATGGGGAGGTACAGTTGTGTTATATATGTCACCTTGTGTTCCTAAATGAAAGGCAGGATTATGTAAATAAATATGCCTGGGATTTGCCTTCTAGACTTGCTGAGCTCAATGGGTATCATTTGGTATATGCTGTGTTATGTGATAATAGCTTGCCTTTTATACTTTACTGTGTACTGTTTTGAGTATCCCAATCATATCTTATTATATTTGTGTATACACAGGCAGATTAAATCCACCAGACTTCAGTAGATTGTATACTATGCAGACATGTAACATATATAATCAACTCTCACCCCAAGGCTTATCTAGGATTGTATAGCTTTGAAAACATGAGCAGTCATGCCTACACATTATCTTTCAGATAAGATCATCTCAAGAAAGTGACCTTAAATGCCCACTTTAGTATAAGGCGAAAGTTCTATATTTAGAAATCCATGAGTATTACTGAAAGCAGCAGCAGTATCAGATGGAGCAATTACATTCTTAACAACAGTTGAAAATATTATTGACTCACCTCATGTGATTTTATTATGTCAAAAAGATTACTGCAAATATGTTTGACACAGTGTCTTAATCTTCAGAAAGAGGTTTTTTTTTCATAGTTTCAATCATATTTGACCACTTATTTAATAGGCAATGAACTCTGGTAGGATTAATTATTCTTGAGTCTATGTTAGCTTGAATTCTAATCTACATGATTAATTAAGGATCTGAAGCAGTGGACTTAAAAGTCTGAGCTTCTTACAGTGTGTGTTACAGGGGAATCCAAGATTTAACATAAAGCCTTTGTTTACTATAACTGTCCAGAATATTATATATCAGTATTTAACTATTACAACTCAAGTTTCAAATAATTATATATTGTATTTTTCTAAACTTTCCTGCAAGCACAGTTGTACACTATTAATGATGATTGGATCATAATTTTGTCAAAATTCCTATTGCAGCAGAATAACCAGTAATTTACCAACTATCAAGAATAATCTGACTACAGGAAATGTAAAATTTTATTTCATGTTCCCGTAAAAATCATAGAATATGCAAACCATATTTAAAGCTAGCAATGCTGGACTAGGTTTGATTACAATATTTGCACTTCTTGCAATCTCTTGAAGATTTACTTAGATAAGTTTTACCATTGTTTAAATTAACTCCAGTTTGGCCTTGTTCAAAGAGTATATTCAAGCAATGATTCTGACACAGCATCAAAGGAAGATGGGAAAGGAACATTCACATCTGTGGTTAAGCAGATTTTTGTTAATAAGAACAATTCATACAGCCTTTATTTTCTGTTGACATATACATTTCAGTCTTTTAATTCCTTTTTTGAAATAATTGACAAACAAGTAATATATTTTCACCAAGCTAGCAAACACAGAAACATTATTTAACTAGTATTCTCTTAAGCACATATTAATGACATGTTTTATGATAAATTCCCAGAGTTTTAGCCTTTTTACATAATTACATAACTGAAAAATCTTTCCCCCTTTTACTCTTTTCTAGGTCCATTTTGAATATTTGTCGCAGCAAGTATACAAGTAAAATGGGCGTCAAAACATTTACCCACAGTTCCCCAGCTCACAGCCAGGAGATGCTTGGGAAGCTGAACATGCTACGTAATGATGGACATTTCTGTGACATCACCATCCGTGTCCAAGATAAAATCTTCAGAGCACACAAGGTAGTCCTGGCGGCCTGCAGTGACTTCTTCCGTTCCAAATTGGTTGGCCAAGCAGAAGATGATAGCCAGAGTGTACTTGATTTGCATCACGTGACCGTGACTGGCTTTTTGCCTCTTCTGGAATACGCCTACACGGCAACGTTGTCTATTAACACTGAAAACATTATTGACGTCTTGGCTGCTGCTAGCTATATGCAAATGTTCAGCGTGGCTAGCACCTGTTCTGAGTTTATGAAGTCAAGTATTTTATGGAACACCCCCAATAGTCAGCAAGAAAAGGTGCTAGATACAGGCCAGGAAAACAGCGCAAACTGCAATTTTACATCACGGGATGGCAGTCTTTCCCCAGTTTCCTCGGAATGCAGCGTGGTGGAAAGAACCATTCCTGTCTGCAGAGAATCGCGGCGGAAGCGTAAAAGTTATATTGTAATGTCCCCAGAAAGTCCCCTTAAATGTAACACCCAGACGAACTCCCCACAAGTTTTGACTACTTCAGCTTCCTTTGCCGAGAGTAGAAGTCACCCTGTAGACTCTTCCTTAGCTTTTCCTTGGACTTTCCCTTTTGGAATTGACCGAAGACTCCAGTCAGAAAAAGTGAAACAAGTAGAAAATTCTCGGACTCTAGAAGTGCCTGGTCCATCTGAAGCATCTAGAAGAATTTCTGATTATATGACGTGTGAGAGCACAAAAACCACCTCGCCCCTGGTGATTGAAGAAGATGTGCGGGTAAAAGTGGAAAGGTTGAGTGATGAAGAAGTACATGAGGAAGTATCTCAGCCTGTTAGTGCATCCCAAAGTTCTTTGAGTGACCAGCAGACAGTCCCTGGAAGTGAACAGGTTCAGGAGGATCTTTTGATCAGTCCGCAGTCATCTTCTATAGGTAGAATCACTTAAATCTATGTGTGTTTCATTGTTTCCTTAGAGCTTGAGTTTTTTTATGTTCATTCTGAGTTTACAAGTGGTTCGCAAGAAATACCAGTACCGTATCTTGTAAAAGTTGTATAAAGATAAACGTTTCCGCTGTATTTCAAACAAAATGATTTGTCAAATTCATGTAGTCCAGAAGTGTTGAATCTCCTTTCTTGCAATTTTAAATTTTATTTGCCGTGCACAGAAATAATTGCTTTTGATTTGTGATATATTAAATGTTTTCCACAAGCCATTTTAGATACTTTCTGTAGAAAACGGTTAAAAGTATTTAAACCAGACCAATGTACACTAGATGTTCTATTGAGTCAGCGGCCTTATTTCCTGGCGAGTTATTATATTTTGCACAGCAAGGCAAGAGAAGAGTTGTTCCTTCTGTTTTGAAACTTCCAAGAAAACACCTGAATCAAAGAAGTTCAGTTTCATTGCTACTTTGAGGAAGCAGGAGATAGTCGTAGTGCGAATGTCTCAGTATAATTATATTGTTGTTTTTTGCAGCATATTTTGAATAGCTGTTAACAATGAATATTGGCCATGTTCAAGTTAAATTATGTTGTCTTTTTTTTTTATTGAGTGAACAGTTGTGAATTTTTGAATGGAAGAAAAAGGTGAATGTTTTTTACAGTATCATTAGATACCGTATATCTAAATTGCCAGAAATGTGAAAGTGTGGTTTGTCAATTAATAAGAAAGGCAAAAATTATTTTCCTGCAGCCCTTGGAAGAAACCTAGTTTACCAGACTAATGTAATCCAATCCATACTATTCAGCACATGGAAACGTGAATTCAGGAAATAAAGTTCCAGTGATTCATTATTGGAGCAGTGTAACATAGACTTAATTGTGTGAAATAAGGACAAGGCCTTTTTAATGACTTGTCAAGGAAACAAATAGCTAAATTCAGTTGCTAAGAGGGAAAGTATAGTCCCTAAAGTTTAAGAAAACTTCCTCCCACTTAGTGGAACACTAAGGTTTCTAAGCAAAAGGGCTGGTCTCAGCTTCATTCTTAATTTCTACAGGTGTCCATGGTTTTGGAATGGAACTTTTAAGCAATTTTAGAAAACAAAATGGTAGTTATCAGCTCCCCAATTTTGTGGGTGTGGCTGTCTGGAAAGGTGGCAAATATAAGATAGAGATATATGAGGTATCCTGACAAGGGATGAGACTAGAAGGGGATGAATCCTTGGTATTTAAATCAGGGCTTGGTATATCTATCAGGGCAGCTATTGTAGCCATTCTTAACTGGGTAGGTTAGATCATCCACAACATTTCTCAAAATATTAAATGAACCTACCAGGCCAGAAATATTGAGCACCATGTCTTGTATAATGATTACTTACTTTACTGCATCTTCATTCTGAGGAATATTACAGTATTTTTTAAGTATGATAGTCATTTCTAGAGTAGAAAAGGTGAGAAGATGCAAATCAAAATCAATTAAAGAGCAAATTTCTTTTGTTCCTGATTAAAAACAACAATTTCCATCATTGCTTTGTGATTTACAATAAATCAGAAAGTGTTTGCCAAATAATTAAAACAATTTAGATAGAATATAATGCACAATATTTTAATGAAGCACGTTTATAAAACCAAAACAATTTTTGGTGATTTCCATCTTGTTTTATTTATTCGTAATACAATAACTTATAAATAATAAATACTTGATTTATTAAATCATTTAAGTGTTCACAGTAAGTAATCCTTCAAAATCGGCACTTGGCATCACTTTTTTTTAAAAAAAAGTTGGCATATTAAGTAGAATTTCTTGTTGGGTGATTAAAATCACAATAACCAGCTTCTTGAAGTTTTTTTCTTTTAAGCCTCAGTGCATTAATAAACTATACAAAGGAGGAAATCAACTGCAGAAATCTATCTATGGAGCTCAATCATAGCTTTTTAAATGAAGTTAATTTGTTTAGCAAAAGCTTGGAACAATGTTCTCACAGTAAACAAAATGGAATTATTCTGTTGATAAAAATGCTTTTTATCAACAGGAACATTTTTTTGATTTGTAAATAGTCAAAGATTATTTAATACACTGATATTGTTGAATATAGTTTACAAACACTTTGTATGGTAAAACTAATACTTTGGGATACCAAAGGAAGGAAATCAGGAATGTATTTCAAATGTGTTTACCCAAATATCGTTCCTTATCAAAAGACCATCTCACTAAACACCTCAAACCTGCCATGTTTGTTACTATTTTTTTTAAAAAAATCCATATAGTAAGTGGACCATCGGTGTTGATTAAAAATCCAAGACATTTGGCATTTTTATGTTATATGGGTAGCATGGGTGAACAAAATGTCACTGTGCATCTTTCCTGATCAGTTCGGCAGAATGCGTGCAAAAATAATGCAGGTTTTGGCCGTTGCATAGAGATACCAAGTGAATTTTCTCATTTGCATGAAGATCAAAGGGAGCAATGGGGTTCCAGCTGCAAAACTATCAATACAGAGCTGAGACAAACAACATGTTTGATTTCCATGCTCCTTTGTTCATAATAGCGCTTTGTATTATTCTGTCTGAAGATGCAGGAACTTAAAAGTGGCATGAGTGTTGACAGTTTCCTGGGACATCAAATAGTTTTAGACAAGTTGCTGGTTGCATCAAAAAAAAAAGTTCATTGATGAAAAGGACTGCTTTGTAAGCAGTAGTTTAGTCCAAAAAGTAGCTGCAGTAAAAATTTAGCAGCCCCAGTTTGTTTTTTTCCCCCACTTCTGATCCTTTTAGGGATGCTCTTCCATGGGGATTGGTTTATTTCAACTTTTTGTAGGACATTTGAGCCTTTTTTTATTGATGCATAAAAATGTTTCAAATGCTACATGTATTAGAGAAGAAAAGAGTGATTGGGCTTGCTTTGCTCCACTGTATGGATGCATGAACAGAAAAAAAATCATCAGCTTGTCACTCAATGCATTGGGAATTTTAGCCATCACTAGGATGCACTTTATCTTCATTATATTACATGAAATGGAATACCTTTACCAAATAACTTCTAGATTGTTAGTTGTTTAGCAGGTTAGACCTTTTGACTTATATAGTCAACAGGTCCATCTCAGGTTTTATGATTTGAAAGTACATCTCCATCCCCACACTCTTGCAGCATATTTTGCTGGCATCTCATTTACACATAATTAAAGGTCATAAGACTTTATAAATACTGTTTTGAGTGCAACTGGAGATACTGTATACCTATACCGTCTAGTCATTTTCAATCAGCTTTGACAATACCCTTAATATTTAAAATATAATATGCCAACATATGCCTTATGCTATAAGGCTTTTGATTCATGTAGCAGCATCTAGATGAACTTCAGAAAAGCTAAGCAAAGTCAAACCATGAATGAATCATGAAGTCCATGAATTGAACCACCAGAAAACTCAATGGTATACAGAGAGGTTTGAAAAAATCCTGGAGGAGAGTATTGTTGGTAACAGAAATTAAATGGTCTTGACTGTGTAGTGATCAGGATTCAAGTTTGGCTCAAGGAAGCCTTTTCTTCTTCTTTTTAAATCTAAGATAATCTGCTGTAGCCAGCAGTAGCTTCTGGCACAAGGATCCTTCCAATTGTGTGCCTTTGACAATCCTTTAAATGAAGGCGCCTGGAACTGGAACCCACAATCATGTTTTGGAGACACTTGTCTCATTACTGAACAATTGTCCTTTCTTTCCCTCATTGTTTTCTAAAGCAGTCAGATATTGATGGAGAACAACAGCATATTACAGTTAAACAGAAGTCAGTGCCTTAAATGGATGCTGGTTTCTTTTTCATAGATGTCAAACACTAAAAACAATATTTCCAGCCCTAATGGTTTTTCAGTGTTATACTGGAAACCTATATCCACAGAATTCTGTAAATATCCAGGTCGCCATAGCTTTCAGTTTTTGAACACCATTAAACACAAGTTTCTTTAGCAATTCTAAACAATGTAAGTAGCCTCATATTGATTGTGATTGTACTGACTCAGAAATAAATTCCAATGAATTAAATGGGACTTCTAGTTCTGTTTGTAGCCATGAGTTAATAACAAAGCAGTCAAGTCCTGATTCCTTAGAAATAGCAGCAGAGCTGTGTCTCCTAAAAAAAACTGCATGTATGTGGTTTAAGATATCACACACTCAGAATCCAAAATAGGAATCTGCTTTGGAATTCAATTTCCAGTAAATGACATGTACAGTAAAAAGACCTCCTAGGCTGTCCTGGTAGTCCTCGACATACAACGGATTGCTTAGTGACCATTCAAAGTTAACGACACTGAAAAATTTGGCTTATGACTGTTTTTCACAGTTACCACTTTTGCAGTATCCCAGGGGTCACATGATCAGAATTCAGATGCTTGGCAACTGGTTTGTATTTATGACACTGATCAACTGCAGCCATTCACTTAATAACTGTGGCAAGACAGGTCGTAAAATGGGGCAAAACACATTTAACAAATGTCTCATTTAACAACAGAAATTTTGGGCTCAATTGTCATAAGTCGAGGACTACATGTACTATATTGAGGGAGTAATAATCTCACCACATTTAACAAATCTTTCTCCGTCACCCATTCCTGGTGATACAGTTTTGAAATGGCTTCAGTACAGATGAGTGGAAACATAATTCTAACGAATGATGCACGTTTAACTGACAGCAAAATCTTGTCTTTTCCATTAATTTTGTTTTAGACACACACTACTTCAGTTAGCACTCTGGGATGTACAGAGCAATAAGCAACACAAATCTGGCACCAATACTGGGGAAAAGTTATGAAGAATGTGAGCTTTGCAATTATTTGTTTCTGCCTCTGTGCACTGTACTGTTTAGTCCAGGGGTCTGCAACCTTAAACACTCAAAAAGAGCCATTTGGGCCCGTTTCCCACAGAAAAGAAAACACCAAGAGCCACAAAACCCTTTCCATGCCTGACTTGAGTGGTCACAAAACTAGCATATGTAGTTGAATGAAATGTTCTGTTTTTCTTCTGAAACTTAACTTTTCTTGGGTTTATCCATGATTGGCCTACTGGGAGTTGAAAAGCTCAATAAATTGCATGCCGGCGGGTGTCGCGCATTGCCGGTTGTGACGCATATTTTGAATGACAAGGAGCCGCAATAGAGGGGTGAAAGAGCCACATGCGGCTCCAGAGCCACCGATTGCTGACCCCTGGTTTAGCCTGTTTTACATCCTTCCTTGGGCATTGTTTAAACAATAAACTGGCTTTTTAATCACAGTCCTGCCACCACTTAATGTGTATTGAAAAATATTCTGAATCCAAATAGGCCAAATTGATTAAAGTTTTCTCTTTATAAATTATGCAGATTGCTCTACATCATTATCCTATTGGGTTATAACGGAATTATTAAATTTGGCAGCAAGATAACTTGTGAGGACGATGTGAAAAAAAAACATTACTATGGTTCCATTAAACTGTAACTTAATGTGTATGATTTATTTAACTGCCTCTAGGTTCAATAGATGAAGGTGTCACTGAAGGATTACCAACACTCCAGAGTACTTCTGGTGGGAATATCCATGTGGAAGACGATGACCGGTACGTATAAATATAGTACACAAAGCATTCTGCAGAACAGCCTCCTATATTTTGTATCTATTATGATTCCTAGAATTTCCAGCCAATAGAGTAGTTGGCTTGCAATCCCATGACATATGGACAGTGTTGGGCTAGAAGAAAGTGATGTATAACACCTGAACTGGATCCTTGTAGATAGATTGCTGTGTTGAGTCATCTAAGATGGTGACAAGCATGACACATCTCCTTTGAATTCAACCATCCCTAGAAAAATGCATGATTTTCTAAACAAGTGGAATGCAGAGCCAGTAGCCAGTCATGAGATCAAAGACATGAGGTTCATGAACACAAGTTCCAGTGTTCACCATCCACACTGCCAGTCACCAAAATATTTTTTTACATTCCTAAGCAGAACAAGGAATTCTCAAGCTGGGATACTACTTAGACATAGAGTTTCCTAGGTCACCTTAAGGCAGCCACTCTTTCTGATAACCTAGCTTCCAAAAAAAAGATAATACTTGTAGCTCAGAGTTGAACTGTGGGGTCCTTGATGGGAGTTTGGTTCTTTTCTTACAGGCATTGAAGAAAACGAAGTCTAAAGAATGTCAAGCACCCCACAATCTAACTTCCTTTTCTGTACATGTTCGGTTTTTACGCATACACCGTGGTGTGCTTGCAATACCGCAAATATATAGTTGCAGAGTGCTTAAAGTGGGGATTAGCAGAACAGAGAAAATCTGGGCCTGTAGGTAGTCCACATTATGAACATACTTTCAATCAAGTACATACCGACTTTTTAAAAATAGAAATAGAAAATCTACCAAAAAGAATCAGAGGTAGAAGAAGTTTAACATGTTAAAAGATTTGATGTGGCCAATGAGTGTTTTTTTAAAAAAAAGCAAAAGCATAACACTTGCGCAGGATCTGGATTGTTTAAACAGCATTATCTGGAATAGATATGACTGTATAGCATTATGTGCCCACAAAAGATTTCTGACTTTTCCAAATCTACACCAGTTTAATATCATTCAAGTATCAGCTGTTGAAATGATTATTATAACCAGTACTTTATACCAGGTTCACTGTGATGGTATTTTCATTGCAACTCTTTATTTTCATACACTGACCCATCTCTTTCCTCAAGACTTCCGCTTTGTTTAAAATTTTCAATCAGTCAGAATTCAGTCATTTAATATGGTTTAGTAAAGTTTTTGTTGTATTGTTATCTGTTCGCAAAAAGGAGAAGTCACAACTTACTGACGTTGGCCTTCGTACACATTAAGTTCTTCCCAAGAACCTAGGATGTCGTAGGTATCGGTGTAGTGTGTGAGTCCAAGCAGTGTGGCCTTTTGCAAGTAACGGATGGAAAATTGTCAGTGCACAGATTTTCTAAATGCCATCCAAGATTTCTTGGTAGGGCATCCAGTGTAACCACTGGAACCACCGTGGCTGCCATAATTTTTCAACTTCCTTTTTCAGAACTTGATACTTTGTCATCTCCAATTCTTCGTCTTTGATCCGAACGTCATCATTATTGTCTTTTTGAAATACATGTAGGTTGTATTTTCTACACCTGACTTTTTTCCTCTGGATCTGCTACTAAAAGAATTCTTATTTGCTTCTTCAGACTGGAGAATGTCCAATACCCTTACCAGCTCTATATTGCTCCTACAACCAGTAGCACAGAGAGACCTAGCCCAAACGGTCCTGACAGACCTTTTCAATGTCCAACTTGTGGTGTTCGATTCACCCGAATTCAGAACTTAAAACAGCACATGCTCATCCACTCAGGTAAGGATATCTCTTGCTCGACTTCCCAAAGGTATAGTTTGAACAGGAGCCTATAGAGGTAGTCCTCATTTAGCAACTGCCTCGTTCAGTGACAGTTCACAGGTCCAGTTCACGGCTCTGTACGGTCAGACTGTAAGCACAGTTACACTTTCACTTCGTTGCACTTTCACCTCTTTGCTTAACGACCGGGTTGCCGGTCCCGATTGTGGTGGTTAAATGAGGGCTACTTGAATGTTTTGAAGCAACATACTTACTGCAAGAATGCAATAAAATAGAAGAAGAAATCAGCTTTGATTTCTGGAAGTCTGAGAATTTAGACTGGAAAGCAGAATGTTGCCCATTAGTTTTTTTCTAGATATAAAAACATATGGTAACATACAGCAGATCTGGTTTTAACCTTTATGTGTTTGTCTTATTCTGTTGAATCCTGGCTTCATGCAATATAGGAAGGATGTTTTACATAAATATAAGATTTTCTACTCTTTAAAAATTATAAATGAGATATAATTTTAATACAGATGAGTTAATAATAATTATTATAATTATTCCAGATAAATATGCTGTATCTCCCCTAATAGGCCTCTGTATGTTCCCAGATTTATGCTTCATTCTTTTATTTTTAATCATTAACAAACTTTTAATGTATTTCTTGGACTTTGCTTCATACATCACTCCATTTGTGACAACTCTGGGTGGTTTACAAACCCCTGATCCAAGTCAGAATAATTTTTTTTAAAAAACCCATTAAACCACAAATTACAACCAATACGATGCACCACTTAACATGTTTTCATCTATTCTTGAGCTGAACAGATGAGCTTTCTCGTATGTAATAAGAAAACAGTGGCCTGAATAGACTTTGTCGTATTTGATACTCAGTTCAAAGTTTTAAATACTTAGTTTTGGGGAAGTGGCATCCACTGCATGAAAGTTTTGACCGAATTATCCTCTTGTTTTTAGAAGTTTACACACCGCCTCGGTGTAAATCGGCTGGCTTGTTGCCAATTAGAAAAGGCTGGAATGTTATTCCTGATGCTTTTCAGTGGTGAAGATTTTCTCTTTCTTCTTCCCGCAGGCATTAAACCATTTCAGTGCGACCGCTGTGGGAAAAAGTTCACCCGGGCTTACTCGCTAAAGATGCATCGCCTGAAGCACGAAGGTAAACGCTGTTTCCGGTGCCAGATATGTAGTGCCACTTTCACTTCCTTCGGGGAATATAAACACCACATGCGGGTTTCCCGGCACATTATCCGCAAGCCTCGGATTTACGAGTGCAAAACATGTGGCGCCATGTTCACCAACTCTGGAAATTTAATCGTTCATCTGAGGAGTCTGAACCATGAAGCGTCAGAGCTAGCAAACTACTTCCAGAGCAGGTGAGGTGCACAAAAAGAAAAAGAAGGGCAACGAACCATTTTTTTTATTATTTCCCCCTAAACCCTCTTTTGTATAGGTAGTCCTCGACTTAACAACCATTTGCTGAGCGAACAAAGTTACAACAGCGTTGAAAAAAGTGACTTACGGTTGGTCCTCGTACTTAGGACCGTTGCAACATCCCCAGGGTCACGTGGTCACCAAATTCAGGCGCTTGACATTCAGCATGTGGTCGTACCATTCTGGGGGCGGGGGTGGGTGGGCTGTCACAGGATCACCATTTCCAACTTTCCCAGTTGACTTCTAACAAGCAAAGTCAACGGGGGGGAGCCAGTTTTGCTTAACAACTGTGTGATTCATTTAACAGCTGCAGTGGTTTGCGTAACAAACATGGGGAACAGGTCATAAAATCCGGCGCGGCTCAATAAACAGCCGCCTTGCTCGTAGCAAAGGAAATTCTGGCCCCAATTGTGATTGTAAGTCAAGGATTACTGTACTATTTCACCGCAACCTGTAGTATCCTTTTCTGTCAGGTTGCCAGGTTTATTGCAGTCCCGGGCAGAACTCAAGTCTTAGCCATCATGGCACCCTCAAGTTGTGCTGGTTTCCATTTTGTGTAATCTGCAGCCATCTTGGTAAAGGACATTTGGTCAGAAACTAAAATGAGCTCACCACATTTAGACTATACCATGTTGCAATTGTGGCCCTGCCTTGTGTCAGTGTTTTGAACTATAACATTTATCTGTCAGTGTAGATACTGATTTTGAGTAATCAAACGAATAAGCTGCTTTTAGATTGCTTTGCATTAATAGTTTATTTTCCTATCCAGGTGGGAAAAAAATAGCTTTCCTGGCAGTAATCTTCCTTTCTTGCTTTTCTTTTCTCAATTGCTCTATAATAACTGCATCCAAAAGCAATGAAGCAGCCAGAGTATGGTTTGAAAAGCCTACTTATCCTTAAATCCTACTTGATGAAGGAGAACGAAATGCAGCTAAGCTGAAGTAGGCAGTCAGACCAATTTTAGAAAGAAAGAGCACCACCAACATTGACCTTCATAGATGTTGGGCCCTTTGGAAGCAGAACCTTAAAATTGCTTTATTTTACCTGGAAATAAAATTGCTTTATTTTACCTGGACTATGCTCAGTGGAACCGAAAAGCCAACCAATCATAGAAACGTTTCCTTTGCCCATTTTAAATTTATCAGCTTTTGTGTTAAACTGCCACCAACCTTAAATTTATTCTTTTGTGAAGGAGGCTTATAGTTGGTTGGTCCAGAAGTTTTAAAATTGTTTATATCCATGTATCCCTAAAAATATGACCCTGCCTTATATATATATATGTATATGTATATATATCTATATCTATCTATATCTATCTATTTTCTTACTTTTTGTAGGTTTTATGTGTGTTTTTCCTTTAAGCCAGGTTTTTCCTACGTAAGCAAGATTTTTCTGCAATCTTGGTTACGCAGAAAAAACGTGGCTTAAAGGAAAAACATACATACATACATACATATATACATACATACATACATACGTGTGTGTGTGTTTCCTTTAAGCCAGCTTTTTCCTACGTAGCCAAGATTTTTCTGGAACCCCAATTGAGTGAAATCACATTCACTACTTTCTGGGTTTTTTTCTTCCTTCTTTTCATTCTGGCAGCCAGCAAATTTTGTGCTGCATCGTGAGAGACTTACATAGCTATTTCTGGCTCATTAGCCGTCCTCAGTAAGCCACACCCACATCTCATGTTCCTCCCTGTAAAGGTACAATGTCTATTTTTCCTTCCTTCTTTTCATTTTGGCAGCCAGCAAATTTTGTGCTGCAAAAAACAGCAAAGTCAGCAAGGCTTTCCTGAAGGCCTCTGTAGCCGATAACAGCTCTGGATCGATCCGGAGCTCTGTTATCGGCTACAGGGGCCTTCAGGAAAGCCTTGCTGGCTGCAGAGGAAATGGGATGAGGTGTGCCCAGCTATCCAAAGGTAAGTAGTAGGGCAGCTCCACCCATCCCCTCATTCCCAGCCTGGCTTAATTTTTATCTGTGCACCCTGGAGTTGGTGAGCCTTAATTAGGGCTTATTTTGGGGAGATAGGGCTTATATTGGGCGCACATGTAAAAATCAAGCTAGGACTTTCTTTAGGGGTAGGTTGTATTTTCAGGAAAACATAGTATATACCACATAAATCTAACAGGCATCACAATGCTACGTTGTGCTGTTGTTTAAATCAGGCCATTTTCATTTCTTGGCAAAGTAGATACCCTTCAGCTTAGCTGTAATGCTGCAGCTTAGCCCCAACCTGTGTCTTGCTAACCTCTTCCCAACCTTTCACCCCCTTTTCAGTGACTTCCTAGTACCAGACTACTTAAACCAAGAACATGAAGAGACTCTTGGCCAGTACGAGCTAGGAGAGCATGGATTCGAAAGCAGCTCTTCTGTCCAAATGCCCGTTATTTCGCAGGTCTCATCGACGCAGAATTGCGAAAGCACTTTCCCATTGGGGCCTCTGGGTGGGCTGTTAGAAAAGGAAGAAGACCTGCCGGAGCAGCCGAAAACCATCTCAAGCGCCGAGGCCGGCCGAGAGGAGCTCCCGAAGGCCGGGCTCTCGTCTATCACTATCGAATAAGTCAAAAGTTTGGTTTCGGGTTGTTTTGTTTGGGTTTTTTTTTTTTTTTTGTCTTTTTGGAAAGTGCCTGTGTTTTGGTCTTGTACATTTTAATTTAATTTTCAGGAGGGGGGGGGCGGAGTGAATGTACCCCTTTCCATTTGATAAGCTATTGCTGTTAAAAGCTCTAATCTGCAACAAATGTTACACTATTCTTCACCCCTTAAAACGGTCCCTTGTACGGAAGCATTTGAAAATGCAGAGGAAAGAGTTGGTCAGAATAAGACGGTTAAATTCGAAGAGCAGCCAAGCACACACCAAGTGTAAAATTAGGCCTAATAACTTTTGGCATTGATTTGCCACCCTAATTTCGCAGTACCTCTCATTAAGGAAAAAGGTATTGATGGCTGTTGAAATTTGTTTTGACTGCAGTATCCAGTTCAAGCAATTAAATAACTAGTGTCGTAGATGTTTTGTTTTGTTTTTTTAGTTAGAAGGAATCACTTTTAGTCTTTCGGTTCTGTAGCAAGCACATTGTTAAAACCGGATGATTCATTGGCTTTGGCAAAACGGGTGGGGTGGAGTTATCCTCACCTGTGCTGGCCACGCCTTTTTAGAATCTTCTCATGCAAATGGCCTTATCCAAAAACTTCATTTTCAGAAGTCGAGTCCTGATTAACATTTAGCAAATTGGGATGCTAGGAAAGTATAATGAGAAGTGAGTTTACAAAAGTCAAAAAGCGCATTGGCGCATTAATGTGCTCTTTTCAAGTTATGCCTGAATGTGTGTGCTATTTACTGCAATTTTATTAGCCTGGTGTTTTTTTTAAGTAAAAAGAGCCATTTATTTTCCTTTAGAGGCCGAGTTTCAAATCAGTGAGAGTTGTTTACAAAAGACCTGTTTGCAATGATAAAATGTTCCTATTCTAAATTGTTTATATACCCTTGCCAAGCTGGTTTCATAAAAGCCATTACTCTGACTTCAAGCACAGGTCCAGCAAACAATCACCAAATTATTATTTTCCCCTAAAAGGATTCTAAAGGCAACAAAGGGCATTTACAGGCCAGCAATTTTGGTTTTCTTGCCAGCATCTTATTGGTAAGTCTAAAAACGATATGTAATATTTTATTTCCCTCTATTTGGATTTGTTTAAACCATCTTTATTTTTTTTTAAGGATGAGATTTATGAGAGGGACATAATTCGAATTTCATGTTATCAGACTAAGAATATAATAAAACACAATAAATCGGGGAAATGTTTAAATAACTGTAAAAGCACTGATATTTACACAGTGGTGAATGATGTTTGTGGGAAGTTTTGGAAGTAATAGTTTCAAAGAATTTTTTTTTTTAATTAGCAAATCCACCAAATCCAATGAGACTATTTCTTGCACTTCTCTTCAACTTTTTAAAGGGCTTGATATAATTATTAACAAAGATTAAATTTAAAGTATTTTATGAGATAGGCATAGATTTTTCTTCCAATGAATTTTAATAAAAAATTAAATCACTCTTCCAGATTGATAAAGAAAATGTTTTTAGTAAGGGATATTTTCAGGTTGGAATGTTTCAAAATATTTATTAAATAAAATAAAAATCATATCAGGAAAGAGGACATTGGCTACACTATACATACAGTGATTTTACTCATCTAGTAATTATTAAGCTATTTATTTTCTTCCATATATATAGGATAAAGCTATTTAGTCACACATTTCATTGAGAGAGTTGTCTTAACATCTAAATTAAAAAACACAGCTTTTTGGAGATTGGGGGAATCACACTGACATATTAACTGGGTTCCAAGCAAAATAGATGAATGTAAAATAAATACAATAAATATTAAGAAAGGGTTGCAAATTGGTTACCTCAGATCTAAACAGCATAGGAAGCAAATCAGTTTAATATAATAGACTTTACAAACAGTCTAGCAAGTATTGTGAGGTTATCTAACCTTGATCCACAGAGATCTTTTTTGACCTACACAGTGCATTTTAGCCCCTACGAGATCAGTAATGGGGAGCAATTTGCTAGTGCAGGTTGTATATTTGGTATATGCTCAGGCACATGATGTATATTTAAAATACATTTCAAAAAATTGAGCGCTTTTTGAAAATAACACCAAAACAAGGCTGGCTTCCTGAAATGTAAAAGGTACATTTTACCTTACAGAAAGGTAAAACATTTGTGTAATTCCTGTCCTACCATGTTGTATTATAGCACCCACAATAATTCCATATCCTGATATATTTTCAGGATTTTATAAAGCTCTGGTCCAACTGGGGATTAGTTCACTTTTCCCTCGCCCTCAAAGTGAAACCTTTCCTTACATAAGTATTTCCGATCTGCAGAGCTACTTGTCATTGGAACAAAGTCATTTTTTTTTCAAGTTTTCTCCCTTTGACTCAATATGTGAAGAAGGTAGCCAGGATGACAGGCATGCTTTAGCGAGCAGCGGTCAAAGTGTAGCACGCAACAAGGAAAGTATTCAGAGTCTAAAAGCAGAGGGGTATCAAGTCTTCAGCAATGCACACGTTTAACTTGAAAATATAAACGCTGCTCTATTCACAGCCTATTTTAAGTAAGCCGCGTGGCAAACTGTTCCCGACTCATGGAGCACCCATGGGAGTCTTCTTTAGGCCCTCAACATTTGGATCCTGGCCAGCAGTGGCAGCAAATTACGTTCCTCTCCTTAGTAATTTATTATGGGTGGTTTCCCATCCCTTCCATTCCAATTTGAATTTTCAAGGAGAACTTTTGCATCCCGTCAAGATATCGCTACTGTCTTCCTTGTAGAGAACGATTCATGTAACAGCTTCCAAATGGCCCAGTAGTGAACTTAAAAAGCTCTCTAGACTTTCATGGAATAGAACTTGTCTTGATTTAAGCTTCCTTTTTTTTCAAGATACTAAAGAGGGGGTTTTTTTTTCTATTTGAGGACAGTGCTTGTCAATAACAGGTGATTACTAGTAACACAGGTTAGTATCCGTAATTTAGGTGACACGGTCCTTTAAAGTAGCTAGGATATATATATGCTTGACAATTCAGGTTATCCATCTGTAGTATGGTGCTCCCAGAGTCAAACGTATGCAATTCAAGCTTTTGTACCAATGAATTGGGAGAAAGACTTATATTCCCATGGAAATCATTTGTTCCCAAATTCAGTTTGGAAAGAGAGATATATTATTTAGTCCTATTTTCTGACTTCTCCCATGGGACACAAAGAGGATAGAAAAGCATGTGCTCATGGCAGACAATTCCATATTTTTCTTCAAGCTGTTACGAAATATCCATTTTTGGATTGCAAATATTCTATCACCAGCTTCTTATAACTTTTTTTTTTAATCAGTTAATCTCTTTCCTCAGACTGACCAATTTTATGCTCCCAGTTCTAATGCAAATACAACAGTTAATGTCTTTAAGAATAGTTCTAGTTTTGGCACTTATCATTTGTCTGGAAAGTGTAAATGTGAATCTTCTTTTTTTTTTTAAAGTAACCAGTGCCGGTGTAGCAAAATATATAAATATATATATTATATTTTATAAAACTATAGTCCCTAGGCCCCAGGTCCCCAAAGAGATTAAAATTGTATTTTTTTAATAATGCAAAAATTTTGAATAATGGCGTTGGCCTGTTTGTTTGCTTTTCTTTTGTGGGGAGAGGGTTACTGATTTTTTTCTCACCAGCCTAAAGATGGCAGAGGGCTAAATCTGAATCCTGGCATCTTAAAAGTCTATAGAACATGTCAACCAGGAGTATTTGGGTAGCATTAAATGCAAACAAACGTTTTTCCTTTCTTGCTTGCTGCTTTTCCGCAGACGACAAGGCTTACTTTTCTGATTTTAATAAAGGCAAAATGAAATATTGTTCAGTCACTGATCTCAGACCATGTTTTTTTAAAAAAATCCTGCTTAGGTCCTATCATACTTTGCAAGTTATCATCAGCTGGCAAGTAGGCAGGTTGATCAATAGAATACAATTGGTATTGTGAAAAGATGCAATTATTTTTTAAAATGCAAAATGCGCCGTTTTTAAAGTTGGCTCTTTTTCTTTAAATTCTCCATATTGTATCAACGTATTCCAGCTGTTTTTTTCTGGAGTGTTTGGGGACCCCTGAAATGGATGGCGCCGTTGTTTCATTTAATATATAATGCTGCATGTTGCTGGTTTATTCTAACTACAAGCCCTAGAGAGTGTATTTCCTGGCCCAGCATCTGCAGGCCTGTCTTGTCTCTGGGCTGTTAAAGACACCGTAAAGGGAAGGAGATAAAGCTGTCGTTAGAAGACTGAATCAATTCCTAAAGGGCCATTCTAGCATGTGACTTTACCTACCTTTCCCTTTAACTGTGCCAGTCCCTGGTCACCAATCACATCTCATTCAAAAAAGAAATTCCCTCCACTATCTGTGCTGACCGTAACTAAGCTTTTTAGCATGTTGATTGACTTAATGGGAAGACAAATGTTTTGGGTTTTTTTTAAATGTTGAAATACACTTTACATTTTATATACTATATCTGGCTATTAGTATTTTTAAGGAACCCATAGTTCTTGGTGGCTATATATATATATATATATATTTTTGTGACTTTTTGTAAACTAAAGTGCCGTTTCACTGTTACAATCATTTTTAGAGTTCTTGTAATCAATGTGAATATCATGGTTTTTTCAAGATTTGTTCTGAGCCTGTAGTGTTTGCTTTTGTGATTCTCTGTGTAATGTATATATTATGTATAGTTACCTTGTACTGAAATATTAGCTTGTTTGATATAAGATGAATATGTATTGGGTACCTTTTTTGCTAGCCTGGTTGTTTAAACTTTAAAAAAAAAAGGCCTTCAAAATTTTAAAAAAGCGATTGATCCCATTATAAGACGAAAATGGAGCAGAAAGAAAAGCTAGTTTTGAGTGTCTTTGGATAGAAACACAATGCTAAGATTTTTCATTAAAACATTAATGTTTTACGGAGTAAGTATTTATGTCCTGCAGCATTATTTCTTCGTCAAGTCACAGCTGATTTTCAGTAACAAAAAGAAGTGCCTAGACATCCTATAAGGCTGGAACATTGTATGCCATTACGGCCAGCCTGCCACTGTACTAAGCCAGTGTTTCAACTTTGTAATGTTGAATGAATGCAACCAGTCTCAACCTTGGCAACTTTTAAGATGTGCAGACTTCACCTCTCAGAATTCCCCAGCCAGCATGTTGTTGCCAAGGTTGAGAAACACTGAACTCCTGGCTGAGCGAGTTTTCAGGGTGAATAGAAAGAGAAATTACATATATAATCTGCTTCCTCTACAGGGGGTTTGAAATGCTTCTGTATAGAGTTCTTGGAGTCAAGGGCTCTGTTTGGATTGTCAAATTATCCAAATTAGCATCTCTTTAGAGTACCAGTCCCCTATACCTGTGGCCTATAGTTACAACGAGCCAGTTTGATGTACCCTGTTTTCCCCAAAGTAAGACATCCCCTGATAATAAGCTCAATCGGGCTTTGAGTGCATGGCAATAAGGCCAAGCGTTTATTTCAGGGTTCAAAAAAATGTAAGACAGGGTCTTACTTTCAGGGAAACACGGTAGTGGCTGAAGCATTACAGGCTAGAAGCCCAGAGACTTTGAGTTTTAGTCCCATTTTTGGCACGAAGCTAACTGGATGACCTTGGGCCAGTCACTTTTTCCTTGCCCTGGGAAGGAAGCAGTGACAACCATTTCTGGAAAACATTGCTCAGAAATCTCCAGGCAGTGCCCAGGAATCAACCTTGATTCAAAGGGAGGGGGTTCAGTTATCAATTTGCTTGCTTCTGAGTAAACATACATGGAATTTGACAATGCAACAATAGTTTTGTTCAGTCTCCTGTTTACTCTTTTTGAGTTGACATATCTCAGAATTTATCCTAAACGTGAAGTCAAGTTCCTTTTATTTTTAAATTATTAGTTGAAAGCAAGAGCCAGTTTGGTCTAGTTGAAAGCAAGAGCCAGTGGTTAAGGCATCGTTAGAAAGCCAAAAATTGGACATTTTGCTCCTTCGTTAGGCACAAAAGCCGGTTGGGTGACTTGGGACCAATCACCAGGAGACGGTAAGTTCTAGTCCCACCTTAGGCATGAAAGTTGGCTGGGTCAGTCCCTCTCTCTCAGCCCAAGCCATCTTACAGGTTTGTTCATTGTGGGGAAAATAGGAGGAGAAAAGCATATGAGGCATTTTTTTGTCGCCTTGAGTTACTTACAAACAACAATAAAGGTGGGATGAAAATCAAACAAGCATACATTTAGGCTTTCTGAGTGACCTCATCATGGCAATACTGTCAAAATGGGCGCTTTCACCCAGTCCCAAGAGCCAGCATTTAAGCATGTTCGCTCCAAACCAGTGACCCTTGGCTTCATTTAATGAGTCCAAATTTTAAACAGTCAGAAACCCAAATTTGGAAAGGCACTTCTGCAAACGGGTTGATTCTTAGCCAGACCCTTTTTCTGCTGCTGCTCTCGTGAACTGCTCTGCACAGAGATGAGCTTGTTCAGTTCTGAGATTCCAGAGCAGCGTGTAAATCATCCCGGGGATACCTTTCTCCCCCTGGGCCTCTCTCTCTCCCCCACCCCAAGATTTAATAACAGCCCAGTATTCTGCAAGCCCATCTAAAGCACATGCCCTCCACGTGCAGCCAAGATGCTTGAAAGCTTGTCAACAAGAACAATCATCAAACTTAAGCAGCTGATTTAGACAAGCACAAAAGCACGTGCCAAGCCAGGGCACAAAGTGCTTTTAATTCCGCACAGACACACACACACACCTTCCAATAACTTGGCAAACCTTCCCCCAAGCATCACCTTCATCTAAACGTTTGCCTTTTATAGTCTTGGAGGAGACTCTTCATGTCTCTTCTCTCCTCGCTTTCCCCTCCTATCCCAGAAGGCAGAAATTGATTGCTGTCCAACTGATTCCTTCTCCTTATCTCAGCTATTTGCAGTTGAGAAGAGTCGATCTGGAAAACATGCTTGTCTCCTGAGCTGGACTCAACATGCATTCGTAAGAAGGGCATGATGCAGAGCGCACAGAAACACACACAGAGAGACACACGTTCCTGGTTCATGATTAGACATGGAAAGAGGAACCTACGTGGCAAATTCAGGAAGTGAAATGCTGCCACCTGTGTATTGATAAACATTTTACAGGCCATCGCCTTAGGTAAAGATGTAAAAGGATCGGTTGAGCTAGAAATCTTGCTGAAAGTCAAGGATCTTGTCTTTTGCTATAACAGATGTCCCAGGCCTTGCCTTCGTTTTCCATTCACTTTCCCTATAGAGTAGCCAAGAGTTGGCTAGCACGGCCTTTCTTTCTTTTTTCTTTCTTTCTTTCTTTCTTTCTTTCTTTCTTTCTTTCTTTCTTTCTTTCTTTCTTTCTTTCTTCCTTCCTTCCTTCCTTCCTTCCTTCCTTCCTTCCTTCCTTCCTTCCTTCCTTCCTTCCTTCCTTCCTTCCTTCCTTCCTTCCTTCCTTCCTTCCTTCTTTTGAGACCAGAGATTGGGAAAGTTATTTTTAAGTATGAGACTAGGGGTGGGCTTCTGCGAGTTCGTAGGGGTTCGAGAGAACCTCTAGCTAAGATTCTATGCAGTTTGGAGAACCCCCAAATCCCACTCCTGGCTGGCTCTGCCCACCCATCCCCTCCCATCCCAGGAGTCCCCATGTGGCCCATTTTGGATGCAGATAAGTGCAGGGTGTATGCGGAGGCTCTGGGAGGGCAAAAAATGGGCCTACTGGAAGTTAAGGCCCTGTCAGCATTTCACACTGCACTTACTCCAATGCTGACATAAGAAGAAGCAGAAGCATCTGGAAAGAGACATTTGACCCTTCACCTACTTATTTTCCCTGGAGAGAATATCACCTAGGAGATGGAATGGGAGGGGGGAAATTCCTTTGAGTGGGAGCAGTAGATTAGGGGCAGAGTGACAGGGAAGATGGCCAATGAGTGCAGAGGAGTGGGGAGAGGAAAAGGAGGGTTTTGCCTGAGGAAGACAGAGCTGGCTGCAATGAGTCGGAGCTAGAACGTTCATGCTAAGAGTTTTTTTTCAAAGACTTTGTTTGAAATGCAATTTATTTAAGACGAGTTCGAAACCTGACAGGCCCATTTCCAGCCTCCAGAGCCTGGGGAAGCCGTTTTCGCCCTACCGGAAGTTCAAGGAAAGCCTCCGGAGCCCGGGGAAGGCAAAAATGCCCCCCCACACACACACACCATGGTGCAGGAGGCCAGACTGAGCCTCCTGCACCAGACAGAGAACCCCTTGCTAAAATTTTTGAAGCCCACCGCCTGTATGAGACCTTGCAATTTTGCTTCAGTCGTTGAGATCCTAATATCAACCAGTTTGGAGCTGAGCACTACAGAAGATGGATCTTGCTCTTGCTCTCCAACCCAGCTTAGAAAAGACCAAACACACCAGAGGAAAAAACAACAACCTGGTATAAGATGTTGAGCTCATCTGGGAAATTTGCACGACCCCAGGAGAGAATTTGGAGACTGTTTGCTCACTGAAGGATCATCGCTGAAAATGGCAAGGATCCTACATTTCCGATAAGGTGCCAAAATGGAGAGCTGATCTCTTCTTCTCAAGGCCACTTCACCTTATGCCAAGGGTTTGAGCTGGATGAATAACTGTAATTGTTTACAAAGCCAGCAATCATGCTAATAGGCGATGCCAAATGAGTGCAGAATTGCAAGCAGTTGCAAAGATAGGCTCATGGCTGAACATCCCCACACCGGCACGCGCACGCACAGCTTTCTGACTTGCACACATTCTCAGACACACTCTCGCTCTCTCACCCACATACACGTATATGAGCTTCTCGATTTATTATTGCTGTCCAAGTGGAAAAACAGCTGGTCTGGGTTTACTCCTATACAGGCAGAAGATTTAAAGAGAAAACCTGGAAGACGCCTTCTGACTGCAACTAGGCAGGAAGGAAAGTCTTTTGAACACAATGGTCCTAAATCTCCCAGCCAGACCTGCTCTTGGCCATGATAAAGACGATAAACATCAGCATAAGAGATGCTGAGCAGAGTGCTTAACCCTTCCGCCTGTTCTGGGTTTTTTTTAAAAAAACAGATATGTCCAGAAGTGCTGACATGTCACAAACATACACACTGACCTGAGAGCTGTCAGCCAAGGTCTAGTAGCATTTTTTATTTCGTTTTGCAACTAAATTATGGTGCTACTCAAATCCCCACTTCCATGTTACTGCATCAGGCTGCTGTGCTAGTCCTGTGTAGAGCCAACTCTGCCATTAGGCAGAATGCTGCCTTTCCCTCAAGGAGATGCTCTGTGATGGGGAAGGAACAGGAGAAGAAAATCTTCAGGTCAGTGGTGAAATCCAAATTTTTTTACTACCGGTTCTGTGGGCGTGGCTTGGTGGGCGTGGCAGGGGAAGGATACTGCAAAATCTCCATTCCCATCCCACTCCAGGGAAAGCATACTGCAAAATCTACATTCCCACCCCACTCCAGGGGAAGGATTCTGCAAAATCCCCATTCCCACCCCACTCCAGGGGAAGGATACTGCAAAATCTCCATTCTCACCCCACTCCAGGGGAAGGATACTGCAAAATCTCCATTCTCACCCCACTTCAGGGAGAAGGATACTGCAAAATCCCCATTCCCTCCCCACTCCAGGGGGAAGGATACTGCAAAATCCCCATTCCCTCCCCACTCCAGGGGGAAGGATACTGCAAAATCCCCATTCCCTCCCCATTCCTGGGGGAAGGATACTGCAAAATCTCCATTCCCACCCCACTCTGGGATCAGCCAGAGGTGGTATTTGCCGGTTCTCCAAACTACTCAAAATTTCTGCTACCGGTTCTTCAGAACCTACTGGATTTCACCCCTGCTTCAGGTCCCTTCCCTGTTTTCTCTTAGCTTCAGGTGCCTTGCATTTCTAAAAAGAAGATCCCAAGAAGGATTCAAGTAAGATTCACGTAACGAAGAGAAGGACCAGGGGTGACATGATAGCAGTCTTCCAATATTTGAGAGTCTGTCCCAAAGGTGCTTTTTCCAAAGGAAACTGGACTTTTGTTTTTCCGTGAAGACGTTTCGCTTCTCATCCAAGAAGCTTTAAGAAGTTTCTTCAGTTCCGAACTGTCTGAGCTTCTTGGATGAGAAGCAAAACATCTTCAAGGAAAAACAAAAGTCCAGTTGCCTTTGGAAAAAGCCCCTTTGGGACAACTGTGACCTGGATGGTTGAGAATCACCATAGACATTTGAGAGTCTGTCACAAAGAAGAGGGGACAACCGATTCTCCAAAGCACCTGAAAGCAAGACAAGAAGTAATGGATGGAACCTAATCAAAGGGAGATCCAACCAGTGGCGGGATTCAGCCAGTTCTCTCCTGATCGCACGAACTGGTAGCGGCGACTGCAGGAGGCACCGCCCACCCGCCCAGATGTAATGCGCTACTACTGCGCATGCGCAGAGGTGGTGCATGTGAGCAAAGCGAGCGCATGCAGGCTCACATTTGTGAACTGGTAAGGAAGGTAAGTGAATCCCAGCTCTGGATCCAACCTAGAACTAAGGAGAAATTTCCTGATGATGAGAACAATTAATCAGGGGAATGGCTTGCTTCAGAAGTTGTAGAGATTCTCAGTCTTCCAGGTCATGGTTGTCTCAAAGGTGCTTTTTCAGGAGGCAACTGGACTTCCTTCTTTTTTTTTCTTTTGAAGATGTTTCACTTCTGATCCAAGGAGCTTCTTCAGCTCTGACAGGATAGTGAGGAATGGAAGGATTTATATTCCTTGCAGACAGCTGGACATTTGCATCCTTTTAGGGCAGTGATGGCTAATCTTTTTGCTGTCGTGTGCCAAAAGCGGGGGGAGCGGGGGGGGTCGCAGGTGAGTGTGCCTACATCCATAATCCAATGCGCCCTGCCCTCCCGCGCATGCGCCCGTGACCCCCACCCCACACACACACATTTCCCCCTCCTTTTGGCATGTGATTGCACAGTGGGCCTCGTAGGCCCATTTTTCCTCCTCCCCAGCTCCAGAGGCTTTCTAGGAGCCTGGGAAGAGCAAAAACAGCCTTCCCCATCCTCCTGGAGTCAGGAAACAGCCAGTTTCCTGACTTCCAGTGGGACCGGAAGGCCTGAAAATCAGTTGGCCGGGGCGCGCATGTACACTGAAGCTGAACTAGGGCAACACTCGAGTGCCCACCAATCTGGTTCCGCATGCCACCTGTGGCACCCATGCCATAGGTTCACCATCATGGTTTTAGAGGGTCGTTGAAGCACTTGGAGACTTATCTGTGTCCTCAGGGTCCAACATTGAAGGTTTTAAAGAAGAGATTGGACTGGAATGGTATTAGGTCTCCTACTTGGGAAAGAGGGTTGCGCTAGTCGATCTCCAAGTTGTGTTCCAACTCTTGTTATTCTATATTCTCTTACCTCCAGCAGCAAAATCCAAATGACCCCCATCTTTTGGATTGTCTCATTTGGCAACTTCCATACTTGCGGAGCACAGGCGGTATTCAGCCGGTTCAGACCAGTTCTGGAAAACCAGTAGCGGAAAATTTTGAGTAGTTTGGAAATACTTCTGGTTGACCCTGACCCCGTCCACCCCGCCCCTTCCAAGCATCCCCACGCACCCCGTTTTGGCTCCCAGGGGGCTACAGGGAGGTCTATCCTGTAAGGCTGGTGTACCCAATCGATCTATTCGCTGCCTCCCGGCTGATCAGCTAGGTCTTCTTTTGTGCCCTGCATAAGAGAACAGAGCTGGAAAGCAGGTTAGTGGGGAGGGAATGCTGATTTGGCAATATCCTTCCCCTGCCAAACCAAGCCACACCACGCCCACCAAGCCATGCCCACGGAACCGTTAGTAAAAAAAATAGAATTCCACCACTGCTATGGAGTCCTTCGTGCTCTCTGGGCTTGGTTATTCTCATGCAAATGTTTTGTTGTCCAACTCGGTCACATCTTCAGTGTGTAGATTTAGATTAGGTTAGATTTATTAAATTTTTATACCGCCCTTCTCCCGAAGGACTCAGGGCGGCGTACAGCCAAAATAAAAACCAACAGTATAAAAGTTAAAAACAATTTAAAATTATTAAATAGTTTGGCCAATCATCTAAAATAAAATAACCCAATAAAATTTTAGGCCAGCCCTGCTTGATGAAATAGTAGCATTTTAAGGGCGTGGCGAAAGCTATGGAGATCGGAAATCTGACAAATTTCCGGGGGCAGTTCATTCCAGAGGGCAGGTGCCCCCACAGAGAAGGCTCTCCCCCTGGGGGTCGCCAGCACTGTTGGCACTGGGGGTATTACCTAGTTGGGAAATGAACTATCTGTAAGAAAACAATCAAGACTAGAGAGAACCAGGGATCCCACTGTTCAACCCTGAGCTACAAAGCTTCTCTTGTATTGGAACATTTATATCGAGAAACCCCATCTGGACTTCATGTCAGGGAAAGCTCCTCTACTCATCCAAAGTTAAATCCCACAAATAAAATATAGCTAAAAAGAAGACAGAAAAAGTATAGTTTATGCAGCAATGTCCCTTATTCTAAGGCAAAATATCTTTAGGACATGGAGCCCTCTGAGCCAATATTTCTCTTTTTGTTGCATACCATTTCGTGTTCCTTTTGGAGACTCAGCCAAGGAATCACGAGAAGTTTCCTTCTCCAGTTCCAAGTGGAGATTGGCTAAATAGTGGCTGAAAATTCTGAGATTTCGGGTTCTTAACAGAAGAACAGAGTTGGAAGATACCTTGGAGGTCTTCTAGTCCAAAACTAGACCCCTAGTCTAGACTAGGTTTTGGATTCCTAGTCAAGCAGGACACCCTATACCAGGGTCCCCAACCCTTGGTTCATGGACCAGCACTGGCCCTGGCATGCCAGAAACCAGTCCGCAGAAACAAGCAAAGGTCCATCAGGAGGATGAAGGTAGAACACAAAACCACGTCTCCTCTGGTCCGTGGGAAAACCTGGTGCCCAAAAGGCAGGGATCTCAGGCAAATAGTTCCCCAATCTGTTTTTGAAAGCCCCATCAAAGTCTGGCTCTTGCCATGGTGATGGTAATCTCAAAACACCTGATTTGAGTAAGTCTTCTTTTTCTTCTTCTTCTTCTTCTTCTTCTTCTTCTTCTTCTTCTTCTTCTTCTTCTTCTTCTTCTTCTTCTTCTTCTTCTTCTTCTTCTTCTTCTTCTTCTTCTTCTTCTTCTTCTTTCTCCTCCTCCTCCTCCTCCTCCTAGCGCATTCCCGCAGGTGCAGAATCCACTTTTTGGATCATTGAACACCACTTTGCCTGGTCAGCTGCGTCTCCATGGTGCAGCCCATGGCTTGCATATTTTTGTTGATGGTGCCTTGCCATCTCTGTTTTGGATGCCCACGAGATCGCCGGCCATTGACTTCTGGTTGGTAGGCAGCCTTGGCCACGGTAAAAGGTGCTTCTCTCTGGACATGTCCCTACCAGCAGGACCAGCTTTCTCTCATTTTCTCTGTAATTGGTGCCACACCCAAATGCTGTCGAATGGTGTCATTTGTGATGTGGTCAAGAAGGGAGATGCCCGATATCCGATGGAGCCTTCACATTTCCATCGCATGGAGATGGCTTTCAGTCCCTGTTGTTGCTGCCCAGCATTCAGTGCCATACAGTGCAACAGGGCGGATGGTTGTCTTGTAAATCTTAGATTTAAGACAGGTTGCATTCGTCTGTCACATAACACACAGGTGAGTTCTCACCAACACACCCAGGCAGCATTCACCCTCGCTCGCACCTCGTCATTGATGTCGCCATTGCCTTGGAGGTGGGATCCCAGATACCGAAAAATGTCTACCACGGGTCAGACTTTCCTAACTAAAACTAACTGTAAATTTCTGACTTAGGTCTAACATTTTGACTCATTAGGACTCTTTTCCAATGCACTGTCTCCACCTGTCTACATCTTAAACAAAAAAATGTTGGCTGTATTTTTGAAGGGACTTCTGTACATTTTATGAGGGTGGAGGGACTGGGATGGAGAGGGGGGAAAGGATAATAACAGAAAGAGAAAAGAAAAATTGTGGAAAGGAATTTGGGTACACATTTATGTCGACTGTAAATAAAACAATTAGAATAATACAATACATTATAGTGGTATATATATGATATATCAGAAATATACTTACGAGACCGCATTCTGCTGCCGGTTGCCTCCCACCGGCCAATACGCTTCCACAGAGAGGGACTCCTCAGGGTGCCGTCGGTCAAACCATGTTGACTGGCGGCCTCCAGGGGGAGAACCTTCTCTGTGGGGGCACCTGCCCTCTGGAACGAATTACCCCTGAGATACGGATGATCCCTGACCTACGCACCTTTCGCCGTGCCTCAAGACGTTACTGTTCCAACAAGCTGGGCTGACCTAAACATGAATTTTAATCAGGGTTTACTTTTAATGATTAGGGCCAAATTATTTAATATGTTTTTAAACTGCTTTTAAATTTTGTATTTGAGTGTGTTTTACTGTTGGCTTTTCTCCTCTGGGAGAAAAGTTAAATAAATAAATAATAATAAACAAAAATAAAAGAAATATAAAAGAGATACTAGGATAAGAGAGAGAAAATGTATAAGTGTGGATTACCAATGCAAAACTGTTGAAAAGAAGAAAGTGTTAATATTTCTTTTTGGGGTTTTTTAAAAAAAACTGTTTAATAAAAATATTTTTAAAAAAAAAGAAAAGAAAGAGACATCTCAATGCAAGGTGAATGAATGAAGCGCTTACAGAAAAATGTCCTAGGTTTGTTACCTCCACTGAACACACAAACACAGTCTGGACACCCATCCACTCGGCCGCCCCCTTGTTATTATGTTCTCTCCCCGGTTTTGGCCCCCCACCACTCCCTTCTCTCAAATTACAGGGTGGGCAGCTTTGTCTGGGATTTTTTTGGGTTCTGCTTCCTTGTCAGCAGATGCTCGCTGGCAGCCGTGTGCCAAAACACCCTCCCCGTGGCTATTAAAACCATCTGCTCATTCCAGATGTTCTGTCCTCTCACGGTTGGTTGAAATCTCCAGAAAGCAGTCTCTCGCTCTCTTCTGGATGGGTTGGGATGCTTGCTGATTGGAGCCCCTGCCCGAGAAAAAGAGAAACAGAGGAAGAAACGGATCTTATTCACAACGCACGAAGTTGAAAAAAATGGCTCTACCGAGGACTAGAGAAAAAGGGAGAGCATAGAAGTTGAAGCAAAGCTCTCCCTTCCTATTTCCCTCTGCAGCTTTGTTTCTAACAAGTATTTTGGCAAAAGCCCACCGGTTTTCCTGAATCTCTTGGCTTGGATGCAAGACTGAACAGCTGTGGTGCCTAACAACTCAATCCCCAGCAAGGCACTGGATGCTAATTAGAAGAACCTAAAGCCACCGGCAGGTTAAGATCAGGGGTGGGCTTCTGGGGTTCGCAGGGGTTTGGGAGAACCTCTAGCTAAGATTCTGGCCAGTTCTGAGAACCCCCAAATCCCACTCCCGGCTAGCCCCACCTACCCCATCCCTCCCCTCTCAGGAGTCCCCACGAGGCCCGTTTTGGATGCAGGTAAGTGCAGGGCACACACGGAGGGTGAAAAACGGACCTACTGGAAGTTCAGGATGGCCGTTTCTGGCGTCCAAGGAGCCTCTGGAGCCTGGGGAGGCCTTTTTGCCCTCTTGGAGGCTCGAGGAAAGCCTCTGGAGTCTGGGGAGGGCAAAAACAACCCCCCGTGGTGCAGGAGGCTGACTTGGCCATGCCCACCATGGCCATGCCCACCCAGCAACCGGGCAGAGAACCCCTTGCTAAAATGTTTGAAGCCCACCCGATTAAGATCCTTAATCTAAGATCCATGGTATAGATCCATAGATAGGTTTCATGGAGTCCATGAATTTGGATGGAAACAAATACGATTCGCCAACTGAAAATTAGCTTTTCATTCACTAATGAAGGTCTGCCACCAAATAATTTATCACCTCCAGATTCCAAAAAATGTTACGTTCCATAAATCCCACTGGTAACATAACCTAAAACAGAAAAACCAGAATATCTTTAACGAAGGACTTTTTTTTCCCTCCCAGCACATAATCAATAATGGTCCACCCAGTTTGCATTCAGAGGTTCTTTTGTACCTAAATATCTGTGCAAGCTGCTAACCTTACCAGTCTAAAAATGCTCATGGATTAAAAAAAAAATAAATAACGGATATTATATTACATTTTGGTTATGTTTAATGTTTTAATAACTGTATTGGAACATAAATGATTTCCTTTGTAACACAATCTGCATCTGTGTGTTTTATTTTATGCATTTTAAAACATTTTTGTATGAAAGGGTCTGTATGTAGACTCCCAGAGGAGATGATGATGTAAAAAAGTTAAAAATCCTGCTGCAGAGCATGGAAGTATAATTGCAATATTGCTCGTAAGGCATACTTATTCCACTATTGGGATCCAAGTCCATGGTCAGTTCTTGGACCATAGATTTGTCCTCTTATGTGATATAAGTCACGTTCCCTGAAATTGCAAAATTGCTAAAAAATGTCTCCTATCTCCTATAAAAAGCCAATGCAATCCTAAATTGCATTAACGGAGGGATACAATCAAGATCAAATGAGGTACTAATACCACTCTATAAAGCTCTAGTAAAACCACACCTAGAGTATGAATCGAGTTTTGGTCACCACATTATTTTAAAAAATGATGAGACTCTAGAAAAAGTGCAGAGAAGAGCAACCAGGATGATTTGGGGACTGGAGGCTAAAATATAAGATGAAGGGTTGCAGGAACTGGGCATGACTAGTCTAGTGAAGAGAAGGACCAGGGGAGACATGACAGCAGTCTTCCAATATTTGAGGGGCTGCCACAGAGAGGAGGGGGTCAAGCTGTTTTCCAAAACCCCTGAAGGCCAGACAAGGAATAATGGATGGAAACAGATCGAGGAGAGATTCAACCTAGAAATGAGGAGGAACTCACTGTCATTTTCTGACAGTGAGAACAATCAACCTATGGAACAGAAGTTTCCTTCGGAAGTTGTAGGAGCTTCATCACTGGAGGCTTTCAAGAAGAGATTGGACTGCCATTTGTCAGAAATGGTGTGGGGTCTCCTGCTTGGGCAGGGGGTAGGACTAGATGACCTATAAGATCCCTTCCAACTCTGTTACTCTGTCTTCATCTTCTAATAATTACTCCAGATTGCCCTTTTTCATAGACTAACTCCTGTAGAAAAGAAAGTTTTAGCATGTACTGTATGCTGAATAATCTGGGGCGGGAGAAGGGAGGATTAGAAAAGCAAACAGAAATTACTAAATTTGTAGCAATTCCAAAAATACAGAATACTGAGTGAGAGTGGAAAACCTGAACAATTAAGGAATGGGAGACCGCTGAAAATGCAATTTTATCTAGGAAAGTCAACGGAGAAGAGAGTTCTAAATAGCTGCAGAAGCAGAATGTCGTATCTGCCTACAGTGAAGAATTCAATTGTTTTCACTGAGATGAGATTGCCTTCCAGTGTCTCCATGTTTACTCCCCCAAATCACTCAACTAGAAAGGTTTGACTAAAAACCGATGAATCAGAAATATGCTATTTGACACAGCATGGTAACTCTTGTTTTGGGTGGTCTTTGAGAGGAGGAGAGGGTATTTAGCAAGCGGGAGGAAAAGAACAAAGTTCATTTGTCTCTCTGCTTTTGCAGAGCTTAGAATGATCATGCTTGCAAACCCCTTCCCTTTTGGCTTTGCTGGCTAGGGATCACGTGAGACAATCTCCCAGACATCTGGAGGTCGCCGGGGGAAGAGAAGGTTGGAGTCGGTCACCAAGCTGTCCACTGCCTCACAGCCAACTTCCAGCCCAGCAGCCGTTCCCACCATCCTTCAAAATGTGATTATGAGGATCATTTAGGCTTTACACGTTTTGGTTTGGATTCGCCAGCATTCCTGTGAACGAGTATCCGGGGACATCATCTGACCATTGGCTGCCATGTGCTGGTTTATTCTTGCTGGATGTCAGCTGCCCAACAGCAGGGCTGGCCGTGAGGTAACCGGTCCCAAGGATCTCTCCTTTTCCACAGTGTTAGCTCTGGACTAGTGTCCTCTGTCAAAGCCACCCAATTTAACTAGATGGAGAAAAAAGGCTGAGGCATTTTTGGGATAAGCATTTAAATGTCATGAAAGTCTGTAAAGATTTTCAGTCATCCAGATCATGGTCGTCCCAGAAGTGCTTTTTCAGGAGCCAACTGGACTTTCTTGGACATGGAGCCAACTGGACTTTTTGTCATGAAGTTGTGATTCTGTTTTGCAGGATCCTTCTCAGGGGTGGGTTCCAAAACTTGTCACTACCAGTTCACTCATGGGCACGGGCGTGCTCATGTGCACGCGATGGGGGTGGGCAGAGATTTCCGCCACCGCCGCTACCTGTTTGCCTGATCCGGGGCGAACTGGTAGCTACCCACCACTGGTCCTTCCTCACCATAAGCCACAGGCTAGTGCATGGTCCAGAGACAAATGTGACCTGAACTCTCCCATACTGAATGAAACTTCTTTTTTTAACACAACAACACAACAACAACAAAGATTTGCGAAGGATCTGCAAGGCGCCGTGCCAAGCAAGGTCAGCCATGATCTGAAGCGAACTGCGGTTGTCTTATTAGTTTACATGCCCAGAAAATGACCCCTCACTTAGACAATCCAATTACAATATTGTTGAGTCTCAACAAGCTAAGGGGATTAAAATATTACTTCCCCCCTTTTCTTTTCTCTTTATGCAAAGAGAGAGAAAGCTGTAATGCAAATCTTTCTCACCCTGCAATCCATCAATTCAGTCTGTTTCCCACATTTTAAACCATTACATCACAACCACAGTAGGTTTTGTGTTTCAAGCTGAGAGGACCGCAGAGGGACCATCTGGCAAACCTCACCGTCAGTAACAATGGCTAGTTTCTAAGCAGGTCTTCCTGATCTTTTCGGTCTGGCCCCCTTAGGGATCTTGAGGACCTGTTGCAAAATGGATGCTGAAGTGGGTTGCCCATCCAGCAAATGGCTGCCCTGGGGAAGAGAGGCTGTTGGGATAATGGATTGTTTCCTCTCTGAGCTTAGTGGGTTTTTTAAAAGACCTTGTTGTTGTTGTTGTTGTTGTTGTTGTTGTTGTTGTTGTTGTTGTTGTTATTAATTGTGAAATCATGGCCCCATGGGCAACGTTCCTCCAGGCCTTCCTGTCCTCTACCATCCCCCAGAGACCATTTAAACTCACACCGACTGCTTCAGTGACTCCATCCAGCCACCTCATTCTCTGTCGTCCTTTTCTTCTTTTGCCTTCAATCATTCCCAGGATTAGGCTCTTCTCCAGGGAGTCCTTCCTTCTCATTAGGTGGCCAAGTATTTGAGTTTCATCTTCAGGATCTGGCCTTCTAAAGAGCAGTCAGGGTTGACCTCCTTTAGGACTGACTGGTTTGATCGCCTTGCAGTCCAAGGGACTCACAGGAGACTTCTCCAGCACCAGAGTTCAAAGGCCCCAATTCTTTGGCGCTCAGCCTTTCTTATGGTCCAACTTTTAAAGACCTTTCATTAGCCAAATGAGATAACATCATCAGTTAGCACTGATCAATTAGCACCTAGCACTAGAGCTGGAGAATTCTGAGAGTTGAAGTCCACAGGTCTTAAAGATGTCAAGATTGGATATCTTAGACCCACACATTAGGCCAATCCAGATGCTTTCCAGACATGATAATTTTTGGCCATCCTAGCTGGGGAGGAGGGGAAGTGTTAGCCCAATTCTGGGGCACACTTTTCCCCAAGGCAAGCCATCCTTTCAGCACTCCCCCAACTCCCCTGTTGACTAAGGTAAAGATTCCCCCGCACATATGTGCTAGTCGTTTCTGGCCCTAGGGGCAGGGCCCATCTCCGTTTCAAAGCCGAAGAGCTAGCGCTGTCCGAAGATGTCTCCGTGGTCATGTGGCCGGCATGACTCAACACCAAAGGCGCACGGAATGCTGTTACCTTCCCACCAAAGGTGGTCCCTATTTTTCTACTTGCATTTTTTACCTGCTTTCGAACTGCTAGGTTGGCAGAAGATGGGACAAGTCACGGGGGCTCACCCCGTTACGCAGTGCTAGGGATTCGAACCGCTGAACTCCCGTCCTTCTGATTGACAAGCTCAGTGTCTTAGCCACTGAGCCACCACGTCCCTTTTGTCTACACACTCCCAAAACAGCACACATCTTCCATTTTTTTTCTATTATTGCATGTTTGGCCTTTCCCTAAGTGTGAGCAACCGATTGCCAGCTTCAAGTTCATGAAAGGGAAGGACTGGTTTTGTTCTTCCATCTCACCCCCATAATTTTTTAAGTGTTAAAAAAAAATCCTAGCAACTAAAATGGATTCAAAATGTGAAAAATGAAACAGACCGCCATCAGCTTCCTCAGGCACAAAGCCAAAAGAACTTGCCAGAGTACGCATGAGTTTGAGAATTAATGAAAATTAATGTCTTCTGCATACTAAACTCAAAAACTTTCTTTCTTTCTTTCTTTCTTTCTTTTTCTTTCTTTCTTTTTCTTTCTTTCTTTCTTTTCTCTCTTTCTTTCTGTCTCTTTTTCTTTCTAGCTCTCTCTCTTTCTTTTTTCTTTCTTTTTCTCTCTTTTTCTTTCTCTTCTTTCTTTCTTTCTTTCTTTCTTTCTTTCTTTCTTACTTTTTCTCTCTCTTTCTTTCTGTCTCTTTCCTTTTCTCTCTCTCTTTCTATCCCTCCCTTCCTTCCTTCCTTCTTTCTTTCTTTCTTTCTTTCTTTCTTTCTTTCTTTCTTTCTTTCTTTCTTTCTTTCTTTCTTTCTTTCTTTCTTTCTTTCTTTCTTTCTTTCTTCTGGCAGGACACATGCCAACTTGATGATTTCATCGCCAGGGCAGGCTGTGTTAAACTGGTGGGATTAAAACATACAGGAAATCAAACTTGGAATGCAGTCAAAAAGTAAAATAATAAAATAAGAGAACACAGCAGCACAAAACCGAGAATCAATTGCAATTAAGAAAGGCGGGCCTTGGTTAAGCTTTTTACAAATGATTTATGGTTAGTATATATTTGAATTAAGGGGGTAAAAGAGGGTGTTAGAAGCTTAGATTAATTTTATATTACTTAATGTTAAATTTATAATATCTTATCTGGATCTCACCTATATTTTTCTGTTTGATATTGATTGAAATACATGATTGATGTTTGGCTAAAGGAAGTCTGGGGGGGAGGGGGGGAGGGAAAGGGAGGGGGTGGTAGATGAGTGGGGGGATTGGTGGGGGGAAAGGGGGATAAAAAATTGTATTGTAAAACTTTTTCAATAAAAAAAAAAGAAAGGCGGGCCTTTAGAACTTCAGGGGTTAGAAGATGGCCACCTTTCAAACAATCACACTTCCCTGGGTCTCAGGTAACACCCTCTCAGTCCCCACGTCTTCAGTGGGATATTCAAAGGAATTTAATCCTTGTTTTTTTAGACATGTTCCAGTGAATATGCTTGTCTATAGGCTTTATGTGTATTTCTCTTTAGCCAGGTTCTTCCTACGTAAACCAAGATTTTATGCAGCCCTAGTTCAGTGAAATCACAATCCACTAATTTCTAGGCTATTTTCTTCTGGCAGCCAGCCAGAAGAAAAGGCCAAAATAGATCTATCTTAGTCTCCCAATGGGCAGCAGAGAGTCTGCTGGCTGCCAAAAGGAAAAAAAAGCCTAGAAACTAATGGATTGTGATTTCACTGAACTAAGGCTGCATAAAATCTTGGTTTACGTAGGAAGAACCTGGCTAAAGAGAAATACACATAAAACCTACGAAAAAGTAAGACAACAAATACTGTACCTTTACAGGGAGGATACATGAGATGAGGGTGTGGCTAACTGATGAGGGCTTATAAGGCCGAAATAGATCTATCTTAGTCTCCCAATGGGCAGCAAAGGGTCTGCTGGCTGTCGGAAGAAAAAAAAGCCTAGAAACTAGTGGATTGTGATTTCGCTGAACTAGGGCTGCATAAAATCTTGGTTTACATAGGAAGAACCTGGCTAAAGAGAAATACATACATACATACATACATACATACATACATACATACATACATACACAGTTCACCTCCATAAGGAGTCTTGAAAGCGTACAATTTTGTTCAATTCTTTCTACATGAAAAACACAATACCCTTTCTTGTTTCTTTCACTACAGTATAAGGAATAATCCTTATTCTGGCAAAGATCTAAAGCAGGGATCTCCAACCTTGGCAACTTTAACACTTCTGAGGAACTGGCTGGCTGAGGAACTCTGGCAGTTGAAGTTCACAAGTCTTAAAGTTGCCAAGGTTGGAGACGCCTGATCTAAAGCATCTAATGCAGCTTTCTCCAAGTTGGTGCCTACTTCAATGTATCAGATACTACCTCCCAGAATTCCCTAACCAGAAAGGAAGTTAATTTCAGCACACATTGGAAAGGATTGATCAAATTTCTAAATTCAAATTATCTTCTGTAAAGCTATCAACTTTGCTGAATGTCTATGGAGATTCTCAGTCATCCAGGTCATGGTTCAGAGGTTGGTTTCAGCAGGTTCTGACCAGTTCTGGAGAACCGGTAGCGAAATTTTGAGCAGTTCGGAGAACCAGTAGTAAAAATTCTGACTGGCCCCATCCGCATCTATTCTCTGCCTCCCAAGTCCCACCAGATCAGGAGGAAATGGGAATTTTGAGGTAACCTTCTCCTGGATTGGGGAGGAAATGGAGATATTACAGTATCCTTCCTCTGCCACACCCACCAAGCCATGCCCACCAAGCCATGCCACGCCCACCAAGTCACGCCCACAGAACTGGTAGTAAAATAAATTGAAACCCACCATGGTCATGGTTGTCCTTAAAGGTGCTTTTTCAAGAGGCAACAGGAAAGCAGTTGCCTTTTGAAAAAGCACTTTTAAGACTACCAACTTTCCTGTCTAAATATACCTAACATGAACCAATTTATACAGGGTAGTGGTGGGTTCCTCCAGGTTCAGCCCAGTTCCGCTGAGTTGGTAGCGGTGACAATATGACATCACCGAACTGGTTCTCCCCTGCCCCCTGCCCCCTCCCACCCTCCCACCCCCTGCGTTATTCTTACCTTTTATTTGGCCCCACCCCCAATCTATTGCTGCCTCCTGAGTCCCAGCTGATGGCTAGAGGGAAAAACACTGTTTAAACTCTTGCTGCGGGGCTTCAAAGGGCCGCCCTACAGCTGATCAGTGTTAAAAGAAAACAAATGAATAGACCGATGCCTGCAAAAATAAATGGGTAGATGAGTGCCTGCAAAAATACATGAGTAGATCAGTGCCTGCAAAAATAAATGGGTAGATCGGTACAGCTCTGCAAGCAGTTAAAAGCCTGGTAGACTCGTACTTCTTCTAAATCCTAAATAACTGTCACATGACCATCAAGCCACGCCCACAAAATAGGCCACGCCCACAGAACCAGAAGTAAAAAAAATTAGAACCCACCCCGATGCAGGAGTGGGCTTCAAAAAGTTTAGCAAGGGGTTCTCTGCCCGGTTGCTGGTGGGCGTGGCCATGGTGGGTGTGGCCTTCCTCGAGCCTCCAGGAGGGCAAAACCAGCCTCCCCAGGCTCTGGAGGCCCTCCAGAGGCCCTCCAGGCTCCAGAGGCCCTAGCCCTAAACCTTCCAGAACTTCTGGTAGGCCCGTTTTTCACTGTCCCTGAGCCTCCGCATTTATCTGCATCCAAAATGTGCCACGTGGGGATTCCTGGGAGGGGCGGAGGCAGGATGGCGCCAGCCAGGAGTGGGATTTGGGGGTTCTCCAAACTGCATAGAATCTTAGCTAGAGATTCTCCCCAGCAGCCCACCCCTGAATTTAGATAAATAGACACTCAAAAACAAGGTATTTTCACCCAGATAAATAACCCTTCCGCATTCATCTGCTAGAATGAAAGCAATGAAGTATCTTGGGAAATCGAGATCCTTTTAATCAAAGAGTTTGGAAGAAGAATTTCTCCTTTTTGTTTCCTTTCTTGTAAATCACTCTCAGCCATTCTGGAAGGAAACGTATAGCTATACAATAAAGAAAGCAATATAAACTAAAGTGCTATAGACAGTATTTTGGAACTCTTCTAAGGTCCCTGATTCAACTTACGATATTTCCTGCTAAAAAGATCACATATCTGATGGACAGGAAGGACCTTGAAAATGGGTGTTGTTTTTTTTAAAATTTCCCGAAAACTGGTGTCAGTCACAATATGGGCAACCCAAATAAATTAGGCAAATAGACTGAGAATGTTTTCCCCCAGTTAAATTTACTTCCTTCGAATTCTGTCACTTTAAACCATTTTTAATTTGCAAGGCTTAAAATTTGACTTTGCCTGGTCCTATTAGCTATGTTTTATTGATAATTCCAGAAAAGAGGATTGTTTTTTTTCCCCCAGACAAAATCATTTGGCTAATTCATGTACGTACAGACCAAGCTCTTCCATGCTCTTTTATTTATGCCATAAAAGTGTGGAATAACCATTCGCATGAGGACATCGCAAAAACTCAAAACGAAAGCCCAAGGGCAAGTAATTCTACCAGAAACAATTAAGTGAAGGAGACAAAATAAAGCTGAACCAGGTTTTGCAAAATTAGAAGCATATGAAATGACGCACCTACTCCAACAAAAATTCGGAGCTCTTCCAAACTGCTAAAATATTGCTTTAAAGCCTTAAAAGAAGTTATTTTAAGTGATCGCGGTACATAAGTTCAGTTCAGGCTCCATCAAAAGAAGACTGGTCTGGATGGAGATTAAAAATTAATCTCGCCACCCTCTTGATGGTCCATACGAAGGATCAGCCATCAAGCTTTGCTGCTCTAGATAGAATAAACTTTATTGTCATTTTGAATGTACACCAATCGGCCTACATTAAAATGAAATTTCATTGCATGCAACCCTCAAAGGGAGCTGTAAGAAATACTTCAAAACCTGCTAGAAATACTTCAAAACCTCCTCCCAAAGGGGAGCAACAGAAACAGATTGTGGGGTGAGTGGGTGGGGTCTCTAACAATGCTTCGAGCTCTGAGCATATAGTAGTTATAAGCAGTATCCTGAATAATGGGAAGCGAGCTTCCTATAATCTTCTCCACTGTCCTCACCACTCTCTGTATGGACTTTCTATCTGAGGCACCGCTGCCACCAAACCAGTGATGCAGTTTGTTAAAACGCTCTCCATCATGCCTCTGTAAAAAGTGGCCAGGACAGAAGGAGTAAGATAGATGGGGTAGATGTATATTTATTTACCAGTTCCACAAACTCACATGTGAAAATTTAAGGGATGCATCCAGCGACGAACTTCTATAATTTTGGATTGGGGAGATAACCTGGTTTTGCCCCAGCCAACTTAGTCATTCCTCAAATCTACTGGGAGTTAGAACATATAAATCTTCTTCCTTTTCACTACTCAGAACTAAACACTACTTCGAGAAGATGGCATAGAACTAAAACAACTTAAGCCCTTCCAGAATTACAAGTCGTTTCAGTTTGATTCCTCTCCAACCATTGCTGGGTCTGGTTTTTGAGTGTAATTGCTAAGGAGATGTCCATTTGGAAGCACATTTGGAAAATGCAATTACTGTTTCAATGATGTTTTAGTAGTTACCTCCTGTTCATCCCCAAATGGTAATGCACTCAAGATGCTGACAGTTTTTATTATTTATTTAGTTTAAATCATAAGGCTATCTCTCTCAAATTCATGGTTCTGGGCAGCTAACAGCAGTTTAAAAATTCCATACAATACCACAAACCATAAATATTAATCAGTGGGACCATGTGCCTCCAGAAGTTGTGGGTACTCTGACACTGGAAGGACAACCATCTGTGTGAAATGGTATAGGATTTCCTGCTTGAGCAGGGGGTTGGACTAGAAGACCTCCAAGGCCCCTTCCCATGCTGTCATTCTGTTAAAATAATATATACATCATCGGTAGCTGACCTAAAAATTAAAAAAAAAACAGCAAGCAAAACAGCACAATCATTGCATGGGCTCTGAACTGCCAGGTTTTCATGGCATAACCATGTCATTAAGACCTCATGGAAATCCAGCATGACTTAGCCTAATCAAATATGGGGGGGGGAACACAGTGGCTCAGTGGCTAAGACGCTGAGCTTGTCGATCAGAAGGTCGGCCGTTCAGCGGTTCGAATCCCAAGTGCTACGTAACGGAGTGAGCTCCTGTTACTTGTCCTAGCTTCTGCCAACCTAGCAGTTCGAAAGCAGGTAAAAAATGCAAGTTGAAAAATAGGGACCACCTTTGGTGGGAAGGTAACAGCGTTCTGTGCACCTTCGGCATCAAGTCATGCCAGCCACATGACCACGGAGACGTCTTCGGACAGTGCTGGCTCTTCGGTTTAGAAACAGAGATGAGCACCTCCCCCTAAAGCCAGAAACAACTAGTATGCGTGTGCAGGGGAGCCTTTACCTTTACCTTAATCTGTGGGGAGATTATATTCCAAACGTCAGAGCACAACAGAAGAGAAACGCCCTGTTCTCAAAAGAAAGAAAGAAAGCAAATATTGTAGTCATACTGGACCCATTTCCTTGCTTGCTATATTTCTACAAGAGCTTGCATGGATGGGCTATATGTTGATTTAGTTATGCTTAGACCTTGTGAAATCCATGGAATTCAAGATAGCCATAAAGTGCCCAACTGAAGACGATAGACTAAGTCAGGGGTCTGCAACCTTAAACACTCAAAGAGCCATTTGGACCCGTTTCCCACAGAAAAGAAAACACCAGGAGTCACAAAACCTGGATGGGCGTGGCCAACTTGACTTCACTCACTTCCACCAGTCACCAGCCAATTTTTTTTTACTACTGGTTCTGTGGGCGTGGCTTGGCGGGCGTGGCAGTGGAGGATACTGCAAAATCCCCATTCCTGGGGGAAGGATATTGCAAAATCTCCATTCCTACCCCACTCTGGGGCCAGCCAGAGATATTTGCCAGTTCTCCGAACTGCTCAAAATTTCCGCTACCGGTTCTCCTGAATCTGTCAGAACCTGCTGGATTTCACCCCTGGTGAAATGTACATGTACATATTACATTTTCTTCTTCGAGAAACCCTAATTGGAAGCATCTAAAAATGAACCAAGGGGAACAGCACCAGAGACAGAGTTGGCACACGTTCTCAGCTTAACTAGTACAATGTGAATTTTGACATTCACATATTTGCAGCAAATTCTTTAGTTACATCATTAAAAGCCCTGCGACAGGCGTCCAAAAATTCGGCGATAATAGCAGCTGCGAAGAACAGCCAAACAATACGGAGAACCAGCTGTGTTTGCTTCCCAGACGCTGGGTCAGAAGTTACAGCCATGAATTAAGAAAACGTTGCCAATAGACAACAAAAAGTCAGAAGTCCTCGGTAGTCTCAAGCTACTTCCAAGATTATGAAGAAGAAGAAGGGGAAAAACACACACACAGGATATAGGACACTCGTCTGGAGGAAGCCAATGCATATTTCAGTGATTAGGAAGCAGTGCAGTGAGAGAGAGTGTAGCCCAAGAGTTGGCCTCAAAAGTTTGTGGAACTGCATCAAAAGAGTTCGTCCAGATCAGATTCATTCACTGGTAAAAGGTGAAAACTAAGGTCTCGATCAGAAGATGGTTAGAGATGAAAAGCAAGCACACATGAAGACGAACAGAATGCAGACCAGATAATCAAGGTCTAAATCAGGTTTGACCTGACTTGACAGCATGAATCAGTGAAAGGAAATCAACGGGCAAAGGAGAAGTGAAATTTTACAGGCGCTCTCTTGCCATATTTACAACTCAGAATAATAGAGTTGGAGGTCATCAAGCCCAACTCCCTGCTGACGCAGGAGACCTATTCCATTTCAGACAAAGAGCTGTCCAATCTCTTAAAAAACCTCCAGTAATGGAGCACTCACAGTTTCTGAAGGCAAGCCGTTCCACTGGTTAATTATTCTCGCTGTCAAGAAATTTCTCCTTAGTTCTAAGTTGCTTTCTCTCCTCGATTAGTTTCCACCCATTGCTTCTTGTCTTGCCTTCTGGTCAGTGGGGAAATCCATTTTTTTTTACTACCAGTTCTGTGGGGGTGGCTTGGTGGGTGTGGTGTGGCTTGGTGGGCGTGGCTTGGCAGGCTCGGCAGGGGAAGGATACTACAAAATCTCCATTCCCACCCCACTCCAGGAGAAGGATACTGCAAAATCCCCATTCCCACCCCACTCCAGGAGAAGGATGCTGTAAAATCCCCATTCCCTCACCACTCCTGGGAAAAGGATATTGCAAAATCTCCATTCCACCCCACTCAGCCAGAGGTGCAATGGTGGGTTTCAAAAATTTTTACTACCGGTTCTGTGGGTGTGGCTTGGTGGCCATGGCAGGGGAAGGATACTGTAAAATCTCCATTCCCACCCCACTCCAGGGGAAGGATACTGTAAAATCTCCATTCCCTCCCCACTCCAGGGGAAGGATACTGTAAAATCTCCATTCCCTCCCCACTCCAGGGGAAGGATACTGCAAAATCTCCATTCCCTCCCCACTCCAGGGGAAGGTTACTGCAAAATCCCCATTTCCTCCCCATCAGCTGGAATTTGGGAGGCAGAGAATGGGTGGGGGCGGGGCCAGTCAGAATTTTTACTACCGATTCTCCGAACTACTCAAAATTTCTGCTACCGGTTCTCCAGAACTGGTAAGAACCTACTGAAACCCACCTCTGCAGAGGTGGTATTTGCCGGTTCTCTGAATTACTCAAAATTTCCTCTACCGGTTCACCAGAACCTGTCAGAACCGGCTGGATTTCACCCCAGCTTCTGGTGCTTTGGAGAATACGTCATCTCCCACTTCCCACTCCCTCAAATACTGGAACAACTGCTATCATGTCACCTCTAGTCCTCTTTTTCATTGACCCAGACCAACCTAATTCTTGCAAGTCTTCTTCATATGTTTTAGCCTCCAGCCCCCTAATAATTTTTGTTGCTCTTCTTTGCCCTCTTTCTAGAATCTCAACATCTTTTTTATACCCTGGCAACCAAAACGGGATACAATATTCCAAGTCTGGTTTTAGAAAGGCCTTATAAAGTGGTACTAACAATTCTCCTGAACTTGTTTCTATCCCTCGGTTAAATGGAGCCCAGGATTGCATTTATCTAGCATTGTTCAACAAAAAAATGCAGCTGCAGACACCCATAACTCTAACTACAGGAGAAGAGTAACTCTAGGATGAAAGAGGGAAACACAGACAAACCGGGAATTAAATATAAGAACACTTTGGGAAAGAAAACCCGAATGCATGATTTCCTTGCAAGAAGAGAGACTCGAAAAGAACTCGTTTGGAGATTCTAGACCAAAACGAGAATACATGTTTTATTGGGATAGTTGGCCTCTTCTTCCAAGCATCAAATTTTCAAAATAACGGAGTTGGAAAGGATCTTAGAGTTCAACCCCCAGCTCAAACAGGAGACCCTATACCATTTCAGACAAGTGTCTATCCAGTCCAGGCTAGGCTGCTGGGGGTTCGCAGGTGTTCGGGAGAACCTCTAGCTAAGATTCTATGCAGTTCGGAGAACTCCCAAATCTCATTCCTGGCAGGCCCTGCCCTGCCCTGCCCCACCCCTCCCAGGAATCCCCATGTGGCCCATTTTGAATGCAGGTAAGTGCAGGATGCACGCGGACGCTCGGGGAGGGTGAAAAACGGGCTTACCGGAAGATCGGGAAGGCCAAAAATGGGCCCGTTGCCAGAGGACCTCTGGAGACTGGGGTGACTGTTTTCACTCTCCCAGAGGCTCAAGAAAAACCTCCGGAGCCCAGGGAGGGCAAAAACGCCCCGCCCTCCACCGTGATGCAGGAGGCTGACTAGGCCACGCCCACCATGGCCACGCCCACCCAGCAACCGCGCAAAGAACCCCTTGCTAAAATATTTGAAGCCCACCCCTGATCCAGTCTCTTCTTAACAGGATCCTTCTTCGTAGAAGGGTGCACATGGAATGATGAGGGAGCGAGGAGAAATCATCTAGCCAGCCACATCAGCCAAATCCACCTAGGCAGTGACAGATGTGACATCCATCGTGCACTCCCAGCTGGTCATACCCCACAGTAAAGTACAATTTTTCAGACTAGTGTTGACTGCAGTCATGCTAGAGGACCCTTAAGAAATTACTTGTTGTTTATTAATAAAAGATGGTGGGAGAAAGGCAGAAGCATGCAAAGAATTTAACAAGCTCTGGCTAAGCACGTTTGCTCAGAGCCAAAAGTGATGTTATTTCACAAGTATCCATCCACTTTACAAAAGGATAGTCACCCAGGGAGGACTGCAAATGTTTGGTCAAGGTTTTAAGCCAACAATTCCTCTACTTGTTTCCCCTACTTTATTCCTACAGTGAAGCAGATACTTGGCTATTCCAAAAAAAACAAGGCACATGCTTGTCGAAATAAATATTAATGTATGAAAGCATTAATTACTCACCTGTGGCCCAATCAGTTGTCTTTGGAGGGGTATTAGAAACCAGCAAAGGTGGAATAAATTCATAATATTGTCTTTTTACTTATTATATGATGTCAGCAATGATCTGGGGCAAAATTGAACAGGTGGAAAGTTGCAGCTTTCCAATGTTAACTCTAGCAATGGCTTTAATTAAACCACTCACACTTTGAATAGTGCATCCAATTTTGGTCGCCGCGATGTAAAAAAGATGTGGAGACTCTAGAAAGAATGCAGAGAAGAGCAACAAAGATGATTAAGGGACTGGAGGCTAAAATATATGAAAAACAGTCACAGGAACTGGGTATGTCTAGTTTAACGAAAAGAAGGACTAGGGGAGACATGATAGCAGTGTTCCAACATCTCAGGGGCTGCCACAAAGAAGAGGGAGTCAAGCTATTCTCCAAAGCACCTGAGGACAGGACAAGAAGCAATGGGTGGGAACTCATCAAGGAGAGAAGCAACCTAGAACTAAAGAGAAATTTCCTGACAGTGAGAACAATTAATCAGTGGAACAACTTGCCTCCAGAAGTTGTGAATGCTCCAACACTGGAAGTTTTTAAGAAGAGGTTGGATAATCATTTGTCAGAAGTGGTGCAGGGTTTCCTGCCGAAGCAGGGGGTTGGACTAGAAGACCTCCAAGGTCCCTTCCAACTCTGTTATTCTATTCTCTCTCTCGAGGCTGTCTCAAAAGTGCTTTTTCAGAAGGCAATTGGACTTCCCTTGTTTTTTTCCTTGAACAGGCCCCTATTATTATTGGTAGAACATCGATGCCTTCCTCCAACTTCGATTTGTCAATCATGATATCTTGTTATTTTTTTTTTCCTAGCTGTTTCTCTTCCATTTCTGCATCACCTGGTATTGCAATATCAATCAACCAGACTTTTTTTTCCCTTTTCTTTTCCACATATCAAGCCTCTTGTGGGCCAGATGTCTGTCTGGTTGGATTCGAAAGCCCCACAAAATCATGAGCTGTTTATTTTCAAGAACTTTTGTCCATTTGGTGCTTCCAGTAATTTTTGCTGCATTTGAACCCAAACTTCTGGCCTTAGGGGGCCGGGGTGGGCGTGGCCAGTGTGGGCGTGGCCAGCTCGATGTCACTTGTGTTGGGGGCGGCTGGGGGAGCTCAAGTGCTCTGCCAGAGAAAACGGGCTCCCGAGCTCCGTTTTGGCTAGGACAGGCTCCTGCAACCCTCTGCCAGTGAAAACACAGCAGAGTTGTGAGCTGAGCTCATAACTCTGAGCTCTCCTGAGCTCCATTTTTGCTGGCAGAGGCACCGCAGCTTGGTCTTTTGCTGTGTTCAGGACGGGCCAGATTTAAGCCCCCCACAGGCCGGATCCAGCCCCTGGGCCTTGAGTTCGACACCCCTGATGAAGACCATCAGTTTGTAAGATTTTTTAAATTGTTTTTTTATTGTTATTATTATTATTTTGTAGGATGTGCAAATTCTTTTTTTTTATCATTTTAGTTTATTTTTTTAAAAAAAATTATACATATCATTGTGGGAATGGCGCGATGTTTGAGTATCGTACATTTTAATACCTATAATAAACATATTCCTAATTATTACATTCCTTACTTCATATTATTTACTCCTACTTTTGACACAAAATTTTAATTCTCATATAAACATTAACTAGTGTGCAATAACATCTAAACCGATGTGCTTTAACACCGGCTTTATCTTCCGTTATAGTTTCAATAGTATAACCCTCAAGAAAAAAAAATACAAAATTGTCCGTCTGTTTTCTCCTGTATACCATATTTCACCCTTTTTTACAACATCCCTCTCCTTTCCTCTTCTTTCTCCTCCCTCTCTTCTCTCCTCCCCTCTCCTCCCCCTCCTTCCCGCCTTCCTTCTCCTCTCCTTTGCTCTCCTTCCCTTTCTCCTTCTCTCCTTCTCTTGTCCCCTCTCTATTTCCCCTCTCTCTTCTTCTCCGCTTCTATCTCCTTCCCTTTCTACTCTTCTCCTCCCCTCCCCTCCCCTCCCCTCCCTCCTTTGTGTAAATTCATTAGTTGGATCCAGGGGTGGGTTTCAAAAATTTCAGCAAAGGGTTCTCTGCCCAGTTGCTGGGTGGGCGTGGCCATGGTGGGAGTGGCCTAATCAGCTTTCTGCACCACGGTAGTGGGGGGGGGCGTGTTTTACTTTCCCCAAGCTCCAGAGGCTTTTCTCAAGCCTCCGGGAGGGTGAAAACTGCCTCCCCCGGGCTCTGGAGGCCCTCCGGAGGCCGGAAACAGGCCCGAAACTTCCGGAACTTCCGGGAGGCCTGTTTTCCCCCCTCCCTGAGCCTCCGGACTGACTACTCACCTCACATCCAAAACAGGCCAAGTGGAGACTCCTTGAAGGGGCGAGGTGGGGTGGGAGGGACCAGCCATGGGTAGGATTTGGAGGTTCTCCAAACCAGCTGTAAGGTTAGCTACAGGTTCTCCCGAACCCGGGCGAACCCATAGCAGCCCACTCCTGGTTGAATCCCAACCCTAAATTTGAGAGCAGGTGAAGTTTGGAGCCATTTTCCACCTCATCCCTCAATCAACCTTGCACAGAAGCTGGGTTCAATCCTCATCCTGCTGTATTGATCAGAATTTTGAAAGAAATTCTTTATATTCCTGATTTTTGCAGCTGCCTCTTATCCATCCCAAAGCATCTGCTATTTATCATTTTATAAGCCCCGTTATTGATCTCCTGGCTTGCGCGGAGCAAATCCTAATGTCATGGAAATTCAAGTTGGAAAAGGCTATGGAGATGGGGAAAGGCCAAGGTTGTGTGTTATTAAAATGTGCACCCTCCTCCTCCTCCCACGCCACAGATTTGTTCCTTCCTTTTGGATTTTCCTGTACCTCATCCAAGATTAATTTAATTATACCCCAAAGCTTTTACCTTTTCTTTCGAAAGGCAGTTTCCACACACAGTCAGAATTTCCCTGTGGAACAGCCAACTCACAGCAACTCACACACTTCTAGAATGTTCTGTTTTTTAAAGTATTCTATAACATGAAGATATATGGGTGGGGTACAATTATAGCTTGTACCTCCTGTTTTGGTTTTAAAATGATCCAGAAAAACAATATAGCATCTCAAGTGCAGCTCCCACCCCCTCCCAAAATAAACTGTTAAGCTTCATCTTATCTAACCCTGCCAACTTAATCTATTCTGATAAGCAAATACTTGTGAGACCGCCTTCTGCCACCGATAGCCTCCCACCGGCCAGTACGCTCCCACAGAGAGGGACTCCTCAGGGTGCCATCAGCCAGGCAATGTCGGCTGGCGGCGCCCAGGGGGAGAGCCTTCTCTGTGGCAGCACCAGCCCTCTGGAACGATTTGCCCCCGGAGATTTGCCCCCGGAGAGCCGCATGATATCTGATCTCTGGGCTTTTCACCGTGCCCTAAAAACTTTTTTATTTAGTCAAGCTGGGCTGGCGTAATCCCCCCCCCTTTAGCTTTTTAATTGTCTATGGGTTTTTAAATTTTAAAATTGTCTATGGTTTTTTAAATTTTAAAATTGTCTATGGGTTTTTAAATTTTAAAATTGTCTATGGGTTTTTAAATTTTCTGAGCCAAAAATTGTTTAATTCTTTTACAAATCTTAAATTTTGTAGTGTAATGTTTTATTCTTGGCTGTTCACCACCCTGAATCCATCAGGAGAAGGGCGGTATATAAATTTAATAAACTAAACTAAACTACCGTATTTTCCGGCGTATAAGATGACTGGGCGTATAAAACGACCCTCCTCAGAGCCATTTAAGGCTCGTCAGAGCCTTATGGGCTGGTCTGCCTGGTTACAGGAGAATGAGACCCGGCGTATAAGACGATCCCCGACTTTTGAGAAGATTTTTGTGTGTTAGAAAGTAGTCTTATACGCAGGAAAATACAGTAAACTAAATAGCTGGTTCTTCAGAGGTGAAGTTATGAAGCTTCCTAATTCTCCCAAAGGTGCTTTTTCAGGGGGCAACTGGACATTCTCTCATTTTTTGTCCTTTGAAGACATTTCACTTCTCATCCAAGAAGCTTCTTCAGCTCTGACAGGGTGGTGGGGGATGGAAGGATTGATATTCCTTGCAGACAGAGCTGGTTATTTGCATCCTTTTGGAGGGTCGTTGAGGCGCTTGGAGATTTATCTGTATCCTCAGGGTCACCTGAGTGGTGCTCCTGGTTCCTGTAGTCTGCAATTTTTTCCTCTGGAAATCCATCCCTACTCCCTCACCATTCAAAGGGTGTTCATCCCAAATTGCATAGCTAAACATCTGTAGAGATTCTCAGTCATCCAGGTCGTGGCTGTCCCAAAGGGGCTTTTTTTAGGAGGCAATCGGATTTTCTTGTTTTGTTTTTTCTTATGAAGATGTTTCACTTCTTCAGCTCAATATTCTTCAGCTCAATTCTTCAAGAGCTGAAGAAGCTTCTTGGATGAGAAGCAAAACGTCTTCAAAAGGAAAAACCAGAAAGTCCAGTTGCCTCCTGAAAAAACACCATGACCTGGATGACTGAGAATCCCTAAAGGTAAAGGTTCCCCTCGCACATATATGCTAGTTGTTCCCAACTTTAGGGGGCGGTGCTCATTTCCATTTCTAAGCCGAAGAGCCAGCATTGTCCGAAGACGTCTCCGTGGTCATGTGGCTGGCATGACTAAATGCCAAAGGCGCACGGAACACTGTTACCTTCCCACCAAAAGTGGTCCCTATTTTTCTACTTGCATATTTTACATGCTTTCTAACTGCTAGGTTGGCAAAAGCTGGGACAAGTAACGGGAGCTCACCCCGTTACACGGCACAGAATTCGAACCGCTGAACTGCCGACTTTTTGATCGATAAGTTCAGCATCTTAGCCCCCGCATCCTTACAGTAGAAAACTTCCTAACTCTCTTTCACAGCTTCCTTAAGGCTAGAATCCTTTGATGGAACAGCCCCTCACCCAAAAAAATCTTCCTAAGAGACGATTGGGTGGAACCCCTGCAGCAAAAGAAACCTCACAATACTCAATGTTAACTCTGTTCCATTCACAAATTTCTGATGCAGTTAAGATGTGAGCATCATTGAAGAAACCCCTGTTACTTCCCAATCATCTACAGGTAGTCCTTGATTTACAACCCACAGTTGAAGTCACAATGGACCTTCCCAGGACTACTTATGACCCGGATTTGAAATTCTGATGGCTGCCCATCCCACATCAAATGCATGCTGCATGCGCATGCACAGTGCAAGCCATAAGAAGGCTTGCGAAGGTAAGTAGAACAGCGAGGGAGGGATCAGCTGTGGTGAGCGATTTAGCATTGCTAGAAAGCAGGAAATCTTGCTTTCTAGCAAAGCTAAACCGTGCGGCACAGCTGATCTTCGGAAATACCAGTTCAAAGGAACAGGTAGCCTTTTTTAACTACCGGTTTGCCTGAACTGGTAGCTTTTATCACTACCAGTTTGCCCGAACCAGAGCGAACCGGTAGCATTTCACCCCTGCCTGGCTTCCAATAAGTAGGAACTACACTGAATAATCTCAAAGGTGCTTTTTACAAAAGGCAACCGGACTTCCTTTGTTTTTCCTTGAAAATGTTTCATTTCTCATCCAAGAAGCTTCATTGGTTCTGGCCTAGTCGGCCTCCTGCACCACGGTGGGGGGTCATTTTTGCCCTCCCTGGGCTCCGGAGGCTTTCCTCCAGCCTCCAGGAGGGTGAAAATGGCCTTCCCAGGCTCCACAGTCCCTCTGGAGGCCTTCCCAAACTTCCAGGAGGCCCTCCCTGAGCCTCCGCATGCACCCTGCACTTACCTGCATCCAAAACAGGCCGTGTCAAAACTCCTGGGAAGGGTTGGGGCTGGGTGGGGGGGGCATCCAGGAGTGGGATTTGGCGGGGTGGGGGGTTCTCTGAACTGCACAGAATCTTAGCTAGAGGTTTTCCCAAACCCCTGCGAACCCCCAGCAGCCCACTCCTAGTCTCCTTCCATCCGTTATCAGGAATGGAGAAAGAGAATAAAGCTTTTCTTACTGGCCTACGCTCCCTCCCATAGAAAGCTGAAGCTCATGCAACTGTTCCTTAAAATAAGTGTCTCCATTGTTTGAGTCAAGCTCTCAAACACCCCTTCAGGGATGTTTGATAGCATAAATTTTCCCAGCTGTAATCACAAATTTGGCAGACGCCCCTTGCATTTTGGGGGGGGGCTGTGTCATCTGCCAACGCTTTACACACAGAGGACTTTTGATCATATCTTGATGCGCTTGATAGCTTCCTTTCTCCAGAGGGAGAAATTCTATGCTTATGATGAAGTATTCCTCTTCCTTACAAACGGCACATATTTTAGCCTCTTTGGGGGTTTTTTTCCCCCCCATCGTCTTGAGCGTTAACAATTACACTCTCGCCGACTTTGGTCTAGTACAAACTACTCATTGGTTCCTGAGTAGAAGCCTGTACAGATATTGCAACTTTCTCTGGAAATTTTCTGTTGAAACTTTGGCTATTGCCCCATGTTATCCTTAAGGGTGAGACTTATCAGGAACTACTGTATCTAGTCAACGTCAAACAGAAGGAGAGAAAATCCCTTGCATCGGAGTGGAGTTGGGGCAACTGAATGGAGCCGAGTGTTTACCGGCCGGATGCCCTTCCTGTCACCAATGCAGAGTTTGCAGCAGATTGTGGCCAGAGAGAGAAATATCTGCCACTACCTAGGATCGAACTCACAGCCTCCTGATTCTCAGGCGAGATCTCCACCTCTAGGCCACTGCACCACTCAAGGACCACCTGCATTCTATCTGGCAAATTGTTCTAGGTAATAGCGTCCTGCTTTGGGCAGCAACTTATTTGAGTAAAATAACTTGGCAGCATCTGTTTCAGATCATACAGGCTGATTCATTATCACAGAGTTGTATCCATCTCCCATCCTTTCCGTTGAAGATGCAAGGTATTCAGTCAAGGCGACTTGCATCGAAAGCCTGCACAGATCAACTGAGAAAAAAACTGGAAGGTGGATGATTAATCTGTTATCAAAAGCCCGTAGAGATTCTCCAACTTTGCTATAAAAGTAGATTTAACTGCAAGCGTTTAGAAGAGCCTCAGCAGAAATTGAGACATTTGAGAGATCTTCAGAAATCATGACTGTGGAAAGATGTTTGTGAAAAAACAAAACAACATTTATTGCGGGCGTGTGAGCTGTCACCCAGCTCAGCTCCACTGATCGCCAGCCAGCTTATTTTTAGGTCTCTGCCACGCATGTACAGAGGTCACGTGTGCATGCACAGGGGGATGTCATATGTGCATGCGCAGGGGTGGAGGAACATGGGAGGCTGTGCACACTCCTGCAGCCCATTTTTGATCCCAGGAGGCTGCAAGGAGGCCTACTAGTTCCAAAACGGGGCACGGTGAGGTCATGCGTGCATGCACGGGGGGCAGGGGGAGTGGGGGGCATGCACGCATGTGTAGGGGGTGGGGCATGTACAGAGGGATGTCGCACATGCATTGTATTATGGGTGCCGGCACATACGCTTTCGGCACATGATGACAAAAAGGTTACCCATCACTGATTTAGATGATGGTCTCTACTTTTCCAACACATCCTCTAATCTGTCTTTCATTCCCAAGCAACTGTAGGAGATGACCAGGCTGAGCCTGAGGATGGGGTCAAACACATCATCAATCTCGAGTCCCTTTAGGTCCACAAGAGATCTACGTTCCACCCACCTTGAATTCCATTGACTGTTATCTACCGCCAATTTGCTTTGACTGTTAGTAGTTCAGATTCTTCTAAAGTGCTTAAGCTTGCAATAAACCTTTATACTCATTTGAACTGCCTGGTTTTCCTTATTTCCCTGGCACCAAGCTCCTAGATCAGTGATGGCTAACCTTTTTGCCATCGTGTGCCAAAAACAGGGGGAGCGTAGGGGGGGTCATGGTGTGCCCACACCCATAATTATATGCGCCCAGTCCCCCGTGCATGCATGCGTGACCCTTCCTGCTCCCCCCGCTTTTGGCACATGATGGCACAGTGGGCCCAATAGGCCCGTTTTTTGCTCTCCCCAGGCTCCAGAGCTTCTCTAGGAGCTTGGGGAGGGTGAAAACAGCCTTCCCCACCCCTACTCTCCGGAGGCCCTCCGGAGGCTGGAAATGGCCCATTTGCTGACTTTCGGCCTCCAGAGGGCTTCAGGGGGCCCTCTGGAGAGGGCCGTTCAGAGGGCCGTTTTCACCCTCCCCAGGCTCCTAGAGAGGCTCTGGAGCCTGGAGAGAGCAAAAAATGGCCCTCCCCCCCAGGCCCTCCGGAGGCAGGAAATAGCCGGTTTCTCTATTTCTGGTGGGCCCAGAAGGCCCGAAAAGCCCAGAAGGTCCGAAAAGCTGGCCGGCACACACTGGAGCTGAGCTCATGTGCCCACTGATATGGCTCCATGTGTCATCTGTGGCACGTGTGCCATAGGTTCGCCATCACGGTCCTAGATCAACACAATAACACTTCCTCTATAATATCGAAAAGGTACCAAAATAACAAATACTTGTTGAGAATTCAGAATTGAAATTCCTCTTGGGTTATTCTCAAACTATGAAATATTCTCTGCAGATTTGCATCCCACACAGACACTTTTGATCCGTACCAAGGGGTAAAACCCAATTTTCTGAACTTTTGATTTTTAAAATTTATCCAGTGAGTTTATTGATTATTTATCTTGATCTTAAGGAAGTCATGTGGCTGTTTCTACTTTTTTATTTTTAAATGATATGACCATTTTATCTTTGATTTGATTAATGCTACCTTACCCAAAACCCAACCCAAAATAAAGGATGCCTTTTGCATAGTGCAGCTGCTCAGATTTATTTTGGACAGTTGATATATTATAAGACCCATTGTATGGGAGTGTATTTTTAACTCAGTATGGATAACCTATTTTCAGGGCTCGTTAATTATACATGTTTATTATTACTCTAGAATTTAGGAGTTAGCCTTTAACTTGATGCTTTTGGCCCTGACACCATGAACAAAGTTGTTGGGGGGGAAGACAATATTTCAGAATCCAGACACATCATGAAGTTCAGAGGAATATGTTGACCTTCTTAAAGTTTCTTAAACTAAAGCGGTACAAGTTCTAATACCATTTTAAAAAGCCTTAGTAAGACCATACTTGGAATAGTGCAACCAGTTCTGGTCACCACAATTCAAAAAAGATATTGAGACTCTGGAAAGAGTGCAGAGAAGAGCAACAAAATGATTAGGGGAGTAGAGGCTAGAACTGATGGCTAACCTTTTTGCCATCGCGTGCCAAAAGTGTGGAGAGGTTGAGCATACACATGCCCACACCCGTAATTCAATGCATCCCACCCCTCCCCTCCATGGATGCACGCACTACCACCACCACCACCGCGTTCCCCCTGCTTTTGGCACATGATGGTACGGTGGGCTCTGTAGGCCCATTTTTTGCCCTCCCCAGGCTCTAGAGGCTTTCTAGGACCCTGGGGAGGGTGAAAACAGCCTTCCCCATCCCCCTGGAGCCCATCCAGATGCCAAAAACAGCCCATTTCCCAACTTCTGGTGGGCCCAAAAGGCCCAAAAATCAGCTGGCCGTGCACTCATGCACACTGGAGCTCAGTTAGGACTACGCTTGCATACCCACAGATATGAGTCCACGTGCCACCTGTGGCACATGTTACATAGGTTCGCCATCACAGGGCTAGAACGTATGAAGAACAGTTACAGGAATTAGGTAAAGGTTCCCCCATACATGCGTGCTAGTCATTTCTGGCTCTAGGGGGCGGTGTTCATCTCCGTTTTTAAGCCGAAGAGCCAGCGCTGTCCGAAGACATCTCCATGGTCATGTGGCCGGCATGACTAAATGCCAAAGGCGCACGGAGAGCTTTTCTACTTGCCTTTTTTATGTCCTTTCGAACTGCTAGGTTGGCAGAAGCTGGGACAAATAACGAGAGCTCACTCCATTACGCGGCACTAGGGATTCGAACCACTAAACTGCTGACCTTCTGATCCACAAGCTCAACGTCTTAACCACTGAGCCGCCGTGTCCTAACCAGGAATTAGGCATGTCTAGTCTAATGAAAAGAAAGACTAGGGGTGACATGATAGCACTGTTCCAATATTTGGGGGGCTCCTACAAAGACGAGAGGGGGTCAGATTATTTTCCAAAGCACCAAAAGGCAAACCAAGAAAAAAATGCTTGGAAACCAACCAAGGAGGGAAGCAACCTAAAACTAAGGAGAAACTTCTTAATGGTGAGAGCAATTAACCAATGGAACGACTTGCCTTCAGGAGTGACGGCTGCTCCATCATCGAAGGCTTTCAAAGAGACTGGACAACCTTTTGTGTAAAATGATATAGGGTCTCCCTATAGGGTTGAGAAGAGAGTTGGACAAAGACCCCTGAGATCCCTTCCAACTATTATTCTATGTTCTTGAGAAAAATATCATCCCACACACAGTCACAGAGAGAGAGAGAAGAGAGGGTGAGGGAAGGATTTCTCCAGCTCTAACATGCCGTAAGCCAAGCAGAAACCAAGTATCACGCTTCTATCTGAACATTTGGAAACAATTTTCACAGAATTCAGAGGTGGACTTGGCGCTAAGCTAAAATAGACAGGAACTTGGAATCTTGGATTTTCTGTTTCCTAGATGAATTCAAGAGCCAGTTGCCTAGAATTACACCCCCTGCTTTGGAAAATGCAGAGATGAACTTTTGATAAAACAGGCTAATCACGCCCATAAATTTTCCGTCATAACAAATGTGCTGATCGTGGCCACCAAATAATAAATGCCACAAAAAACATTTGCTTTAGAAAACATCTTCATTTCTTCAGCTCCACGTGGAGTTGACCACAAACCAGAAATCAAAGGTTACAGTTTTTAGCTGTCCAGTCCCCTCATTTCTAACCATGGTTAACATGTAACTGAGTCCTGAGGGCCTAGAAAACAGATTTAATTCCATATCAGCTTGATAATAAGTTATTGGAAAGGATGTTTGATTTCTTCTATGAAATGATTCCTAAGCAACTTGTGGGAATATGGTCCAATGTCTAGAATAACCTTGTATCTTAGTGTAAAATCTGGCACAGGAGTTAAATGACAGGGTGAATCGCTTTTAGATAGCAACTTAAGACATGGATTCATATCACAGCCAAAAGTTAGTTTACACAGAGTCTTAAGATTTCTTAAATTATAGGTCTTGGAAGAAGTACTACGTCTTCTTAAGAACCTGAAAATCATTGTGGAACGCTGAGGAGTTAAAGCATAAAATGGGATATAAACTACAATAAATTCTACTTGTAGCATTACAAATATTGGTAGAATTTATTGTAGTTTACTATCTCACTTTAGGATTCAATTCCTCAGAGTTCCATAATGATTTTCAGGTTCTTAAGAAGACATAATATATTCAGCTGTGTATAATCAATGAATTATATACAGGAAGATTTATAATTCCTAAATAAATTCTTTTTTTCCACTTCTTCAGCATCTTCCTATCTTCTATAAGAATGCCCCCCAAACTGTTGGTATCAGGGACTAGTTCTGTGGAGAGAGGTTTTCCATGGACCGGAGGGAGTCTGGTTTCATATGGTGCCTGCATCCCAGGGATGGGGCTACACTTGTTTGCCGTGGCCTGCCGTGGCCTAGTACCAGTCCAGACTGGGAGTTGAGGACCCCTATTCAATGGTGTTTTTTTACACTTCATCCTCAGATTCTACTTTGGATCATCCATAGGCTGTCAGGGTTCTGATGGATGTCTGAATTAAATCATGAGCCTCGAGCCAAGCTTCAAAAGAAATCCAGTTATTTATTTGGAGTTCCATGTTGGCACGTACCGAAACTCTGACCCCATGTAATTTACAGGCCTAATCATGACCTTGTTTCAGTGGTGGGTTGCCCCCGGTTCGCACCGGTTCTATAGAACCAGTAGTAAAACCAGCGGGAGGCTCCGCCCACTGACACTGATGTCATGAAAATGCTTCTGCACTTGTGCAGAAGAGTGTGCGCACAAGCAAAGCAAGTGAGCATGTGAACCCATTGCAAACCGGTAGTAAAGGTAAGTAGAATCCACCCCTGCCCTGTTTCACACACACACACCCCCATCAATCACATTCACCAACGGAGCAATTTCGCGGGTTGTAGAGATCACTCCCCTCCGGCTGCTGTCGATAACCCTGGGAAATAGCCTTGAGAAAGATATGTCTGGAACGTGCTCCTGTCTGTGGCTGCCCTGTTGTTTAGTCAGTTTCCAATCCCCCCTTGCCTATGGCAACTCGAAAGTAGGCCAGGGATGCTTTCGAGTTGACATTCGGGTCCCCTCACTTCCTGAAGGCGACCTGTGCAAAGCAAAAATAGTCTATGTAAGACCCCACAGGATAAAGAATTAACTTCCAAGTAGACCTTTTATTGTGGTATTTTCCTCTGAACACAAGTATTCCTGTACCTTTGGGTACATCATCCAGTTTAGGAGGGCATGGTAGAACTTCAGGATGTCTTACCAACTTGCTATCAGGAGGTACTAAAGGTGGTATCAGCACTGCCTCTTCCTCTGATTCCAACAGTCTTGGTAGCAGTGAAGAGTCTTCCAGTCACAATGGATCTGAAAAGGCCAACCAATTGATCTGAAAAAGTCAACCAATCTGCAAAGGTCAACCAATTGATCTGAAAAGGTCAACCAATGAATTGCAACCGTTCCCAGCATGAGTTCCTTGGCGTACAGAGTGGCTTTGAAGCTTGCTCTAGATTTGTCCTTCGCTTGGCTGAATGACTTACCATATCAGTTCCATTTCTAGAGAATGAAGAACCTTCTCCAGCCAGTTCCTTATTGCTCAGGGCTGCCATGGAGCATCTCAGAAGTTAAGACAACCAATGAAACCCATCCAAGCCAACACTTTTTAGAGGACTGTTCTTTCTTTGTCTTGAATGCTATGTAACGATAATATTTCAATGACAGCTACGTGGAACGAAGCAGGTCTGTTTCAGCCAAGAAGCCTTCCTACCTACTTGGCCTCCCTCAATTCAGTTGTGTCAGAATGCTGTGTATTTCTCAGACATCAAGACCTCCTTCAAAATTTTGAACGCGGAAGGGACTGTAGATTGTGTCCTGATTTTCTTCGTTGCTTGTTGGTGCACAAAAACGAAGATGAAGATGCCCATGCTGCTTGGAACCGATGAGAGCTGGAGTCCAGCATAACTAAAAGGGACCAAACATGAGCCAACTCTTGAGCTCCAGATGTTTAGCATCTGGCAGGCAGAAGGCCAAAAAGTTTCTGATAACTTATAAAAGAGCGACATCTAGTGGGTGAAAAGAACTGCCATTGGATTCTATTGAAGCCTAGTGAAGGACAAAAGAAACCTATCCGAATGTGAGGATTTAAAAGACTGTATTGCCAACACTGAAAACATTCACTAAAGTGGTAGGGAGTGGGAGAAGATTTATATACCATGTTTCCCCAAAAATAAGACTGGGTCTTATATTAGTTTTTCCTCCAAAAGACGAATTAGGGCTTAGTTTCTGGTTAGGTGTTACTTTTGGGGAAATACGGTATTAAATGCATCCATGTGGCTGACAATCTTAACCGGGGCTTATTTTGGGGGGTAGGGTTTATATTACGAGCATCCTGACAAATCATGCTAGGATTTATTTTCCAGTTGGGTCTCATTTTCGGGGAAACAGTGTAAAAAACCCCAAATTTGGTAATCCACCGCAGGGCTGCGTAGATTTTGTTTTACTTTTATTGGATTTGAACTTGCTCAGAACTGTTTATTTATCTAAGAGTCTTTCTTCATCTTTGTTCCGCTAATCCAAGAGAAAGGGCAACACTCTTACGATGGCATGTTTAAAGGAAGAAAGCCATAGATAGACCCTCTTCAAGCCATAAAAGGAAACTGAGTCACATTTAACCTGACCCGAGCAACCTTTTGCTTCACGCCCCGTGTGAAGTGGAAGATTACATAACGATGACTTATTGAATAAACCATCATTGTCCGGATTGCATAACAGGCTGAGGCAAAAACCAAGCAGGCTCTATCAAAAAAAAACACAAAAAATAATATTTATCTTTTATATTCGTAGAGCCCCAAATTCATCTTCAGAGGCTGCTTGGTTTGGTTGCTCGGTTATAAATCTTAGCTGTATTCAGCAATCAATTATTCCTTGGGGAGTTAACAGGAATAAAAGGAACAGTTTTGGACTGGATTTGCAATGGGTGAACGAGGGGAAAAATCCAAAGCTCGGCTGAGTACTAACACAGGAAAGGAGAAAGCAAAAAAAGAAAACAGGTGGGCAGATGGCTATCAGGCACTTAGAATACAGAATAACAGAGCTGAAAGGGACTTTAGAGGTCTTCTATTCCAGTCTCCTGCTGAAGGAGACCTTATACCATTCCAGACAAGTGGTTGGTCTCTTCTTGAAAACCTCCATGATGGAGCACCCACAACTTCCTGAGGCAAATTATCCTACTGATTCATTGTTCTCACTGTCAGGAAATTTCTCCTTACTTCTAGGTCGGATCTCGCTTTAATGATCTTCCACCTGTTACTTATCCTACCTTCAGGTGCTTTGGAGAAATAGATTGAGCCCCCTCCTCTCTGTGACAGCCAGGGGTGAAATCCAGCAGGTTCTGACAGGTTCTGGAGAACCGGTAGCAGAAATTTTGAGTAGCTCGGAGAACCAGCAAATACGACTTCTGGCTGGCCCCAGAGTGGAGTGGGAACGGAGATTTTCCAATATCCTTTCCCCAAGAGTGGGGACAGAATGGAGATTTTGCAGTATCCTTCCCCTGGAGTGGGGTGGGAATGGAGATTTTGCAGTATCCTTCCCCTGGAGTGGGATGGGAATGGAGATTTTGCAGTACCCTTTCCCTGGAGTGGGGAGGGAATGGAAACTTTGCAGTATCCTTCTCCTGGAGTGGGATGGGAATGGAGATTTTGCAGTACCCTTTCCCTGGAGTGGGATGGGAACGGAGATTTTGCAATATCCTTCCCCTGGAGTGGGGTGGGAATGGAGATTTTGCAGTATCCTTCCCCCAAGAATGGGGAGGGAATGGAAATTTTGCAGTATTCTTCCCCTGGAGTGGTGTGGGAATGGAGATTTTGCAGTACCCTTTCCCTGGAGTGGGATGGGAACGGAGATTTTGCAATATCCTTCCCCTGGAGTGGGGTGGGAATGGAGATTTTGCAGTATCCTTCCCCCAAGAATGGGGAGGGAATGGAAATTTTGCAGTATTCTTCCCCTGGAGTGGTGTGGGAATGGAGAGTTTGCAGTACCCTTTCCCTGGAGTGGGGAGGGAATGGAGATTTTGCAGTACCCTTTCCCTGGAGTGGGAATGGAGATTTTGCAATACCTTTCCTCTGGAGTGGGGTGGGAATGGAGATTTTGCAACATCCTTCCCCTGGAGTGGGGTGGGAATGGAGATTTTGCAGTATCCTTCCCCTGCCACGCCTGCCAAGCCACACCATGCGCACCAAGCCATGCCCTCAGAACCAGTAGTAAAAAAAATTGAATTCCAACACTGGTGATAGCCCCTCAAATATTGGAAGACTGCTATCATGTCACCTCTAGTGCTTCTTTTCGTTAAACCAGATATTCCTGGTTAAAGACTGTGGTTTATTATCCCCCTCCCCCCGCTTTCTGGCTTACTCTGCAAAAGAGGAGAGGGGAACAATATTCTTTACAGAATCGTTTGCAGCAGCACTACATGTGATGATAATGCCCAGACCTGGCCTGTTTGACCAACACCCCAGCACAGAGCTCTCCCTACAATCTCCTGGCTCTCCTGAGTCACAATTAATCTTTAGATTTAATACTTTAATTCCACTCTTGGCCCTGTGAGCCTCTCTCTCTCTCTCTCTCTCTCTCTTCCCCAGCTAGTTTGCATCGGTGCCAGCAGGCCGATCAATGAGGGATTTCATCTGCAGCATAAGAAGAAGAGCTGGATTTTCAGCTTTGTCACCAGAGAACCTGGATTTGTTTCATTGCCTCAATCCAAAGCGGTACATTTCTCCTCTCCACTACCCACCCAAGGATTATGCCTTCTGTCTTATCGCACGGCTTAGTTGTCTGAGCCCACGCCACACATTTCCTATGGACATGCAGACGGTGCACAGGATTCTGGGCAAACCCCCAAATGAGGGAACAGAAGGGGAACTTACCAAATTTGCAGATGATATTTGCAGATTGCCGCTGGCAGCAGTGGTGGCTTGCTACCGGTTCACCCCGGTTCGCGCAAACCAGTAGTGGCCAGTGGTGGGATTCAAGTAATTTAACAACCGGTTCTCTGCCCTAATGATTTCTTCCAACAACCAGTTTGCCAAACTGCTCAGAAAGTTAACAACCGGTTCTCCCGAAGTGGTGCGAACTGGCTGAATCCCACCACTGGTAGTTGGATGTCATCAAACTGGACGTCATCAAACATGCTCTGTGCATTCTAGGGAGTTGGCTATTCCTGCCAGACAGTGGTTGGTTTCACTTACCTTTGCTACCAGTTCGCTCGCTCATGTGCAAGCGAGCAAACTAGTAGCAAAGGTAAGTGAAACTCACCACTGGCTGGCAGGAATAGCTAATTCCCTAGAAGATAGGCTCAAGATCCAGATGGATCTTGACAGACTTGAAGTCTGGGCCCTATCTAACAAAATGAAATTCAATGTAGAAAAAAGTAAAGGCAAGAAAAACCAAAAACACACATATAGACTGGGTGAAATCAGGCTGAATAGCAGTACCTGTGAAAGGGATCTTGGAGTCTTAGTAGACAACCAGTTAAATATGAGTTAGCAGTGTGCGGCGGCAGCCCAAAAAGCCAATGCAATCCTAAATTTCATTAACAGAGGGATACAATCAAGATCAAGGGAGGTACTAATACCACTCTATAAAGCCTTAGTAAGACCACACCAAGAGTACTCCATCCAGTTTTGGTCACCACACTATAAAAAAGATGTTGAGACTCTAGAAAAAGTGCAGAGAAGAGCAAGCAAGATGATTAGGGGACTGGAGGCTTAAACAAACGATGAATGGTTGCAGGAACTGGGCATGGCTAGTCTAGTGATGAGAAGGACCAGGGCAGACATGAGAGCAATCTTCCAATATTTGAGGGGCTGCCACAGAAAGGAAGGAGTCAAGGTGTTTTCCAAGGCACCTGAAGACCACACAAGGAATAATGGATGGAAACTGATCAAGGAGAGATTCAACCTAGACTTAAGGAGAACTTTTCTGACAGTGGGAACAATCAATCAATGGAACAGAAGTTACCTTTGGAAGTTGTGGGAGCTTCATCACTGGAGGCTTTCAAGAAGAGACTGGACTGCCATCTGTCAAATGAATTTGGGATTTGCTCAGAGCACTGACTGACCAGATACTCCCAATTTCTTCTGCATCCTTTCTTCCATTCTTCAAAGTTTGGAACTGAATTTGCCATTTAAAATTCAGTCTGGTGCTAATGTGGAACAAAGGAAGTCTTCGATCTTCAGCCACTTGTTTAGTGACAGTTCAAAGTCACAACAGCACTGAAAAAAAGCAACTTACAACCATTTTTCACACTTACGACCATTATAACTTCCCATTGTCACATCAGCCACTTGGCAACCGACTCATATTTGTGATGGTTGAAGTGGCCTGGGGTCACGTAATCAACTTTTTGCAACCTTCTAACAAGCAAAGTCAATGGGGGAGCCAGATTCACTTAACAACCAAAGTTACTAACTTAACAAAATGCACTTAACAACTGTGTCAAGAAAGGTCATAAAACAGGGCAAAATTCCCTTAACAAAAGTCTCACTTAGCAACGTTAATTTGGGGCTCAATTGTGGAGGACGACCTGTACAATGATTGTGAGTAGTCCAGTGGTGGTATTCAGCCGGTTCGCACAAGTTCAGGGGAACCGGTAGTAATAAAAACTACCAATTCGGGCGAACCGGTAGTAAAAATATGCTACCGGTTCGTCCGAACCAGTATTTCCAATAATCAGCTGTGTTGCAAGATTTATATTTGCCAGAAAGCAGAAAATCCTTTGGTGCACACCATGCATGCGTGCACAGCAAACCCATGGCAAACCTCGGAGGATTTCACCACTGGAGTACTCATCGAAGGGACTGAAACATCTAGCATGAAATGTCTGACTCTAGTTTCCATCTGAAGGCAAGACATGTTGTTCTTTGGGTCTGAGCCAGAGGTGAGTTTCAGCAGGTTCTGACTACTTCTGGAGAACTGGTAGCAGAAATGTTGAGTAGTTCGGAGAACCGGTAGTAAAAATTCTATTCTATTCTATTCTATTCTATTCTATTCTATTCTATTCTATTCTATTCTATTCTATTCTATTCTATTCTATTCTATTCTATTCCCCATCTGCTGTCTGCCTCCCAAGTCCCAGCTGATCAAGAGGAAATGGGGATTTTGCATTAAGCTTCCCTTGGATGGGGGGACAAAATGGAGATTTTACAGTATCCTTCCCCTGCCATGCCCACCCAGCTATGCCCACCCAGCTATGCCACGCCCATCAAGGCACACCCACAGAACCGGAAGTAAAAAATGTTGAAACCCACCACTGGTCTGAGCATTGTCTGATGGTCACTTTAATCTTCCTTTCACAAAGTCATGTTTTGGGCTCCTGCTTTGCAAGTAGTAACACCTAGGCTGGGGATCTAAAGTGAATCTGGATTGGGTTCTGGTTTGCATTTAGATGAAACAAAACAGCAGAAATCCCAAAAAGCTGTAAGTTAGAAGCAGAGGTGGTATTCATTTACTTTCCCTACCGGGTCACAAATGTGAGCATGCATGCATTCATTTCACTTGCACGTGTCCTGTCCATGCATGCGCCAGGCCTTCCACGAATGTGCTTTGCTGGCGTGTGCGCTTTCCGTGCTCATGCCCAGCCTCAAAAACATGCCTAAATAGGATGACATAGAGCCAGAGCAGGAGGGTGGGCCCACCTGGGATTTCTGCTATACCGGTTCGGGCGAACCGTTCCGAACCGGCTGAATACCACCTCTGGCCACAAGTCAGGAAACATCCCGAAAGAAGACAAGGTTAATTCATCGGTGAATTTTTTTTGCAGGAAAATTCACCTTGCAACTTGGAAGGTTTTTTTCTTCTCATTTCAAACACACCAACGGTGGCCTATTTTACACTTGAATAATCGGTTGCTGGACAGTTCTTTTGCTCATCTAACCTTAACCGAGAGAATGAGCATCTGTGGTTTTTCAATCACTGCGGGGTCTCTGCATGGCTACTTCCTTGGCCCAACGGCTCTCTTATTCTGCAGCTCAGCAGGAGGAGAGGAAGCCGAGTGTAAAATGAACACATTGAACATTTCTGTGCTAGCAATTTATAGCCTTGACCAGCCAGCTTTGCAGCACCACAAAAGTAGCTTTCATTAGTGATATATATGCACAGCAAAAGCTGGAAGACGGTACACATTAGTGTGGACGTACTCATTAAAAAGCAAACAACCATAAATACATATACAGCCCTAGCTCCAATCTTCTGAGCCTGCCAGGGTTTCGAACAAAATTGAAACACTTGTGTTATTTATCCCAATGCCCCAAGCACAACAACACAGCAGAGTGCATGTGGACTACCAGAGATATAGATCTTGAGGGTTTTTTGTCCACAATTTAGAAGAGATTTCTGTGGGCATCTTATGATCTTGCCAACCTGTTAAATAATAGGACAGAATATCTATCTAAACATGCATCCATCCATGCATCCATGCACCCATCAACCCATATCTATCTATTTATCATCCATCCATCCATCCCATCCATCTATCTAGTCTGTTTACCTATCCATCCATCCATCTTCTATCCATCCATTTTGTCTAAATCTACTTACATCAATGTCTATCATCTATCTAGCTAGCTACCAACTGTCCATCTTTTTTATAACCATCCATTACAATTTCTTTCTATCTATCTATCTATCTATCTATCTATCTATCTATCTATCTATCTATCTATCTATCTATCTATCTATCATCCATCCATCCATCCATCCATCCATCTATCTAGTCTATTTACCTATCCATCCATCCATCCATCCATCCATCCATCCATCCATCCATCCATCCATCCATCCATCCATCCATCCTCTAGCCATCCATTTTGTCTAAATCTACTTACATCAATATCATCTATCTAGCTACCAACTGTCTATCTATTTTATAACCATCCATTCAATATCTATCTGTCTATCTGTCCATCCATTTTATATCCCCATTTTCCTTCCATCCATCCATCCTTCATACATACAAATGCACACAGGGTATCTGAGATTTCGGTATGCATTCTCATCTAAAGAATCCACCAAATTCATTGAACAAAGATTAAACAAATTGCCTCTTGGCTGAGGCACCGTTCCAAAAATGTATCCACGTTTATGCATTCCAGGGCATGTCAGACTATGGAACTGTAGAAAAACTTCAGGAACGTTTTTGTAAATCTGAAAGTAGATCTGGAAGACGCCAAATGCACAGGAAAGATATATAACCCATTATTTGGAATGGTTGCGGAGGAAATACAACATATTGGCTTCATAAGACGCACAACCCAAGCATCTATTGCTCCAGACACGTTAACATTCTTGTTGCTCTTCTCTGCATACTTTCTAGGCTCCGAGCATTGATTTTTGTAGCATAGTGACCAAAACTGTATACAGTATTCCATGTGGCTTCACTAGTACAGTATAAAGTGATATTACAGATAGTCCTTTTCTTTTTTTTATGTTTAGAAGGTTTTTTTAAATTTTTTATTCCACATACATATTTTATGGACAGTTCATTGACTAGGTCAAGTCTTTTTTTAAAAAAAACAATGTTAACACTAATAATACAAATCAATATTTATAGCCCTAATCTTGCAACTTCAATGATGCTACTCTTTTTCATAATCCTTTGTCATTTTCCCATTAATTCATTTAAACATAAATAACATTTCTTTACACCATATATTTATTCCCCTAAATAAATGCTATTATTTAATATTTTAGAAATTACTCATTATACCACCATAACTTCCAGATTCCCAATCTGTAGGATTATTAATAGCACCAAATATTAACAATATTTAATCAATCCTGGGAGCGTACTTCCAAGTCCCCACCATTTCCAATTCTTAATATATAAAGTTCGTAATATACTTTAACACACTGTAAATATTAATAATGCATCTAAATTTCCTAATCCTAAATTTCAATCTAATCGTCTTAGTATTTTCCATTTATTAATATATTTTCTTATATTTATATTTCTTATATTTTCTTATGTTTTCTTATTATCCATCGTCTCTTAACCTTTTTAGAATCCCATCAGTTATTGATTTTTTATTCAGCCTTTTATCTTTCTCTCTCAGAGTCCTATAACTCTTTTTGATATTTTTGTACCTGCAAAACTCTCCCTTCTGAATACTCTTTATCTCTTTCTGCTGTATTATTTGAACACCCTTCAACAAAACTTCCCTCTTTTTTTAAAAAAGAAAATTTTCTTTTTCCCCTTTAAATCTTTCTTCTTTTGGGGTGGGGGGGGGACAATTTTTTCTCTCTATTATGTTGTAAGCTTTTGAGGAGTTTTCTAGTTAATTCCTACTTATTCCTTTCTCATCTTTATTTTTAACTTCTTGCCTCTCCTTTTGAGTTTCTTCTAAGTTCTCACCTATTTCTTGTATATCTTTTTCCCCCCACTTGTTGAATAACTTCTACATTCATTTCTGTGCCTTTATCATTCTTTAAAAATTCCCGCATACTTTTTATCATCAAAATTATATCATCATATACCTCAGTATCCATTTTATAACAATTCAATGAAAATTACTCAGTATGTTTTTATAATTCCGGTACCTCAATATTTTAAAGCTCCTTTTATACTCTTAAATTATTAATTTACAACCTTAAAGTTTCCCAATGATATATCTTCCCAATTGTCCAAATTTTTGAATCTTCTTTCTCCCCCCTCTTTTCTTTTCTTCTAACACCTTTCTTCTTTTAACTCGTACAGCGTTCTGTTAAATAACATTTATAGTCCAAGTCCAAATTAACCTGCTATATTCCTCCAATCTTTCCAGTCGAAAGTCCAATAGCCAATTTTAGCAAAATTTAGTTATGTAAAAGTTAGTTCCTTTTAAAGTCTTCAGAAGAGGAGAAAAAAAAAGATAGAAAAGACTCATTAAGTATTCTCAAAATTATCCAAGTCGTCTTCTAACATAGAGTCAAGGTCTGTCCATCTTCCATATGTTATTACTTCTATTCTGTGTATTAGTCTTTGTGTATATTGAGTTTACTTTCACCAAGTATGCTACCATTGTAGTGCTTCACTTCGTCCAGTAGTTGGCACTCTTATTTCCAAATCCAAGGTTAAGCCATCTGTCAAAAGCAGCTGATTCTCAATAAATCAGGGGTTTGAAAATACAAATAACAAAATAATTTCTCCCGAAGATCACTGTTCAAATTATTTAAGCTTTTTTTCCCACTGTCTGTACTTTGTAGCTTCCCTGGGGCTTCTTTTGCCTCTTAAATTTTCAGTTTCTTTCTCTGTGTGATAATTTGCTGCTATCTTAGGCTTTGGAGTTAACTTTTAAAATTCTCGTGTTACCATCAGGTCTTTAAAGTAAAAGTTGGTAGTTATCTCACCCAGTTTCAAGGCTCTGTCCATACATCACTCCAGCACAAATCTTGTCCCAGCTTTGTGACTGCCAAAAATGATGGTCATCCCTGCTGCCATTCGAGGACAGCTTGCCTCGGACTTAATGAGGAATTTGCAGGTTCTTCATGGTCAGTGAAGTGCCTTTCCTTCCTTCACCACCCCTTCAAGGTGGCTATGATCCCGTGGGGTCTCCTGGCAGCGGTTACCAGCTGGATTTCACAAGGCTCGGCAAAGCCCACTATTTTCCAGCCATTCTCACCGCGACGTCAACTGGAAGTTGATATTACAGATAGTCCTTGGAGGTCACGGTGGCTCACGTGGTAAGAAGCTGGGCCTGAACACTGATGAGGTCGGCAGCTCAGCAGCTCAATTCCCATGAGCGAATAAACCACGAAGGGGCAAGAAAAGAGCCTCCTCAGATTGCCTACTGGCATTCAGGCATCCCGCAGGTAAGATAACACCGTTTGAAAAAATTCCTTTCAGAGGCAGCCAGCTGCCTCAGTGATCCCTAACTAACAAGTGCCATACGCTAAAAAAAAACAACACCAGATAATCCTTGACTTACAATAGTTCATTTAATGACTGAATTACAACAGTGCTGGAAAAAGTGCTCTTATGACCATTTTTCACACTTATGACGGTCACAGCATCCCCATGGTCATGTGATCAAAATTCAGACACTTGGCAACTGATTCATATTTATGACGCAGTGTCCTGGGGGTCACATCAATCCCCTTTTGCGACCTTACTGCTTTTTTTTTTAATATACTTTATTAAGTTTTTATACATACAAAAATTTACATTTCTATTTACATCGGATATGCAGTGTTTATATATATATATATACATAATATTACCTGGTGTCACTTTTGCTATTTGTTACTCTTTATTTAACACACCTTTTACTCCTGTTTTGATTTTATTGTTCATCCATTCATACCACCTTTCCCACACAGTATAATAATCAGAGCTTTCATCATTATTTATTTCATGAGTTAATTTATACTCATCTCTGCGCACTCTAGTACCTTCCTAAATATAAGTTCTTCTGGTGGCAGGACTTTCTCTTTCCAGTATTGAGCATAGGCCAACCTAGCAGCTGTGGTTATGTGTATTATTAAGTGGGTCTTTTTCTTTCCAAATCTCTTCTTCACTATTCCCAGGAGAAATAATTCCGGTGTCAGCTCTACTTCTTCTCTAATTATTTCTTGTAACCATTTCCCAATTCTGATCCAATATTTTTTTGCTTCAGGATATGTCCACCACATGTGAAAGAAGGTGCCACTTTTTAAAAAATTGTTTTAATTGTTTTAACTTGTAAAAATGAAGTGTTTTAATACTGGGTGTGACCAGCCATATGCTAAATAAATAAAATGCAACCTTCTGACAAGCAAAATCAACAAGGAAGCCCAAGTTTACTGAACTGCAGTGATTCACTTAACAACTTTGGCAAGAAATATTGTAAAACAGAGCCAAATTCACCTGACAACTGTCTCACTTAGCAGCAGAAATGTTGGGTTCAATTATGGTCATAAATCGAGGACTTTCCACATCAATTCTTGTGATTTTGCTGCTGTTCTTCTGTTTTGAGGTTCTCGTTGCTTATAGGAACTTTACCCAGGCCAGCTTTTCAAAAACATTTCAACCCACAGTACATGACGAATTAAAATGAAGCATCCATTAAAAAACAAATTTAATAACAGATTAAGAATCATCAGACATTTCCACTTCATTCAGTTTTCCAATAAAAAATAAAAGGGGGGGGGACAGAAATATTGGTAGGAATTAAAAACTGTTTGGTACAGTTTCTCGTATTTAAGCTATTTACAGCATTTTTTTAAAAAAAAGATACAATCTTTATATACATACAAACACGGTAAGAAGTAAAATTGAGCTGATTAGTTTCAAACCATTTTGAAAACGCTTTCTTTTAACGTGAAATAAAACAGTTGCACTGATCTCTTTCTGTCGTTTTGTGCTTTAAAGAAAAGGACATAGTGAAGAATTTCCCAGATCGTTAAATATCCTTTGCATTCAAATAATTTTCTCTAGTCTACACTTTGGGCCAACAGATGTACAGAACAACACTTAAGTTTTACAGTAAATAACCATTATTTGTCCATCAGTTGTAAGAGCAACAGTTGTAAAAAACCCCCAAAAAACCAACAACAAGACAGATCACACAGTGAAATACAACACTCTTGTCCATTGGCTTGAAGAAACGTTTTAGCTCTATCTAGCTCTACTTAATAGTGTTTGTTCCCTAAACAATCTCTCAGTCATCTTTTCTTTCACTCAAAGGCTTAGACAGAGGCACTTATTCTACTCGAAGAAGGCTCAGATTCTGTTGGTGCAGCCAGCAAACACCGAAGCAAATCAGCATTTGACACCGCAGGATAGAAGCGCTCCCTAAAAAAGGCTGGACTACAACTCCCAGAACACCTAACCAGGTGTTGGGCAATAGCTGGGGAAGAAGAAGAAAAATGCTAACGACACAAAGCTACCAGGGAGACCCCAGATTGGAGAACCAATTGCCTTTAGTCATCAACCTATAAAGAACCTTAGGGGGCCGTAAGAAGAAAGAAATGCAGCAGAGCAGGATCTCCAACCTTAGCAACTTTAAGACTTGGGGACTTCAACTCCCAGAGTTCCTCGGCCAGCAAAGCTTTGTGGACTTCAACTCCTAGAGTTCCTCGGCCAGCAAAGCTTTGTGGACTTCAACTCCCAGAGTTCCTCGGCCAGCAAAGCTTTGTGGACTTCAACTCCCAGAGTTCCTCGGCCAGCAAAGCTTTGTGGACTTCAACTCCCAGAGTTCCTCAGCCAGCAAAGCTTTGGGGACTTCAACTCTCAGAGTTCCTCGGCCAGCAAAGCTTTGGGGACTTCAACTCCCAGAGTTCCTTGGCCAGTAAAGCTTTGGGGACTTCAACTCTCAGAGTTCCTCGGCCAGCAAAGCTTTGTGGACTTCAACTCCCAGAGTTCCTCAGCCAGCAAAGCTTTGCTAGCTGAGGAATGCTGGGAGTTGAAGTCTCCAAGTCTTAAAGTTGTCAGAGTTGGAGCCCCCTGCTGTAGAGTATCATAGATTAAACAAGGCTGTACAATAAGGCACATTGTGGTAATGCCAATCTGCCCCAAAACGGGGCAGAAAAAGGAAACAATCCACCCATACAAACACACACACACATTCACACATGCACATACACGCAATTATATTCTCTAGATCTCTCTACATCTATCTCATTCTAATGAGGTAAACAGGTGCAGAGGGACTGGATTAAAAGTGCAGGGTCTCAAAGAGATTTCTGCTCCGTATCAACATTTTTCCAAGGTGGGCTTTCTTGTGGACATTGAAAGGGCTACTATAAAACCTCCTGGATAAGGCAGGATTTGGAGAAGGCAAGAAGAATGGCAAGGGTCTACAAATAATCTCAGAGTGTCTCCCAAGAAGCTCAGGAAGCCAAGTCTCAAGAACATCTGAAACATGAAGCATTTCACAAGAGCCAAGAGGTGCTTCAAAGAGAGTAGGTCTTGTTGATGGCTCAGGAGATGCAAGTCCTACTCAGATGCAAGGCACAAGCTTTTCAAGCTTCAAACAAGCAAGATAGGTGAGATTTCACAGGCTTGTTTTGAAGTTCTCCCCTCATTCCCATTTCCATCCACCATATTCCAACCCTTGATGAAAAGAATTGTGACTTTTCACCGTTGGAAAAAATCCAGACTCAATTGCTGTTGTTTTTTATGAAACGTAGAGGCAAGTGGATTGCAAGTCCCAAATATTTCAACTGGGCTTTTAGACAGAGGCACAGGAGAGCAAAATTCCCTGATTGTCAGAGGTTTTTTAATCCTCAAAGGCATTTTGGAGCTTTGCAGACAACCTAATAATAACTGACAGAACCCCTGTAGAACTCGACTCTGCCTACCAAAAAAGAAAATGCTAAAGTCAGAACTTTTTATCCCAGGGACTACAATGGATAGAAATAGGGCTTTTAAATATATATATATATCAAGGAGGAATCTCAATCTAAATTATGCTGGTGGGTGAGATGTAAAGACAGGGAAACAAATGAGGATGGGAAAGGAGAAATTCGGGGGGAGGGGGAATATATTGGCTGTCGTTCCCCCCTCCTTCCTAATTTTCTTCCCTAAGTATTTGCATCTCCGATCAGCATATTATAAAAAGGAGGTGAAGTCAGAGATGGGAAATATTCACTTTAAAATCAGCAAGACCTGATATGATGCTTCTTACATTGCAGATCGAATATGATTTTCAGTGCTTACTTTGTCTATGTAACAAGGCTGTATTTTAAAGGCAATTCTGCACCAGTATTTTGAAGTTCACTCAGGGGGACAGGGAGACAGAGAGAGAGAAAAAAGTCATTTAATCATAGAAGCTGCTGCCATAATTTCTGCTGCAAATATCCAGAATATCACTGGCTATGAGCAAAAGACGGCTTTTTAAAAAATCTCTCTGCTTCCCTCTAGTGGTTCCACCAAAATTTGCAATGATATTATAGCCCTAAATCAGGGGGTCTCCAACCTTGGCAACTTTACGACTTCTGGACTTCAACTCCAAGAATTCCTCAGCCAGTTTTGCTTCCTCGGAATTCCTCAGCTTTGCTTTGCTGGCTGAGGAATTCTAGGAATTGAAGTCCACAAGTCGTAAAGTTGCCAAGGTTGGAGACCCCTGCCCTAAATCAATCCACATCATAGCAAATCTGGAAACAGTCGTAATTCCCTTTCTGTAAGAATTCCGGGGATTTGCACACTGAGACAGCAAAGATAGCAACCTGACTCTTAATGAGGAATTTTAAGGGAAAAGTTATAAGGCTGTAGGATAATCGCAGGTGGCATCGTGTCGGACACAAGAAGGAAAAAAGAACAGGCTGTCAAGCCCAGAGACAGACCTCCAATCTGTTTTCTAAACAGGCCGGTTAATCTTCTTTTCTTTCCACTGTCATCTGTTTGGTGCTTGGAAAAAGAGGAGCCCATATAATCCCATCTCAAATTGGTGCCCAACCTTCCCTTGCACACCTGGTGCAAAAGTCGGATCTGTGGTGGAGCTCCAGGCCAAGTCAAAAATTCAGTACACGTTTAAATGAAGACACTGCGGTGATTTCAGGAGACAGAAGCAAGGAAAGAAGCAGCTGGAGGGATCTCCAAGTGGCAACGGTCCATGTACAATTAATCCAGGTGAGTCATTCGTTATCAAACCAACCTTCCCCACCAGGGAGACCCAGAAGAACGAGAACAAAAGGAGAGAAGGGTTGAACGTATGAGACAGGGTTCCCTTCACATCATGTGGGAAAGTCTTCTTCAATGGCCAAGTTGACCGGCCTGTGCAAGAGGTCAGATGGGTGAACAATCCTAATGGCAGAAACCACTTACAATCCTGTTTTCTCTTTGATCCATGTTCGTAGCTTAGTGACCTGGGTGTAGACTCCTGGCCTATTCCGGCGAGCGCAACCATCTCCCCAGCTGACTACACCAGCTAGGAACATCCTATTGTTAACTTCCACACTGGTAAGCGGTCCTCCAGAATCTCCCTACAAGGAAATGAGGCAGCGGTTAATCAAGGAACAGAATCTTGGATCCTCCCTTCCCTCATTTCATACTTCCAGGAAGTTTTTCTAAGGAGTTGCCAGAATTGGCTGGACGAATTCTTTTATAGGTTGGACCTTCTGGAAGAGGAGTCTCCAACCTTGACAACCTTAAGTCTTGTGGACCTCAACTCCCAGAATCCTCTAGACAACATGGCTGACTGGGGAATTCTGGGAGCTGAAGTCCTCAGGTCTTAAAATTGCCAAGGTTGGACACCCCTGTTCTTGAGGGAGATAAACAATAGAAGAAGAGCAGAGTTAGATGGGCTGAGCACAGTCTCTGCTCTATGTTTAGTTGCTGCTTTGTTGCCTACAAGGATGGTGAAGGAGCAGATAGACCTCCCAATGCTGCTAAACAACTCACTATCATCTAGATGGACTGGCTGGAACTGTCCATTTATTCCAATTGAGCAACATCTAAAGGGCTTGCTCTTCTTCAGGGCTTGAACATCTCCAGAAGAACCTCTAAAGGGCTTGAACTTCTCCTGAAGAACATCTAAAGGGCTTGAACATTTCCAGAAGAACATCTAAAGGGCTTCAACATTTCCAGAAGAACATCTAAAGGGCTTCAACATCTCCAGAAGAAATCACAAACTTTCTCACCTGACAAGCATCAATTCCTCCCGTCAGGACTCCTACACACATCATCCGTGCAGTGAGTTGATTGACCAGAAGGGACTCACACATGGTCTGATTGATCACTCGGATTTCTGCCTTCTGCAAAATACTGGCACCAGGACCTGCCAAAAAATCAGAAAGCTTTGCGTGAGATTTAGCGAAGTCACATAATCCGAATTGGCAACCGGCATGTAGTTACAACAGTTGCAGTACCCTGGGATTGGAGGATCATCGTTTGACAAGCAAAATCAACGGGGAGAGCCAAATTCGCATAATCACCGTACAAACAAGGTAATAAAAGTGGCCACGGTTCATTTAATGACTTGCACTGCATAGCCATGGACATCCAAATCCAAAGGATGATTGTAAATCGAGGACTACCTATGCCAAGGACTCTGGGCATTTGGAGAAACAATGTTATGAGTGAAAACAAACAGGGTTTTCAAAAAGTTTTAGAATGCTGATTTATTTGTGTAGCCTCTGTTGATACATCTTTGGCCTTTATGACTGGCTTGCATTGCAATGGACGGAAACTAACCAAAGGAGAGAAGCCACCTAAAAGTAAGCGGATATTTCCTAATGGTGAGAGCAATCAATCAATGGGACAGAAATTGTCCTTGCCATCACTGGAGGCTTTCAAAACAAGACAGGACAACCACTTGTCTAAAATGGTATAGGGTTTTCTTCTCGAGCAAGGAGCAATCTTCTCTTGCCTAGAAGATCTCCAAGACCTTTTCCAACTTTATCATTCTATGTTCTAGGTTGTATGCTGTATGTTCATGAATCAAGGGAGAGACAGACAATGTTTTGCAAACCCACACCAGTGGCACAAGCATGTTTACCTTCCGGCATTTTGCCACCTAGGAAAAATTTCAGATGGAGTCACTCACTTATTTACGTTTAGAATAGAATAACAGAGTTGGAAGGGACCTTGGAGGTCTTCTAGTCCAACCCTTTGCTTAGGCAGGAAACTCTACACCACTTCAGACAAATGGTTATCCAACATCTTCTTAAAAACTTCCAGTGTTGGAGCATTCACAACTTCTGGAGGCAAGCTGTTCCACTGATTAATTGTTGTAACTGTCAGGAAATTTCTCCTTAGTTCTAAGCTGCTTCTCTCCTTGATTAGTTTCTACCCATTGCTTCTTGTCCTGCCCTCAGATGCTTTGGAGAATAGCTTGACTCCCCCTTCTTTGGGGCAGCCCCTGAGATATTGGAAGACTGCTACCATGTCTCCCCTAGTCCTTCTTTTCATTAAACTAGACATACCCAGTTCCTGCAACCGTTCTTCATATGTTTTAGCCTAATCATCTTTCTTGCTCTTCTCTGCACTGTTTCTGAGTCTCCACATCTTTTTTACATTGTGGCGACCAAAACTGGATGTTTGTCCAAAACGAGCTGCAGTTTGGTGCACCTCAATAATCTTCTTCCCCAAGGAGACACTCTGCTCTTCCCATTCCTTAACTCACCCTTTTCTTCAGTACTTCCCCATCCGGTCACCCAGATGGCTTTCCCTGCAGGGAATTCGTGGCTGGCATCAGGCAAACAGATAGGAATGATTTCTTTTGAAAGAGTGACGGGGCTGGACAGCTCCATTAGGGCAATGTCATAGTCATATGTGAAGTCATTGAAGAACGGGTGGGTGATGATTTTCTTGATAGTCCTTTTCTGAACGTGGCTATTCGACCTTTTCCTCTGATCCAGAAGACCCATGTAGGCAGTCCACAGGGAGGGATCGCTATATCTGCAGGCAGAGCAAGGTATCCTGGTTAGCGAGGGCAAGACTAGCAAGGACATTTTTGAACGCAGGTAGTTGTTCTGAGCTAGGCTTCCCCAAAAAGCACAAAGCACAAACGTTGTCATGACAAAACCCCCTTTTTATTAAGTTACTGTGAATTCTTCTCATTCACATCCAGCAGAATCTTTCAAGGGAGAATTTACAGTCATAGACCTCACCTGGCTTGGAGAGCTGCCAGGCGGATATCTTCAAAACTTGGCAAGGAGTCTCAGAGAGTCATGAACCAATTAAGCGAACTAATTGTCTCCTGCAAACTCCACTCCCCTTTCGTTCCTCTTTTATTCCCTCTGGGAAGGGCCATTCATCGTCCACCTGTGGCCTTACTCCTGAGTCGACCCTTGTTCTTTAGCTGTTCCCTTCTCATGGCAGCTCTGCTCATGCGCATACTGGGAACAGGATCCAGTTGTTTGTCTGCCTCACTGATGTCTGACTCCGAAGGCAGCTGACAACTGTCAGACGGCCCTGTCCCCCTCTCTGCCTCCGACACAGAGCCGTCATCAAAGCCTTCCCCAGACTCCAGAACTGGCCCATGTTCCTCCCCAACCTCCTCACTGTCCAAATCTACTGCCAGCTTCACTGGCTGCTGGCGGGCCACAATAGTAGTCCTTGACTTAAAACCACTGTTTAGTGACCATTTCAAGTCACAACATTAGTGAAAAACCTATGACCCGGTCAATATGATATTTCCAATAAAGCTATTCTTTGAAGAAACCACCTGCCTCAGAGTTCTTGCTTGTAAAGGATGTATTACTTGGAACCCTAACATTACCCCAGTCAAGGTGAGAACCCCCCCCCCCACACACACACTCTTCTAGTTCCTTTACTTTAAAAATTCAATGAAGTATTTTTTTTAAAAAAAACAATTAAAAACCTCTACCTACCTGATGTAGTTCTTTTCAACAAAGCAATGGGCAGCCGTGACCAACCACTTGTTGGATATCAAGGAAGCCCCACAGACGTGACCCTCGTTCTGGACATGCAGGCTGACCTGCCAGGGCCATTCCCCCAAATCGGAGTCCATTCCACCCACAATCCGGGACTGCTTGCTATACGCACGGATGCCACAGTCTAAAAGGAACAAAATTCAGACACACACCCCAAAAAAGGCTTCAGTTCAATTGGTCTCCTCAGTTCAAAGAGATGTTTGGCCATCAGTCAAGATATTCAACAAGAGCTTATGGGGATTCTCAACCATTCAGTCATGGTTGTCCCAAAGTTGCTTTTCCAAAACGCAACTGGATTTTCTTGGGGTTTCTTATTTTCCTTGAAAATGTTTCGCTTCTCATCCAAGAAGCTTCTTCCATTCAGTTCTTCGTGATGAGAAGCGAAACATTTACAAGGAAAACAACAAGAAGAAGAAAGTCTAGTCCAGGGGTCTGCAACCTTAAACACTCAAAGAGCCATTTGGACCCGTTTCCCACAGAAAAGAAAACACCGGGAGCCACAAAACCCTTCCCGTGCCTGACTATTTCTTGAGTGGCCACAAAACTAGCATATATAGTTGAATTAAACGTTCTGTTTTTCTTCTGAAACTTTTCTTTTCTTGGATTTATCCATGGTTGGCCTACCGGGGGTTGAAAAGCTCAATAAATTATGTGCCGGTGGGTGTCGCACATTGGCGATTCTGACACATATTTTGAGTGACAGGGAGCTGCAACAAGGGGTGAAAGAGCCACATGCAGCTCCAGAGCTGCAGGTTGCTGACCCCTGGTCTAGTTACCTTTTGGAAAAGTTGCCTTTGGAACATTCAACAAGAGTTTCCCACAATCCTTTGTGTGGGAAAAGTACTTCCCCAAATTCTGTCTCCTCTTTAACACCACGGCAAGAACTGAACTCATTTTTCATCTACTCTTTTGTGCATGAAGGGTTGTGAAAAATATTTGGAAGACTGGGAGATTGGGAGCCTGGGATTGGGATGGAAATAACTCCCAATCTCTCTAAAAGGGAGCCAGCATTCCTCATTACTGAGAAATAAGTACCTCTGGCTAATGAAGGCCATCCTGCCCATCAACACTGCTTCCAACACCCCCCAAACAGATCAAGAATAATGTTATAATATTCACAGCACATACTCTGTGCTCTCCAGGTGGCACAAAAAGAACAAACATGGCCATCTAGACTAAGTAGGTTGCCCTACTTACTCAACTCAAAAACCACCAAGTGCAAACAATAGTAGTAGTAATCATCATCATCATCATCATCAAAGTTTACAACCCTTTCATGCAAGCTAGCTTAATTTTCCAAGATTGCTACATTTGTGAATTTATTCACTTCTCAGCTTATCCACTTTCTTGGTACCGTGCTTCCCCAAAAATAAGACCTTGTCTTATATTTTTTTTGCCACCAAAAAAGGCCCCAGGTCTTATTTTCGGCGAATGTCATCCACTGACAACCTCACTTGCGCACATCATCCCCAGCCTCCTTTTCACTGTCAGAGGCCTTCAGGAATTTCTTCTGAGGCGGCAAGGCTTTCCTGAAGGCCTCTGGATTGATCTGGAGCTTTGTTATCAGCTACAGAGGCCTTCAGGAAAGCCCTGCCAGCTACAGAAGAAATGGGCCAGAGAGGCAGATGTCGGGGTGTGTAAGACCTGGCTACAACTGTCCAAAGGTAAGTAGTAGGACAGCTCCACCCCTTCCCACCCATCCTCACCCTAGCTTAATTTTTACCCGTGCACTCTGGAGTGGAAGGGATCTCAATTAGGGCTTATTTTGAGGTAGGGCTTATACTGGGTGCACGTGTAAAAATCAAGCTAGGACTTACTTTCAGGGTAGGTTGTATTTTCGGGAAAACAGGGTATCTTGATATAATCAGAACTCACTGCAATTCTCTTCATCTGATTTGTCGCTACAATCTGCCGTTCCATCACATTCCGGATTCTTCTTGCTCACACACATATTGTTGCGGCATTTGTAGGTATATGCTTGACAGGTAACGGTGACCGCTTTGAATAAAGCAGAGATTAAAAAAAAAACCATAATGTCAGAAGAGGAGATAAGATAAGATAATTTTATTTCTATACCGCCCTTCTCCCGAAGGACTCGGGGTGGTGTACAGCCAGAGTAAAAACACAGAATATATAGACATCGTAAGTTTAAAATTTAAAAATTATTAAACAATTTTGGCCGAATTTAAAACCCAAAAATTAAAACTCCAGGTTAAAATTCATTTACACAGATAGCCCCGCTTGTCGGAACAGCAGGGTCTTGAGGGCACAACGAAAAACATGGAGGTCAGAGATCTCGCGTATCTCTGCGGGCAGTTCGTTCCAAAGGGCAGGAGCTCTCACAGAGAAGGCTCTCCCCCTGGGTGTCGCCAGTCGACATAATTTGGCCGACAGCACCCTGAGGAGGCCCTCTCTGTGGGAGTGAACTGGCCAGTGGGAGGCTATTGGTGGCAGAAGGCGGTCTCGCAAGTCACCAGACAATTGTGGGAACAATTTTGTTTGGTAAAGAAGGATGAAAAATGAAATGAAAAAGGTCTTCTGCAGTCACGACATAAGTCTAAGATGTTACATCTTTTCTATCCTGCTCTACGGAGTAGAGAGTTGGCCTCTGACAGGAAATCACTTGAAAAACTAGAAGTTTTTGAAATGTGGATTTACAGTCGACTGTTACATATAAACTGGGTTAACAAAATCACAAATGAGGAGGTGATAAACCACTTGGGAAAGCAAAGAGAAATCATCAAAGCCATTAAAAAGCGAAAATTTGAGTATTTTGGACAGGTGATAGGACACCCAGAAAAATACGGCATCCTTCACTTAATCCTCCAAGGAAAGACTGAAGGCAAATGAGGTCCAGGCAGAAGAAGAACATCATGGCTTCAAAAATCTAAGGGACTGACTGGTTTGGACAAAACTCAGCATAACTTTTTCATACGGCTGTTGACAAAAAATTGGATTGCCAACAGGATCGCCAAAGTCCGATGACGGATATGGCAAAAGAAGAAGAAGAAAGGAGGATGGCGAGTGTTCCCCAAGGCTAGGAATGCAAAATGGAGTCTGGAACTATTTGAATCTTTTCCACAGCATTGTAACACCATGGATCTGGCTACTCCCTTTCAAGGAAGCATAGGCAGTCCTCGAATTACAACCACAACTGAATTCTGCCCCATTTTATAACCTTTCTGGCCACCGCCGTTGAGTGATTCACTGCAGTTGTTAAATGAATAACAGGGTTGTTAAGTGAATCTGGCTTCTCCATTGACCTGGCTTGTCGGAAGGTTGAAAAGGGGATCACACATTCCCGGGAGTCATAAATATGAGTCAGTTGCCAAATATCTGAATTTTGATCATGTGACTGCAATGGTGGTAAATGTGAACAATGGTTCATAAGTCACTGCCAATGTAACTTTGAACAGCCACTAAATAACATGTTGTAAGTAGAGCAGGAGTCCTCAAACTTGGCAGCTTTAAGGCTTGTGGACTTCAACTCCCAGAATTCTCCAGCCAGCTATAGCAGGAGTCCTCAACCTTGGCAGCTTTAAGACTTGTGGACTTCAATTCCCAGAATTCTCCAGCCAGCTATAGCAGGAGTCCTCAAACTTGGCAGCTTTAAGACTTGTGGACTTCAATTCCCAGAATTCTCCAGCCAGCTATAGCAGGAGTCCTCAAACTTGGCAGCTTTAAGACTTGTGGACTTCAATTCCCAGAATTCTCCAGCCAGCTATAGCAGGAGTCCTCAAACTTGGCAGCTTTAAGACTTGTGGACTTCAATTCCCAGAATTCTCCAGCCAGCTATAGCAGGAGTCCTCAAACTTGGCAGCTTTAAGACTTGTGGACTTCAATTCCCAGAATCCCAGAAGTCCACAAGTCTTAAAGCTGCCAAGTTTGAAGACCTCTGAAGTAGAGCATTACCTGCAAAACACACTATTTTTCTGAATGCCCTCTCTCTCATTTGAAAGGATGTCTACTTCCATGAGAGAATTTTTAAAGAAAAATTACACAATGCCCTTCAGACCATACACACACACACATACATACATACTACTAGTGTGCACTCCCCCTGCAAACCAGTAGTAAAGGTAAGTAAAACCCACCCGATACACACACACACACACACTTATATTTTATATTTGTCAGGTGGCTCATAAACCTTCCTTGAAAGTTCCAAAGAAAAACACACAGCTTAAGATACAAACTATGCCAGAATCTTACTATTAAAAGTCATTTAAAAAAAAAAAGATTTACCCAGTAGGGAATTGAAACGAAAGCTACAGAAACGAGGTTAATTAAGAGTCCCATAGCGGTTGGACAGAGTTCATAGGAAAAGGTCTGAGAGAATAAAAAAAAATATCTTGGCTTGGTTTCGAAACAGGGATCGATATGGTGTTGAGAAGCTTCAGAGAAAAAGAACAGGCCACGTTGATGTGCTAGCTTAGAAGAAATGATCTATTACTAATTCCTGGTCAAACTGAGAATGAGCAGTTTTGAAGAGCTTAGAGCAGGAGTCTTCAAACTTGGCAGCTTGAAGACTTGTAGACTTCAAGTCTTAGAGGCTTAGAGTCTTCAAACATTCTTGGAAATGGTCCATTCCTTTTTTTTTTTTTTGGTAATTTACATGTTGAAAGAAAAATAATGACTCAGTGATTAAGGTTGAGGCCTTCAAAGAGTTGAAGAAGGCTTATTCAGTTTGTTCCTCTCTGCCAATGTCCCACTCCTTGAATGGTGGGGAAATTAGGGACAAATTGAGTTCGTATCACTATCACTGTTATATTTATGTGTTTATATGTAATAAAAAGATACAACACTTAGTCATATATAACATGTTATATATGACTATCACTAAGTGTTGTATCTTTTTATTCTTGAAGAATGTATTTTATTCTCCTTATGTACACTGAGAGCATATACACCTAAGACAAATTCCTTGTGTGTCCAATCACACTTGGCCAATAAAGAATTCTGTTCTGTCCTGTCCTGTCCTGTCCTGTCCTGTTCTACTCTACTCTACTCTACTCTACTCTACTCTACTCTACTCTACTCTACTCTACTCTACTCTACTCTACTCTACTCTACTCTACTCTACTCTACTCTACTCTACTCTACTCTACTCTACTCTAGAGATACCCTATTACTGGTAGGACTTCATCTTTATATCTAGCAGCAGAAACGAGAGTTAGATGAAAAATAGCAGGTATGATAGGGATCAAAATGCCTCCTTCACCCAATTCTGAAGGGGTTTAACCGTTTGAACCATGGGCTAACCTCTTCTTCATAAGGAAAGCAGTGGTATGAACTCAACCTGGGGACATCAGTTTCACCTCATCTCCACTGTTCCCCAAGACCTGATCGCAATGGACAAGACAATATCTATCTTAGAAATAGAAATAGAATAACAGAGTTGGAAGGGACCTTGGAGGTCTTCTAGTCCAACTCTCTGCTTAGGCAGGAAACCCCACATCACTTCAGACAAATGGTTATTCAGTCTTTTCTTAAAAACTTCCAGTGTTGGAGCATTCATAACTTCTGGAGGCAAGTTGTTCCACTGATGAATTGTTCTCACTGTCAGGAAATTTCTCCTTAGTTCTAGGTTGCTTCTCTCCTTGATTAGTTCCCATCCATTGCTTCTTGTCCTGCCTTCAAGTGCTTTAGAGAATAGCTTGACTCCCTCTTCTTTATGGCAGCCCCTGGGATATCGGAACACTGTTATCATGTCTCCCCTAGTCCTTCTCTTCATCAAACTAGACATACCCAAATTCCAGCTTCATCAAACTAGACACACCCAAATCATCCCTGCTTACAAACCACAATTTTCATAGCATCCCCCTCCCTTGTTCAGCGTTTATCACCACTCTAGAGCCTTTACCAGAGCCACACTCCCCCTCGTCGCTGCCATCTTCACAGTCTGCTTTTCCATCGCATTTCTTCTCCACTGGGATGCAATTGCCATTGTTGCACTTGAAGCTATTGAGAGGACATTCTGAGATGGAAAAAAGAAATTGTAAGTTTCCATTGCTAGAGAAGAAGTCATTCCCACCAGCCACTATCTGTCATGGTAGTTTTGCTTCAACACTGAAGCAAAAATAGAATAGAATAACAGAGTTAGAAGGGACCTTGGAGGTCTTCTAGTCCAACCCCTTGCTTAGGCAGGAAACCCTACACCACTTCAGACAAATGGTTATGCAACATCATCTTTAAAACTTCCAGTGTTGGAGCATTCACAACATTCTAGAGGCAAGTTGTTCCACTGATTAATTGTTCTAACTGTCAGGAAATTTCTCCTTCGTTCTAAGTTGCTTCTCTCCTTGATTCGTTTCCACCCATTGCTTCTTGTCCTACCCTCAGGTGCTTTGGAGAATAGCTTGGCTCCCTCTTCTTTGGGGCAGCCCCTGAGATATTGGGACACTGCTATCATGTCTCCCCTAGTCCTTCTTTTCATTAAGCTAGACATATTCAGTTCCTGCAGCCGTTCTTCATATGTTTTAGCCTCCAGTCCCCTAATCATTCCCTATCAGTACCCTAATCAAAAGGCCATCACATGTAAAATTGGGGTCCAGATCATAACAGAAAATAAGAGTTTGTTGTCAACCCTCCTAGTTAGGTAAGACTAGGAATCCAATGTCATGTAGATCAGTTTTATTACTCTAAAGTTGTAGCACTGAGCTGCAAGTCTGAATACACATCATCTCCCTTTCTTTTTGTGACAACTTGGGAGGGTTTGTCCGAGATGTTTTTTTAGGTTACATTTCTGCTCTGGACTCAGTCTTCCTTTATCTGATCATTTTATTAACCATTGAAAACATTTATATAGTCATCCATTTTCCAGCCAACTCTGGCAGTTCCCAATCAAAAACTAAAAGACATGTAAAATCATTTAACAATGATTAATAAATAAATGATTAATAAATAAAAGCTAAACTAAAATATAAAGTTAAATTTATATTTAACTTCCATCCTTTCTAAGGTGGGTAAATTGAGGACCTAGTTTGTGGGGGCAATAACCTGACTTTGTATGAATATATACAAAAGTATGAAGGCTATTGCTTAACGCATTGTAAGCCGCCCTGAGTCTCCGGAGAAGGGCGGCATATAAATCAATTTTTTAAAAAAAATTAAATTAAATTTAAAAAATAAAATAATAACATAATATAATATAAAGTGCTTTATAGCTTATATCTCAGATAAGGTCGAGATAAGACATTAGCTGAGCTTGGAAGATGGGGAAGACCTCACCCAAGATGAGAAATAAGTTTAAAGTCTAATTTTTACATATTCATGGAGACCCAGTTATCCTTGGAGCAATACCATTGCCATGGCAATGGCTCTTCCTTCCATCCCTCAAGGTTTTTCCATCTTCCCTCAATTCTTACCAGCTTTGAGCTTCCTAGACTGTGTAAATCCAGTTCATGTTTTAATATACTTCGCAAAACGTACAGTTTAGTTTCTTAACCCCCACCCTCTGGAACGATCTTCCTCCAGAACTGAGAACAATTGCTGACCTCCGGACTTTTCGTCGGGCTCTGAAGATGCATCTTTTTCAACTCGCCGGACTTGCCTGATCCCTCCTATTTTTTAAATATTTTTAAATTTTAACTTTTTAGAGTTTTTAGTCGGTTTTATATTTCAGCCTAATTTTATATTGGTTTTAGTATGTTTTTAAAGTTTGTGTACTGGTTTTTAATTGGCTGTTCACCGCCCTGGGTCCGCCAGGAGAAGGGCGGTATAGAAATTTAATTAATAAATAAATAATTTAATTAATAAATAAAACCTCATCTGGACAACTAAGAGTTTTGAACTCCTAGTTCAGTGTTTTTCAACCTTGGAAGCTTGAAGATGGGTGGATTTCAACTCTGAGAATCCCCCAGCCAGATTCTGGGAGTTGAAGTCCACCCATCTTCAAGCTACCAGAGTTGAGAAACACTTCCTAGTTCATACCAAGAGCGGTCCAAAGTATGAACTCGGTTCTTCATGCACTACATTTCTCCAACTCATAAAAATGACTCACCGCACTGCAGTTCATCACTGTTGTCCCCACAGTCATCTACCGTGTCACAAAGCCAGTATTTTGGCTTGCACCAATTGTTGTGGCATCGGAATTGATTCTCAGTGCAATCTGAAGAAGAAGACCACAAGCAGTGCAGTTATGGAAAGGCCACCAACAGCTTTGAACACTGCGGGCGGTGCAGCCCACTGAAAATGGGTAAACAAACCTTATGAGCATCGTCCACACCACCGAACAGAGCTAAAAAGGAGAACTTACTGCAATCTCTCTCATCGCTGGCATCTGGACAGTCAAGCCATCCATCACAGCGCAGTTCCTTTTTGATACAACGGCCACTTTTGCAAGTGAATTTCCCTGGGCAAGCTACAAGTCAGCAAAGAGGACGGGGAGAGAAAATATATAAATGCATTAATATTCTACATATCATGTTTCCCAGGGATGAAATCTAAAATTTGTTACTACGGTTCTGTGGGCGTGGCTTGGGTAATGTGACTGGGTGGGCGTGGCCATTTTTAAAAAACTTTTAAAACCATGTTTTCTACAACCTCTTCGGCGAAGAGGTTGTAAAAAAAATGCTTTCAAAAGGCTCTGATGATCCCAGCTGAGTTGCCTGATCGTCAGAGGCTTTTTTTCTTTTAAATCCCTCTGACAATCAGGCAACTCAGCTGGGATCGTCAGAGGCTTTTAAAAGAAAAAAAAGCCTCTGACAATCAGGCAACTCAGCTGGGATCTTTGATAATCCCATCTGAGCCGCACGATCATCAGAGGCTTTTCTTTTTAAAGCACTTTTTTGGCCGAAGTGGTTGCAGAAAAAATGCTTTTAAAAGTAAAAAAAAAAAAGCCTCTGATGATTGTACGGCTCAGCTGGGCATGGGGGTGGTGGTGGCAGGGATTTTTGCTACTGGTTCTCCGAACCACCAATGGTTCGAATCCCTCATGCCACATAATGGGGTGAGCTCCCGTTACTTGTCCCAGCTTCTGCCAACCTAGCAGTTCGAAATCACGTAAAAAATGCAAGTAGAAAAATAGGGACCATCTTTGGTGGGAAGGAAACAGTGTTCCATGAGCCTCTGGCATTTAGTCATGCTGGCCACATGACCATGGAGACGTCTTCGGACAGCGCTGGCTCTTCGGCTTTGAAACGGAGATGAGCACCGCCCCCTAGAGTCGGGAATGACTTGCACATATGTGCGATGGGAACCTTTACCTTTACAGAATAAATGGCTCTGTCTGCTGACAATCTTAACTGGGTCTTATTTTTGGGATTGGTTTTATATTACGAGCATCCTGAAAAAAATCATGCTAAGGTTTATTTTCCAGTTGGGTCTTATTTTCGGGGAAACAGGGTGGGTGAAAGCATCAATGTGTTTTGCTGCTATTCTGGATGGTATATTTGCAATTCTGCTCTGCGGAAAGTCTTATTTTGATTTGATTTGATTTGATTTATTAGATTTATATAGATTTATATATTTTGCCATAGCATTGTGGGTGAGCATGGTGAAGCTTTATTCGTGCATGCATGGGATTAGGCATCCGTCCCCTGCCCCTCACTGTTGTTGGTCCATGGACCCAAAATGATTAGGAACCACTGCTCTCTAGGATAACTTCATATCAAAGAAGGACTTTTCTCTCTCCCATAGAGGACTTCTCTATTGAAAAGTCTCAATGTTTCAACCTTTCCCGACTGAGAAGGTGCCTCATCCCACTGCCTCCCTCCCTGATTAATCTCACATTTGACATCTCCACTTACGATCACCGGAGTCAAAGGACAAGTACTCTGCCCAGAAGCCATTGTCCACGTGTGAATTATCTGAGTGGAAACGAACTGTAATTTTGTTGGTTTTACTCATGACGACAAATCCCTTGCTGAACTGACAATACCTAAAGGATCATAAGAAGATAAAAATCAAACAGAGGCTGGCTCATTCGTTTATGATGAGATGCAACAGTGAATACATGAGATCACTCTCTCTCACACACACTCTAGGGGTGAAATGCTACCAGTTCTGACCAGTTTGGGCTAACTGGTAGTAAAAAATGCTACCTGTTCCAGTGAACTGGTAGTAAAAAAAAATACTACCCGTTCGGGCAAACTGGTATTTCTGACGATCAGCTGTGCCGCATGATTTATATTCGCTAGAAAGCAGGAAATTCTGCCTGCTTCCCACCGTCCTGTTCGCTCACATAGGGCCGCTCTCCTCAGGGTCCCGACGTCGAGCCAATGTCATCTATCGGTGCCCAGGGGTAGGGCGTTCTCTGTGGGTGCTCCCACCCTCTGGAATGAATTACCTACTGAGCTCCGGACGGCTCCTGATCTCCGCTCCTTTCGTCGGGAGCTGAAGACTTGGCTGTTCAAGCAAATAGGCTGACTCTGATTCGGGGTTTATTATTTATCATTAATTAGGTATTTGATTTAAAATGCGATTTTATTGTACGTTTCTTAACTTGTGTTCGCCGCCCTGAGTCCTTCGGGAGAAGGGCGGAATATAAATACATGTAATAAATAAATAAATAATAAATTCTGCTTTCTAGAAAATCTAAACCGCGTGGCACAGCTGTCCCCCCAACCCTCATTGTTCTACTTACCTTTGCAGACTCAGAAAAGGCTTAATTCTCTTTTTTCAGCGCTGCATGGTAGCGCCTGCGGTGCACACGCAAATCATGCGTTTGGCGCGCAAAAAGCAAAACAGTAGTAGACTTCAGAGCATTTCACCCAACACACACACACACACATATGCAATAAAATGACAAGGTCCTCTCATGCTTTCCTTTCAAAATGGAAAGCTAAATCAGATCATCTGATAGTACTAGAGAAATATTTGGGTTTTTTTAATCAAGCAAGGACCTTTCATTTATGATATTTCTATCTTAAAAGATGGCAAGGAAGGGTCTTAAAGACCTCAAGTGGCTAAGGCAGTTTTCTTCTTGCCCAGCCACAACAGATACACAAGAACTGGCAATACAGGTTCACCAATGAATAATGTTTCTTACTTAACACCGTTGATTTCCACATAATCTTTGAGGCAGGAGTTGGAGTTATCAGGATTCTCAAGGTGGAATTCATTGAACCGTACCTTTACGTTTTTGTCCCTAGGCACCTGAAAATGAGATTGAAAGTTGGCAGGGGCAGGCAGAGATGAGAAGAAATAAACACCGATACCACTCCCAAGATAGATGTCTTTTCCAACATTTGGAAAAACGTCGGCAACTGTTGTTGTTGATTTAACCATTCAGTTGTGTCCAACTCTTAGTGACTTTATAGGCAAAGTGCTCTCCATGCTACCCCGTCAATCACAACTTCTTTTCAGTTGTTGGATGTTCACCATTGTGTCAGTTTTGATGGTGTCAAGCCATTTGATGGTTGCCCCGTCTTCTTGCTCCATTGACTATTCCTAGCCTCATTGACTTCTCCTATGAATTTGCACACATGACATAGCCAAAGTAAATCAGACGTAGCCTTGTGATTTTTGGCTTCTAGTGATATGTCTGGTTTTATAGAATTCAGCATCTCTCTGTTGGTTGCTCTGGCTGTCCATGGTATAAGCAATCATTTACAACAGCACCACACTTCAAAGACGTCAATTCTTCTTCGATCAGCCATTCTTAGTGTCCAAGTCTGACACTCATGCATCAATATAGGGAAGACTATTGCCTTAACTAACCTGCTTTGTGTATATATATCAATATCTCTGCTTTTCCAGATCTTATTCGTGTTAACCACGGAAGCGCCGCCTGAGGTTATCCTGCATTTGATTTCTGGAGTAGAAATGTCACCATGAACAATTTTTAATCCAAGGAAGACAAAATGCTTGGGGTTTGGCAACTAGGAATGTTTTAAATAACCCTGTTGCCTCACTGAACGTATGAAGAACTCTAGTAATCTAGATCAGGAATGTTAAAGTGGATTTCTTCAAGGGCCGGATCAGCATTGTAGTTCTCCTCCGCGGGCTGGTTGGTGGAGAGCGGGGAGACAGGACAGATGCCTCCTGCAGCACCCTGCTGGCCAAAATGGGGCATGGTGGGACTGCATACAGCCCCCCATGCCCCGTTTTCAGCCTGGATGGCTACTTGCAGCTCTTTGTCAGCCAAAACAGGGTGGGGGGGGACCTGGGTATGCTCCATTTTAGCTGCTTAGAAGCACCATGGGCCAGTCCTTTGCTATTTCCAGGCCAGCCCCATGGGCCAGATTTAAGCACCCTGTGAACTAGATCCAGCCCAAGGGCCTTGAGTTTGACACCCCTGATCTAGATCACCCTGGATCACTCTATTCATCATTTTATTTATTTATTTGATTTGATTTGATTTATATGCCGCCCTTCTCCGTAGACTCAGGGCGGCTTACAGTGCGTTAAGCAATAGCCTTCATACTTTTGTATATTTATATTTATACAAAGTCAGCTTATTGCCCCCAACAAACTGGGTCCTCAATTTACCCACCTTAGAAAGGATGGAAAGCTGAGTCGACCTTGAGCCTGGCTAGGATTGAACTCACAGAATTATAGGCAGCTGGATGTTAATTGCTGCCTTTAGTAGGAGGCATTAGCCCCCTATGCTACTCAGGCTCTCTGTCATAAAGGACAGTCATGTGTCTATGTGAAATCTGAAAATAGAACTTGAGCCCATTGATGTTTCTGTGTGAGAAGACTTAATTCATGCAACCATTATGCTACAGGATCAATAAAGGACAATAGTTTAGGGCAGGGGTCTCCAATCTTGGCAAATTTAAGACTTGTGGGCTTCAACTCCCAGAATTCAGCAAAGCTAGCTGAGGAATTCTGGGAGTTAAAGTCCACAAGTCTTAAAGTTGCCAAGGTTGGAGATCACCTGCTGGATTAAATCATGGTTTAGTTCAGCCACGTTTGTTGACTAAGCCAGTTGAGATCAGTTCATGTTATATTAAACCCCAAACCCATGGTTTAGTGCATCCCAAGTGGACTCTATCAGTAGTTCCCTTGCTTCATTATCATGGATTCTTTTTTTTTAAAAAAGCCACATAAAATCAATTTGAGAGTTAGAAATGCACTTATTAAAATAATAACGATAAAAAAAGAAAGGTTTGGATCTCCACCACACCCTGCATTGTTGAGCTGACATGATTTTTTGGTTTTCAGACTTTTAAGCATGAATTGGATTAATTTAAAAAAATGGATATGAAGTCAAGCACAGAAGAGGAGAAGAGATGACATTAGACATATAATGAGGATTATATAAAACTGATAAATGCAATAGAGGCTATTAACAATGTTAGCATGAGTTGGGTCAATATCAGTGGTGAAATCCAAGGTGAAGAGTGGCTAGGAGAGGAAGGGCAAATAGAGGCTGGCGAGGCGCCCCTCAACGTGAATGACATCAAGTTGGCCATGCCCACCCAGTCACATGACCACCTACACACACCAATGGTGGGTTTCAAAATTTTTTACTACTGGTTCTGTGGGCGTGGCTTGGTGGGCGTGGTGTGGCTTGGTGGGCGTGGCAGGGGAAGGATACTGCAAAATCTCCATTCCCTCCCCACTCCTGGGGGAAGGATACTGCAAAATCTCCATTCCCACCCCACTCTAGGATCAGCCCGAGGTGGTATTTGCCGATTCTCTGAACTATTCAAAATTTCCGCTACCAATTCTCCAGAACCTGTCAGAACCTGCTGGATTTCACCCCTGGTCAATATGAATGATACCTAGTCAAATTTCTTTGTATATAATAGAGAAATGTCTAAACTCAACAAGAAAGACATAGATGAAGATAGAGATAAAGATGAGGAGTTAGGCATTTCTTGTTTATGTATGTTTGAACAATATAATGAGGATTACTTAAATTTGATAAATGGGATAGAGATTACTAATACCGTTATTATGAATTGGACTAAAACAATTGATACTCAGAACCAATTCTGTTCATACACAATACGGATGTATATTTTTTAAAAAAATAATAAAAAATATATTAAGAATATAAAAACAAAAGAATACATCCCAGAAAAGGCCTTTCAAACTCATTATTTAACATCTTGATAATTAGCCAGATCGGCAGATTACAAATGTTCTCCCTTAGTCCATGCTGCAAGCCACAAAAGAAAAAGATAATTAGTACTCTGAAATTCTTACCTCAATATTCCATACGCAATCCAGATTTGGAGGGTAGTAGGCTGGATAATACGGAGTGGTGAAGTTCCCCGATACGCCCTTCAAAACTCCACCACACACTGCAATAGGGGTGAAGGGTGGGGAGAAGAGGTGTGGAGAGAGAAAACAGAATCTTATGAACCTTATTGGTGGCCGGAAGAGAGGCACCTGTGCAAAAGAGCCACTAATAAGATGATGTCAATTGTTAAGGGCCTGATTCAAAAGCTTGGATATATAACCCAGGAGACCAATTATGATTACCTGTACACACCTGTCCATCAGCTCAGCCCCATCCAATTTCAACCCAGTTCTCATTAGGAAGTGTTATTAGCGTATCTGGAAATGGGGTGGGGGTGGGGGGAATGGAGAGGGTGTAATTTATCACAACATCTCCTGAGTGAGGGGAAAAATAACTTTGCCCCAGGTGCCTTATTATCCTTAAGACTTTCTCTCTCTCTAGCCTGTTCAGTTTTCACTCATCTTTATCTTCTACTAGACTGGATCCTTTTCTTAATTAGAAGCAAACTTTTTTTTTGCATGAATGACTTAATAATGTGTACAATGGTGGGGAATGCCTGCTATTCTTTGAAGGAAGTGAGGATAAATCAGGGTCAAAAATGGCTGCTAAGATCATCCTTTTTTCTTGGGCTTCTGGCCCATATCTTTCTCGTTTCTTCTTCCCTCTCTCTTAAGGAGAAAACTGTCAGGAAAAGGAGCAATAGTACTGAATTTATTGTCGGGCCGCATCTGCCAACCCATGATCTCCTAGTATCACCCCAAAATAGAAAGAATGACGTTCTTACATGTCATCTTTGACATCTGGGAGAATTCTGCTTTGAACCCAGGAAATCTTCCCTTTGCGTCTGTACTTAACATAACCAGGAGGACGTTTTGAGAGGAGACGAAAGTCAGGTTGTATGAAAAATCAAAGCTCCCGCACAGCCTGGGAAGGAGGGAAAGGAGAAGGTGAAGGAGGAAGTTGGAGGCGAAGGTGAAGGAGGAAGTTGGAAGTTGGAGGAAAATTTGGAGGAGGAGGAGGAAGAGGAGGAGGAGGAGGAGGAGGAAGTTGTAAGTTGGAGGAAAATTTGGAGGAGGAGGAGGAAGAGGAAGAGGAAGAGGAGGAGGAGGAGAAGGAGAAGAAGGAGGAGGAGGAGGAGGAGGAGGAGGAGAAGGAGAAGCAGGAGGAGAAGGAGAAGCAGGAGGAGGAGGAGGAGGAGAAGGAGAAGGAGGAGAAGAAGGAGGAGAAGGAGAAGGAGAAGCAGGAGGAGGAGGAGAAGGAGAAGGAGAAGGAGAAGGAGAAGGAGAAGGAGAAGGAGAAGGAGAAGGAGAAGGAGAAGGAGAAGGAGAAGGAGAAGGAGAAGGAAGGACGATTAGTGACCAAGCAATGCATATTTGGCAAACTCTTTCCCCATCAGAGTAGGTATCAGTAACAGTGCAACCCAGAAGAAGCTATGAAAACTGAAGTCTATCTCTGGCTGCTGCCAGTTATGCGCCCAGCAGCCCATCCATGTTTCTCCCCAAGAGAGCACGTCATGCTTTAGCCAATGTACTTACTTCACCAACGAGCGTTCTTCCACGGGGCTCAATGAGTCGTACACCTTGACAAAGTCGTCCCCTTGGCCGCATTCCTCGACATCAAACGTAGTGAAGGTCAAGCTAATGACCTTGTTGGCATCAGCTCTCAGCGCCCAGAAGCAGCGCATGTTGCACGGGTAAGGGCTGTTTGGAAATCCTGGTGTGGTAAAGCTGGTGACTTTCCCTTCTTTGGCGTGCAATGCATATTTGCAGCTGTCTAATTCAGGTGAGAGAAACAACACCAGAAGAGAAAGCTCTCAAGAGAATGGCAAGAAGGGTTTACTCTGATTCAGTAAAAAAAAAAAAACCCCAAATCTAATGGACAAATTAAAACTGGAAGGATCCAAAAGATGTAAGAGATGGACAACAGCACTCAGCAACAGCAATAGCGCTTAGACTTATATACTGCTTCACAGTGCTTTTGCAGCCCTCTCTATGTGGTTTACAGAATCAGCCTCTTGCCCCCCAAAATCTGGGTCCTCATTTTACCCACCTCGGAAGGACAGAAGGCTGAGTCAACCTTGAGCCTGGTGAGATTCGAACTGCCAAATTGCAGGCAGCTGGCAGTCAGCAGAAGTAGCCTGCAGGACTGCACTCTAAGTGGTTACAACAAATAAACAAAGGAAGGAATGTGTACTCGAAGTGATTTTAAGGCCTGCCTAGACAAAATGTCATGTTCCTTGGCTGGTTGGGTGAAGAGCTATATATTTCTCGGAGAGATTACAATGTCACGTATAATGAATATAGCTGTCAAATCTTGACAACAGTTTTAGCAACAAGGAACTCACAAAAGGAAGGGCGTACACATTCACCTAAACTGTTGAGAGCATAGAGGCACATGTTTTGTTTGCTAAGAACCAGGCCAGAAAATGAAAGAAAAAAGAAAGAAAAACCTTCCTAGGATACAGTACTAACATTGCAATTTCGTGGAAGGGCAGAATCAGAATCACAGAGTTGGAAGGGACCTTGGGGGTCATCCAGTCCAACCCCCTGCTCAGGCAGATTACAGAAAGACCCAGATTACAGAAAGACCCCGATTACAGAAAACTCTTCCAGATAACAGAATGTGTCTACGTATATTCCTTCCAGATAGCAGAAATATCTATGTCCTGAGACAAGCAAGCTCAGAGCACCAAGGACCCCCTCATTTCAACCCTGAGCTACACATATTCTCCTTTATTGATGCTTCTAAATGTGTCCAGTTTCCAGTAAATATTTTAAGTAATTCTTCCATCTTGGTCCTTTTTCCATCAGTTTTTGGTTCTGGTCCCGATGCTTCCGTTCACATTTTGTAACAACTTTTCGAATGCTTGTCTACTCAGCAGAGAGAGCGGTAGGCAACAAAATTTCATTTTCATGCATGCCGATTAGTGTACGTTTGAAGTGGCAATAAAGTTATTCTAGGTCCAAGTTTAAGATGGAAACTAAACCCAGGAGAAAAGTAACCGAGAAATAAGGATTTCTAACGGTGAAAACAATATATCAGTGCTCCAGAAGTTTGGGTGCCCCATCACTGGGGGCTTTCAAGAAAAGATTGGACAGCCATTTTTCTGAAATGGTATAGGGCAATGATGACTAACCTTTTTGCCATCGTGTGCCAGCAGTGGGGGGGGGGGGGCGGGGAGGGCTCGTACACACACATGCCCATACCCATAATTCTATCTGCCTTGCTCCCACACGTGCGAGTGTGCCCCCCCCCATGCTCCTGGCATGCGATGGCATGGTAGGCCCATCTTTTGCTCTCCCCAGCCTCCAGAGCCTTTCTAGGAGTCTGGGGAGGGCAAAAATGGCCTTCCTCACCCCTGGAGGCTGAAAAAGGCCCATTTGTCAACTTCCAGTGGGACTGGAAGGCCCGTTTTTTGCTCTCCCCAGCCTCCAGAGCCGTTCTAGGAGTCTGGGGAGGGCAAAAATGGCCTTCCTTACCCCCGGAGCCCCTCTGGAGGCTGAAAAAGGCCCATTTGTCAACTTCCAGTGGGACCGGAAGGCCCGTTTTTTGCTCTCCTCAGCCTCCAGAGCCGTTCTAGGAGTCTGGGGAGGGCAAAAATGGCCTTCCTCACCCCCGGAGCCCCTCCGGAGGCCGAAAAAAAGCCCATTTGTCAACTTCCAGTGGGACCGGAAGGCCCGCTTTTTGCTCTCCCCAGCCTCCAGAGCCGTTCTAGGAGTCTGGGGAGGGCAAAAATGGCCTTCCTCACTCTCGGAGCCCATCCGGAGTCTGAAAAAGTCCCATTTGTCAACTTCCAGTGGGACCGGAAGGCCCGCTTTTTGCTCTCCCCAGCCTCTAGAGCCGTTCTAGGAGTCTGGGGAGGGCAAAAATGGCCTTCCTCACTCTCGGAGCCCATCCGGAGTCTGAAAAAGTCCCATTTGTCAACTTCCAGTGGGACCGGAAGGCCCGTTTTTTGCTCTCCCCAGCCTCCAGAACCGTTCTAGGAGTCTGGGGAGGGCAAAAACAGCATCCCCCCACATACACGGAGGATGAAAACGGCCCATTTGCCACCATTCAGTCCCTAGAAGACTCTGAAGGCTGGGGAGAGAGAAAAATGGGCCTTCCCCACCACCCACGAGGCCCTCCAGAGGCAGGAAACAGCCTGTTTCCCTACTTCTGGTGGGCCCAGAAGGCCCAAAATCAGCATGCCCACCGAGGTTTGCCATCATGGGTACAGGGTCTCCTACTGGAGCAGAAAGTTGGACCACATGGCCTCCAAGACCCTTCCAACTCTATTGTTCTATGTCCAACTGAGTCCAACACCGTTTATCCCACATAAGTGATGATAGGATTGCAGCTTCAATATGTTTTTTTCCCTCCGGAGAGCAATATTCCATTCTACCCCCCCCACAAAATCTTCAATTATTCAAAGATCCCATAATTTATTATTACTGCAATTAAAAACAACCGCAAAATAAAAAACCCCAAAATTTTACTTACTGGCTCGGGGTGCTTTAATGATATCCACATCAGAAGCTACAAGTTAAAAAAAAAAGGAACAGAAAACTTTTATAATGAGGAATTTAACTTTGTACTTTCAAACGTAGGGCAATCGAAGACGACCTGAATTCATAATCACCCACACAACTGTTTTTGCCTGACTTGGTGGCTCAGTGGCTAAGACACTGAGCTTGTGATCAGAAAGGTTGGCAGTTTGGCGGTTCGAATCCCTAGTACAGGTCTCCTGCATAAGCAGGGGGTTGGACTAGATGACCTCCAAGGTCCCTTCCAACTCTCTTACTGTTATGGGAGGAATCCAGGCAAAACTTTTCACAGAAATGGATACTCAAGATTGGGCTAAATTGCAATCAATAACCGGATTGTGGGACTGTACTAAAAAATCATCCCAGCGAGGTTGCTTTCCATTAACAGACACTGATGTCTTTACTAGATGACATAAATCTCGTCAAAAGTCAAAAAAGCTAATCAAAAATATCTCGAAGTCTGAGACAAATTTACCATATTTTTCATATTATAAAATATATTATAAAATACACTTTTAAACAAAGAGTGTATAAGACACTCTTCCCCCCCCCCCCACAAAAGAGGGTGAAAATTTAGGTGCGTCTTATACACTGAATGTACCTCCACCCACCCGCTGGCCCCCACCCTTTGGCCTCTGTCTCCCAGCAATTTACCTCCTTACAGCAAGCAGCAAGCAGCCCGTTTCAGCTTCAGCACAGCCTGACTAGCACAAACAGCTGATTGTCGGTTGGATCGGCCTCACGACCCTTAGTTGTTTCAGGCTGCAGGGATCGCCATTGCCTATTGCTGTGCGGGCCTCCGCTGTGCGGGCCTCCGCTCCTTGCTGCAAGGAGGTTAATTGCTGAGAGGCAGATTTTCTTTTTCTTGTGCTAATCAGGCTGTGCTGAAAATGAAAATGAAGCTAGTCATGCCGGCCACATGACCACGGAGACGTCTTCGGAAAGCGCTGGCTCTTCGACTTTGAAACAGAAAGCCCACCCCCTAGAGTCGGGAACGACTAGCACATATGTGCGAGGGGAACCTTTACCTTTAAAGTCCAACCTTTCCTGGTGACTAGTGCAAATACACCCCTAAGCTAGGCAGGTGAGGGAAATCATGTGGAAAGAGAAGAACAAAAAGAAAAAGAGACTTACGAAAAGCTGTGAGAGACTCAACTTGAAATTCTGGCTTGCGCGCTTTTCCCGTTCCCGCTAGTTTTAAATTCTGGAAATTTGCCATGGCGTTATCAAGAACGTCCATTTTGTTTTTAGGAACATTGAAGGTGGATAAGAAGTAAGCCATCACACTGCCCTCACTGTGTGAAGGGGGAGGGAAAGACAGACAGGTTAGCACCCAGCCTAAATAATTAAGTTTGTTAATTATTTTGCAGTAATTAACTATCACTAGACATCTTGCAGTAATTACTATCGCTAGACATCTTGCAGAAAACAAGATGTCTAGTGATAGTAGGACATTCTACTATGATCAATAACTTTGAAGTCCAAAACAATATTTTTCAAACTTGGCAACTTTAAGATGAGTGAACATATCTAATACACCTTCCTCCTCCTGTTTTTCCCAGAACAGCAACCCTGTGAGATGGGGGTGGGGGGGCAGAGAGAAAGTGATTGATCCAAAGCCACCCAGTTGGCTTTCATGGCTGAGATAGCACTACAACTCACCGTCTCCTAGTGATTGGCCCAAATTCACTCAGCCATCTTTCGTGTTTAAGGCAGGACTAGAACTCACAGTCTCCTAGTGAATGGCCCAAAGTCACCCAACTGGCTTTCACGGCTGAGACAGCACTAGAACTCACAGTCCCCTAGTAAACGGCCCAAAGTCACCCAGCTGGGGCTTTCATGCCTAAGGCAAAACTAGAACTCACAGTCTCCTGGTGAATGGCCCAAAGTCACCCAACTGGCTTTCACAGCTGAGACAGCACTAGAACTCACAGTCTCCTAGTGAACAGCCCAAAGTCACTCAGCCATCTTTTGTGCTTAAGGTGGGATTAGAACTCACAGTCTCCTGGTGATTGGCCCAAAGTATCCAGCCTCCTTTCATTCCTAAATAGAAACTAGAACTCATAGTTCCCTGGTTTCTAGTTTGATGTCATAACCATTAGACCAAACTGCTCTGAAGTTTCAGGAGTTACGCACCTGAATGCTAGTATATCTGAATCATTGTGGAATGGACCAACATCCAAATTATTTGCATAGATGTCCAAGAGCTAAAGAAAAAAAATGGCTGCATTGAGAACAAGTATATGGTATGTATACACAAATATGTACATTTCTATTAAATTCAGCTTAAAAATCAGCCTGTTTCAGTGATCATTTTTCTCACACCCTGTACTATTATTTGTCAAGGTCTTACTTATTTGTCTGTTGGAGTTTTAGCTTCTTCGCTTTATTACAAAATTGTCAATCCCTTTGTTAACAGTCTTTGTCTTAGCTAGGATTTACGGAACAAACTGGGATTGGACTACAGTCATTCAGAATGCTAAAATGGCTTATACGTTGGGATGGCTGGGTCCACGTCAACATGCTAAACCCAAATCCAATAAACCACATTATATGATTTGTGTCATGTAGGAACTCTACCCGGTAACTATAAAGCTTCACCATATGTTGCAGTACCTGACGATCAAGGAAGAACTAAGCCTTAAAATGCAGAATCAAGGCAGAACTGAACAAACATTTGAACACAGAAGTTGCTACAAGGCTGGACAAGAAGATCACTTAGCAAAGCTTTTCTCTGCTCAAACTCTAGAGAACTATTCCAATACCAGTAGTCCTCACTCAACAACAACCTCTTGTTCAGTGACCATTTGAAGTTACGCTGGCGTTGTACAAGCAGGACTTGTGACAGATTCTCATAGTTGTGACCGTTGCAGCATCTCCACACTCATGTGACTGCAATTCAGGTCCCAAATAAACTGGCTTGCAATTACAACACCGCAGTGTCCCGCCATCTAATAATCACCATGTCCGTCTCCCAACCACCAAAGGCATTGGGGCAGCCAGCGGGAAGTCGCAAAGGATAATGACGTTGACTGTAGGAGGCTGCAACCATGCGATATTCACTTAACGGCGGCAACTGGGACTGCTGGAACTGCCTTCATAGGTTGGCAGTCCCATGAAGTTGTGCCTTACAACCATATCGCTTAGTGACGGAGTTCCAGGACGCAATTATGGTTGGTGAGTAAGGACTATCCATAACACTGGGTAGACATCAGCAGAAGATGCCTCCGTGCAGGACGATTGCGGAGTTCAGCCTTCCTTAAATATACTGGGCCTATAACTCCCAAGAATTCCTTGCAGCTAGGGAATTGTGGGAATTAAAACGGCAATATGGCCGGAATCAACAAGGGGTGGGAAGCTGCTTTAATCTAGCCCATGATATCCAAGGCAGAGAATCCGCTGCTGCCGTTGCTCATACAGCTTTCGATTCTTACCATCCTCTTTGCATTCTTTGCCAAGGCAGCAAATTCAGGAGAGCTGGAATTCTCATAGGCATCGATGAACCGTGTGCCTATCAGCCTCATGTAGCCACTGTATGGCTTCTGCACAAGGGCAGCCCTGTCTAGAAAAATAACCAAGAGTGGACAGAGGTCAGAATCAGCAAAAATATTGGACAGGTGTTCTGGACCAGCTCCCCAAATATGACAAACCCTCTGAAGTTAACTCAAAGTTCCTTTATTAGGAGCGTCAGCAGCCCCGGCAAAAATTTTCTCTCTCACCGCAGGCTAACAAGTCCATCCAGCAGGGAGATGAATAGTTGTCTGTCACATCTATTCACCTCTGCCCCTTGCCTTTTATCCCCAGAGCTAGAATGGGGCTTCACTAGCAGCCGTGGCTCTTACATCCCAAGAACCGGCCCATAGATTTCCACTGCTCTCCTCTCCTCTGCCTTCTGCACATCCGTGCGTCAGGCACTGGACCCAGACGTTCCTCCTCTTCCTCATCAACCACCTCCAGACCTGGGGGCTGTTGACTCTCTATCTGAGGGTTGACGGACGGCTCAGGCTCTGCCTCTGTTTCTCTCTCTGCCAGCTCCATTCCCTCTTCCCCCTCTCTCTGCTTGCCTTGATGCTGACCTGACTCCCACGCCTACTCCTCCTCTGATTTGGCTGCTGGAGGGGCCAACAGGCCACAACACTAAGGCACTTTCTGCTAGCAACCCAGAATGTCTGGAACAAACAGATACCCGTTCAATTATTTGGAAAGTGTCATTCCCTCCATCCTTTCACCTTGTTGCTTCCTGAGTATTACAGCTGAAACCCATCTGGAAGACAACTGTAAAATCTAACCCTTTACTGGGCAAGCTAAATACATTCACCAGGACTAGAAACTCAGCAGTTCTCTTTTACAAGTGGTTCAACCCCCAGATCTTGGAGCGTGTGGATTTATTTAGATATAGAGTTGGTTGAATCCATCACAGGTTATTAAGCAATGTATTAGTTGTTCTACCTTAACGTATTATAATTCGTAACCTATTTTTAGTTTGGAGTGCAAGCTGAACCTTAACCAGGGATGGGTTTAAAATTTTTTTAGCAAGGGGTTCTCTGCCCTGTTTCTGGGTGGGCGTGGCCATGGTGGGCGTGCACCACAGTAGGAGGAGAACGTTTTTTGCCCTCCCCAGGCTCCAGAGGCTTTTCTCGAGCCTCCGGGAATGCGAAAATGGCCTCCCCAGGCTCCGGAGGCTCTCTGGAGGCCAGACATGGGCCCGTTTCCGGCCTTCACAAACTTCTGGTAGGCCCATTTTTTGCTCTCCATGAGCCTCTGTGTGCACCCTGCACTTACCTGCATCCAAAATGGGCCACGTGGGGACTCCTGGGATGGGAGGGGAGGGGCGGGATGAGCGCCAGGAATGGGATCAGGAGGTTCTCCAAACTGCACAGAATCTTAGCTAAAGGTTCTCCCAAACCCCTGCAAACCCACAGCAGCCCACCCCTGACCTTAACACAACTTACATTTGAAGTGCCAAACCAGCAGCCCAACCAACAGAGAAATGAGCAGGGAGATGGATACCACGATGACTACCACTACCCAACGTTTTGGACCACGCTTCTCAAGCTTCTTGGTGTTCATGGTGGGCAGGAACTCCACCCCTTCCTCAAGGCCGTTCATGTCCTGGAAGAAGACAGACAGAGATGATCAGGTTGCATCTTAGTACATCCAAAGTCTCAATCCTTAAGTACCCCATGGACGCTTTCTCATCCAAATATATTCAACAGGGTCTTCTCCCCAGACACACATTGCAAGATATGTTTCCGCTCGACGTGACTCCACTTCCAACCGATACCTGAATATTTCTTCAGACTGGTAATAGAACAAGGCCTCAAGTGCAAAGCAACCTCATCTTATTTCAGTTCTTTTCTCCAGCTCCTGAGTCCATTTCTCAGAATGTGTTGCCCGAGACAATTCTCTGAGCTTGGTTGTTTTCTTGCACAGGTTTCATTACCCAGCTGGATAACTTCACCATGCTAGCACTGATGTGGTTATCTAGTTTGGTAATGAAATGCCTGTCAGAAAACAACTGCGCTCAGAGAGCACCAATGGCAGCACAGTTTGGATGGATGGAAACTGATCCAGGAGAGATTCAACCTAGAAATAAGGAGAAATTTTCTGACCGTGAGAGCAATCAACCCATGGAGCAGAAGTTGCCTTCAGAAGTTCAATTGTCTCCCACCAGCCGGTTCGCTCCCACAGAGAGGGCCTCCTCAGGGTGCCATCAGCCAGACAATGCTGGCTGGCGACCCCCAGGGGGAGAGCCTTCTCTGTGGCAGCCCCTACTCTCTGGAACGATCTTCCTCCAGAACTGAGAACGATCTCCGACCTCCGGATTTTTCATCGGGCCCTGAAAACTTATCTTTTTCAGCTTGCCGGTCTAGCCTGATCCCTGTTGAATTTTAAATTTTTAGAGTTTTTAGAGTTGTTGTATTTTAATATCTATTTGTTTTTAATTTTCAGCCAAATTTATATTTGTTTTATAATATTTTAACTTTTATGTATTGGTTTTTTACTCGGCTGTCCACCGCCCTGAGTCCGTAAGGAGAAGGGCGGTATATAAGTTAAATAAATAAATAAATAAATAAATAAATAAATAAATAAATAAATAAATAAATAAATAAATAAATAAAGTTGTGGGAGCTTCATCACTGGAAGCTTTCAAGAAGAGATTGGACTACCATCTGTCAGCAATGGTGTAGGGTCTGCTTGGGCAGGGGGTTAGACTAGATGACCTACAAGGTCCCTTCCAACTCTGTTAATCTGAAAACAAGTTTGACTCTTAGCTACAAATATTTTCTCCTATTGGATTAGACTGGCCCTGCGTACAAAGCTTTGCTAGATGGCACTAACAAGGAAGTCCTTTCCATCCGTAAAGACTTAGCCCTGCCATCCTTAAGGCAATCCAAAGTACCCAGAAGGTACTACAAGTTCCATCAGTCACAGCACGTAGAAGCACCAGGTGTGAACAATGGCCAAGAAGGACATCATGCTGCAAAAAACCAATCCGGTCCAACATTTGGGTCAATTGTTGAAGCTCACAAAGCAAGGGAAAAAAAATCTCAAGCATGATTCAATGCTTTATTTATTCTCTCTTACTTTCCTCCTTACTTTTAATCTCTTACTTTTAATTAGCTTTTCCTCTGTTGGATTTTCTTTTTTTCTTTTTACCCTTTAAACTCCTGGGATTAACTGACTTGTGTTTTAAATTGCTCTGGGTCACACTGCAAACCAACTCGCCATAACATTTGCGGCTGTTAAAGGAAGCAGGGCTGACAGGCAGATGGACAGACACAACATCCTTTGTTTCTCTCACTCCTCCCCCCCCCCCAGAATAACATGTGATCCTTTCGCATTTATTTCAGTGCTCAAGGGGAGTAGGACTACCCCTCCTAATCAGGGATGGGCTGCTGGGGTTCACAGGGGTTCAGGAGAACCTCTAGCTAAGATTCTGTGCAAACCCCCCAAATCCTACTCCTGGCTAGCCCCTCCCCTCCCCTCCCCTTCCAGAAGTCCCCCTGCGGCCTGTTTTGGATGCGGAATTTCAGGAAGGCCTCCAGAGGGCCTCTGGAGCCTGGGGAGGCCATTTTTGTCCTCCCAGAGCCGGGATGGTGAAACTATGGCACGGGTGCCACAGATGGCACGCAGAGTCATATTGGTGGGCACGCAAGTGTTGCCCTAGCGTGCATGCACGCATCAGCCAACTGATTTTCAGGCCTTCCGGTCCCACCGGAAGTCAGGAAACTGGCTGATTCCGGCCTCCGGAAGGCCTCCCGGGGGGATGGGGAAGGCTGTTTTTGCCCTCCCCAGGCTCCTAGAAAGCCTCTGGAGCCTGGGGAGGGTGAAAAACGGGCCTACTGGGCCCACCGGGCCATCACATGCCAAAAGCAGGAGGAATGTGGGAGGAGGGTCACGTGTGCATGTGCGGGAGGGCAGGGCACATTGAATTATGGATGTGGGCACACGCACCCGTGACCCCCCCCCGCTCCCCCCGCTTTTGGCACGCGATGGCAAAAAGGTTAGCCATCACGGTCCCAGAGGCTCGAAAAAAGCCTCCAGAGCCCAGGGAGGGCAAAAACACCCCTCCCCCCACAATGATGCAGGAGGCTGACTAGGCCACGCCCACACCGCAACCGGGCAAAGAACCCCTTGCTAAATTTTTGAAGCCCCTGCTGCTTCTCAGCCCATCCACCTGCCCTACCACCAAGAGTTTTCACGGCTTGCCAGCAACCGTCTGAATTATAATACCTAGCAAGCCATTCTCCCAGCCAAAGCACATATGCAAAGGTTATCTCAATATTTGATTCCAACAAAGACTATAGGGAAACATAATTGCTACTGTGCCATAGTTTCTTTTTCTTGACATGTTATAAGAGTGCAGGAGCAAATAAAAGCCCATCGATTACTGGAAGACATTAAAAGAGAAGCAACTGAGAAGCAACCATGGAGGACAATACTACGTATTTCAGGTCTAAATCCAAGTTCTCCCATCAAAGAAAAAGCGGAGCTCTGTAGCACTGTATCTGAAAATGAAAAGCGCAGGGTGAGAACAACAGCTAGCCATGTTACACTCAGGTTAGGTGGCAGAATTCGAACTGGAGACTCTAGTTTCTCAGTCTGGGGGAAAAAAAACTGCAATCCAATCTGCTTAAACCAAGAATCAAAAAATGGAGAAATCCCTTAACCCTTTTTGTCCATCTTTTCCAGCTTCTAGGACCTTGGGCCAGTCTTGGTGAGCCCGACCCACCTCACAGGGTTCTTGTTGTGGGGGAAATAGGAAGAGGGAAAGGAGGTGGAAATGGTTGCCACCTTGAGCCGTTTGTAAAAATAACAAAGGCGGGATGCAAAATAAATACACAAATAAAACTGTGTTGGATTACAATTACTTTCCTGTGGGTTGGGAAAGGCCGTTCTAGCACACAGAAACTCTGAATACACAGCTGGAGGACCTGCACACTCATTCCCAGAAACTGCAGGGACATTTGAGTATTGCTTGCACACTCACCGAGGAGTTTCAGGAACTCCTCTTTTCTCACTGGCCCAACCCAACACCTCTCTAGCACCTGAGAGTCAATCCGGCCGAAACAGGTTGTCTCACCAGGGCCACACCTGTGCTACGCTCTTGGCAGCAAGAGTGCCAAGGTGATAGAATCCCCTCTATAAATATTTCTACAGACTCTTTTGTTCTTGGGCACCAACCCAGCTTGAGTTAACAACCTACTTCTTCCTGGAACCTTTCAAGAATGACAATTTGAAGGGGAGTAAACCACCTTCCCAAAGAAAATAGAAATGACACTCAAGGAAAGGTAGGATGGAACCTACTTTCCATCTCAGGCAGGTGGATGCTACCTTACCGTGCAGGCAAGCACACCTGGAGGGGAGATCATTCTGTCTCCCCAGCTACGTTCTTTCTCTTTGACCTGATAAAGGTGGATGGACGTGACACTTTGTTAAACCTACCTGTGGGGAAAATAATCTAGCAACTGGGGAAGGGTTCAAATCTCCTATTGTACAGCCAGATCGCGCCATTCATCCGCGTAATGAATTTTCTCACCGTTCCTTGAAATTTTCCTCCAAATACACATTTTTGCTGGGTTTTTTGAGCCCATTAAATTCTGCTCACAGTTATAAAACTTCAAGTTTCGTTCTTTGCCAACCCACTTCAAACGTTCAACCCAGGGGTGGGCTTCGAAACATTTTTAACAAGGCGTTCTCTGTCCGGTTGCTAGGTGGGCGTGGCCTAGTTGGCCTCCTGCACCACAGCAGGGGAGGCGTTTTTGCCCTCCCCAGGCTCCGGAGGCTTTCCTCGAGCTTCCAGGAGGGCGAAAACTGCCTCCCCAGGCTCCAGAGGCCCTCTGGAGGCCTTCCCAAACTTCCAGTAGGGCCGTTTTTCGCCCTCCTCGAGCCTCTGCACATGCCCTGCACTTACCTGCATCCAAAATGGGCCGCATGGAGATTCCTGGGAGGGGCAGAGTGGGAGGGGCCAGCAGGAGTGGGATTTGGGGGTTCTCTGAACTGCACAGAATCTTAGCTAGAGGTTCTCCCAAACCCCTGCAAACCCAGCAGCCCACCCTTGTTTTTATCACATATGTTTATAATCAGGGATGGGCTCTAAACATTTTTATTATCGGTTCTGTCAGCGTGGCTTATTTTGTGGGTGTGGTTTGATGGTCATGTGACAATTCTTTAGGATTTAGCAGAGATACTGGTCTACCAGGCTTTTAACTGCTTGCAGAGCTGTACCAGTCTACCCATTTGTTTTTGGAGGCACCAGTCTACCCATTTGTTTTTCGAGCACACAGGTCTACTACCACACTGCCTTTTAACACTGATCAGCTGTAGGGCGGCCCTTTGAAGCTCCGCGGCAACAGTTTAAACAGGTTTTTTCCTTCTAGACAATCAGCTGGGACTTGGGAGGTAGCGAATAGATTGAGGGTGGGGCCAAATAAAAGGTAAGAATAATGCGGGGGGCAGGCAGGAGGGCCCAGGTCCCGAACAAACAGAACCAGTTCGGTGACATCATATTGTCACCGTTACTGGCTCGGCCGAACTGGGCCAAACCCACCACTGCTTACAATGGCTTTCCAGACTCCTGGCTTTTTTCTTCAGACAATAGGAACTATGTTTATTTTTATTTATTTGTTTACTTGTATCCCGCCTTTATTACTTTTATAAATAACTCAAGGAGGTGAACACACCTTCCTACTCCTAGTTTCCCCACAACAAACAATTCTGTGAGGTGGATTGGGATGGGAGACAATGACTGGCCCGAAGTCACCCAGCCACCTTTCATGGTTAAGGCAACACTAGAACTCTCAGCTACTGGCAATTAGCCCAAAGTCATCCAGCTGGTTTTCATGGCTAAGGCGGGACTTACAAGTGTGAACATATATTCAGACATGTATATATCCATTTCTGGGGTTTTCATTTTAGATTTCTCTTCTTCCCCACTGGTATTTGGTCACCATGGCCAAGGTGGTGCAGTGGTTAGAATGCAGTACTGCAGGCTACTTCTGCTGACTGCCAGCTGCCTGCAATTTGGCAGTTCGAATCTCACTGGCTCAAGGTTGACTCAGCCTTCCATCCTTCTGAGGTCGGTAAAATGAGGACCCAGATTGTTGAGGGCAAGATGCTGACTCTGTAAACTGCTTAGAGAAGGCTGTAGAGCACTGTGAAGCGGTATATAAATCTAAGTGCTATTGCTATCGCTATTTTCTTCAAAGTCATGGAAAGCAACTGGCCTTTGTTGATATAATGGTTCTCACAAGCCTGGGAACTTTTGGTCTCTGCCCTACTACTTCATTTCTGACACCTGCAATGCTTCGTTTTCCTTTTTCTATTCTGAACTTTAAATGTTGTAAGAGTCAGAACTTGGCTACTGTTCATTTTTAGACACTTTAAAAGGATATGGGAGCTCTCGAATAGCCAGCCTTAAATTTAAGTCTGCTCTATAGAAAGTTGGTGTTGAGGAAAAGAACTGTAGCCAGATATTTCTCTAGAGTTTTACCTCTTACTGCAGCTAAAACTAATTATTTAAACAGAAAGTATAGCCAAAGTTGTCATTTTTTTCTCTTCAACCATCATGATGTTCATCATCTTATTAGTTAGAATTAGATTCCACTTTTCTTCCATAGACTCCTTCAAGGGTGAATAACAACCAAAGCAACCAACTTTTAAAGTTGGTGAAGGTGAGAGAGAATGGCTGGCCCAAAATTGCCCAGGGAGTCTCCATAGAATTTAACCATTACTGTGCAATAATTCAACCTCAAGGAATAATTCTACTTCCTTGTCTCAATCCGAAATCCAAAGATACGTAATTGCCTTGTTATCCCTAAAGTTAGAAAAATTATTTTAGCTCCATCACCGGGAGCTACTAAAATCGTTAAAAAGTGAACCAATTTGAGCTAGTGATGAAGGTACCAAGTTAGAAACCGGGGTGACTGTGAGTTCTAGTTCCACCTTAGGCATGAAAGCTGGCTGAGTGACTTTGGGCCTATCACCAGAAGATGGTGAGTTCTAGTTCCACCTTATGTCACTTGGGTGACTTTGTGTAAATCACTCTCTCTTAGTCCTACCCACCTTGCAGGGTTATCATTGTGGGGAAAACAGGAGGAGGAAGGAGGTATGTTTCCCAACTTCAGTATTTATAAACATTTAGGCAGTTCTTCAGTGGCGGGTTTCACTTATCTTTGCTACCAGTTCGCTCGCATACGCAAAGCGTATTTGATGATGTCCGGGCAGGTGGGTGGAATCTCCCACCGCCACCACTACCGGTTCACACGAACCGGGGGGAACCAGTAGCAACCCACCACTGCAGTCCTTGACATCCAGCTGGGCCCTTAGTGACTTTATGAACATCCATGTGCTTTTCTTGACGATAACACTGAAATATTTCCTAATCCCTCCCATTTTTAAAAAATCTTATATTTCTGATCAACTTATTTCATAAACAAAATGTTTAATTACCTTTAACATTAATTCAAAAAAAAATCTAAAAAGATGTTAGTCTCTAGCAATTTGAAGGAACATAAACTTCTTTCTTTGATCTTGGGCCTCAAATGAACCACCTGTCTTCATCGCATGGATGTATGAAATCCAACCAGAAGGCTGTCACTAATCTAATACTGCTCGGTACTAAATTAATACCAGAAACACATTTTATCCTGTTTAATTTCCTACAAATTATAAAACATTGGGATTAATGAATCCCTGCATTATATGAATTGTATAGGCCAGGGGTCTCCAACCTTGCCAACTTTAAGAGTTGTGGACTTCAACTCCCAGAAGTCTTAAAGTTGCCCAGCTTTGCTGGCTGAGGAATTCTGGGAGTTGAAGTCCATGAGTCTTAAAGTTGCCCAGCGTTGCTGGCTGAGGAATTCTGGGACTTGAAGTCCACAAGTCTTAAAGTTGCCCAGCTTTGCTGGATGAGGAATTCTGGGAGTTGAAGTCCACAAGTCTTAAAGTTGCCCAGGTTGGAGACCACTGGTATAGGCCACCCATCTTACCTCAAGATAACTCTGATGAATGAAATCTAATGAAAAAAAACCTCAGCATATATGTTTTTGACCTCCAAAAAGACTAGAAAGTGACAAGAGAACAGTTTTGCAAAGCTATTCAGGAAACGGACTGTTTGTAATCATTCACCAAAGCTGATTTCCTTCTTCAAGAAAGAATCTTGCCACATTGCTATTGTGTAACTTGGTTTCATTTGATCAGTTTGGAGACTATCTTCATTGGATGACTCACTGCTCACTTTAAACGCAGTGAAAACATGTGGAAGTTAGACCATATATGGATTTAGTTGGGTCAGCAAAGCAAAACTAACTTAAGAGGTTTTACCAGAATAGAGATTGCTCCTTTTTTCTTCCTCTTTACTCATCTCCATGTGGAGGTCAAGGACTGCTAAGAACATTCAGAGCCGTTTCAGACACCCACGCAAGTTTAAAAATATATCGATACAACTATCCACCGCTATCTAACTAGAAACACAAGAGTGGCTAAATTGTAGACAATGTGGTTTGAACTCTGCTGTAACAGTATGTTGGAAGAAATGTCCATCTGGGTTCAGTTCCAAGTGGGGAGAAAGACACTGGAAATATGGAGGCTGGTTGGAAAGATGGTTTAATGGAGCAGAACTATCAAGTACAGGGCCCTGGTGCAGCTGAACACATGGGTTTTAGAGTGAGGGGTTTTTATACTCTTTCTTGGGCTTTGAACTTGAGCTTCCTGTTCCTGTGGCAAGAACATGTATCCTATTGGTGGTAGGTAGACTCCCATGGGACCATGTGGGATCATGTTTGTCTGAGTCAAGTTTAAAAATACATCGCTACAACCATCCATCTAGATCTAACCAGAAACACAAGAGTGACAAAATTGTAGGCAGAATTTAAAATGTGGTTTGAACTCTGCTGTAACAGTAGATAAATCACGGTTTCTAATCAGGGTATGAGAAATCAGGTCAATGTCTACGACAATATTTTTCAATCTCAACAACTTTAAGCTGTTTGAACTTTGGCTCTCAGAATTTCCCAGCCACAATGATTGCTGGCTGGGGCAATTCTGGAAGCTGAAGTCCAAGCAGCTTAAACTTGCTGAGGTGGACAAACACGAGTCTAGAAAATATTGGAGAAAGAAAATAATGTTGCAACACACCTTTACAAACTATGCATGGAATGAGCAATTATCCCTTAACTAGAGGATTTTTTGGCCACGGTAATACCAACCTATCATATTAACAACACAAAGCTGCAATGCATGTTATCGCTTCCTTCCCCCACCAGTTCTTCTATGGACACCCATATTCTTAGATTTATACAGTTGTCCATCAGTGAAAAAGCATAACTAAAGAAAGTTAAACAAAAACACATGCATGCACACGTATCAAAATAATTTCAGAATTCTCCCTTTTCACTGGCAGTCACAGAAAGATAGAACATATTTGTGGATTCCCCAAAAATAATAGTGAACAACAGAAGATCCAGAATTACCAGCCAAACTCATTGCTAAATGCTGACTATAAAATATTTATGGCAATAATAGCAGACAGAATTAAAAACATATTGAACGAAATTATAGTTTTGGACCAAAATGGATCCCTACCCAACAGATATATAAAAAATAATATAAGAATTATCATCAATGCTTTAGAATATTATGAAGCTCACCCTGAAAAACAGGTAGCTGTGATATTTTTTTGGATGCGCAAAAAGCTTTCGACAACTGAAACTAGGACTTTATGATGAATCAATTAATAAGAATGAATTTTGGAAAAAAATTCATAGAAATGATTAAAACCATATATACTACACAGAGGGCAAAAATAATAATTAATGGGGAACAAACAGAAAGCTTTGGGATAAGCAAAGAAGTAAGACAGGGTTGTCCGGTGTCTCCTCTGTTATTCATTCTGTTTGTGGAGATACTAATGTCTCAAATTAGAGATAATTTGGAAATAAAGGGATTAAAAATTAAGTCACAAGAATATAAAGTCCAACTATTCGCAGACGATTTGGCATTTATTATTGGGGAACCTTTATAATCTGGACCTACTTTATTGCAAGTAAAGTAAACCAATTTGGCACGACAGAACATATTTGTGGATTTAACTGAGAACAGATTCTAGAGGAAGAAGGAACAGAACCCCAATTACAGGTTGGTCAAAAATTCTGAGATTATTCATTTTTAAGTCATGCACTTCCCCTCTTTCACTTGGAAGCGTCAACTAAATACAGTTTGCAACATCAAGCATTACTCAACTCTCCAACAAAGATAAAACCACCACAGTTGGAAAGGTCAACCTTGGGCCCCATCTACCTTGCACACAAAGCTTTTCAGGTGAATTTATTTCCTGCACTTTCAAATACTTGGACGACTGTGAACGTTGAAATGGAGAATAAGTTAAATAAAAGAGATGTCACTTCTGCAATCCAGGGACAAGGCTCAAAGAATTAAACACTGTTAAGACCAATATATAAAGCTACGTAGGCAAATCATAATGGCAAACACATGCAGTCAAAAGATCCTTTTGAGGAGTGTAAGGGATGTCCTAGTCTGGGAAACTTGAACAGATCCAACTCACAACCTGCCGATTTGCTTCCAGGTGCAATTCAAGGTGCTGGTTGTCACCTTTAAAGCCCTTCATGGCTTGGGACCAGGTTATCTGAGAGACTGTCTCTTGCCGGTCACATGTACCCGACCCACTAGAGCGGGAAGAGAAGGAATGTTGCGGGTCCCATCTCCTACGGAGATACACCCGGTGGGAAGCAGAAGAAGGGCCCTCCTGTGGGTGGCTCCCTCTCCCTGGAACTTCATCCCCCCCAGAGATTAGATTGGTCCCCATTCTAACACTCATCTGGAAGGCACTGAAGATGTGGTTCTCCCAGTGGGGCCTGGGGAACACAGAGCGGGATGGATGGAGCCCATTAAATGGCTCGTGTGATATTTTGTTGCCGGGATGGGGGGTTATTATATTATATTATTAATTTATTATGTGGTTATACTCTTCTATTAGTATATTTTATATTTTATTTTATTAGTGTTATTGTTTTATATATGGGGTTTTTATATTCCTGTAAGCCGCCTTGAGTCCCCCTGTGCAAATCGGCGGCAAAATAAATTTCCTAAAATAAATAAATAAAATAAATAGCAGTGTTCCAATATCTCAAAGGCTGCCGCAAAGAAGAGGGAGTCAAGCTATTCTCCAAAGCACCTGAGGTAAGGACAAGAAGCAATGGGTGGAAACTAATCAAGGAGAGGAACTAATCAAGGAGAGAAGCAATTTAGAACTAAGGAGAAATTTCCTGACAATTCAACCTATCAATCAGTGGAACAACTTGCCTCCAGAAGTTGTGAATGCTCCAACACTAGATGTTTTTAAGAAGAGGTTGGATAACCATTTGTCTGAATTGGTGTAGGGTTTCCTGCTTAAGCAGGGGGTTGGACTAGAAGACCTCCAAGGTCCCTTCCAACTCTGTTATTCTATTCTAAAGGTAAATAAGTGAGTGAGTTATTTCTAAATAAATAAACCTACTGCAGTCACTGCTAGTTGCAGAAACACAATAATATGCCACAAAACACAATCTTGGGTCTTCTTGTTCAATGATGCAGGTGGCTTTACAGTTAGAGAGGGGAGGAAGGAGGAAGAAACATAAGCATGCAGGAGATTTCAGGTTGAACGACAGGTGAGAAGGTAGTCAGCATAAGATCAAGCCTCCTAATTTATATAAAGGAATATATAGGGAAAGATATTTGGGTTATGATTAATATACAAAAAAAAAGATAGCCATATAAGTAACTGATTTATATCAAAATGTTGGATTGTATTACTTAAGGAAATGTATGTTATAAAATAACCGAGTTTATTATTCTTATAAGAAAGGAATTCTTCTAATACCACATAATTAATTAATTTGAAATATGTGAGGGGTACAACATATAAGAGAAGAGAAAAATTGAATTTAGTTAAGATCAGAGGTGAGAATGAAGGGTAACATTGGCTTTTTTTAAAAAATAGAAGAGAATAAATAGCATGGCAAAAAGGAAGTATAGAAATAGTAAATTTAGTTGAAATAACTAAAAACCGTTTTAATTTTTGAATCGGCCAAATACTCTGTTCAGAAAAAAATACATTGTATGTTTGTATGTGTGTTTGTGTAAAAATTGTAAATTTAATTAAAATAACTAAAAACCGTTTCAATTTGTGAATCGGCCAAATACTCTGTTCAAAAAAATGCATTGTATGTTTGTGTGTGTGTTTGTGTAAAAATTGTAAATTTAGTTGAAATAACTAAAAACTGTTTCAATTTGTGAATCGGCCAAATACTCTGTTCAGAAAAAATACATTGTATGTTTGTATGTGTGTTTGTGTAAAAATTGTAAATTTAGTTGAAATAACTTCAAGCTGTTGAAATTTGTGAATCGGCCAAATAGTCTGTTCAGAAAAAATGCATTGTATGTTTGTATGTGTGTTTGTGTAAAAATTGTAAATTTAGTTAAAATAACTAAAAACCGTTTCAATTTGTGAATCGGCCAAATACTCTGTTCAGAAAAAATGCATTGTATGTTTGTATGTGTGTTTGTGTAAAAATTGTAAATTTAGTTGAAATAACTAAAAACTGTTTCAATTTGTGAATCGGCCAAATACTCTGTTCAGAAAAAATGCATTGTATGTTTGTATGTGTGTTTGTGTAAAAATTGTAAATTTAGTTGAAATAACGAAAAACTGTTTAAATTTGTGAATCAGCCAAATACTCTGTTCAGAAAAAATGCATTGTATGTTTGTATGTGTGTTTGTGTAAAAATTGTAAATTTAGCTGAAATAACTAAAAACTGTTTCAATTTGTGAATCGGCCAAATACTCTGTTCAGAAAAAAATACATTGTATGTTTGTATGTGTGTTTGTGTAAAAATTGTAAATTTAGTTGAAATAACTAAAAACTGTTTCAATTTGTGAATCGGCCAAATACTCTGTTCAGAAAAAATGCATTGTATGTTTGTATGTATGTTTGTGTAAAAATTGTAAATTTAGTTGAAATAACTAAAAACTGTTGAAATTTGTGAATCGGCCAAATAGTCTGTTCAGAAAAAATGCATTGTATGCTTGTATGTGTGTTTGTGTAAAAATTGTAAATTTAGTTGAAATAACTAAAAACTGTTTCAATTTGTGAATCGGCCAAATAGTCTGTTCAGAAAAAATGCATTGTATGTTTGTATGTGTGTTTGTGTAAAAATTGTAAATTTAGTTGAAATAACTAAAAACTGTTTTAATTTGTGAATCGGCCAAATACTCTGTTCAGAAAAAGTGCATTGTATGTTTGTATGTGTGTTTGTGTAAAAATTGTAAATTTAGTTGAAATAACTAAAAACTGTTTCAATTTGTGAATTGGCCAAATACTCTGTTCAGAAAAAAATGCATTGTATGTTTGTATGTGTGTTTGTGTAAAAATTGTAAATTTAGTTGAAATAACGAAAAACTGTTTCAATTTGTGAATCGGCCAAATATTCTGTTCAGAAAAAATACATTGTATGTTTGTATGTGTGTTTGTGTAAAAAATAAAAAAAAAACTTTAAATGAAAAAGATCAAGCCTTCTAAATTGACTCTTACTCACAACAAAAGCCACAGCAGAAAATTCGCCAGAAGATCAACCAAGGCAAAAGAGAAACCAGCTTTAAGAGAAAACCAGTTTCAGGTCTAGTCCATTCGTCATGAAGAAGTGATGGTTGATGTACGTCATCAACCACTTGCAGTATCTAAGCGTGGGTATTGCTATGAGCTCATCCCAACGGCATGTACTCATTGCGGAAATGTAAAACACTTCCCTCAATAGAAATCCCCAGAGTAACTGAGAGAAAAGGAGGAGACAACCTCAATTAAAATGAAGTTAATTGATTCAAACCATTCAGGAAGAGGAAAAAGAGAAGCTGTTAAAAGCCTGTAGCAGGAAGACATCTGAAGACCAACCAACTGATCGCGGTTACATTTCCAAAGTTAACAGGGTCCCAAAAAAAATAAAAAAATAAGGGAAGCACCCACAGGGAAAAAAAACACCAGTCCCCAAGGGTCTAGCCCACAATTCAGATTTCACAAGGTCACATTACAGATTTTGTCATTTGCTTTCCACCTTTCCCTTGCTGCAAATCGTAAAAAGTAATTACCTGCCATTTTAAAAAAAAACGACTATTGGAAAATGATTCTGGTTAATCTTTACCAGAGCTGGCCAAGAGACACATAAAATATGAGAAAGAGATATCCAAACCAGGAAATCTTATTTCTGTCATGAATTCCCTTGTTAAGTTTTGGCGGTAACTGTAGCTAAGCCAACGGTAGCTTAAAGTAGTGGCAAAATTGTGGAAGCCTTTTGGGGAAAATGTATTTTTGGGGTTTGATGGCTAATAACACCACTTTTTTGGGGGTGGGGGAGTTTCAAGATAATCCTATTCCACTGCTGGAATGGCCTGAGAATAGCCCAGACCTTCACCCAATTGAAAATCTATGGAGCCGATTAAAGAAACTTGTTAGTCAGAAGTGATCCAGCAATAAAACCCAGTTAATAGAAGCCATCATTCAATCTTGGTTTCATATTATAACAGCGGCAGAACTAAAAGACTTGGTTCACTCCATGGGAAGACTTTAGCATTGTAATTCCTGCTAAAGGTTACCCAACTGTTAACTGACGTGGTGATAATTTTTGTATATCTTGTTTTTTCTATGGTGATCATTTTTGTATATCTCGTTTTTTCTACATTTCACTTTTCTTCTTTATACTGTAACTGTTTTTTCTAATAGCATATCCTTCATAATTGCATTACATTCTTGATTCAATTATCTTTCCACTGATATAGAATTTTATGGTACAACTCCAAAAGAAAGTGGTGTTATTAGCTAGTTTTAGAAAATACACTGTTCCCAAAAGGTTTTGGCCACTACTGTTATCTAGTACTGTGGAGGTTTAGTTGAGAATAAGCCCTGGACAGGTGAAAGAGTGCCTCAAATCCTCATTTTAATTGTGCCTCAATTTAAATAACACTAGTTATTTTATTACTGTTTTCCAAACTAATTTGATAAAACAGATATTAATCCTGCCGATTATTTTCTATTCTTTTGTAATCCTATGCAATCCTAGTTTGCATTAACAGAGGGACAGAGTCAAGATCACATACCGCTCTCTAAAGCTGTAGTAAGACCACACTTAGAAAACTGCATCCAGGTTTGGTCATTATATTATAAAAGAGATGTAAAGGTTTTGGAAAGAATGCAGAAGAGCAGCCAAGATGATTAGGGAGCTGGAGGCTAAAACATACGAAGAACAGCTGTAGGAACTGGGTATGGCTAGTCTAGTGAAAAGGACTAGGGGTGACATGATAGCAGTCTTCCAATATTTGAGGGGTTGCCACAGAGAGAAAGGGTTCAAGCTATTTTCCAAAGCATCAGAAGATAAGAAGCAATGGATGGAAACTAATCAAGAGGAGAACCAACCTAGATCTAAGGAGAAATTTCCTAACAGTGAGAACAATTAACCAAGTGGAACGGCTTGTCTCCAGAAATTGTGGGTGTTCCATCACTGGAACCTTTCAAGAAGAGATAAGACAATCTGGAATGGTACAAGGCCATTGCATGCCTCTCGGTGGGCATGCAAGCTGTTGCCCAGCTCAGCTCCATCGCACATGTGCATGTGCCTCCCGTTGGCCAGCTGATTTTCGGGTCTCTGCCATGCATGCGTGGGGGGGTGGGGCACATGCAGGAGGTGCATGCATATGCACAGGGGGTCTCGTGTGCATGTGAGGGAGTGGGGACCATGTGTGCATCACATGCGGGGAGAGCACATGCCCTCCCCGTCCTGTTTTTGATCCCAGGAGGCTGCAGGGAGCCCTACAAGGCCCATAGCGGGGTGGGCAGGGTCACATACACATGTGTGGGATGTCATGGGGTCATGTGTGCATGTGCAGGGGGGAGTGCATGCATGCGCAGGGGTGGGAGGATGTCATGTGTGCATTGCATTATGGGTGCCGGCATGCATGCATTCTGTCAGCACATGCATACGTGCTTTTGGCACGCGATGACAAAATGGTTAGCCATCACTGGTATATGGTCTCCTGCTTAAGCAGGGGGTTGGACTAGAAGACCTCCAAGGTCCCTTCCAACTCTGTCATTCTGCTGCTCCTTACACACTGACACAGATGACTATATTATTGACTTGGGCAATTGTCAACAGATATAAAACATTTACAGCAACCTGGCCGGTAGAACAGAACAGTTGATCCAGTACATAGCCACAGTCCTAAATTTATCCCTGAGAGTCCTTCAATAAAGAATCAAAAACCCAACTTTTTTGCTTCCTGATGAATGTATCCATGTCCCATTCCCTTTGTTTCACGTGCTCTTCAAAAATCTTACGTCTCATTTATTTACAGTAAATCCTGGTCCAGCAGAAGGAGCCAGCAAGTCCCAATTTCCAGATCTGCATTGGAACCAGAACACAAAGCCCACACCAAATCCTCTTTGTCTAATCTTAAAGCAACTTACTTAACAGAAAAATCCCATGGATTTTAGTGCCATTTTATTACCAAGCAAATAAGGAAATTTAACTACAAGTTCTTTTTTTTTTTAAACAGTCTAGGACCATGATGGCGAACCACAGGCAATAAAATGGCACACGGAGCCATATCAGTGGGCACGCTCAGCTCTGGTGCACATGTGCATGCTGGTCAGCTGTTTTTTGGGCCTTCTGGGCCCATTGGAAGTTGGCAAACAGGCCGTTTCCAGCCTCCAGAGGGCTTCTGGGGGGGTGGGGAAGGCAGCTTTCGCCCTCCCCAGGCTCCTAGAAAGGCTCTGGAGCCTGGGAAGGGCGAAAAAACGGGCCTACCGGGCCCACTGTGCCATCACATGCCAAAAGTGGGGGAAGCATGGGGGAAGGTCATGCACACATGCATGGGGACAGGGCGCATAAAATTATGGGTGTGGGCACACACGCTGGGTCCCCCCCTCCGCTCCCCCCACTTTTGGCACGCGATGGCAAAAAGGTTAGTCATCACTGGTCTAGGAATGCTACACTAAAACCAGGGGGATTTAAGAAATGCAAGAAATGACAGGAAACATTCGAATTTTGTGTTTCATTATGCTCTCTCTCCATTGCCCGATTCAAGAAAGATAAAAAGGGTTTGCTAATACGTCATTTTACAAGCCAGAGCCCTCTTTATTCCAAAGATCAACGCTTTCTTTAAAACGATTCTATTTATTCCAGACTGCAACGCTTTTGATCCATAGATGGTTCCAAAATTCAAACACACAACGTTGCAAGGAAGGCTTAAGCTAAGAGTGACAGCTTTTGTATTATCCAGTGTCTGAGTTAAGAGTTTCATATCAAAAACGTTGGCCAAATTATACAATTATTTATTAGAATACCATAGGGCAGAGGAGGTGGTTAAAAGTCAAACGACTGCGTGAGCAAAGAACATTGGGCAATGGTATAAATTTGAATGATTGGGAAATTATTTGGAACAAAAACTATAAACTGACTAGATCAGTAGCGTACAAAGAAAACCAATATAAAATGCTATAGAGGTGGCATTTAGCCCCTGCAAGGTTAGCAAAAATCTACCCAAATACAAATTCAAATTGTTGGAAATGTGGCCACCACCAGGGTACCTTCTTCCACATGTGGTGGACATGCCCCGAAGTGATGAAATTCTGCAAAAAGATTCGGAAATGGATACAAGAAATAATTGGAGAAGATATTGATTTGGCACTGGAAACATTTCTCCTGGGAATATTAAAAAAGGCATACAGGAGAGAAAAGAGGTATCCAATAATACATATTACTTGATATATGTATTGATATATGCTCAATATTGGAAAGAAAAGGGATTACCACCAGAAGAGCATATTATTAGAAAAGTACTTGAATGTGCAGAGATGAGCAAATTAACTTATGAGATAAATGAAGATGAAAATTTGAATTATTATATGGTTTGGGAAGGGTGGTATAAATGGATGGATGATAAAAGAAGGAGTAAGGGATGGTGTGATCATTAAAAGAAATAAGTAACCTAAGAGACACCATGTATGTATCCTGTATATATGTACAAATACTGCTTAACCAATACTAGTAGAATTGTAATACTATGTAATTTGATAAAATTAAAAAAAAAGAGTTTCATATTCTTCACCAATACTAACAGGTTCTCTCTTTTTGCAAATAAACCTGTGAAGCTCAGTTTTTCTCTGCAGTCACAATACCCAAAATTAGACATACAACTTTAAAAAAACAAAAATCACAATTGGTGAGAACTGGAAAAACATGTCAGTTATATCAGCTGCTTGTTTACATTCTGGGTGTGCATTTGATAGGGAGCAATTCGATTTGAGCTGCAATCTCTCTGGCTCTCCATATGAAACAGATCAAAAAAAAAATTTTTTTTAGGTCAGGTTTCCCCTACCTGCAGCTCTTCAGATGTGATAGGCTAGGCTGCTCCTAGCTGGAGGCAAATTTAAAAACGACTTGTGTGTAGGTAGCTCAACATCATGACGGATGAGAATTTTGGATCTGGGAGACCTGAATTCAAAACTCTGTTCCACCCATGGCGTCTATGGTCCAACTGCTCAGCCTTCCATATTTCCGAGTCAGTAAAATGAGGACCCAGATTATTGGGAGAAATATGCCGACTCTATAAACTGCTTAAAAAAGCTATAAAGCACTGTGAAGCTGTATATAAGTCTAAGTGCTATTGTCATTTCCTTCCCTCCCTCCCTCCCTCCCTTCCTTCCCAGTGGTTAGAATGCAGTATTGCAGGTTAAATCTGCCCACTGCCAGCAGTTCGATCCTGAACAGGCTAAGGTTGATTCAGCCTTCCATCCTTCCAAGGTTGGTAAAATGAGGACCAAGATGGTTAGAGGGCAATATGCTGACTCTGTAGAAGTAGTTGTCGATTTACAACATTTAGTGGCCAAAGTTACAATGACTCTTTAAAAAAAAGCAATTTATGTCCATTTTTCACCCTGACCACCTTTGTAGCATGACCATGTGCTCAAAATTCAGATGCTTTGGCATAACTCATACTTGTGACGGTCGCAGTGTCCCGAGGTCATTTTGCAACCTTTTGATCACATTTTGCAACCTTTTGGACAAGCAAAATCAGTGGAGAAGCCAGTTTCTGCGTTTCCAACTTAACCATTGCAGTGATTCACTGAACAAGAAGTGGTAAGAAAACTCATAAAACAAGACAAAACTCACTTAACAAATGTCTTACTTAACCAGAGAAATTTTGGGCTCAATAGTTGTTGTAAATCAAGGACTACCTTATAAACTGCTTAGAGCAATGTTTCTCAACCTTGGAAGCTTGAAGATGGGTGGACTTCAACTCCCAGAATCCCCCAGCCAGCAGCGCTGGCTGGGGGATTCTGGGAGTTGAAGTCCACCCATCTTCAAGCTACCAAGGTTGAGAAACACTGCATTGAGAGAGCTGTAAAGCACTATGAAGCGGTATCTAAGTCTAAGTGCTATTGCTCTCTCAGGTTAGTCTTGTGTTTTCCAACGTCTGCAACTTTAAGTTAGAACAGAATAGAATAACACGTAGAAAGGTTGCATTTTGTGGCACATTATTGTGTTCTACAGCTAGCAGTGGCTATAGTAGGTTTATTTATTTAGAATAGAATAGAATAACAAATAAAATAAAATAAAAATAAAACAGTGTCTTATTTTCGGGGAAACACGATAGCTGGGAAGGTTAACAAAAAAGGGTCCCCAAGCACAGCTAATTGTTAAAGAGCCATGTCGTGGGAGGACGATTCTTCAGGGACCACTTTTGCTACTGCATAGATGGCCTGCCGTCTGAGCGGTGGTAAGAAATAGGGAACTGGGAGCAGGCTGGAAAAGGGCTAGTAAGCTCTTTTAGAAGAAAGAAGACAGCTCCATTTTTGAAACGGGGATTGTAGTAGGATATTAGCCTGAGGAAGTGGCTGGGGGTAAGGTTGCCGTAAAAATGATTCTTGGTAACAGTTGAATCCTTCTTCCCTAACCTGATGACATCTATAAGAACAGAACAGAACAGAACAGAACAGAACAAACAGAGTTGGAAGGGACCTTGGAGGTCTTCTAGTCCAACCCTCTGCTTAGGCAGGAAACCCTACACCACTTCAGACAAGTGGTTGTCCAATCTCTTCTCAAAAATTTCCAGTGTTGGAGCATTCACAACTTCTGGAGGCAAGTCGTTCCATTGATGAATTGTTCTAACTATCAGGAAATTTCTCCTTAGTTCTAAGTTGCTTCTCTCCTGGATTAGTTTCCCCCCATTGCTTCTTGTCCTGCCCTCAGGTGCTTTGGAGAATAGCTTGACTCCCTCTTCTTTGTGGCAAACCCTGAGATATCGGAACATTGCTATCATGACTCCCCTATTCCTTCTCTTCATCAAACTAGACATACCCAGTTCCTGCAACCGATCTTCATATGTTTTAACCTCCAGTCCCCTAATCCTCTTTGTTACTCTTCTCTGCTCTCTTTCTAGAGTCTCAACCTCTGTTTTACATCGTGGAACGTGCTTCCACTCCCAGAATTTTACCCAGCATTCCCCCAGACAGACAGGAAAGCAGACAGACAGAATTCTGGGAGTGGAAGTCCATACAACTTAAAGTTACAGAAGCTGAAAAACACTGGTCTAATTTCTAGGAGATTGATGGAGAATTTGACTGGAGAAAACCCCCTCTCGTGATGTCTCAGCTCCTGGCCATGTTGTTTGGGGTTGCAGAGTACTGCTATTCAGCAATCACTAAAGGACTGTAAGTCTCCTCTTGCAGGAAACAGGAAGACACAACATAGAGAAAACTCCAATGCAAGAACTCACCATATTTTCAGGAAATACTATGTTGGTTAGCTCCGTCATTGCCCCAATAGCGTTTCCTCTCTTATCTTCCCGATTGGTATTTTGATGTTGTAAGGTGCTCTTTACAGCACGAATCTTCCCTACTTTTAAATTGGAATCTTTTCACCAATAAAATCCCCTTTTCATTAAAAGAAAAAGGAGGAATCACCTGGAGACGGAACATTGGATTGTAGCCAGGCAGAGGTGATTTGCTTAGGAGGCAAAACACAAATAAATCCTACCAATAAATACGGAGACACGTTCTTGCGAAGATTATCATTCAAGTTGAAAAAATACTTTTGCAAATTGCAATTGGCGGAGTAGGTGTTTTCGAACCCCATTCTTATTTACTGATATTTTATCATGGTTTATTCCGATTTCTGAAAGCGATAGAGACACTTAATCTTGCAGATTAAAGTCCTTACCACAATTTTTTTTCATACTTCCATGGCTAGTTTGTAAGCTTTGTATTAAGGATTCTAAATGGAAATTTGCAATAATAATAATAATAATAATAATAATAATAATAATAATAATAATAATAACAACAACAACAACAACAAAACAACAACAACAACAACAACAATAATAATAATAATAATAATAATAATAATAATAATAATAATAATAATAATAAATTTATTAAAATTATTATTATTAAAAATAATAATAAATAAATAATAAAAATTGAAGATAAGCAGCAAGAAAAAATCACAAAGTACCGGGACTTGCAAATCGAAGTTGAGCGACTATGGAAAAAGAAATCATGTGTTGTTCTGATTGTAATTGGAGCCCTTGGAGCAATACCCAAAGGGCTACCCCACTATTTAGAAATTCTAAATTTACCGGACTTGAACATTTTGACTCTACAAAAAATCACCTTACTCGGAACAGCTTACATCCTCCGACGATATCTTAACAGTTCCTAGGTCCTTGGTTAGGACTCGAGCTGCTGAGCTATTAACCAGCCTCAAAGACTGTGAATCTCACTACAGATTAACTAATAATAATAATAATAATAATAATAATCCAATGTCTAAGGCATCCCTACCAAAGTAGAAATTAGTTAGACACTGCTGCAAATTAATCCTTTTTGATCTTTTGTAAAAGAAGAGAAATTTTGCAAGACTTTTTTTTTCCATCTCTGTTCATCTTAGCAAGGAGCGTTCTGAGTTGGTTTAGTTTTTCAGCATAAGTCAACTCCCACCCCCCTCAGATTCAGTTAAGTGAATTGTAAACCTTTTCCCCAAAATAGTGCATTTGAAAACATTCTAACCAGAGTAAATCAATTAATGGTTTTCTGGCTTTAGCAACATCTCAAACATATCCATGTAAACATGCATCCTATAAATCAGGCTGCACAGATATAGAAGCTAATTCCCTCGTTGCATTTGCCAAGATAGACTAAACAAATGATGAAAGCAGTCAGGAATGAAAGAGAAACAAAGGAAAGGATCTGTTTAAAGAGAAAGATTTTATATCCTTTTAAGAAGAGAAAGAAGGAAGACCAGATCTACACATGTGTCTGAGCCACATGCAAATAGGACTAACATCTGACAAAATACGAATAGGTGAAAATCATTTCGATTAAGTTTACTAGTGCAAGGTTCCTTTAGGAACAGTATTCTCTTGATGCTTATTTGGATAGCAAACAAAAGTTGTTGGTAGCAATCCCATAATTATGAGAGGGAATGGCCTTTCTTGTACTGGTAAAAAGGTAAGAAAGGTAAGAAGGGTGGGAGGGAGGGAGGAAGGGAGGAGAGAGGGGGAGGAAGGAAGGAAGGAAAGAAGGAGGGAGGGAGAGAGGGAGGGGAAGGAAGGGGGGGAGGGAGGAAAGAAGGACGGAAGGAGAGAGGGAGGAAGGGAGAGAGGGAGAGAGGGAGGGGAAGGAGAGGAAGGAAAGAAGGAAGGAGAGAGGGAGGGAGGGAAGGGAAGGAGGGGAAGGAAGGAAAGAAGGAAGGAAGGGGAGGGAGGGGAAGGAGAGGAAGGGAGGAAAGAAGGAAAGAAGGAAGGAATATAGCATTTGAACAAATGTCCATGGGAAATTGTTACTACAAGAAAAAGGACTGTGCATAACAACTATATACTATATACACGGACCATGTATAATGGCTATGGATTTTATGTAAAAATAACATTTTAGGAAAAAAAGTTCTTGCTTTCCCCGTTACTTGAAGAATCAAAGTAATCTTTTTTTAAAAATCTGCCATTATTATTTCATGGCATTTCTTAATCTGCCCTGATTTCATGGCAGCCATGTAGAGAAGTGGTCAGAATCGAGAGGAGTTGGGATAACTTTCCACAGGATTTCCAGCCTGCGTAGACAATGTCTAATTCATCAAGAATCCACAAGATCAGATAAGGAAGAACAATCTAATCTAAGAGTTACGAGATGGCTTTGTGTATCTCAGCAGGTGATAATACCTGACCAACTTTACTGAGCTTGGAAAGGAAACATGGTTCAACCAGTTAGGTCTTGCCTACATGAGAGAACATTAGGAAGCACCCTATCTCTTAGAAGAAGACAACGGTAAAACACTTATCTATGCTGCCTAGCAAACCTCATTGTTCCCCAGAAACAAGTTCTCCCCAACAGACGAAATTAAGAAGGTATGAAGAAAATGTGGGTCAACATGAATAGCTAGAACATTTCAAACTACTAGGTCAAACTCTTCCTTTCTTTAAGTCCCGGTGGTGAAGTCCACCAATGCAGAGATTGGTTTTGCATGCTACATCTCCCAGCCATTTTTTAAATGAACTATGACAATTTTGAAACTAGATTCGCATTCGTAACAGAAAACCTACACTTTTCTTCTGAAGGAAGTCTTTGCTAGCCTCGCCCACCGAGGAGCAAATGCACAACTTCCACTCTACTTCTCCTCCAACTGGAAAGTCTGCTTGCAATGAAACAAGGAACCGTCTGACCTTGGCAAAAGGCAATGGGTTCATTTGTTGAGCGACTTCAGAACAACACCGAGGAGGAGGGAGAGAGGAATCCACATCTTGGGATCTACTTTCAGTAGACTTCTCAGATCAAGTCTATGTCACACTGAATTCATCTCCTGGTATTTTCACTGTGCGTCCATGTTGTTTTTCTTATAACAAGGAAATGACTTGTGGCATTTTCTAGGATATTCTTTAATCTTCTCCGTTTAGCCTACATCTTGGGGATTTCAGGATAACCTCCCATTCCAACATAAACCTATAACCAGATCCTGTTAACATTCTGAGCCCAGACAAGTTACTAATTACTAAGAATTTTAGGAGGGTATTTTTTTTCAGGATGGGGAAAAAGATGGTCAACTTTCCATGCCCATCCAATGCCATCCTAGTTTTTGACCATGGAAGAATGTGGCAACTCTTTATTTGAATGCATGGGTGAGAAGGGCTCACTACCATAAGATTAAATCTTGTTACTCCTTGTTTAGTCTTGTTACTAAACACACGGATGGTTAAATTTATGTTTTTACCGACAAAGAAATAAAGGGAGATTAGTATAGATCTATTTCAATCTATTTAGATAGATCTATACTATTCTCCCTTTATTTCTTTGTCGGTAAAAACATAAATTTAATACAAAAATAGTTTGTCGCAAAAGCAACTGCCTGAGAAGCAGTAGTGGTTTTCACTTATCTTCGCTACCAGTTCGGGACTGGGAGTGCGCGTGTGGTACTTCTGTGCACGCGCAGTGTGTCTCCCGCCACCACTTCTACCAATTTGCCCGAACCGGGACAAACTGGTAGAAACCCACCACTGCTGCGAAGGCCCCCGGATTGGGGCTGAAAGGCAAAAATGGAAGCAGTATGCTCCATCCCATAATTGGGTAGACCAGGTTGCCCTGATAGACCAGTCCCACTGGAGAAAAAACACACAGAGGGTTGTTTTTTCCCCATCCCAACCAGCTCAAAGTTAAGAGCTTCCCTCAAACTCTCAATGTTTTACAATTCATTTTCATATCAACAGTTGATAAACTATTAATAATCTGTCTCACATGTAAAATGCATCTGTATTACCTCTACCTTTATCCTAATTTAAATCTTCTATCCATGGAACTACTCCATGCCTCAGATGAAGTGAGCCGTAGATCACAGAAGCTTTTTTAATACAATGTATTAGTCTGAAAAGATGCTGCAAGACTTCTTCTGATTTTTGGCCTTCAACCAAAGGTAACTCCTAATGTTTGAATATAAATCTTGCTTTATTTCCTAAGCATTTAGTTTCATCTTATCTTCCTGTTCGGGTAGATTACTGAATGTTGATCATATGACTAAGAGAAACCATAGTATAAAGACATTTCACTTCCCAGTCCAACCCAGAATCTTGAGTGGTGGTTCTCATCCAAGTTCTAATCTGATCCAATCAAAACAGATCCTTAAAATGTATTTATGACAACCTTCCTGCCCAAGAGATAAGACCTTAACTCCTATAATGTTCGGTCAAAAGAACAGAGAAGAATGGACAGCAGTATCACCAAAGATGGTGAAGAAAGATCCAAACTGTATCCAAAACCCTTTGTAATATCATCAACTTAATATATACTTAAGTCTGCTCCATCCTGAAGAGTCAAGGCAATCCATAAATTAGTTAATTTACCCTACCCTTGGCTAGTAAAAATCATGCTTTTTTTTTTTAAGGAAAATGTCTTACATCACTCCCAGCAGAAGACACATGGACTTCCATTTTGGCAAATCCCTAAGAGGAGAAAACTGAAAGCTGAGGTTTACCCACCCCAATACATAGGATTATATCTGTTTTGAAACAGGTTATTGTTTGTTGCCAAGTCGTGTCTGACCAATCGTGACCCCATGGACAACGTTCCTCCAGGCCTTCCTGTCCTCTACCATCCTCTGGAGTCCATTTAAGCTTCAGTGACTCCATCCAGCCACCTCATTCTCTGCCGTCCCCTTCTTCTTCTTTGAAACAGGGACAACAATCCTAAAATCTTTCTCCACTAATGGGTTAAAACAGGAATTAGAAGGTGGCCTTCTAGAAATATCACATTTACAGTGTGGGAAGAAAAAGGTTCTGTATCCCCTAACACAGGGGTCCTCAACTTTGGCAACTTTAAGACTTGTGGACTTCAACTCCTAGAATTCTGGGAGTTGGAAGTCCACAAATCTTAAAGCTGCCCAGGTTAGGGTCTTAACAGGAAGTCTAAATGATCGGAAGCCAATCTTCACCTCTTCAAGATCAAACCAATCCTACCCTTAAATGAAACAACTCTGGAAATATCCAAGAGGTAGGCACTGCTTCGTGTCGCTCATACTGCAAGTCTAATTTCCAACACAAATTCCAGAGCTCAACATTATTTTTAGTTTCAGGATGATTTTTCTTTTTTGTTTGGCCTTCAGTTGTACCAGAGACTTTAATCACCAACCCGTCATCACCACCGTCATCATTGCTCAATTTCAGAGTATTTTAGGTCACTGTGAATACTTTCACTTCATTCTAGAACAGGAAACCTTGAGAAATGCACTGGTAGCATAGTTCCCACCCCCCCGAGTTCTGCTTCAGCAAATGTAGGCCACCACTGGGCCTCCAGAAATCCATCATTCATATACTGCAGTCAATTCAATTTTCCTACCTTTCTTTTCAAAGAATCTGCTGTCAGTCCATCAGATGATGCCCCATGCCTCAAAGTAATGAGTATCGGATTTGTTAGTCAAGAGTCTTTTGCATTATCCTGAAATGGATTTAGTTGGCCATATATTATTTTTTTATTTTTGTGTGCGTGTTACTTGTCTCTTTATAAATTTTAGTTGTGTGTGTCTGTCTATATCTATCTATCTATCTATCTATCATCTATCTATCATCTACATACACACAACTAAAATTTATAAAGGGATAAGTAACACACACAAAGATAAAAAAATAATATATGGCCAACTAAATCCATTTAAGGATAATGAAAAAGACTCTTCTATATTTCTAGCTTTGTATCTTGGTCTATTTTATCTCTCTTTTTAGTTCTTAACCTGACAGGTGGTTCTCGACTTATGATCGCAACCGAGCCCCAGATTTCTGTTGCTAACCGAGACAGTTGTTAAGCAAGTCCCTGCCCCAATTTTTCAAGCTTTCTTGCCATCGTCGTTAAGCGAATTACTGCAGATTTCCCCGTTAGTAACGCAGCTGTTAAGTGAATCCCATTGATTTTCCCGCTCAGAAAGTGATCATGTGACTCCAGGACACTCGCCGTAGTCGGGAGCCGAGCCTCTGAATTTTGATCACGTGATGATGGGGAAGCCGCACCGGTCAAAAGCGTGACAAAACACTTAAGTCCCTTTTTTCCAGTCCTGTGGTCCCCTTTGAAAGGTCGCTAAACGAAACTGTTGTAAGTCGAGGATTATCTGTTTTAGCTGTTTTTCATTCCTCCTCTTCCTCTGCTGGCCTAGGACCATCACAGGGGATCTGATCTGATCTGCCGCCCTTTTCCATTTTGTCACCTTTCTCCTCCAAGAATCTGAGGTCATCTTTCACCTTTGGACATCTTTCTGCCTTAGCAGACCAGCTCTGAACACCTGAGTAGCTCAGCTTCCCGGATCAAGTTTCCTCTTTTTTTATTTTTATTTTTCCCCCTTCCCTCTTTTTCTCTTCCACCCCAAAGCCTAAATCTCTCTGGAACGAAGCCCCTCCAAAGGCCAAAAGCTCGAGACCCCCTGAGATTTCCCCCAGGCTCAGAATCCCCTTTCCGCCGACCCCCCCCCCCTTCGCAGCCCCTTCCAGCCCAACAAAGAAACGGCAGGGAAAACAAACAAACAACGAAAAGAAAAAAAAGAAAACTTGGATAGGATCCATCAAGGGTTGGTTAACCACTCCGGAATCGCCGGCTTCGTTTCCAAACTCTTTTAAGGAGACCGCTGCTCCATTGTTTGTTTGTTTTTTTAAAAATAATTTTTAAAAATCCCGATTTTTTTTAAGCCCCCTTTCGCCCCCTTTTTCCCTCCCCCCCAAAAAAGAAGCAGCAACCAGGAAATAAAGCGCTCACCTCGGTCTTGCTGCTGTATTTCAGGCCGGAGACCTTCGTTTTGGCCCCCGAAGGTGGGCGATAAATATTCATCTTTCTTTCGGGATTAGGAAGAGGCAGCCTTCAGGTATCGATTAATCGCTTTTCGGGGGTGGGGGTGGGGATAGAGGACGGTGGGGGGTGGGGGTGGGGGGGTGAGTGACGATGAGGGACGGGAGAGTCAAGAATCCCCAAAAGGAAGAAGAAAGAAAGAAAAAAAAATCGAACTGCAGACGACGGGCGCAAAGTTCTCTCCAACTTCGTCTCGCTCCCAGAGACGCAACTTTTGTCTGCCCTACAAAGCCGAGGGGGAGAAACCCAGACTGGGGCTGACCCAGACACATCCGGTGTTGGCGCTGCGGCTCCGAAAAGGAGGAGGGGTCCTTAATCTTTCTCCTTTTTTTTCTTCTTTTTTTCCCTTCCTCTTTTTCTTTTCCCTTCTTTCTCTCGCCTGCTTGAACTGGGTCGCTCGCGGGCGCGCTGCTTCGCTTTCCCTCTTGCCTTCCCTTCCCTCGCCTTCCTGGATCGCCCTTTGCGCGCACAGGTGACCCGCGTCGGGGCGGAGTTGCTGCTGGTGGTGGTGCTTGAGTTACCTGGCGCTTCTCCTGCTGGCAGGTGAGGGGCGGGAAGTAATAGCCAATCGGAGTAGAGCTGGGAGGGGCCTTGGAGGTTTTCTAATCCAACCCCCCCCCCTCTGCTCAAGCTGGAGACCTTCAATCAATCAGAAGGGAATCTGATTCACAGAGTTGGAAGGAGACTCTACATTAGTGATGGCTAATCTTGGCCAGACTGAGTGCCCAAAGCGGGTGCCCGAACCCCCAAAATGCAATGTGTGGGGGGTGCTCGCACATGTGCCCTGCCTCGTGTGCATGCGCTTGCAGCCCCTGCATGTGCTCCCACTGCATGCACCCCAGCCCCCCTCCTCCCCCCCCCCCACATGTGCGGCAGAGACTCAAAGAGAGCCTGTGTAGCGTAGGGGGCTAATGCCTCCTACTAAAGGCAGCAATTGACTCAGCCTTCCATCCTTTCTAAGGTGGGTAAATTGAGGACCCAGTTTGTGGGGGCAATAAGCTGACTTTGTATAAATATACAAAAGTATGAAGGCTATTGCTTAATGCATTGTAAACCGCTCTGAGTCTTTGGAGAAGGGCGGCATATAAATCAAATTAAAAAAAAAAAAAAGACCAGCCGGCCAGTGGGACGTGGCAGAGCGGAGCCGGGGCGATGGCTCACGTGCCCACAGAGAGGGCACGCGTGCCATAGGTTCGCCATCTCTTGGAGGCCTCCCAGTCCAATCCCCTGCTCAAGCAGGAAACCCTATTATTATTTATTTATCTTTCTTTCTTTCTTTCTTTCTTTCTTTCTTTCTTTCTTTCTTTCTTTCTTTCTTTCTTTCTTTCTTTCTTTCTTTCTTTTCTTTCTGTTTGTATACCGCCCTTCTCCTAGTGGACTGAGGGCGATGCACAGCCAGGACTAAAACACAAACCAATACAAATTTTAAAATTTTAAAAGAATTACATAACTTTGGCCCAGAATTTAAAATATTCAAACTAAAACCCATTGACAATGTAAAAAGCTAAAAAGGGGGGGTGGTTTACGCCAGCCCTGCTTGATGGAAAAGTTTTTAGGGCACGGCGAAAAGCCCGGAGATGTGATATCCTTCGTATCTCCGGGGGCAAATCGTTCCAGAGGGCAGGAGCTGCCATAGAGAAGGCCCTCCTCCCGGGGGTTGCCAGCTGACATTGCCTGGCTGACAGCACCCTGAGGAGTCCCTCTCTGTGGGAGCGTACTGGCCGGTGGGAGGCTATCAGCGGCAAAAGGGGGTCCCGCAAATACCCAGGCCCTATGCCATGGAGCACTTTAAAGGTGGTAACCAACACCTTGAAGCGCACCCAGAAGACCGCCGGAAGCCAGTGCAGTTCACGCAGGAGAGGCGTCACATGGGAGTGTCCCCTCGCTCCCATAATCCCCCGCGCAGCTGCATTCTGCACCAGTTGGAGCCTCCGGGTGCTCAAGGGGAGCCCCATGTAGAGAGCATTACAGTAGTCCAGGCAGGAAGTGATGAGTGCCTGAGTGACTGTGCGTAAGGAGTCCCGATCCAGAAAGGGACTATATACCATTCCAGACAAGTCACTGTCCAGTCCCTTCTTAAAAGCCTCCACCCACAACTTCTGAAGGCAACTTCTGTTCCACTGGTTAATTGTCCTCATTGTTAGGAAGTTTCTCCTTAATTCCAGGTTGCTTCTCTCCTTGAGTAGGGGTGGAGGGGGGCCCTTTCCCCTTTCCCAGGTGGGGAAAGCTGAAAGTGAGAGCCCTGAGACATGGAGGAAGATGGGTGGGGGAGGAGAGAAGGACTCCTGGCAGGAGGGACTTGCTGGGCTGCCAAGGAGAGCTACTCCAGACTGGCCCCTCGTAGACGGAAAAACCCCGTGGGATGCCTTGGTGGGTTCAGCTGATAAAGAGACCCTCTTTAGCCTAGTCCTCCGTCCCAAGCTGCCTGTCTCTTCCTTGGCATTTCAGTTCTTCCATGGACAACCCAAGAACTAACAAAATTTGTAGCTCTCTTTTCATCTTTCTTTCCTTTTTCTATAAATAACTCAAGGGGGGGGGGAGTGAATATACCCCATACGCTTTCCTCCTCCTATTTTCCCAGCAACAACCCTGTGAGGTCACTCAGCTGGCTTTCAGGCCTAAGGCAGGACTAGAACTCAACGCCAGTGCCTTAATCACTATGCAAAACTTCCCCATAGGATTTGCCTCTGTACGTCTGCTGGGCTCACATGATTTGATGATGGTTTGAATAAACCACACCAAGATGGGATTCAGAGTCACAAAGTGCATGTAGGTATTTGGGAAAGCAGGTCATTTTAGAAATAAGTTAATGGGATGGTGTACAAACCATCGTTAGAATTGAGAGGAACCACACCTTTCTAGTATGGATACAGATTTATTTCAGGTAGCAATGGTTTTCAGAGAACCATCATCTAAAGCAGAGGCTACCATGGGGTTGGGTTGGGCCTTGGTCAATTCTAGCCCTGACCAGTAGTATGGACTTGACATATTGTGGGAATCTAGCAAAGGGTAGTTTATTTAGTAAACTGGTTAGATAGATCTCTGTTATTATTGGAGTAGGCTAATGCAATGTGCTTCCAAAGAGATAGGAAAATATATGACTGGAGAAAACGTAGGTGTTTTTAAGGACTGGCCTTAGTAGTGCAAACAGTTGCAACCTTGAACTGTGGTTCAGGCCCGGAACACTTTGGTTGGGCAGGGAAATGGGTCCTCTTTCTGAAATGACTGGGTTCTAGTAATCCTAGCATTTCTGCGAGGGACAGCCGACTCTGCTGTTGCCCCCTTGAGCAGATTCTCTAAGGTTAAAAGGCCAGAGCAACGAAGTAAAATAGCCAGTAATTAAAAAAATATTCAGACAGCCAATGGTGATAAATTTCTGCCAAATCAAAGATGCCCAGAAAACAATCGGAGGGAGGGAGGGAGGGAGGGGAGAGAGAGAAGGGAGGGGGAGAGGGGGGGGGGAGAAATTAGATTTATATTAGATACTGTGTTTCCCCGAAAATAAGACGCTGTCTTATATATTTTTGAACACTGAAATAAGCGCTTGGCCTTATTGCCATGCACTCAAAAGCCCAATTGGGCTTATTATCAGGGTAAGTCTTATTTTGGGGGAAACAGGGTAGCTAGCTATCTAGACAGACAGACAGATGAGAGATTAGTTAGCTAGCTAGACAGGCAGATAGACAGATAGATGAGAGGAGGGAGGGAGGGAGGGAGGGAGAGAGAGAGAGAGAGAGAGAGAGAGGATAGATAGATAGATAGATAGATAGATAGATAGATAGATAGATAGATAGATAGATAGATAGATAGATGATAGATAGATAGATAGATAAACATAAAGAGAGAGTTATGTTTCCTTGATATTAATAATACTAATTCACATTGCTGAAATTCACTGCAGATTTAGTTTAAAAAGTACCTAGACTATAGGGGGAAAAACAGTGTATGAATGAATGAAGTACCTGAATGAAAAGCAAGACATATTAAATACATGAAGAATAAGTTCAGCATCAAGAGGCATAATTAATGGAAAAATTAGTCATAGCAGAGGACTGCGTTTCCTAGCAATTTTACAGAATCACTGACCCGTGAATTTACTGCAAGCTGTCTAGTGAGTCCATCAGGATGTCTTACACTGTCTTTAGATCATTCCAAGTGTTCATTACACAAGAACATGTTGCTACCTGGAGGGTTTAAAATCCAGTGAGAAAAATATCCAGCCAAGAAGGAAATGCTGGTTGAGGAGTAGAAGAGCAGACAAAAGGAGTGGCAGTAGAAAAGCTTGAAAAGGAGAAACTATAATGAGAAGTTGACCCTCAGGGCTATCCGGGCAGAATTTGAATTAATTTGAATCAGAAAATTGTTGGAAGGGACCTTGGAGGTCTTCTAGTCCAGCCCCCTGCTCAAACAGGAGCTCCTATATCTCTTCTGCATCTCGAGCAAAGAGAAAATCCCAACTGTTGCAAATTAGTTTACCTTTTGTGGATCTTAAAAGATACCCTGAAGATCGTTCTATATAGGGTATATGCAGGCGGTGGAATGAGATGGGGAATAAATGTCTGCTCATCCCTTTATTTCAAAGCCTGTGCATTCTTTCCAGCCTTTATGAGGGATCTTTATGCTTTGAAAATTCTTTTAAAGAAGTGCTTTGGCTCTTGTGTGAACGCAGCACCTGCCAGTTAAAACAATGCATACACACCTTTTCAGACTTCAGGGCAAGGATGCTTTTAAGAGCTGCCTCAAGCAAATTATGTTAATGATTGATTTATGAAAACAATGGCATCTTTTTTTTTTTCCTCCTGGGTCTTGCAGATGCATGATTGAAACCAAGCAGGCTCACCAGAAAACCACTTGAAGAAACGAGAAGTATTTGAAATGTGGATTTACAAACGGCTGTTAAGTATGGGTTAACAAGATCACAAATGAGGAAGTGACAAGCCGCCTGGGAAAGCAAAGGGAAATAATCAAAGCCATTAAAAAAGCAAAAGTTTGAATATTTTGGACATGTGATGCGACACCCAGAAAAATACAGCATCCTTCACTTAATCCTCCAGGGAAAGATTGAAGGCAGAAGAAGAACATCATGGCTTCAAAACCTACAGTTTGGACCGGTTTGGACAAAACTCAACAGCACTTTTTCATGCAGCTGTTGACAAAAATAGGATTGCCAACATGATCGCCAACATCCGATGACGGATATGGCACAAGAAGAAGGCTCACCACAACTGCTCTGGGCTCCTATAAGGTCCAAAATACTTCTTCTGAATTATGTGCATTTTACTATATTGTTTGAATAAACATACGGAAAATGGCAGGTGTCTGCCAAATTCTACAATTCTCATTTCTAGTTATCAACCTGTTAGGTGTGAGCCTAACAGGTTGTCTAGGCAATATATGTGTTCTGTGACTTTAACATGGATATGTATTATATGACTTTAAGTTTTACTGCTGGATCATTGTAATGCTGAGTCATGCTGTAATTAGATAATCACTAGTTGTAAATGTATTTAAGAAGGGAACTAGAATGTAGTCAGTTGATGATATGCTACCATTGTGTGAGGAGTTGCAACCATCGTGCTATCATCGTGGGTGGATCTGCTATCATTGTGGTTTGTTACCTGAGTGAATTTGTTATTCTAACCAACTACTGTTTGTATGGTAAGAAGAGTTTTGTATCACTGGACTGATTTAACTGGCAAAGACTTGGATTGTTTAAAAGTCTATGAGATTGTTTTTTCACTATAAAGTAAACTTTTGATAAACCAGTTTGCACATCTCTTATTCACTGCTCTCAGCAACGTTTCTCTGTGTTCTACACTCTGCTGGATGGTAACACAACATCCTTAACAAAAGCACCATTTTCAAAAACACCCAGTCTATTGTTTGTTACGTTTTTCCAACTTTTCTGATTCTTGCACCCCAAAGTAGAAGCTAGTTTTGGATTCCCATTTTTTGGCAATAAAGTACCATACACTTGATTAACATCTGATTTTAATGTCAGATGACATCGTAATAGCTAGCAACTCCGACTTTAAAAAAAACAAGACCATGCAAAACTGTGAACATGGTATGCAAGAACTATTGTGGTTCATAGATGTGGCATTTTTCTCTTAGCAAAAATACAGACAAAATATTTGTTTCTGCGCTTAGTATCACTTTTGAAAAATGATAAGCTTACAATAGAACAAAAAAGTTCAGGTAATATAGCCGAGCTGAGATCAGACGTTCGTTCATAAAGTTTGGTAATCTTTATTCAAAAAGCAATAAAAATCAACAGGCTCAATCTCTACTAAAGTGAGCAGGTAAGTGGTCACCAAGCTCTGGGGTGAGGTTGGCTTCACCTGTGATTTCGAGAAGCAATTTTCCTGTCCCATTAAGGCCACCAACATTTTTCAAAATGGGGTTTAGAGGGAAGAAAAGAATTTAACTCTCTTTATTCACAACTAGCTCATCTACGTATGAGATTTTCTTGTGCAATCTGGTGCAGGCGAGAGAAACACCTGCGCACCGAAAGAAAGACCATCAACCCGAAGTGGTGTCAGATCTCAAAAAACCATCATAAACGTACAGAGAACAGACAAAAACATTGGGAACAAACAATAACAATCCAGATTGCAAGGAAGTCCAACCCAGTGTCCACTACTTCCAACACTCCCTTTCTTCTTGTTGTCTTATTCAGAATCCCTCGTAGAAACATACATTCCCACCAACACGAGCCAATAATAAAGAGGTTCCTCCTCATTCAAAATTCAGTGTGGATTTCACTTGCGTGCTACTGGTCTTGTATTGGTGGGTTCTGTCTATTCAGAACCCAAGAGACCACCGGAGACGCTTCTAGTTACATCGGGAACCAACCCGCACATCACCAAATCCCACCTGAGCAAGACGTCGCTCGGGTGAAAATGGCGCGAGAGAACTCAAGACTTAGTTGGAAAAAAAATATAATTCCGTTGACACTTTCACGGCTAATCCTGGGTCTGTTTTGGAGATGGGGCTGCTGTGACAACTACAGTGGATACGGCTTTTGTAGTGCCGGAGACAGTTCCCGGCTGGAGATGAGAGGCTGGAACGGTCTGAATCCGCACCTATACAGAACAGGACAATGAGATTAGAAACCTCCCCCACACTGCACAAAATATCAATGCTAGCAAATAGCAATAGCACTTAGACTCATATACCGCTTCACAGTGCTTTACAGTCCTCTCTAAGCGGTTTACAGAGTCAGCCTCTTGCTCCTTATTTTACCAACCTCAGAAGGATGGAAGGCTGAGTCAACCTTGAGCCTTGGTGAGATTCGAACTGCCAAATTGCAGGCAGCAGAAGTAGCCTGCACTACTGCATTCTAACCACTGCGCCACTATGGCTGATGGTACTAGGGGGAAAGTCTGTCCTTAAACCAAATTTCTTACTGAAAGCTTGCCTCACCCAGGCCCCTCAAATCCTCTGACCGAAGCACTCTCTAAGTCAGGGGTCCTCAAACTTTTTAAACAGGGGGCCAATTCACGGTCCCTCAGACTGTTGGGGGGCTGGACCGGCTGGGTAAGTGTGGCTAGGGGGTCATGTGACTGGGTGGGCGTGACCGATTTAGCAGTCCATTAAACAATACACACAAATTAAATTTTAATTTGTTATGCTCCTGGGGGTGGAAAGCAGGTTAGTGAAGGGATGTGGCTGCCTTGGGGGCAGGTGAGGGACTTCTGTTTTTGTGTGTGTGTGTGTGTGTGTGTCTCCCCCCTCCCTCCTCCCTGTGTGTGTTCCTCCCTCCCTCCCTCTCTGGAGGCTGGGGAGGGTAACAGTACCACTCTAGTACCACTGCCCAAAATGGACCCGTTTTTGGCCTCCTGAGGCCTTCACACGTCCCGTTTTTGGCCTCGGCCTCCAGAAAGTGGGTGGGGGCCAGCGGGTAGATGGGGTGATGTGGGCAGGGCAGCCTCATGGTCCTGTGTGGGACAGATGAATGGTTTTGGTGGGCCATATCCGGCCCCCAGGCCGTAGTTTGATGTCCCCTGCTCTAAGTGCGCAAATAAATAAATAAATTGCAACCGTCAAGGCGATGGTGACATTTCAAAGCCAAGCCACGAAGACATTGAATGGGGTTCCTTACCTGGGCAGCCTGTCCTTGTTGCTGCAGCTGTTGCAACTGCTGGGCGGTCAGGAAGCTCACTGGTTTGTTCCCAGCAATCAGTTTTGTTCCAGCTGGCATGGTGGTAAGGATGATATTCCGCCCCAACCCGCTAATGCTGTGGAAAGAAAAGCATCCAGAAGTCAGGGGGAGATTGGAAGCAGAAAGGAGTAAGACTCTTTTGCACTAGGCTGGGCTTTTTGCATTAGTTACTGCAGCCTCCAGGTTCCCAATAGTTTACAAGAGTGTCAGGAAGGTGTCAGCATTTCACGCTGCACTTGCTCCAATGCTGACATAAGAAGAAGCAGCGGAGGCATTTGGAAAGAGACATTTGACCCTTCACCTACTTATTTTCACTGGAGAGAATATCACCTAGGAGATGGGATGGGAGGGGGGAAATTCCTTTGAGAGGAGCAGTAGATTAGGGGCAGAGTGACGGGAAGATGGCCCATGAGTATAGAGGAGTGGGGAAAGGAAAAGGAGGGTTTGCCTGAGGAAGCTAGACTTGGCTGCAATGAGTCGGAGATAGAATGTGCATGCTTAATAAATTAGAGGCTTTTTTTTTCAAAGACTTTGTTTGAAATGCAATTTATTCAAGACGACTTCGAAACCTGACAGAAGGATTCAATTTGCACAGGGACGTCTCCCAAAGTTTTACCTAGTTTTACCTGTTGTTTTTATCAAACTAGTACCCTCTCTAGCAGGGAAGGAGTTGATGTTCACCTGCTTTGAGAAGAAACATCATTTCCCCTCTAGTAGTGCCTCTACCTTAAAGTTTGTGTTTCCAGGATCTCAGTTGAATTCTACACATTTCACTATGAGGGCCAATTTGGCATAGGGGTTATGCCTCCAGGCTAAAAAACCCAGGAAAGTTAGGGATGAAAGTTGGCTGGGTGGCATAGGGCTAAATCATTCTTAGCCCACAACTCAGGCGACAGCCAGTGAGTCGATTCCTGTCACAACCCAACGGATCAACGTTCAGTTGATCCCAAAACATGGACCTTGCGTCTGTGGGGAAAGATGCTAGGAAAAAAAAAGAATAATTCTGCACATTTCACTACTGTTTTATGGGGAAATGCAGTTGCCATATAGCTGAAGGGGTAGACAGGAAATCTAAACCTTGCTTTAAAGAACTGGTGAAAAAAATAACAAATACAGTCTTTAATTTTTCATTCTGAAAATGTTATGTTCTGTGGAGCTGAGGATTACATTTCAATAGCCCACAGAAGCAGTTGAGAATTTGAACAATTTAGAGGGGATAGCCAAATAAAGAAAGACGCTAGGCAACATTCACTATCATTCAGGATTTTATTTTTTTAAAAAAAAACCCGACTGGACACTACTTCACTCATTCCGCAGGCAGAAGTTTTGCTTTAGAATGTTTTCAGCAGCTAAAAGAATTAGCACATTTCAGAACTTTCAATCTCCTAGTTGGATTTCCAGTGGCCTCATTACAGCCCTAGGAAATTCATTACTGATGGATTCCCAATTCCTCCTGCATTACTCACTTGGCCCCAAGGTTGCCTTTGATGAGGGGAGCAGTCACAACATTCTTGCCTTTCACAGGCTGGCTGATGACCGAGAGGGGCACGGTGATTCGGGTAGGTAGTTTTCCCTGGGGGAATAAATAATATGCAGAAATTATTTGTGACCGTTTCTTCTGCCCTATAGATTGTCCAAAGGTCAGTAGAGGTTCTCAGTCATCCAGGTCACCCTTGTCCCAAAGGTGGTTTTTCAAAAGGCAACTGAACTTTCTGTTGTTTTTTTTCTTTGAAGAAGTTTCACTTCTCATCCCAGAAGCTTCCTCAGCTCTTCCGAAGTTTCTTGGATGAGAAGCGAAACGTCTTCAGAGAAAAACCAGGAAGTCCAGTTGCCTCTTGAAAAAAGCACCTTTCCAAAGGGAAGTGATTTTATTTTATTTTATTTATTTTTAATTAGATTTATATGCCATCCTTCTCCGGAGACTCAGGGCGGCTTACAATGCGTTAAGCAATAGCCTTCATACTTTTGTATATTTATACAAAGTCAGCTTATTGCCCCCACAAACTGGGTCCTCAATTTACCCACCTTAGAAAGGATGGAAGGCTGAGTCGACCTTGAGCCTGGCTAGGATTGAACTCAAAGAAATTACAGGCAGCTGGTGTTAATTGCTGCCTTTAGTAGGAGGCATTAGCCCCCTACGCTACACACAGGCTCCTGTGATACCCTCACCCACCTGCAAGCAACCTTCCCCAAATTTTCTGCAAAAAAACAAAAACAAACCCCAAACCATTGCAATACATGTAAACCATTGGTGAAATTCAGATTTTTTTTACTACCGGTTCTGTGGCCGTGGCTTGGTGGGCGTGGCAGGGGAAGGATACTGCAAAATCCCCATTCTCTCCCCACTCCTGGGAGAAGGATATTGCAAAGTCTCCATTCCCACCCCACTCCAGGGGAAGGATATTGCAAAGTCTCCATTCCCAGCCCACTCTGGGGCCAGCCAGAGGTGGTATTTGCTGGTTCTTTGAACTACTAAATATTTCCGCTACCGGTTCTCCAGAATCTGTTCAGAACCTTTGTGCTTTTCGCCGTGCCCTTAAGACTTGACTATTCCAACAAGCTGGTCTGACGGAATGATGAATTTTAAATGGGCATTTTAGTCTTGGGGTTTTTAATAATAAGGCCAAAACATTGAATATGTTTTCAATTGTTTTTAACTTTTGTCTTTGTTTTTTTTAATTAGATTTATATGCCGCCCTTCTCCGGAGACTCAGGGCGGCTTACAATGCGTTAAGCAATAGCCTTCATACTTTTTGTATATTTATACAAAGTCAGCTTATTGCCCCCACAAACTGGGTCCTCAATTGACCTACCTTAGAAAGGATGGAAGGCTGAGTCAACCTTCAGCCTTGAACTTGCAATAACTGCAGACAGCTGAATGTTAATAACAGGCTATCTAGCCTGTGAGCTCTCTGAGGCTCTAACAACAATAATGTTGTTTTATTATTGGCTGTACACCGCCATGAGTCCCTCGGGAGAAGGGTGGTATAAAAGTTTAAATAAATAAATATAAATATAAATATAAATATAAATATAAATATAAATATAAATATAAATATAAATATAAATATAAATAAATATAAATATAAATATAAATATAAATATAAATATAAATATAAATATAAATATAAATATAAATATAAATATAAATATAAATATAAATATAAATATAAATATAAATATAAATATAAATATAAATATAAATATAAATAATATAAATATAAATATAAATGTAAGTCTTTGGTTATTCAGGTCTTCTCTCGCGTAAAATTGGAAGTGTCTTGGCGACGTTTCGACGAAGTCTCATTCGTCATCTTCAGGCTGGTGTTCTCGGCTTCGTGCTTGAAGCACGAAGCCGAGAACACCAGCCTGAAGATGACGAATGACATTTCGTCAAAACGTCACCAAGCACGAAGCCGAGAACACCAGCCTGAAGATGACGAATGAGACTTCGTCGAAACGTCGCCAAGCACGAAGCCAAGAACACCAGCCTGAAGATGACGAATGAGACTTCGTCGAAACGTCGCCAAGAGACTTCCAATTTTACGCGGGAGAAGACCCGAATAACCAAAAACCTACATACAAACACCCGCGAAAACCTCAGAAAACATAAATATAAATATAAAAATATAACTGCATATAACCCTTCCATGTGGCATTTGTAAACAATTCCTAATGACGGAAGAAACCAGAACAGCAACAAAGCTATTGAATTGTCTTCGATGCCGAGACTTTCCCATCTCAGGGAGTCTCTGGAAAATCCATGTTACTTACCGGTTGGGAAGTGGAAACCACTGTGGTGCTCACAGGAACCTGTCGCACAGTGGAGGTTCCTGGTCCTATAGATATGGGTGTTCCTGCCGCTGACACCACAGCGACTGCCTTGGAGACGGAAGCCGTCATGGTGGGCAGAGAAACAGCGGAGGTATGGCCAGCCCCAGGTATGCTGACTGAAGAAGAGGGCATATGCTTGGCATGAGTGGCCACTGTAATTGTCTGGCCAGGTTTGGGAGGCATCACCCCCATGCCCTGCACAATCCTTATGGTGGCCGCTGGCTTGGCTTCGGAGGACGCTATCGTGGTCATGGCTTTGCCCTTGTGGTCTGCCACGGACATGCCCAAAGCAGGCATCAGTCGGAAGGCGGAACTGGCAGACTCCACTGTTTTCAAGTCCGGGGTCACTTTGACCACGGTTGGTCCAGCAGGACCGGGTGAAGCAGAGGTGTTGGGCGTGCTGGTCTTGGCGGGAGAGTCCGAGGATTGGATGGGGCTTGAGGTCACACGCAAAGTGGCGCAGATGCTCTTCCCTGCAGGGTTGCTCCCAGCGCCGGCGGCCGTGCTGAAGAGGTCTTGAGTCAGTTTGACAGTGGTGACTTGAGATTTGGCCAAGGTGGCCATCATGTCCGGAGTGATGCGGAGAACCGTCTGCCCCTTGGCATCTGTGGTGATGGAGGACGGAGGCAGACGCAGAACATCCTTGCCTTGAATACGGAAGTTGGATGTGGTCAGTGGGAGGCTGCTCCCAGTCTGGCTCTTCATGCCCAGCTGTCCAGTAATAGCCACCTGCAAAGCGAAACAGGCACTGATCTGAACTTTCTGTTTTAAGAAACTTTGGTCGTATTGTGTTTCGTGTTTGATTAAATTTGTATACCGCCCTTCTCCCGAAGGACTCAGGGCGGTGAACAGCCAGTTAAAATACATCCAATATAAACATTAAAATAATTTAAAACATAATTAAATCAATTTGGCTTCCCCAATTTAAAGCCCCTTACCCATAAAATTCACCCGTTAAATAAATTTTTAAGCCAGCCCAGCTTGCTGAAATAGAAAAGTATTAGGAGCCTGAGTAGCGTAGGGGAGTAATGCCTCCTACAAAGGCAGCATTTAAGATCCAGCTGCTGCAATTACTGGCGAGTTCAATCCCAGGCAGGCTCAAGGTCGATTCAGCCTTCCATCCTTTATAAGGTGGGTAAATTGAGGAGCCAGTTTGTTGGGGGCAATAAGCTGACTTTGTATAAAAAATATAAATATACAAAAGTATGAAGGCTATTGCTTAATACATTGTAAGCCGCCCTGAGTCTCTGGAGAAGGGCGGCATATAAATCAAATTTAAAAAAAAAAGTCTTCAGGGCCTTGCGGAAAGTACGGAGGTCCGGGATCAGTCGTATCCCTGGGGGTAGCTCATTCCAGAGGGCGGGTGCCCCCACAGAGAAGGCTCTCCCCCTGGGGGCCACCAGTCGACATTGCTTGGCTGACGGCACCCTGAGGAGACCCTCTCTGTGGGAGCGTATTGGCTGGTGGGAGGTTATCGGTGGCAGAAGGTGGTCTCGTAAATACCCAGGCCCTAAGCCATGGAGCGCTTTAAAGATGAGAACCAATACCTTGAAGCTCCCCCGGAAGACCACCGGAAGCCAGTGCAGCTCGCGCAGAAGAGGTGTTATATGGGAGCACCACATCGCCCCCACGATCACTCGTGCGGCCGCATTCTGGACCAGGAGCCTCCGGGTGCTCCTCAAGGGGAGCCCCAAGTAGAGAGCATTACAGTAGTCCAGGCGAGATTGTGTGTAGTCATAACAGCAATGCTGGTAATATTGTGTGTAGCCATGCCAACTAAACCAGGTTGGAAGGCCAAACTGATCATAATCACTTATGATTAAAATCTTTGCTCAGAGATCTTTAAAAACCAGGAAAATTAAGGGGGCAACAGGCCCATCACGAGGCTGAGAAGCCTCCTGGTATCTATTTCCTAATTTATAACCCAGCTGTCAGAAGCCTGAATTTCCTTTTCCATTCTACCATCTCCTTCCTTTTTGAGCTATGACTGCAAGAAGGACATGGAGTTAATGGGTTTTTTATTTGAATACATTTAAGGGCTCAATAAATCAGGCGTGGCTGGTGAACTTCCTAGGGGCACGTCGTTAGCCGTAAAATACCTGCGGTGATTCCTTAGCAGAGTGCAGATCCTCACCTGTTTAATGATATTTTGGCCAGCGACGTTCTGGAGGACAGTGGTGGACGAGGAGGAAGAGGATAAAGAGGCAGAGGAGGACAACGGAGTGGTGGAAGGGTTGGGCACTGCAGTGTTTGGAGAACTATTTGCCGGTTTGGGGATGGGTGTAGGTGTTGCAGGAATCCCTGTCCCAGTGACATTGGCCGCTCCAGTTACAGCAACAGTTGTCCTCTGTACTTGGACTGGGCTGGTCTGAGCTTTCACTGGAACAGTCATGACAGCCTGAGGGAGAGAAGAAGTCATTAGCATAACAATTCCAGAGCACCTGAACGTCGTTCCTTTCTGTTTCAGATTGCTCCACATAACCAAAAGAAACATCAAGGTAGCCGTCAACTCTTAGCCCAAATCACTTTTGGAAATACAGAAATATGGACATTCTTCTCAGGACTCCTTTCTAGTGCAATATAGATTTGGAATCTGGGAAAACATTTGCTTTCAGGGGGAGCCTGAAACCTCCACAGAACGTATCCCCGGGTGTTGGATTGGGGGAGGGGGCTAACTAGTATGGCAGGTTGGAGGGAATCAAATACGTCCCGTAGATCAACAGGCCTGTTGAGTGGTAACTGGCTCATCAGTATTAATTGAAGGCGGAGGCAATACTGGCTTCAGAAGAACAGCACACGGTATGGTGGCAGCCACTTGAAAGCATGTGCACAGCGGTGTAGAAAGCAAAGGGGCTACTACACTAAATATTTCCCAAGGAAACAGTATAGGTTCTCCAGGATTTTTAAGAATGGGGGAAAGGAGAAAGAGACAGCACTCTGCAACACGGAGTTCATCCAAGCCACTGAAGCAGCAGAAAATGGAAGATTATACCACAAACGGACGTCTGTTCCAGTAAGTAATTTATCTGCAGTTGGCCTTATCAGAGAAATTTAATTTTTGTGACTCATTGGAATGGGACTTACAAACCGAACCTGAAAGCAAACGGCATGTATTTTTTTATTTTATTTTTATTTTTAATTTGATTTATATGCCGCCCTTCTCCGGAGACTCAGGGCGGCTTACAATGCATTAAGCAACAGCCTTCATACTTTTGTATATTTATACCAAGTCAGCTTATTGCCCCCACAAACTGGGTCCTCAATTGTCCTACCTTAGAAAGGATGGAAGGCTGAGTCAACCTTGAGCCTGGCTAGGATTGAACTCAGAGAAATTACAGGCAGCTGGTGTTAATTGCTGCCTTTAGTAGGAGGCATTAGCCCCCTACGCTACACAGGCTCTGTGTAGCTACACTTATATTTTTGTCTACACTTATATTTTTGTCTGCCTATCTCTATAATCTAGCATGGCCTATCTGAGCAGGCTTCTCCTAATTTTAGTTCCTGCTTTATTACAGTTGGAATGGCCAAATACAATAGGATCGCCGACATGATTGCCAACATCCAATGACGGATCTGGCACAAGAAGATGCACTTGGAACAATTCTCCTGTTTCGTGACTTATTTGAGGAAACAAGTAGCACATCTAATAGATGACTGGAGTCCGTGACTCACTTCCTTCATTTTTCTACCAATTCAGCTAATGTAACTGAATTCAGACAGATAGACCCACACATACTCAGTTTTTCTTTTTTTAGCAACGCAAATGATGCAGCACAGACAACACAAACTGCTCGCATTCTGCAAAGGAAGTTGTTCATAGCTGTGCCTCTGCTTTGGGGAATCTATTTGCTGGCGACATTTAAATTGTTCAGAGGCTGAAGATCTATCTCCCATCTTCCCCCATGTATGATCTAGATCAGTATTTCTGAACCTTAATAACGTTTAAGATGTGTGGATTTTAATTCCCAGAATTCCCCAGCGAGTCTTATTGGCTGGCTGGGGAATTCTAAGAATTGAAGGGTACACATCTTAAAATTGCCAGGGTTGAGAATCACTGGTCTGGGCATTCAAACTTTAAACAAGGTTTACGAATGAGTCCCATTTCTCTACCAAAGGGAATGGAAAGAGAAGTCTATCCATGAAAAACACAGGTTAAAGAAGGCTAAAATGAGATGGGATTTCTTCCCATTAAGAAATTCTCCTGTCTCCAGAGAACTTGCTAGTCCCAATCAAAAGTATTTTGCTTTTCTCAGCAAGAAGATCTAGCAAAGATTTCGTGAAAATGGAATTCTCTATGGTGTCATTTAGAGATTTACGTTTTTACACAGGAAGCACCTACACTTGTTCCCCTTTTCTGCAGGCACTAGTAAAGGGGTAGTAATTTATTTAGATACCTTAGTTCCGATTCATTGAATTATACTGTGTACAACTGCTATTCAACGATGTAAAATTACAGAGGTGAATCTATGTTCAGTAATAATGGAGAGATCACCTGGAAGGAAGATTACTAAAACCTGTGCTCATTTGCATGTGTTACTCACCTGAGAGAATACTTTGCTTTGCACAGAAGTGGAAGGAACGCGGATCTGAGGGACGGATGCTAGAGATGGCTGCTGTTGTGCTACCACCTGGGCCGGCTGAGACAGTGGGGGAAGGCTAGTCTGAGCGGCAACTACTCGGACTTGAGGAAGGCCTGAGGAAGTAGTGTGGCTAGCTGTCCGCGTGGTAGACAGCTGAGATCCAGGCTGAGTCTGAGTGCTCTGGGTGGTGGAGAGCAACGTCCCAAGCTGGGGCATGGTGGGAGAAGATACCAAAAGGATACTATGCAACAATGAAACAAAACAAAAAATCCTCATGAGTATACAGAAAAAAAAGAGAACCTTTCTTCTAGAACACAGAGTTTCAACTGGATCAAGTGTTCGAAACACAGTGATACAACGCAGGCCCTTATTTTCTCAAAAAAAACAAAAACAATAGTTCAAAAAAGAACACTGCTTGGGGGAGCCAAAAACCCTACTAAGCAGGTATATACAAAAGTATGAAGGCTATTGCTTAACGCATTGTAAGCCGCCCTGAGTCTCCAGAGAAGGGTGGCATTTTTTTTTAAAATTTGATTTATATGCCGCCCTTCTCCAGAGACTCAGGGCGGCTTACAATGCGTTAAGCAATAGCCTTCATACTTTTGTATATTTATACAAAGTCAGCTTATTGCCCCCACAAACTGGGTCCTCAATTTACCCACCTTAGAAAGGATGGAAGGCTGAGTTGACCTTGAGCCTGGCTAGGATTGAACTCAGAGAAATTACAGGCAGCTGGTGTTAATTGCTGCCTTTAGTAGGAGGCATTAGCCCCCTACGCTACACAGTCAAAGAAAGAAAGAAAGAAAGAAAGAAAGAAAGAAAGAGAGAGAGAGAGAGAGAGAGAGAGAGAGAGAGAGAGAGAGAGAGAGAGAGAGAGAGAGAGAGAGAGAGAGAGAGAGAGAGAAAGAAAGAAAGAAAGAAAGAAAGAAAGAAAGAAAGAAAGAAAGAAAGAAAGAAAGAAAGAAAGAAAGAAAGAAAGAAAAAAAAGTTTATCATTTGAAACACTACTTAAAAGACATTTCCCCAAATTGCTTGGAAAGCCTGCCAATATTTCAACATTCTTCAAACAAACCAGACCACTTTACTGAACAATGTTTTTTGCAAACAGTCCCTATTCTTATGTCACCAGTTATGCTCTGGAGCAAGCAAGGGTGTCAAACTGGATTTCTTCGAGGGCCGGATCAGCACTGTAGTTCTCTGCAGGCCACCAGAGGGTGGGGGGGTGGTGCGGGGGGCAGGAGGGAGGGGAGATGGAATGGATGCCTCCTGCTGCACCCTGCCGGCCAAAACGGGGCACGGGGGACCACACACAGCTCCCTCTGCCCCATTTTTGGCCTGAACGGCCTCCTGCAGCACTTTACCAGCCAAAAACGGGCCCTGGTACAGCCTGTTTTTGGCCTCCCCAGCCTTCAGCAGCACTCTGCTGGCCAAAACGGGCCACACAAGGGCCTTGCAGGTGCCGGTCCTTTGATATTTCCAGGCCGGCCCCATGGGCCTTGAGTTTGACACCCCTGCTCCGGAGGAATCACTTGTAGAAGATTGTAACCAAGAAACGTGGCACTGTTGGTTATATTTTCTCTCCTTTTTTCAGGTTTAAACGGTCTAGCATGCTCTCTTATTCCTACTCCTGCCTTATCCTTATTCTGCCTGGAGATATTTCCAACCCGCTCCAACTTTTTTATTAAGATGTACAAGAGAATTACCTCTGGCTGGATTTTGCTGGCTCTGTTGTAACGCAAGACAAACTCTTGCTAACCACAGAGACCGGAGGGGGTGAAATAGGCATTGCTGGCAAAGGGAGTGCGGCAGGCGTCACTGGAGTTACCGGGGTTGGCGGCATGCTGGAATCGCTAATGCTCAACTGGCTGGGCTCGGAGATGCCGGTGGTCACCCCTTTCGACGAGCTCTCCTTGGTGCTGGATTTCTACAATGTCAAGAAAGGAGCTTATTTCCTTGGAATACCCCCACAAACACACACACACACTGCATTCACCTCTGACAATCTGGACAAGTTCACATGATGAAAGAAGCACACCAGATCTTCTAAAAACAGTCTGCATTTCAAGCATACAGCAAATTTAAAATGCCTGCCATGCAACCCCAGACAATTTCAGATGGAATTGAGAAGACCAAGAAAGCTGCCCCCCGATCATTATAGGCAAAATTTCACTAGATGAGCAGGGTCAGTCTTTATGAGCTACCTATGCACAGGTTTGAGAGGAAGAGCAGTGAACTCAAGCAGCAACTCCTCTATGCAGCAACTCCTCTAGGCAGGGAAAAGGCAACAATTCCTGAAAGGAATCACAGCTTTCTATCCTTAGCCTGCTGTTTATTATATACAGAAGGTTTTTCCCTAGCTGTTTTGCACATAATATTCGACCGCAACTTACCACATTATTCATGAAAGAAGTAAGATACAATAATCCCATTTATGTCCTCACCAGTTCATGCATTTGAATGAACCATCTGTGGCTTCCATTTTTATGGCCCAGCCCTTGTCCTAAGTAGCAAAGGAGCAACTCAAAAAGTCTCGCTTTTAGTTTTCTTTAAAGGCAACTACTTGGATCAGGAACTGAGATTGATACTAACGATGATGGGATGTTTTTCTATGACGTTACTTATGAGTCAAATCAAGTCTGTGAGGGAACATTGGAATTTTCTTCTACTGCAGACTCGTCTTCCCTAAATTAGAATTGGTCCAACACATTTGAGAATACAAACTACTTGTTTGTAGCCAGAATTAGAAGAGGATATGGACAAAGATACCTCTAACCCAAGCCTTCAGGGAGGGCGGTAAATAATCCTTCTGAAAATTTTTGCCCCAAAGACTATACTAGGCAACCTACTGTCTTTGCAGGAGGCTTTGGCTTCTGCTGAAGAGCCTTCTTGGCCTTGGCTGCAGCTGCCTGGGCCTGATGAATCCGCTCTGGAAGGAAAGAATCAGCAGTTCTCAAACAGATGATTATTATTATTATTATTATTATTATTATTATTATTATTATTATTATTATTATTATTATTATTATTATTATTATTATTATTATTTCTATACCGCCTTTCTCCTGCAGAACTCAAGGTGTTGTACAGTCAAGAAAAATAAGGATACACAAATATCATAAATTGTTAATTAAACTATAACATAGTTTGGCCCAATTAAATAAAAACCCAAAATTAGATAACATTTTAAAATCATTCATTCATGTTTAGACCCGCCTGTTTGAACATCAGGGTCTTGAGGGCACAGTGGAAAGCACGGAGATCAGGGATATTTCGTGTCTCAGGGGGCAGGTCATTCCAAAGGGTTGGAGCCCTCACAGAGAAGGCCCTCCCCCTGGGAGTCGCCAGTCGGCATAAAAACAGATGCTGAGAGAGAGAGAGGTGGCTGCACTACCTAGGCAGCCTTTTCTTTAAAAAATACACACGTGGTTCAAAGAATTCTCACTCTGCCGGGTGACATAATTTGCCAGTCTAGAGCAGGTGAGTCATACATGAAAATTGCTAACGTTCTAAAGGCACTTTCTTGCCATCCTTTGAAAAGCTATAGGCAGCTTTTATAAGTCTTACACATTAAATTGTGAATATGAGCAGGCAATGGCTATTCAAAGAGAACAAGAGGAAAGTTGTGGGGCATCCTCTCAGCTATGGCAAAATTTATAGTAAACAGGGGCAAAACATGTCTTGGAGGGAGGGAGGGAGGGAGGGAGGGAGGAAGGAATCCAGTTTTTATACAGTTTATATATGGGGTATCCTATAACATGAATTAGGAGAGGCAATGGCTCAGTTACTAAGACGCTGAGCTTGTCAACTGAAAGGTTGGCAGTTCAGCAGTTCGAATCCCTAGTGCCGCATAACAGGGTGAGCTCCCGTTACTTGTCCCAGCTTCTGCCAGTTCGAAAGCACGTAAAAAATGCAAGTAGAAAAATAGGGACCACCTTTGGTGGGAAGGTAACAGCGCTCCGTGCGCCTTTAGCGTTTAGTCATGCCGGTCACATGACCCCAGAGACGTCTTCAGACAGCACTGGCTCTTCGGCTTTGAAACGGAGATGAGCACTGACCCCTAGAGTCGGAAACGACTAGCACGCATGTGCGGGGGAACTATTACCTTTACCTTATAACATGAATTGACTATACATTGACATCCATAGTCCCACTGAGGAACTAAAGGGTAAAGAGCATCAGCCAGCTTTTTCTCTCTTTTATTTCTATAATGCAATGAGCGTGTTACCTAAGAAGATGGATGCAGGGCTGACTTTGTGTTTGCAACAAACGGACAACGTTATAATGAACTAAATGCTATTAGATCCCTCCAGCCAATACCTACCAAACTCCTCTTCACTCCTGTCTCGGTGCAGATATATCCATAGTTTGCGACCAATATCGTATTTTACACAGGGGTCTTTCTCATAGTGCAATCGATCTAAAGCACCACTCACCACAGTGTTAACCTAAGGAAAGGAGTCACCATGAAATTAAGGGGTGCAGAAGACTTTTCTTAATTTAGAAGCCAGCTATCAGTGATTTATCAGAAAAGAATGTTTTCGAGGGATGAGAAACAAGTAGGAACTGGATACCCAAACCATTCGAAACTAAGAGGCAAGATGGATGAAAAACACACACAAAATCCTCTGGATATTCAGATCTACAGAAAATGTCCCTTGTTAATATCTACATTTTTTAATTGATGCTTCAGTTTTAAGAAAACCCAGTAGTGCAGTAGTGTAATTTATCTCCCTGCATGTTATCACTTCTAGTCTGAGGTGTAATAGTCAAACATTTATAAAAGCATATTTTGCAACTCCATTAGCTAATCTGCAGCTCTACTCACATTCTCCTAAACTACAGCCTTTAAAAATGGTTGCAACGGATTGCTATTTTCAGTTGGAACAAACACACATATTTAGGGGGATTCTGAGACGCCAGTAAGGCGGTTTGAACACGTACGGCTTACCTGAGCACTGGTGACATCAGGAGCAAGAAACTGGGAGTCCTTCAGAAGCTCGCAAATTTCAGCACGAGTTCCCTCTCCGTTTGGAAGACGGGCTGCAGCATCCCGAACTGAGACAGCAAGAAAAGACCAAACGCAATCAGGGTCCCGATAGAATCCAGTACTGAAGTAGTAACTCTCGAGCTATTCTTGTCCCATTTATTTGAAGGCTTCCCCACTTCAGCTTGGGACTTAGTTTTTCTCCTTTCCCCTAAAGAAATTTTGCACGCAGCCTTCTTGTTATTATTTTTTTTTAATTTAATTTATATGCTGCCCTTCTCCGGAGACTCAGGGCGGTTTACAATGCGTTAAGCAATAGCCTTCATACTTTTGTATATACCTGCTTAGTAGGGCTTTCAGCCCACCCTAAGCAGTGTTCTTTTTTATACAAAGTCAGCTTATTGCCCCCACAATCTGGGTCCTCATTTTACCTACCTTGAAAGGATGGAAGGCTGAGTCAACCTTGAGCCTGGTGAGATTCAAACTTGTAGTAATTGCAGGCAGCTGGTGTCACTTTAACACCACTTTAAGGTGCTGCGCCACCAAGGCTCTTATGCAGACAATCCAGATTCCAAGAATAACACTGTACTGCTATGATTGGTTATGATCTTAATTTACAGCTTCCTTCTCTACACGCTTCTCCATTCCTTCAAATGCAAATACAGTATATGACCTGTTTCCTATTTCAAAAAGATTGAAATGTTCCTATTTTGGGGCTAAGAAGTGATTTCCCGCTTTCAAGCTGCCTCAAGCTATATAGTAATGTGACACAAGAGGATGAATCTCTTTAGGTCCTTCTTTTGCTGCCTGTTATTCAGGAGCCAGTGAATCCTGGCAGACAAAATTATTTCTGGATTATGCTTTCTACAACACAGAGCAAGGTTTGATGCCTGAAACCTTCAGTCCCCAAAAGCTATGCTGGAAAAGACCTTTGTTTAAGGGAGTGAAGAGCTACTGCCAGGTAGAGCAGATAATGCTAAGCTGTAGATATAAATACAGGTGCGTGTATTTGCAATTTATGACTGCAATGGAACCTGTCCGTTATAGTCATAGGTTGTGATGGTTGTGAAAGGGTCACCTACGTGACTGATTCGATTTTATGATTTTTGCATCAGTTGTTAAGCAAACCTATTCAGCCGGTTTTGCTGAAAATCAGAAGAAAATGTCGGTTTTTAGCAAAAGACATCGTAAAACGTGGTTTTGTGAACACAGGATGCTGCAAATGGCCATAAATTGTCAAGCACCTGAAATGCATTCATTTGATCATGTGGGTGAGCGGCAGCCGTCAGAGTTTCAAAACCAGGTTGTAAGTACCCCTGGAGGTAAGCCCATCATAACTCTGAACAGTCGAAAAGCAACAGATTAGAAGTCGAGGACTACTTCTGTTTTTTTTTTCTTTTTCTACTTAATGAAGTAGCATTAAGCATTCCGGCTTTCCTCCGGAAACCATAAAACTATGGTATGAGGCTACTCTGCATTGTCAAATTATACATTCCTCTCGCTATCTATCTCCTCTGTGTGTGTGGTTGCTTTTGCGGCCAAGCTCTTTTATTTGCTGATTTCAAAGATTAAACTTGAAATCATAATGTGTTGAGGATCTTTTTATCCCACCTTTCAATAGATAATTTTCCAGATGACTTTACAACATAGTTTAAAACTAGAAACAAATTAAATTGTACCCTGCAATGTTACTGCTCATTCCCTACAAAATTCAATGAACACATATATAATTTCTCTCTCTCTCTCTCTCTCTCACACACACACACACACACACACACTTACCAAGAGACAATATGGTGACATATGCAGGTCTATCTGATCGTAACAGAGAATGTTCCCGGGGTTTGTTTAGAGAGGTTTCCTTGTCAAATACTCCTTTCACAGGGCCCACCACTGACTCAAAGCCATGCATACAGAAGGTAAAAGCTTTGTGAGGCTGGCTGTATCGATAGCGTTCCTGCAGACATAAAAGGGTGAAGGGAACCCAAGTAAGAGATTCACAAGAGAATAGGTAGGCATATGCAGGTAGAAGTTTTCCTCTGCCACAAAAGTTACGCTGTCGGATGGGTCTGAAGCACTTCCACTTGACAAATGTAACAAACCATGAAGAAACAGTGAAGGGGGAAAAACCAAGTACCACAGGAAAGAGAAGTAAGTACTTGGCAGTATGACATTTGCTTCTGAACCAAAAAAAAATAATAATAATTATACAATCTATTTTATCTGAAGTGCTAACATTTTTTTTAAAATTTTTTAATTTGATTTATATGCCGCCCTTCTCCGGAGACTCAGGGCGGCTTACAATGCGTTAAGCAATAGCCTTCATACTTTTGTATATTTATACAAAGTCAGCTTATTGCCCCCACAAACTGGGTCCTCAATTTACCCACCTTAGAAAGGATGGAAGGCTGAGTCGACCTTGAGCCTGGCTAGGATTGAACTCACAGAAATTACAGGCAGCTGGTGTTAATTGCTGCCTTTAGTAGGAGGCATTAGCCCCCTACGCTACACAGGCTCCTGCAAATATCCCGTTTGTTTTGAAAATATCCCGTTTGTTTTCACTGAAAATTCCAAGATTTGGCTGACAGTGATCAGTAAATTTCTGCATTTAGCATTTCCATGGGCTGTATGTGCAATGCAGATGATGAACAATGAGCATTAAAAACGTTGATCCCGTTAATCAGAGGAAAACTGAACGGAGGCAGAGCAATGGCGCAGTGGTTCTTAAACTGGGGATAATTGGGGCATATTCTGGAGTCACAGACAAGCAATTTATAATTGCTTGTCTGTGACTCAAAGACTGGTTTTGGACTGTTGCTATCAAGAAGCTTGTGCAAAGCAACAGAGACCAGTTTTATTGTAAGGGTAATTGGAGACTGGGAAAAGGGTGAAAGAACTTAAGAACCATTGCGACAGTACTTGCCAACTGCAGCTGTTTCCATACATGTCTGAGGCTGAATTCTTGCTAATCTTACCTGTTCCTGGAAAACACGTTTCTCTTCTCCAGTGCTAGGCCGGACTATATAGTCTGTCCTTCTGAAACAGACAAGAGACTCAATGATCAGAATGACTATAGGCAGCTTTCAATTTGTGACCGTTAATAGAGCCCAGAATTACAGTTCTTAAGTTGTGCAGGTTGTTAAGCACGTGACCATGCCCAATTTCACCACCTTTTTTTTGTGGCAGTCATTAAGTGAATCACTGTGATTATTAAGTGAACACTGTGATCATAATGAAATCCATTGTTCGAAATGGGCGTTTTTTTGCAAGAAACTGGAAGTAAACGCAAAAAAAAAAAATTTATAAATCAGAGTCACATGACCACAAGACTCTGCAATTGGCCATAAATGTGGGACGGTTGCTGAGTGCCCAAAATGCAATTATGTGACTATTGGGGGGGGAAGGCACTGGAAGTTTGTATCTGGGTCATAACTAGATCTTAACCTCAAATGATCACCTATTGACTGATCATAAGTTGAGGACTAGCTGTACAGAGAAACTCAGAACAAGTGACAGCAAGTAATAATGATGAGAAAGGATAAGATTTATTTATTTATTTGCCAGCTATCCTGGCTACTTTGTTAAAACTAATATGGATAAAAAAAATTGATGAAAGTCAAAGAAAATAATTGGAAATATAGGCAAGCCAATTTTAGGAAAGCCAGAAACCGATTTTGAGCATTATGAATACAGGAATGCCTCTCATTTTTAAGCATTTTTAAGATAAGAGGGAAACATTCATTTGGACACTTGACGGATTAATAAATGCAGAGAATATAATTCTAAATTATTCTTAGTTTACTGGACATCTGTGTTCTGGGTATGCTGGGGTTATGAATTAACATAATTTTAGAAAACTATTAATCAACAAACAGAAAAGATAATCACTAATAATATTGTTCTAGTTCTTTGAATTGTTGAAAATTTATTTTTACTTTTGCACCCAAAATGTACTTAAGAATTACTCTTTAATAACAATACAAGCATGAATATTCTTGGACTATACACATAGTCCTCGAATTACGACCACAATTGAGCCCAAACATTAAGTTGCTAAGTGAAACATTTGTTGTTAGTTTCGCCTCATTTTACAACCTTCCTTGCCACAGTTGTTAAGTGAAACACTGCCGTCATTGAAGTTAGTAACACGGCTGTTAAGTGAATCTGGCTTTCCCGTTGACTTTGCTGGTCAGAAGGTTGCAAAAAAAATGACCACATGACCCTGGGACACTGCAGCTGTCATAAATAGGCACCAGTTGCGAAGCGTCTGAATTTTGACCATGTGATCATGGGGATGCTGGAACAGTCGTGCGAAAAATGGTCACAGGTCACTTTTTTCAGTGTTTTTGTAACTTTGAACGGTCACTAAAATGAACTGTTGTAAGTCGAGGACTATCTGTTGACTACCAAGACTGATTTTAAGGTTTAGGCAAAGTTCCATTTTTTAAAATGACTTCTGAAATCCATAAATACTCACACTCGTGGAACCGGTGTGGTAGCATCTGAACTATCTTCGTTGTCCTGACAAAGAGAAAGAAAGACTGTGAGATACGATGGGTAAAACAGCCGGATGTGTACTAGTTGAAATAAATATTGGCCGCACCGCACCTTGAAGAAAACTTGGTCTTTAGTCTCCAACCAAAGTTGGAAGAGAGCCGCTAGCTCCTTCTCGTGATCTTGGGAAGAGCCTAGAGAGGAAAACAAGCCACACAGATTATCATCTACCACTAATACTTACACTACAACAGCAATACAACAGATGCTGGGACACCCCACCCTCCATCACCTGATTCTTCTGCTATAACGAATGGAAAAGTACGGAAATAGTATCAATATTTATTTCCGACACAATAGAAATTAGGAAAGATAAAAGTAAATGTATAGGAATCTATCTGGATGACAAGATTTAATAAGAAGAGTGGAGAAGGGGGCTTAGCTACTTTACCTATCAGTTTCCATTGCTGAGTTTTTTCCTTGAATTCAACAAAAGGAGAAAAACTGGAAGAAGCATCTGTAACAAAAACATTTTGCTAGGTTTAGGCAAGGCTGTAATGGGTTTTTTAATCACTCAGACTGTAGCACTGGATTAAAGGTCAACCTATGGAAAACGTGAAGTTCGATCATTGCTCATTCGTGTTCTTCTATAAACTGTTATGCATGTCCTATCCAAAAACGCTGTAATTCAATCTATGGATTTCTATCCTAGTATAAACTGTAGCTGGATGCCTCACTACACTTGGGAAATCTGTATTTTCCATTGCAAAGCAATCCACAAGGGGAAAAAAAAATGATATTTAAAGCCTGGCATGAAAATGGTACTGCAACACAACATTGGAAACATGTAACACAACTCTTCCAGGCATGAATTTTTTTGTGTGTGAAAGATTTCCTTTAATACGGTAAAGCCACACATATTTGACAGCATGAAACACCCAGATAAAAATAATATTGCTCTCTATTTTTTATCATGTGGAATGAAGTTTTTGAACCCATTTCTTCAAGATCAAGTTTGTTTTAACTGAATGAATCTGAGAAAAAGACAAATATGATATCAACAAGGTGTTTATTCTGACAACTGCTTCCTTTGACTTCAAGTGGCTTGTATTTTTTAAAAAAATCAAATAACAAGGCCAAATTCCAACCAAAATACATAAGCATCACTTGTTTAACACTTATTTAGCTAGCTTAAATTTTTGATGAGCGCCAAGTAACTGTTCACTTTCAGCTTTAAAAAAATGGCTTGTTTTGGATGATAACAAAAAAAAAACTGTCTCACCTCTGCTGACTCCAGTGAGATATTGCAAGGCAGGTAAAACCAGTTCTGACCAGTTGGGGGCAAAGGAGAACCAGCTGTTTAATGTGCTGGCAGGAGAAGATTGCCAGTCCATGACTTTATCTTCCAGCTGTAGGAAACAAGACAACAGGAAGAATTTATACCGCGCATTCAGTGTGAAGCTCAGAGTCACACATGGCTAGCTCAACTGCCAAACAAATAAAATCAGAGAGGCCCTTACCTCCACATAGGAATATTATTTATTAATTCAATTTCTGATAATGCCCGATTCCAACTGGTTAAGTCGAAACCACAATGCTGTTCATGGGCGAGGAAAAAAGGAAAGGCGACCAACACAAAATGAGTCCACTGAATTTGGAAGGATAAGAATTCTAGCCTGAATAATTCCGAATCTAGAAAAGCACCTAGAAGAGAAAACAAACTCTTACCACTGAGAGACAAGCAGGACCTTCTAACAAGAGGATCTCGAGAAGCAGAGAAAAGAAGCTGGAGGAGATTTCATTCACTCCAAGACAAGGCTTGATGTCTTCAAGAGGCCTTGGAAAGAAAGTAGGTTTATTTTAACTTAATTATATAAGTACATGGCAATTACACTCAGATATATCATTCTGTGTTCAAATTTTCACATACATTATCCCAGATACCCAAATATGAGGTAAGGTATCTCAATAATGTAACCTAAGAGGTTATCTAATAAATTTATGACAGATCCAATTATCTGAATATCGTTCCCTTACTTATCCCAAACTTATCCCCAACATGCTTAGGTGCTTTTTCAGTCACAATTTGTAGTTTTAAAACAATGTGTTATGCTTCCTCATCTGAAGTCAATACATGTATGTATGTATACACACATAATTCTGTTATTGGACTTGATGTTGCAATGTGTGTTGAAAGCTGACCTAACCCGTATCTGTGCCTTACCGTAAATCATATTTATATTTATCTGAGAAGATTGCAACCTAAAACAGATTAACTGATGTATGGCATACTGAGTTTGAAATTTAGCTAGCGGGAGCAAACTATTTTCCATGTTGATTAACCTCTGTGTGGCTAGAACTGGCTTCATTACAACTATTAATTTATTTTACATTTGGGGTGGGGGTGGGGGTTACATGTACAATTGCCATTCCCTTTGGAAGTGACTTACTCTTCTTTAACAGATGGGAGGGATGGAGGATCCCACAGGGGAGGGATGGGGGAGGGGTTTTGAGAAACAGGAGGGATCCCTTCAGAGTTGCCAAGAGTTTCAGAGAAATCTTCAGCCTCGGATTTAATCACTTTTAGCTTCTTTTTCTTTTTCTCCTCCTTTTCCTTCACCTTCTTTTTGAGGACTGCAAGGTCAAACAAGGCTTTTTATAAAACAAGAGAGAGAAAAAGATGTGCTTAGTTACAAAACAGTATTTAAAAACAATGTATAATTTAGAAACGTTAAGTATTCCTGCAATGCATCAAGAATTAAAAATCCCTTTAATCATATAACTTTACACTTGAATGTTTATCAGGAAGCAGATTCTAAGTACAGTGGCACTTATCCCAAAATGAACATGCAAATAGATGCAGCTCTAATTGTACATAACAGCTGTGGTTGTACACATTTACATGGTTTACAAATGTATTGGGCATTCTGCCTTTTTGCTTGAAGATGTCTAGCCTTTAATTATCATGGATCTTTTTGGAGCAATGCAAAAAGTTTCGTTTGAATCACTGATAAGGCACAAGTTTGCTGCATCGGATTCACTGACCTGCCAAAGATCCTTTCCTGCCAGCATTCACACGTGTCATGATGTCATTCAGGGTCAGGTCCCCGGTCATCAGATCAGGGTGATTCTATGCAGTAGAAAAGAGGAGAGGAAACGAACGAAAATCAGGTTTGCTGCAAAAAGAAACCAATAAGAAGCAGCACCCTGGAAGCCTTTGATGGGATGAGACAAATGCCCAACTCAGGTAAGGGACGTACAAAGACCGAGGATCACAGGTCTACAGAAAAAAGCACAGTCATGTTGAGTTTTGGTCCTCAAACCAAATTTAGGTTGGAGCATAAAACACGTTCAACCAGTTAAGATGTTTGAGTACATATTAGCACGAGAGAAAGGAAGTCAACGGCCTATTAGTGTCCTTCTTGGCTACTTTAAAGGGTGCTAATAACTAAATATTAAAGAGCAGCCATCTCACTGCCTTTTAACTTACTGGTTGCCGCTTGCGCTTTTCATGGTGTTTCTTCAGCATCATCTTCAAGCTATTCTCACCGAAATCCAATTTATCTGGTGGCAGACAATCCCAATATTATTAAAACGATATGAATATATTTACATACAATTATGCCACAATGAATAATATAATGTATATATCCCATCCCATTAAACATGTAAGTATTTAAATTATTCTTTTATACATCTAACTTCTTCAAAAGCCATGGCTCATAGTTACTGCCTACTTATTTTTATTAAAACTGTCCGTTGTCCCTCATAGAGTAAAAAAAGATGCCTTTTTTTTTTTTTTTGCAAAATAGCTTTTTAGTTTAGTTTAGTTTTATTGAATGTATATACCGCCCTTCTCCCTGAAGGGACTCAGGGCGGTGAACGGCCGCAAATTAAAACAATATACAATAAAAAAGTTAAGATACCTAAAAATAAATTAAATTAATCGGCCTCCCAATTTAAAATCCCACAAATTAACCACAAATTAAAAACTAACCCCTAAAACCTATTCAAACCTATTCTTAAAAAAAAGAAAAGCAAAAGAAAATCTAGAAAAACTAGTTTTCCCAATAAAAATAAAATATCTTGCACAATTTTACTATGGAGAAATTTTTCAAGATGGTTTAAGAATACAACACCTGCTGTTTTCATGTCTTGGGTTGACAAAGTGGGTATCACTCTGAGAGGAACAGCAGGACTTGAACAGTGGGCTGGAGAGGTTGGAATCCAGGAACTCAAATCTGAAACACAAAACAGTCACGTTTCTAGAGGGATGCTGAACGCACAACATTTTTTTTTAACCAGTAAACACAATCAGCTATTTAAGTAACTTGACAATTTCACTTCTTTAATCAAAAAAAGTTAGAACCATATAAATACCTTTAAAAGACCACAAAGCAATAAGGAATATTATGTTAAATCTATTTCTAACTCTAAGGAAACAATGTTATTTTAGTAAATTGATTGCAACAATAAAAAAAAGTAACAATCTTCAAAATAAATAATGTTCTGTAACAGTAACTTTGGTTGAAAAAACATGTTGAGAGAAATAGATGTGGGCTTATTTCCTAAGCTGAATAGGAAATTTAAGGGGACATTACTGAAGAGTGGCAACATGTGAAGAACCCTGATCAAAAAGCACTTCCTGTCTTAAACACGGGAAAAACACTATTTTCCTCTCCAAGATCACTGCAAATGGGGACTGCAGCCAAGAAATTAAAAGACGCTTACTCCTGGGGAGGAAAGCTATGGCAAATCTAGACAGCATACTAAAAAGCAGAGACATCACCCTGCTAACAAAAGTGCATATAGTCCCAGCTATGGTTTTCCCAGTTGCAATGTATGGCTGTGAAAGTTGGACCATAAGGAAGGCTGAGCGCCAAAGAATTGAGGCCTTTGAACTATGGTGTTGGAGAAGACTCCTGCGAGTCCCTTGGACTGCAAGGCGATCCAACTGGTCAGTCCTAGAAGAGATCAACTCTGACTGCTCTCTAGAATGCCAGATCCTGAAGATGAACCTCAAATACTTTGGCCACCTAATAAGAAGGAAGGACTCACTGGAGAAGAGCCTAATGCTGGGAACGATAGAGGGCAAAAGAAGAAGGAGACGACAGAGAACGAGGTGGCTGGATGGAGTCACTGAAGCAGTCGGCGCGAGATTAAATGGACTCCAAGGGATGGCAGCGGACAGGAAGGGCCGGAGGAACAATGTCCACTGGGCATGATTTTGCAACTAACAACAGCAAGACAATTTCAGCAAACGCACTTGAGAATTAACATAGCCCTGAATACATCCAATGGTGCTGACCATTCAACTCTAGTTTTGCTGGCTGAGGAATTCTAGGAGTTGAAGTCCCCCCATCTTAAAGTTGCCACAGTTGAGAAATAATGCCTTATTCTCCACCTGAAGGTTTCAATCAAAGCCACACTGGTAGTACCTTCTTCATCAGAGGATAGGGTGGTGTCTCCACATTCTTCTTTAACTTCCCTGAGGATTTTAAGGTATCGCCGATGTGTTCGTCTATCTCGTTCTTCAGCAGCATAAGCAGCTGCCGAGTATTTTCTCTTCACAGCCAGATCCGATCCCTTCCTAGCGAGCTCTAACAGATGCTGAAACAGACACCATGAAGAAGGCAACTTCAGAGGCTACATCCTTATTAAGTCTGCAGATCTAGTTTTACTATTCTTGAGATCTAGAGTTCTGATCTGTCCCCCCCTACAGAGACCCACAAAAACACAGCCAGTCGAGGGTTAAGAAGCACTTGACACACTCCACAGTTCTTATCTCAAACTTGGCAGCGATATGCACACCGTCTGCCAAGGGCTTTAATAGTTCACAAAAAGAAAATCACCTACGTAGCTTTGCCAAAATCCGTTCTTTTAGCTCCAAAGACTACTAGATTGCGTTTTTGTTCGTCACAGAGATCATGAACCACCCTCCTGTCTTATATAGGCTCTGGGTGTGGTCCAGTGACTCATTGATCCTGTGACTCAAGTCCAGTGACTCAGGTCTATTCCCTCATGCGTCTCCGCAGCTGCTGTAAGCGTTTATCTCGCCTTCTTTGGCGTGCGTCCAGGAATGACGTCTCTCCCTCACTCTCATCTGAGACACCTGTTTCCCCACTACTTGGCTCTCTTTCAGCTGGCACCTGAGACGGTGCCAGAGGGGGGGGGGCTGGGAGATCTGGCTGGCTCCTCTTCCTCTTGCTCAGACCTTCCTTCCTCCAATGGGATAGGCTCAGAGGACGGGGCCACAACAAGTTCTACGAGGCAACAGGTGATTGAGCCTAATTACAGATGCAGAGTTTAAGATCAACACTGTAGCCCACAATTGTGCCTTCCAATACTTACATTCCGGGAGGCAAGAATCTGTTTCAGCAATCGATAAAAATACTGCTGCTGGGAACTGAGGTAGCGCTTATACTGGGACTTGAAGCAAAGCTGTCTGTACTTCACCACTTCAGGATTGAAATGTCCATCTAGAAGAAAAACATTCCTGTTGTTTCTTTATTTTGTTTACTCCTAGCAACCAGTGAAGAAAAGGCTATATTACTAAGAAAACTGGTAATTTTTCAGGATCCCAAGCATAGTTCAAAATTTGTGTATATGTAAAGCAAGGACAAAAGTGACTTGAGGTTTCTCCAAATCAGATCTCCCAACTTATAGACGAGCCAGATTCATCAGCACTGATGTTACTGGAAGGGGCTGGTCTATTTGGGAGACAGTCTTGTTTTGTTGGGTTTTGAGAAAAAAAATAGGACTGTTCCCATTTCCATCATAAAAATCACCATTAAATTCCAAGGAATGTGTCAAATATTCTGCTGCTGAAATTTGGACATTTTATTATTACATGTCTGCAATATGACTGTAGAGATACACATGACTGCTCCCTGTCAGGGTAAGAGTCAACATATGGGACTGGGTAGCTTCAAGTTTAAGCCTACAACTTTTTCAGCCAACCTTCACAAACTGGGTGTCTGCAGGATACAATTTTTAAAAAAAGTCAAGATAGCTCTACTGACAATGTGACTAAAGCACCAATTGTTTTTATGTGTGCCCCAGAGTGTTTCTGATGGAAATAAAATTAAGTGAGAATTCTCATGAAAGCCATCTTGAAAGATGAAACACAAATGTGTCATAATGAATAGCATATATCATCTGGACATAGAACAACTGGAAACCCTTGAAACATTAAGCAATATGTTCTACCTTATGCAGCAGTTCATATAAAGGTTATTCAAGGAAAGTAACTTTTTAAGTTAATAACAACTCATCATTTTGAATCTTTAATGATTCTGAAGCCAGATTTGTCCCAAAAGTGCTTTTTCAAGAGGCAACTGGACTTTCTTGTTTTTATTGGAAGACATTTAGCTTCTCATCCAAGCAGCTTCTTTAGCTGAGAGCCTTTAGCTGCCCCTTTGGGTCAACCATGACCTGGATGACTGAGAATCTACATAGATTTATGAAGCTAGATACAGCTGTCTCACCTAAGAAAGGTTCATAAGCAAGTGTAATTTTAACATGCAGCACAAAACAAGACAAGCCATTAAAGGTAAGCACAAAGTCGAGTTTTAAAAACATATAAAGTGTTACTGACCCCGGAAGAGTTTTTGGGCAATATGAAGTGGGTTTCCAAATCGGAAGTTCTCTCCGTTAAATAGGGACAGGATAAGATTGTTCTGGAAATCGGGACTGTTTTCTGGGAAGCGGGGCAAAAACTTTTTTAAATGTTCTCGCTGTGAATCCACCAACACGTCCTGCCAGGTTGAAAGGCTGACGACTTCAAAGAAGATCTCCGGCTGCAGAAAATATAACGGATAGAATAAATGGTTTTCCCCCCTCATTTTTTAAAAAAATGATAGGCTGTTTATTCCCTTAGCATCTCGTGCAATGATACAATACAATATCCATTAAAACACGACAAATGTAAACTAAAACAGGAGTGGTAGAAGTACGGGTAAAATACATGGGAAAATCTGTTTTGAACTCATTCCTAAGCAGTAGTTAGGAGAGGCCTGCTTCAGTTAAAGTTTGTTCCACGGTCTTTCACCAGGGGTGAAATGCCCTGAAATCTGCTACTGGTTTGCTTCGCTACTGGTTCGCTTCGTGCGTGCATGTGCGGTGTGTGCCAAATGCACACTTTGCACGCAGGCATTAAGATTAAGTATTAATCCTTTTCTAAATTAAATAGAAGAGCGAGGGGAGGGGGAACAGCTGTGCCACGCAATTTAGATTCGCTAGAAAGCAAGATTTCCTGCTTTCTAGCAAATATAAATCGTGCAGCACAGCTGATTGTCTGTTGTGGCCCGCCAGCGGCCTGCGCGGATCATGGCTGATCGCAACAACGAGGACGCTGGTGTGGTGTCGCGCCAGCAGCCTGCACAGCTGGCACTCGCATCGGACAGCAAGGACGCCAAGGAGGATGTGATGCCAGAGGCAGAGACTCAGCCAGGGACTTCAGAACCTCCAGAGGCTCCTTCCAGTGGAGAGAGCGAAGTGGAGGAGCCTCTCCTCAATGCTCGGGCACGCAGGGCTGCCAAAAGGCAGGAGTGGCTACTCAGGAGGAGGAGGTCTACTCAAGAGTAGGACTTGAGGATAATTGGCCACTCTCTTAGCCTATTTAAGTCACATGCAGCTAGTGCTTTCTTGCTAGAAACAACATCTCATCACTAGAGAGTATCTTGGAGAGCAAGTGACTTCTCTTATCTGGTTTTCTGGGCTGATTGCCAACCTGTGTCGAACTTTGTTCTTAATAACTTTGATAAGGACCCTTTGCACGGGAAGCCTGCACTCTTGAAAGGGGTTTGTTTGGAATTAAACAGTGTTTGTGAAGGTCGGTATGTGTCACATTCTCTGGGAATCCGAAGCTGGGGCAGAACATCGTCGGAAATACCAGTTCCCCTGGACCGGTAGCATTTTATTTACTACCGATTCGCCCGAACTGGTAATTTGTATTACTACAGGTTCCGCCGAACCAATCCCAACCGGTAGCATTTCACCCCTGGGATGAACCCCACAATGGAGAAAACAGAATCAGTTCTTAATGTCCAACATCATCTGTGGCAGGACACACAAAGGAGGAGTGGGAAGGAACTCAGGTAAGATAGGAGATTTGGTCATTAGGTTGAGCCTCTAATTTTGGCAGAGAGAAAGGTGGTACTGTATGCAAAATCCAGATTCAAACAACTTCCCCTTCTAAAAGCCAGAGGGCTTCGTAAATAATCTTTGGAAGCACAATTATTCATTTTATTAAAAAAAAACAAAACCAAAAGAAAAAGCCATCACATTACTTTTCTGAATGATCCATTCAACAGCATTTACATTTTGGACGTTATGCACAGGTAACGACTTTCCATTTGTGTACCCTCCCTGAATTTTTTAGAGGTACGAAAAGAGTCTTCCAGTCAAAGAATTATACTAAGGAAATAGACACTTGGTCTCTTTTTTTTACTCAAGCAATTATTCTAATGTCTGCTCCATTTTCCTGAATTTGCAAAGTAATTCTAAAAAGAATGACACAAGAGTAGGGGTGTCAAACTCATGGCATCACAGCCGCGTCACATGATGTATTGGGACTTCCCCCCACCCCAGGTAACCAAGCAGGGGCAAAGCCAGCACATGACACATCCAGCCCACAGAGTTTGACACCCCTGGACAAGAGGAAGGAAGTGATACTCATTCAATAAATAATCCTGATTCAGTTATTGATACACAAAAATGTGTATTTCCTGACTAAATTACAGAATATATCATTTTACCTTTTCTAATTTAATATTTCTGAAGATAACAATGATAACTGTTTGGTTAATATTTTTGTTTTGCTACTTGGATGTCTACTCACATCTTCCAAAAGATCTTCAGGAAGGCTAATGCGTATGGATCCCAGCATGCAATCCTCCATAATTTGGGTGCCATTTCCTTCCCCAGTTGGCCCCAGCTCCAATGGATCAGTGAGCATATGATCCAGAGAGTCCATCGTTCATACACCAGTGGACCACTTGAACAAAAAGAAACGTATTAATTCAAAAGTTACTTTTACAATTCAACCTACTAAAAAGGTAAAGGTTCCCCTCGCACATATATGCTACTCGTTCCTCACTCTAGGAGGCGGTGCTCATCTCCGTTTCAAAACCGAAGAGCCAGCACTGTCCGAAGACGTCTCCGTGGTCATGTGGCCGGCATGTCTAAACGCCAAATGCCCACGAAACACTATTACCTTCCCACCAAAGGTGGTCCCTATTTTTCTACTTGCATTCTTTACATGCTTTCGAACTGCTAGGTTGGTAGAAGCTGGGACAAGTAACAGAAGCTCACCCTGTTACGCGGCACTAGGAATTCGAACCGCTGAACTGCTGACCTTTCGATCAACAAGCTCAGCGTCTTAGCCACTGAACCACCGTGTCCCTATACAGGAATAAAGATGCATATTCCTTGCTGCAGTGCATTATATATGTTGAATTCATTATGCATCTCCTTTTGCAAAGTTTTCCCAGCATTAATTACTTTTTCCTTTCTGACTCTCTATTCCAAGCTCCAGGAGGAAGATCATGTCACAGAAAAAGCTATGCTGGTTCTTTATATGGGCCAGAGAAAGAACAATTGTTGTCTTGTATCTTCCCTACCAGACTAAAAAAAAAAAAGTTCAGCTATTCCTCATGCCTACCCTGGGACAAAATATCTTAAAAACTGGGACAATCCTTTTTCCACTTGTTTGCCAAACAAACAGGAACCTCAAATTAATAGCCAAGAAAAGGACAATAAAATTAACCTGAACTATATTTCTTTCTGGACTTAAAAAATTGATCTTCTCTCTTTGCCTTTTCTTGATACTCCCCAATGTTTGCAGATCTCTCTCTCTCTTTTTTAGATGAGATGACCATTTGAGCTTCTTTGAGAGATAAATGTTAAATAAGAATAAAAAAAGCAAACAGTGAGCATACCTTTGAGGGTTTTCCAGTGTCCTTCTTTGCTTTCCCCCATTGGTAAGGGAGAAAAGCAAGAGAGAAAACAGCAAAATGCCAAGTACCTCACTGATCCAAGATTAAGAATATAAATGTAATTATTTAAATTGGAATATATCCTCAAATGTTAATTTTATGCATGTGTAATATACTGCACAAGTCAAAAACAGGGCTGTGAAAATATTTACAGACCCCTCGCATCCTGGACATAAACTGCTTCAACTCCTACCTTCAAAACGACGCTATAGAGCACTGCACACCAGAACGAGACACAAGGACGGTTTTTTCCCGAACACCATCACTCTGCTAAGCAAATAATTCCCTTAACACAGTCAAACTATTCACTAAGTCTGCATTACTATTACTATTAGTCTTCTCATCGTTCCTATCACCCATCTCCTCCAATTTATGACTGCATGACTGTAACTTTGTTGCTTGTATCCTTACAATTTATATTGATATTGTTTCCTAGTATGATTTGATTGCTTATTTGTACCCTATGACTATCACTAAGTATTGTACCTTATGATTCTTAATGAATGTATCTTGTCTTTTTATGTACACTGAGAGCCGATGCACCAAAGGCAAATTCCTTGTGTGTCCAATCACACTTGGCCAATAAAGAATTCTATTCTATTCTATTGTATATTTAATATCATAACTGCCGTGCTTATTTTGAAACAGAAACATATAAATAATGGCTGAAAACAGATTTCTTACCTTAGAGTTTTTATTTGATGTACACTAGAACCCATGAACATTAGAGGGAAGAAAAAGGCTTATAGCTGCCATCTGAAATACATTGATGCTGGAAAAATAAAATTAGCATTCATTAGCAATGTTCTCTTCTCTTCTAAAGTTTTTTTCTTTCATTGACTGAATCATGTCCATACAATTCTATTTCTAATGAAGATTTGTTCTTTTTGCAAAACTACTCATTTGTCAGAACAAGAACTCACTTGATTCTGAGAAACAATTACGGTATCAGCCCCTTAAAAATAAGCTCCCTGTAACTTCACTCATATTGTAAAAGAAAGTGTCCCACCAATGACTGCATTTCAGTGAGAACAATTTTATGATCAGCCATCTTGCATGAGAAAACCTCCACTAAAATCTCAAAGAAAGATTATTCTTTGACTGTATCTTTTTTATTTTTCTTCTCTCTGCTGTTCTTCCTCTTTCTCTCGTTTCTCCTCTTAACTTTTTCTTCCTCTTCTTCCTATCTTCTTCCTTTCTGGTTTCTTTTTCTTTTCTTCTCCTCTTCCTTTCCTTCCCCTTTCTCACCATTTTCTCTAGTTTTTCTGTTATCATTTGCTTCCTCTTCTTCCTATTCACTTCTTCCGCTTTCTCTTGTTTTCCTTTTTTTCTTTTCTTCTCCTCTTCCTTCTTCTCACCTTTTTCCTCTTCCTCTAGCTTTTGGTCATCTTTTTCTCCTTCTTCCCATATGCTTCTTCCTCTTTCTCTACTTTTCCTCTTCTCTTTTTTTGTCTTTTCTTTTCTTCTCCTCTTCCTTTTTTTTCTCATCTGCTTTTTCCTCTTCCTCTAGTTTTCCTCTTCCTCTTCTTCCTTAGCTGCTCCTTCTTCCTGCTCTTCTTCTTTTTTCTCTTTTAAATCTTCTTTTTATCCTTTTTAGGATAAAGGTTTTTGTTTTTTTGTTTTTTTTTGCAATCCAGCCAAACTGGGTCTTGGTGCAAATACCCTTTTAAAAAATATGACTTAACTACATTATTTTTTCCTCATCATTTGCCTCTTGAAAAAAAACACCTTTGGGACTTAAGGACGTTATTTTTCACCTACTGCTGAGGGAAACTTAGCCTCTTCTAAGAGGGCCATCCTAGCAATGGTGGTAATGGTAATAATAATAATAATAATAATAATAATAATAATAATAATAATAATAATAATAATAATAATAATAATAATAATAATAATAATAAGCTGCTGAGCTATTAACCAGCCTCAAAGGCTGTGAATCTCTTTACAGATTAACTAATAATGATAATAATAATAATGTGTTGTCCCGATTGTAATTGGAGCCCTTGGAGCAATACCCAAAGGGCTACCCACTATTTAGAAATTCTAAATTTACCAGACTTGGACATTTTGACTCTACAAAAAACCATCTTACTCAGAACAGTTTACATCCTACGATGATACCTTAACCATTCCTAGGTCCTTGGTTAGGACTCGAACTGCTGAGCTATTAACCAGCCTTAGGGGCTGTGAATCTCACTAAAGATTAAATAATAATAATAATAATAATAATGCCTAGGATGCTGGCAACAACCCGTATCAACCATTAGCACCAGTCAACGCTATTTGTGACACATGTTTAAATGTCCAGTTGACTGAGTTTCATTTTTAATGAATAATAATAATACCACCTAGGATGCTGGCAGCAACCCGTATCAACCATTAGCACCAGTCAATGCTATTTGTGACACATTTTTAAATGTTCAGTTGACTGAGTTCCATTTTAATGAATAAGATAATAATAATAATAATAATAATAATAATAATAATACCACCTAGGATGCTGGCAGCAACCCGTATCAACCATTAGCACCAGTCAATGCTATTTGTGACACATTTTTAAATGTCCAGTTGACTGAGTTTCATTTTAATGAATAAGATAATAATAATAATAATAATAATAATAATAATAATAGTAATAGTAATAATAATACCTAGGATGCTGGCAGCAACCCGTATCAACCATTAGCACCACTCAATGCTATTTGTGACACATTTTTAAATGTCCAGTTGACTGAGTTTCATTTTAATGAATAAGATAATAATAATAATAATAATAATAATAATAATAATAATAATAATAATAATAATAATAATAATAATACCTAGGATGCTGGCAGCAACCCGTATCAACCATTAGCACCACTCAATGCTATTTGTGACACATTTTTAAATGTCCAGTTGACTGAGTTTCATTTTAATGAATAAGATAATAATAATAATAATAATAATAATAATAATAATAATAATAATAATAATAATAATAATAATAATAATAATAATAATACCTAGGATGCTGGCAGCAACCCGTATCAACCATTAGCACCACTCAATGCTATTTGTGACACATTTTTAAATGTCCAGTTGACTGAGTTTCATTTTAATGAATAAGATAATAATAATAATAATAATAATAATAATAATAATAATAATAATAATACCTAGGATGCTGGCAGCAACCTGTATCAACCATTAGCACCACTCAATCCTATTTGTGACACATGTTTAAATGTCCAGTTGACTGAGTTTCATTTTAATGAATAAGATAATAATAATAATAATAATAATAATAATAATAATAATAATAATAATACCACCTAGGATGCTGGCAGCAACCTGTATCAACCATTAGCACCAGTCAATGCTATTTGTGACACATTTTTAAATGTCCAGTTGACTGAGTTTCATTTTAATGAATAAGATAATAATAATAATAATAATAATAATAATAATAGTAATAATAATACCTAGGATGCTGGCATCAACCCGTATCAACCATTAGCACCACTCAATCCTATTTGTGACACATTTTTAAATGTCCAGTTGACTGAGTTTCATTTTAATGAATAAGATAATAATAATAATAATAATAATAATAATAATAATAATAATAATAATAATACCACCACCACCTAGGATGCTGGCAGCAACCCATATCAACCATTAGCACCACTCAATCCTATTTGTGACACATTTTTAAATGTCCAGTTGACTGAGTTTCATTTTTAATGAATAATAATAATAATAATAATAATAATAATAGTAATAAAAAGTTCCTAGGTCCTTGGCTAGGACTGGAGCTGCTGAGCTATTAACCAACCTCAAAGACTGTGAACCTCACTAAAGATTAACCAATAATAATAATAAGGATCATGGGAGGATGAATAGAAATCTCAGCTGAGGGTCAGGGGGATTTTCTTTTGCACGTGGGAAAAGCAGAGGGGGGGGCGAGGACGGGATAAACACCTTCGCCCCCCCCCACCACTTCCACACAATTCCCCCCACCCGGATCTCCCCCTCCCCAAATCCCACCTCTCCTCCTCCTGCGACCCGGGTTACCTCAGCAGCCCGAAGGCGTCTGCGCGGCCTTCCTCCGCCTGGCCCCGCCTCCCGCATTCCGCTTCCAGGTCGCGGCGGGAAAGACGGAGGCAGCGTCCACGCGCGGAACGGGCGTGTGTGTATATGTGTGAGGAGTGAACGGAGGGGCGATGTGCGCGTGCGCGCCCCAACCCGGGAGGCTTTTCCAGTCGCAGACAGCTCCTGCTGCGGAGTGCGCATGCGCGCTCCAGTCCCGGAGGCCCTCCCCTTCCCTTGCTGCGGAAATGTCTCTTCCTTGCCCTCCTCCTCGCGAGGGCCGCACCTCACCGCGCGCATGCGCGACGTGCCGAATGCCCGGACTCTCTTTCCGCGTGAGCCGGTTTCTCCTGCGCAGGCGCGGGAAAGCGATACCCCCAACAGCACAAACTGGGTGTTTGGCGGACGTCCAGAATTGATCCAACTTTGCAACTCGTTCCGTCTCTCCCGCGAGCTCATTAAACTGGCTGGGTTTGCACGATGCGTGCCTTAACATCAATGCTTATCCAAGGCTTGCAGGTTGTGCAGGTTCGAATAGAATAGAATTAGAATAAAAATAGAATAAAAATAGAACAATGGAGTAGAATAGAATGAAATTTGGAAAGAATAGAAATAGGAATAGAATAGAAAATAGAATAGAATAGAATAGATTAGATATTGGAATGAAGAATAGAATAGAATAGAATAGAATAGAATAGAATAGAATAGAATAGAATAGAATAGAATAGAATAGAATAGAATAAAGAAAATATGGAGTAGAGTAGAGTAGAGTAGAGTAGAGTAGAGTAGAGTAGAGTAGAATAAATACTGGAATGAAGAATAGAATAGAACAGAACAGAACAGAATTCTTTATTGGCCAAGTAAGGCTTGGGCTAGTCTATTCTACATAACATAGATCTACCTCCTTCAGGCAGAGACATTTAATTGCCCTTCATTGCATCACCTAGCAAGATTCAACCAAGCTTAACACACAGACAACCTAAAAAGCTAGCCATGACTTCTGACAGCAACCAATCAGGATACTCTTCCTATACCCCAGGAAGTTCAAAGCCAGAGAGGGTATAAAACCCAGGGACTCTCAGCATCTCTTCCCTTTTTTTTTTTTGCCCAAGTTCTCCAAGGCATGTGATCCTGTTCATCAATAAACCTTCTTTCCAAGCAACATCCATGAATCCAGTGTTTTTTTCCCCACTTGGAACTGAACCTACAAGGATATTTCTTCCAACAGGGAGCATTGTGACTTCCCTCTTTGTCTCGTGCCTCGGCTTGGACCTAGTTTGAGGAATCAGGGAACCTGGACTGAATGGAACTGCGGACAAGGAAGGAATGCCGAGTGGAACTTAACCAGCACCATTGATGAGCATTTGGTGCTGTGTTAGTGTGCAATAAACTATCTTTACTTGACATCTGCCTAGCCAGCATAACTCGGGTCAGAATAACAACGTTGTCAGTGTTGCTTTGGTGTCAAGTACAAGAGTGTTTACTTTCTGGAAATGCCAGAGGCAAGAATTTTGCAAACAAATTCTGTGTGGGTTTTTTTTTTAAAGTTTTCTACTTATTATTGTTTCATTTATATACTAGTATCCATCTCTTGGTAAATAGGCAGTAAAATTTGAACCATTTAAATTATTGAAACTTCCCCAGTTATAGTTACAAAGCATTCAAGTGATTATAACTAACTCTCTCTTGTTTGTAGAGTGGATAAACTAGCAATAGTAAAAGCCCTTCGCTACAAAATAAATCAGAATTATTGCCACTTTAAGAAACGTCTATTTTTTTCCCCCGTTCCAGTTTCTATTGCAGGATGAGGTCTCACTGGAATTAGTTTACAGGAAACATCGATAAGCACATTTTGGAGCAATCAGTTTGACTGTGTATGACTGCTGGGCGTCTATTGCTATTTAAATCAATTTCCTCCTTAGAATGAAAGGATAAAGCTGCCTTGTGCCATACACCATTTATTGCAACCTAAAGGTTGGAGAAAATACATTTAGTGCTTGGAATAAATCTGCTGTATTTCTCAATAGCATCCCAAGAAGATATGCCAGAGGATCAATAAAAATTTAGTACCGTTTCCCCTAAAATAAGACATCCCCTGATAATAAGACTAATTGGGCTTTTGACCGCATGTGCTAAAATAAGCCCCCCCCCCTGAAAATAAGCCCGCCCCGAAAATATTTAAACACATGTGCAGCTGGTCCCCATCATTTCCTCTGGTTAGGGTTAGGGAGACAGAGCTGGAAATCAGGTAAGATGGCAAGAGGAACCCCGTCTTGCCCCACGTGCCCCAAAATAATAAGAGATCCCCGAAAATAAGGCCAAGCACTTATTTCAGGGTTCAAAAAAATATAAGACAGGGTCTTATTTTCGGGAAAACATAGTATACCCATATTTTTCAGAGTATAAGACACTCCGGAGTATAAGACACACCTTGGTTTTTGGGGTGGAAAATTAGGGGAAAGAAATTCTTTCTCTGCCTATCAGCATCCATTGGTATTCATCTGGCTAGCGCCCTATCAGTGTGTGAGAGAGTTGAGGGCTGTTTGGAAACTGAAACAGTATTTGCTGTGTGAGCAGCAAGGAAGGAGACAACAAGGAGCCTGGGCGTGGCTTAGGTCAATTGTTCTAAAGCTGTATGCTGTGCTTGATCCCTGAAACTAAAACTGAAACTGAAACTACTCTCCTCTGCTTGTGTTTTGCTTATATTTACTACCAGGTTGGAAAACCTGCTTTTGGTATTGTATATTTACTTCATGTGTTATATTATATATAAAGAGAAGTTATGGAATCCTGCTGGAACAGTTACTTGTGTGGGCTTTCTGGATGTGATTGCTGCTGCAAACTCTGACAGTCCTTGGGTTTTTGGCTACATTGGGTGTATAAGACGCACCCCAATTTTCACCCTCTTTTAGGGGGGGGAAGTGTGTCTTATATTCCGAAATATACGGTATATAACCTTCTGTAAGGAAACTGCACTCTAGATCTCCTGCTGGCAAAGCCAACAGGAAAAAATATTTTTTCCACTTGGTTTTAAATAAATGCATGTTGCAAGTTTGAATAGGAACAGCTCTCAAAGAAACCACCTTCAAAATCTACCATTTATCCAACAGGGTCTGTTCTCACCCTTCATAAGTTTCCTGCAACATAAGCCACAATAAAATGAGTGTGAAGCCTGCTGTCTTGTCTAACTGAATAATAAATCTTATTTACATAAGTTATTGGTGGCTTCTGTTGGACCATATGTTGAGATAGCTTTTGTTGTCTTATGAAAATAATTTACAACCTAGGTCAGTGAGTTCCCTAATGCAAAAAGAGCACTCAGTCCAAGAAACAGGCCATAGAAATGTTTCATCCAGCTTATAGCAAAGAGTTGGCAGGAAAGAAAGAAAGAAAGAAAGAAAGAAAGAAAGAAAGAAAGAAAGAAAGAAAGAAAGAAAGAAAGAAAGAAAGAAAGAAAGAAAGAAAGGAGAGAGAAAAGAGAGAGAAAAGAGAGAAAGAAGAGAGGGAGGGAGAGTAGGTAGGAAGGAAGGAAGGAGATGAAAGAAAGGAAGGAAAGAAAGAAGGAAAGAAAAGGAGGGAGGCAAACAAAAGAAAGAAAAGGAAGGAAAGAAAGGGAGGCAGGCAAAAGAAAGAAAAGGCAAGAAAGAAAAAAGGAGGCAGACAAAAGAAAGGAAAGAAAGAAAGAAAGAAAGAAAGGCAGACAGACAAAAGAAAAGGAAGGAAGGAAGGAAAGAAAAAAGGCAGACAAGGAAGGAAAGAAAGAAAGAGGGAGGCAGGCAGGCAGGCAAAAGAAAGAAAAGGAAGGAAGGGAAGGAAGGAAAAAAAGAACGAAAGAAGAAAGAAAGAAAGAAAGAAAGAAAGAAAGAAAGAAAGAAAGAAAGAAAGAAAGAAAGAAAGAAAGAAAGAAAGAAAGAAAGAAAGAAAGAAAGAGAGCGAAGATTTGAAGCTGCAGCATGGCAATGTCTCCAGAACGGAAAGAGGTCAGAGCTTATCTTCCAACTAAAGCAAAGAGTGTCCTTGTGGGTAGCAACAGAGTTAGGACAAGCCTAAGAAACAAGCTTCGGCTTGTTCTGCATTCACCTCCTTCTCATTCCGACTGTTAATCAACACACTGAAAGCCACCGCACACGTTTAAACCACCTCTTGAGCCTTTTTTATTGGTTTCGAGGAGGAAATGCAAGAATCCCCGTTTCATAAAGACAACACAATCAAAGACAGAAAAGGCTCAGACGCTGTGTGTGTTATTTATACTCCTCCAAGGTATTTTCCTTCACCCTCGTTAGGATCGGGCTATTTGGGCAGTGCAGATGGTTATGTAAACACGGGGCATCCCAACAATACCAACAACCTCATTCTTAATAATTTAACTGCTTCTGCACAGCTTCACAGTTTCTCCATCTTCTCTGTCATCCAGAAGTCAGGAAAGATTGGCTTGTAATCGAGTCTCAGTTCCGGACTGCGTGTTTTATTTTATTCTCCCTTTATCAAGCTGCGTGTTCTCTTCTTTCACAGGCAACTTAGGGGGGAAAATATATATATATTTATTATATATATATATATATAATAACACCAAAAGAAATGTAAGCAACTGAAATGTACACGAGAGATAAGACCCTGCCAATGGTTGTGGGTTCAGCAAACTTTGCTTCCGCTATTGTCCACAATTGGGGGGTTCGGAGTGGGGGGGGGAGAGAGAATCAATTGGGGGAGAGGTCTAGAAGAGGCTTAGTGTCCATTTTTGTACACCAGGTTCATAAGACGGTGGCATCCTGAACTGCCTTGCCTGAGTTTTCATTTAGATCTTGAAACTCCCAAAGCCTCAGCCTGTAAGGTAGAACTTCAAGGGGTACAAATACACTTTGTCGAAGAGCTCTTGGGTGCCTCCGATATTCGCGATGAAGGTTTCAAACGTCCCTCGTGCCGCTAGTTCTCGCTCTTTGCTGCAAGCCCAGGTTCACGGCTTTTCGATGTGCAGGTCGCTGACGCCGTTGGTGTTACTGGTGGCCGTAATGATGTACTGTGTCGTTTGCTGCTCGCTGGCCGTTTGCGAGTCCAAAGAGTCGGTGTGGACAGGCGTCTGAGATAAATCTACTTCCACGCCGCTAGAAAGAGAGAGACTTGGCTTGACTTCCAGCTCGGGTTGACTTTCAGCGATGACATAATGCGTCTAGGGGGAGAAAGAAACCCACATACTGTAAAGTCACTCTCATTATACACAGGTAATTCCTGTTTTTTTTTTTTAAAGCCTTCAGTCAGCACAGGTAATCTGTTCTGCCCCAGCTACGGACCACAAAGAATGCAGCACATACAAAGTCCGTACAAACCTTAGTTTACTAATTAAGGACTACTAATGAGCTTTCTTAGTAGTTGTTCAAACACAAGTACAGTTTAAATCAGTCTTTTCTGAACAAGGGCTGTTAATTTAACTTCATTAACAGCCAACAGGAGTCCAAGAAATAATAACTCAATTCTGAGGTACAGTCTTTCAGTTAACCGTAAGCTTATTGTGGTTGACAGAATGCCCAGAAGCAATTTGCAGGAAAAATGATAAAGAGAGAAGCAAGAGCCGATCAGACGTTTCTGGAGTCAATACGCGAAGGAATATGAACGAAGTTGTTTTCTGCAAATTGCCTCAGTCGTCATTCCTTAAATAGGCTAGGGGAGTGGCCAATTAGCCCCAAGCCTTATTCTTGAGGAGACCTCCTCCTTAAGAAGCCATTCCTGCCTTTTGGCAGCTCTGTGTGCCCGTGCATTGAGAAGAGGCTCCTCCTCTTCTTCCTCTTCACTTATGGGAGCTTCTGAAGGCCCTGGATGAATCCCCGCCTCTGGCAACAACTCTTCTCCAGCCTCCTCATTGTCTGACTCAGGTGCCAGCTGCACAGGCTGCTGGTGAATCACCATACCAGCCTCCTCACTGTCGGAATCAGCTACCAGCTGCACAGGCCGCTGGCGGGCCACAACATAATCCTTGACTTACAACCATTTGTCAGTGACTACTCGAAGTTACAACAACGCTAAAAAAAGTGACTTATGACTGTTTTCACACTTAACGACCATTGCAGCATCCCCCAGGATCACGGTGATCAAAATTCAGACACTGTTTCCAGATGGTGTTTAGAGAAATTAGAGCGCTTTTGAATGTAAATTTAGATACGTCACTGAGAATTGCTTTACTGTTGCTGGGTGAAAAACGGGATATAAATCAAACAAAAAAGGAATTGATTGTAAATTTGATAATGGCAGCTAGATTAGCGATGGGCTAAATATTGGGGACGAAATTGGGATATTCAAAGAAATGAGTGGTATAGTGAAATTTGGAGTAATATGGCAAAAAATAATAAATTAACAACAGAAGTTAAATTTTAAAAAGGGATGATAGAAGCAAACAATTATAATGAAAAATGGGGGGATTTTATAAAATCAGTGTTGGTGGAAGGCAAAGGTGATAAACCTAGTGAAGAATATATGTTGTTTTGGAGGGGATAAGGGCACAATTGGAATATAGTCAGGGGTGAAATCCAGCAGGTTCTGACAAGTTCTGGAGAAGGTCCTCAAGTTCTGAGGACCCAGATTGTGGGGGCAATAAGCTGACTTTGTATAAAATATACAAAAGTATGAAGGCTATTGCTTAATGCATTGTAAGCTGTCCTGAGTCTCTGGAGAAGGGCGGCATATAAATCAAATTTAAAAAAAAAAACCCCGGAAATTTTGAGTAGTTCGGAGAACCGGCAAATACCACCTCTGGCTGGCCCCAGAGTGGGGTGGAGATGGAGATTTTGCAACATCCTTTCCCCAGGAGCGGGGTGGGAATGGAGATTTTGCATATCCTTCCCCTGGAGTGGGGTGGGAATGGTGATTTTGCAGTATCCTTCCCCTGGAGTGGGGTGAGAATGGAGATTTTGCAGTATCCTTCCCCTGGAGTGGGGTGGGAATGGAGATTTTGCAGTATCCTTCCCCTGGAGTGGGGTGGGAATGGGGATTTTGCAGTATCCTTCCCGTGGAGTGGGGTGGCAATGGGGATTTTGCAGTATCCTTCCCCTGGAGTGGGGTGGGAATGGGGATTTTGCAGTATCCTTCCCGTGGAGTGGGGTGGGAATGGGGATTTTGCAGTATCCTTCCCCTGGAGTGGGGTGGGAATGGAGATTTTGCAGTATCCTTCCCCTGGAGTGGGGTGGGAATGGGGATTTTGCAGTATCCTTCCCCTGGAGTGGGGTGGGAATGAGGATTTTGCAGTATCCTTCCCCTGGAGTGGGGTGGGAATGGGGATTTTGCAGAATCCTTCCCCTGGAGTGGGGTGGGAATGGGGATTTTGCAGTATCCTTCCCCTGGAGTGGGGTGGGAATGGAGATTTTGCAGTATCATTCCCCTGCCACGCCCACCAAGCCACACCCACGGAACCGGTAGTAAAAAAAATTGGACTTCACCACTTAATATATTGTATATCTTTTAGTTGTTATAGAAGAAGACATATAAGGGGGGGAAATGCTCTCCGGGGTGGGAGAGCACTGTAATATTTGTATACTTTCCTCCTCCTTCGTATTTAGATGTATATGTACTATGTTTTGTATTTAAAATAAAAGATATATATAAAAAAATTCAGACACTTGGCAAATGAATCCTATTTACGACGGTTGCGGTGTTCCGTGGTCCTGTGAGTCCCTTTTGTGACCTTTCTGACAATCAAAAATCGATCAATCAATCAATATGGCAGAAGCCATATTAACTTAGCAAGCGTGTTAACTGGCTTAGCAACTGCAGCAAGAAAGGTTGTAAAATGAGGCAAAATTCATCTAATTATTATTCTCGCTTAGAAACAGAACTTTTGGCCTCTATTACGGTTATAAGTCCAGGCCAACCTGTATGCCATGATAATGAAAAAATGCTCATTTATCAATCATTACTCCAAATGATTCAATCAAGCCGGTGCTTTGAAATAAATTCTTTTGACCATCTCTGATGAAAATATGCATCGTTTGGAACAGAAGACACGTTTCCAATGTTTTATTTTGTTCGTTAAATTTATATGCCGCTGTCGGCAACTATGGGCAGCTTGAAAAATACTCATATGCCTATTTCCGAATATTCCTATACAAAAGCCTTGATGTATTTAATGATTTCAGTTACGGTTGCTCTTTTGCTTCTTACCTGGGCAACTGCTTTCACTTGCCCTGTGGTCACCGTTGTGACGGGAGGACCGACAGCTGTCTCTGCAATCACATACTGGCCCTGAGGGATTGTCATCATCTGAATCTCGGAGGCTGGGGGAGAAAAAAACGTTGAGAGAATCCCATTCATTAGCTCTAACAAAACATGATTGACATGCTAAAATAGGGGTGTCCCACCTTGGCAACTTTAAGACCCGTAGACTTCAACTCCCAGAATAGAGAGTTAAATAGGGTCAGCATCAGGGGTGAAATCCAGCAGGTTCTGGAGAACCGGTAGCGGAAATTTTGAGCAGTTCAGAAAACTGGCAAATACTGGCCCCAGAGTGGGACGGGAATAGAGATTTTGCAATATCCTTCTCCCAGGAGTAGGGAGGGAATGGGGATTTTGCAGTATTCTTCCCCTGCCACGCCCACCAAGCCACACCATGCCCACCAGGCCACACCCACAGAACCGGCAGTAAAAAAATTTGGATTTCACCGCTGGTAGCATGTATTAGCATAATTAAAATGCAAAATTGCCTGATGGTTCATCATCGTCCTCTTTTAACGACCCCATAATCTCTTGCGGGGTGGAGTCTGGGCAACTGAATGGAGCTGAGTGTTTACTGGCCAGATGCGCCCCTACCTGGACTGAGGTGCTTTACGCACAGTCACCCATGCACTCGTCACCTCCCGGATCAACTATTGCAATGCTCTCTACTTGGGGCTACCCTTGAAGACCACTCGGAGGCTCCAGCTGGTGCAGAATGCGTCATGATGCTCCCATGTCACACCCCTCCTGTGTGACCCGCATTGGCTACCGGTTGCCCTCCGGGTGAGGTTCAAGGTGTTGGTGATCACCTATAAAGCCCTACATGGCTTAGGTCCGGGGTATTTGGCGGAACACCTGCGGCCAGCAACAGCTCCCCATCGCCCAGTGTGCTCACAGAGAGAGGGCCTACTTGGGGTCCCGTCGGCCAGGCAATCTTGGCTGCCGGCCCGTAGGGAGCGAGCCTTCTCTGTAGGCACCCCTACCCTCTGGAATCAGCTCCCCTTGGAGCTCCGGGTAGCCCCCGACCTTCGCTCTTTCCGCCGTGACCTTAAAACTTGGTTGTTTCGCCAGGCTGGCCTGGACTGAATGGGATTTTAATGGGAATTTTAGTTTTTAGTGTTTGAATTTTATATCTAGACTGGTTTTAATGTTGTGAGCCGCCCTGAGTCCTCGCGGAGAAGGGCGGCATATAAGTCCGATTATAAATAAATAAATAAATAAATAAATAAATAAATAAATAAATGCCCTTCCTATCACCAATGCAGAGTGTTATTCAGCAGATATATTCTCAGGGTGCCCAGAGTGAGAAATATCTCCCTCTACCTAGGATGGAACTCACAGCCTCCTGATTGTGAGGCGAGTGCTCCACCTCTAGGCCACTGTACCACTTCAAAATTGCCCCATGGATCAGATTTGGAGGACATATGCAAGGAGGAAACCTTGCATCAAATATCAATGAACTTGAGAGGTTTTTTGTTTCTCTTCGGATGTCTTCAAGAATACACCCATCAAATCATAGCTCAGAAACTGGGAATGAGGTGTAAGTGGTTTTTCCAGGGAAGCGAAAGAGCGTCACTGAGCATACTTGGTACGTACGATAAGTGCGGAACGAGTTCCAGGTGTTGGGAAGGTAGGCCTGCTGGACTGAAGAACCTGCCTGTGATTGACCTTGCGAGGAGGGAGCTGTCTGTATCTGGGAAGGGCTGAGTTCCTGCTGAGTTGGTTGGGAAGGACTTAAGGGCTGACTGCCCACCTGCAGTAACAAAGGAAAAGACAATCCGCAAACCAAAGAACTAAAGTTACTTTTTACTGGACTAAAATTCCCATCTCTCTCTCGTACACAGAGCATTTCAATCAATACTAGAATACAGTAGAGTAGAGTAGAATAAAAATAAGAGAAGAGAAGAGAAGAGAAGAGAAGAGAAGAGAAGAGAAGAGAAGAGAAGAGAAGAGAAGAGAAGAGAAGAGAAGAGAAGAGAAGAGAAGAGAAGAGAAGAGAAGAGAAGAGAAGAGAAGAGAAGATGGGAAATAATAGAAGATGGGATAGAATAGAAGGGAAGGGAGGGGAGGGGAGGGGAGAGGAAGGGAAGGGAAGGGAAGGGAAGGGAAGGGGAGGGGAGGGGAGGGGAGGGGAGAGAGGAGAGGAGAGGAGACGAGATGGGAAATAATAGAAGATGGGATGGAATAAAATGGAAGGGAAGGGAAGGGAATTTAGAATAGAATAGAATAGAATAGAGTAGAGTAGAGTAGAGTAGAGTAGAGTAGAGTAGAGTAGAATAGAATAGAATAGAATAGAATAGAATAGAATAGAATAGAATAGAATAGAATAGAATAGAATAGAATAGAATAGAATAGAATAGAATAGAATTCTTTATTGGCCAAATGTGATTGGACACACAAAAGAATTTGTCTGGTACATACGCTCTCAGTGTACATAAAAAGACAAGATACATTCGTCAAGAATCATAAGGTACAATACTTAATGATAGTCACAGGGAAACAGTCAATATAAATTGTAAGGATACCAGCAACAAAGTTACAGTCATGCAGTCATAAGTGGGAGGAGATGGGTGATAGGAGTAGTAATGCAGACTTAGTGAATAGTTTGACAGTGTTGAGGGAATTATTTGTTTAGCAGAGTGATGGCGTTCGGGAAAAAACTGTTTTTGTATCTAGTTGTTCTGGTGTGCAGTGCTCTATAACGTCGTTTTGAGGGTAGGAGTTGAAACAGTTTATGTCCAGGATGCGAGGGGTCTGTGAATATTTTCACAGCCCTCTTTTTGACTGGTGCAGTATACAGGTGCTCAATGGAAGGCAGCCCTAATAACGTCCCAATTCATTCATTTATAGAATTTCATTTCATGCTCTTCTGTTAAAAAGAATGATTGAAAAATAAAACTACAAAGCCCCAAATAACCATTTTGTCAGCGTATGAATATTCATGGACTGGAATAGATCAGCCACCGGGGACTGAATAGAGACATGATAACAAAGTCAGCCAATGGGGCTTGTTTTAGAAATAGACCCTTAAGGAAGAATTCTGGGATGACTTAAGCAACTGAGTCTGTGCAGAAGCTCTGAAACAGAAACTAAACAAATCTGGACTTGTTTGCCTCCTGTCGTGCTTAGATCTAAAACGAAACTAGCCTGCTCTGTCTGCTGAAATGAAACTGGAAATATGTCTCTGCTTGTTACCACGCTGGAAGAATCAACTCTTGGTATTTGTAAATTTACTTCATCTGTTATTATGTATATAAAGAAGTTAACGAATCCTGCTGAATCAGTTGATCTGTGTGTGCTTCTGGATTTGATTTTGCAAGAACTCTGATACATTTAATTATAATCAAGATACTGTATTTTTGGAGTATAAGACGCACCTTAGTATAAGTCGCACCTACCTTTTTTGGTGAGGAAAAGAAACCTCCCTCTGCCTCTGAGCAATTTGCCTCATTGCAGCAAACAGCCAACAGCCTGCTTTACTTTTCATTTTCGTTTTCAGCATAGCTTAATTAGCAACAAGGAAAAAAAAATCTGCTCAGCAATTTACCTCCTGAGAGTCAGGAGGCTGATCCAATCAACTTGTGCTAATTAGGCTGTGCGATGCTGAAAGGGGTGTTTCTCCTTGCTGCTTGCTACAAGGAGGTAACTGCTGGGAGGCAGAGGCAAAGGAGTGGGGCCCAGTGGGTGGGCGGGACAATATTTGGTGTATAAGACACACCTAAATTTTCACCCCTTTTTAGGGGGGGAAAAGGGTGCGTTCTACTCTGAAAAATACGGTAACATCAAGTGATCACAGCCAATGCACAGAAGAACATCCAAATAGCTGGCTAGAATATTTCTACATAAGCAATTTAGAACTTTGGGTCAAGGTTCTGCATTTACCGAAATGTTGAAAATAACATTGCATCATCTCACTGAGCCGTGGTGGCGCAGTGATTAGAATGCAGTATTACAGGCTATTTCTGCCGACTACTAGCAGTTCAATCCTGACCAGCTCAAGATTGACTCAGCCCTTCCATCCTGTTGTGGCTCCATTGCCTGAGCCTGCGTCATCAGCAGGGGAGGACTCTGAGAGTGAGGGAGAGGAAGTTGGCAAGGCCTCCTTCTCCAGGACTCTCCTCTCTGGCAATGCCTCGGAGGACACCGAAAGGGCAGGAGATAGGCCCGAGCCAAGCTTGTCCCCGCAGCCACAGGAGGACATTGATGAGGGGAGTGAATTTTGGTTGGATCCTCGCCAGCGTCGGAGAGATAGGAGAGCCCAGCAGAGGAAAAGGCGTGGTCGTGATTAGCTGGTGACCATGCCGCCCAGACTATATAAGAGAGGGATTGCAGCCATATCTTTGTGACGAACAAAACAAAGATTCATGATCCCGGTGTTGAATCGGCCCGGCGTCTTAGCTGTGGTGTGTATGTGACGGACTGTGTAATAACACGTTGGCAAGCAACTGCGGAGTGCTGCCGTCATTTTGTTATCATCTCCCTTGGTTGCCTGCCACTTCCTTAGCCTTCTGGGTATCTGAGGGGGGGGGGGTTCTTTCTGGGCACGGGGCCAGAACACATCCTTCTGAGATTGGTAAAATGAGAACCTAGATTGTGCTGACTCTGTAAACTGCTTGGAGAGGGCTGTAAAGCACTAAATGTTATTGCTATTGCTATCTCCGAAATAAAATTTGCACACTGGACTTTGGGCTATTCCACTGTAGCAATAGCACTTAAGACTTATATATCGCTTCACAGCGCTTTACAGGCCCTCTTCTAAGCGGTTAACCTTTAGGGACCATGTTATCTGCTACCTCAAGCTGTCCATGCATCTTACAGCAGCATGCACATATTGCACACAACTGCATGACCTACCTGTGAAGATGATGAGGCTGCAGAGGTTGGTTCGGTGACCTGGATATGTTGTACTTGGATAGCAATGCTGGGTGTATGACTGAGGGTCGTGTAGCTGACCAACATCTACAGTGGAATGCTGGGTCTGATGAGGTGAGGTAGCCTGAGGATCAGGAGAAAACAAGTAACGTCCAACTTGACTTTAGAATTGTGGTCTCAGTGGCGCAAGTCTTAAGTCAACCAGTATAATTCTTTCTGCAAAAGTTCTGTCCTCTTGGGATGAATTGCCCAAAAGATCAAGAAGCATCAGTTTGGTGCCAACAAACTGCTCTCCAAGTGTAACCCACATCACGGCGGTAAACCATCACTCAAGGGCAGGGAACAGTTTTACATTCCCAAAGGCTTGCTTCAACTTTTGGCACCTCTTGCTAAGAAGCATGGCACAACATAGGACAGTGATGGCTAACCTTTTTGCCATCACGCACCAAAACTGGGGAGAGCGCGGGGGGGGGGGGGTTCGCACGTGTGAGTTCCCATACCCATAATTCTATGTGCCCCACTGCCCTCTGTGCATGCGTGTGCGTGTGCGCTCCCCCCAGTGCTCTCTCTGCTTTTGGTACGCGATGGCATGGTGGGCCCAGTAAACCCGTTTTTCGCTCTCCCCAGGCTCCACAACCTTTCTAGGAGCTGGGGAGGATGAAAACAGCCTTCCTACCACAACCACCACCCCCAGAGGCTGGAAACGGAACGTTTCCCAGCTTCTGTTGGGCCCAGAAGACCTGAAAATCAACTGGCTGGCACGCACAGGTGTGCTGGAGCAGAGCTCGCATGCCCACCGATATGGCTCGATGTGCCACCTGTGTGTTTGTGGCCCCATCCTCTGAGCCTATCCCATTGGAGGAAGGGAGCTCTGAGCATGAGGAAGAGGAGCCAGCCAGATCTCCCAGCCCCCCCCCCCCGGCACCGTCTCAGGTGCCAGCTGAAAGAGAGCAAAGTAGTGGGGAAACAGGTGTCTCAGATGAGAGTGAGGGAGAGACGTCATTCCTGGACGCACGTCAACGAAGGCGAGATAAGCGCTTGCAGCAGCTGCGGAGACGCATGAGGGAATAGACCTGAGTCACTGGACTTGAGTCTCAGGACCAATGAGTCACTGGATCACACCCCAGAGACTACATAAGTGAGGGTGGTGGTCAGTGATCCCTGTGACAAACAAAACTCAATCTGGTAGTCATTGGAGCCTGAAGCTGCTAAAAGAACGGATTTTGGCAAAGCTACGTATGTGGTTTTCTTTCTGTGAACCAATTAAAGCACTTGGCAGACGGTGTGAATATCGCTGCCAAGTTGGAGATAAGGACTGTGGTGTGTGCCAAGTGCTTCTTTAACCCTCGACTGGCTGTGTTTTTGTGGGTGTGTGTAGAGGGGGACAGATCATTGTGGCACGCATGCCATGGATTCGCCATCAGGGACATAGGAGAACAAAATCCATCAGGACAAGATTCAGCAGTCCATCTGCATGTAAAATACAAAGTCACTCCTTTTGAAGACAGCGGAGTCCACATTTGGACAGAGAGGACCGCTGGTTTGAAAGAGGGGTCAAAGAGGCCATCTATGTCAAAATTAAAGAGCCCTCTCTCAATAAAGGGGGAGGGATATGATATCATCTATCTCCAGTCCTTTCCTCAAGTTCCAAGAAGGCTCCACACCCATTTGCACCTCTCAGGTGACCCTGAGGACACAGATAAACCTCCAAGTGGCCTCAATGATTCTCTAAAACAACGCAAATGACCAGCTGTCTGCAAGGAATATAAATCCTTCCATTCCCCCACCATCCAGCCAGAGTTGAAGAAGCTTCTTGGAAGAGAAGTGAAACATCTTCAAAGAAAAACAAGAAGTCCAGTTGCCTCTTGAAAAAAGCACCTTTGGGACAACTGGGAGCCTGAGTAGCGTAGGGGAGTAATGTCTCCTACAAAGGCAGCATTTAAGATCCAGCTGCTGCAATTACTTGCGAGTTCAATCCCAGGCAGGCTCAAGGTCGACTCAGCCTTCCATCCTTTATAAGGTGGGTAAATTGAGGACCCTGTTTGTTGGGGGCAATAAGCTGACCTTTGTATAAAAAATATAAATATACAAAAGTATGAAGGCTATTGCTTAACGCATTGTAAGCCGCCCCTGAGTCTCCGGAGAAGGGCGGCATATAAATCAAATTTAAAAAAACAAAACAAAAACAAACCATGACCTAGATGACTTAGAAAACTCCATAAATTCTTGCTAAGGAGTTCTTGACGCGGTGGCTCAGTGGCTTAGACGCTGAGCTTGTCGATCAGAAAGATCGACAGTTTCGGCGGTTCAAATCCCTTGTGCTGCCTAAGGGGGTGAGCTCCCTTACTTGTCCCATCTCCTGCCAACCTAGCAGTTCGAAAGCAGGTAAAAATGCAGGTAGAAAAATAAGGACCACCTTTGGTGGGAAGGTAACAGCGTTCTGTGCACCTTTGGCGTTGAGTCATGCCGGCCGCAATGACCACGGAGACGTCTTCGGACAGCGCTGGCTCTTCGGCTTTGAAACGGAGATGAGCACCGTCCCTTAGAGTCAGGAACGACTAGCACATATGTGCGAGGGAAACCTTTACCTTTACCTTTTATGGAGTTCTTAATTAACCAGACACCTTTGTAATACGGATTGCCACTTAGCAACTGTCCTGTTGTATTCTGGTTGGGATTTAATCTAATCTTCTCCTGCCCCATCCAGTTCCTGGTGCAATCTTTTGATGTTCTTCCTGCGAATGACCGCTATTCCTTTGTTATTTAGCTTCCTGAGATGCTCAGCGCCATTGCTGTCACAAGCCCCAACCTCTCCTCTCTAGGAAATCCAAACACACTCGAACACCACTCACCTGAGCCACTTGCACAACCTGCAACTGTATATGTTGTGGCTGTTGCAAGGCAGCTGTGGATTGCGATACAGGAATATACTGAATACGTGGAAAAATCACTCTGTGAGGTTCGGTAGTCTGTGGTCAGAGTCTGGGGACAGCTCCGTCATGGCTTGAGTCAACAAATCCGATGTCTTTACAAGGGGGAAAACAGGGAAAGGAAGATTGTTATATAGTTTAAATTGTACATATACATCCTAGTATCTAAAGATGAAAGAGCAAGCAGGATGATTAGGGGACTGGAGGCTAAAACATATGATGAATGGTTGCAGAACTGGGCATGGCTAGTCTAGTGAAGAGAAGGACCAGGGGAGACATGATAGCAGTCGTCTAATACTTGAGGGGCTGCCACAGAGAGGAGGGGGTCAAGCTATTTTCCAAAGCTTCTGAAGGCCAGACAAGGAATAATGGCTGGAAACTGACCAAGGAGAGAGTCAACCTAGGAATGAGGAGGAAGTCACTGTCACTTTCTGACAATGAGAACAATCCACCCATGGAACAGAAGTTGCCTTCGGAAGTTGTGGGAGCTTCATCACTTGAGACTTTCAAGAAGAGATTTGACTGCCATTTGTCATAAATGGTGTAGGGCAGTGGTGAAATGTAAAATTTGTTACTACCAGTTCTGTGGGCGTGGGTTGGTGGCGGGGGTAATATGACTGAATGGCCGTGGCCAACATTTTTTTTTTTACTTTTAAAACCATTTTTTCTACAACCTCTTCGGCTGAAGAAGTTGTAAAAAAATGCTTTTAAAGCCTCTGACAATCTCAGTGACTTGCCTGATCGGCAGAAGCTTTATTTCCTTTTAAAAACATTTTTTTCTATAACCTCTTCGGCCAAAGAGGTTGTAGAAAAAATACTTTTAAAAGCCTCTGATGATCCCAGCTGAGCTGCACGATCATCAGAGGCTTTTTTTTTTTCTTTCAAAAGCATTTTTTTGGCCAAAGAGGTTGTAGAAAAAATGCTTTTAAAAATAAAAAAAAAGCCTCTGATGTTTGCGCAGCTCAGCTGGGCAATGGGGGGGGGGGGGGCAGGGATTTTTGCTACGAACCACACGCCTCCATCACTACCGGATCGGGTGATTCCGGTCCGAACCGGGAGCATTTCACCCCTGGTGTAGGGCCGTGATGGCGAACCTATGGCCCGCGTGCCACAGATGGCACGCAGCACCCTCTCTGTGGGCACACGAGCCATCGCCCCAGTTCAGCTCTACCACATATGCACATGTGCCTCCAGCCAGCCAGCTGATTGTTGGGTTCTCTGTTGTGTGGGGAGTGGGGCGCGTGAGGGGGGTGTACATGTGGGGAGCATGTGGGGGGCATGTGAGCCATTGCCCCAGTTCTGCTCCGTCACACATGCGCACATGCCTCCCATCGGCCAGCTGATTGTCGGGTCTCTGTTGTGCGGGGGCAGGGGCATGCAGTGTGTGTGTGTGCATGCACGGGGGGGGGGGCGCTGTGCATGTGCAGAGGCACGTGCATTGCATTTTGGGGATTTGGGTGCATGCTTTGGGCACTCGGTCTGGAAAAGGTTAGCCATCCCTGGTGTGGGGTCTCCAACTGGAGGATTGGATTTGATGACCTATAAGGTCCCTTCAAACTCTGTTAATCTGTTAAAACCCTAATCTTTTGGCCTTTTCTGGCTATTTTATTTCATTGGATCTTCCGAATACTGGATATCCCTGAATTCTTACCACCACGGTCTCCCCCGAAGTGCTGTCAGCAGTTAAGACAGCAGGAGTGGCGCTAATTACTGCGGTGGTGAGGGGCACGTGTATCGTGTTCGTTGGGATCTGAGGATACTCCGGATGCTTCTTGCGAATATGTTGCACCATCTTGGTCTGTTGCAGAAGTAGAAAGAAAGAATGTTAGAAAACGAAAACAATATCAGCTCGGTTTGTGGACATCATCCTTAGTCAGGTCAAAATGTAGTCATACATGGAACCACAACCTAAACTTACTGTTTCTCTTATCCTGGCATGAAGTCTTGATTTCTCAGCTCTGAACAATAAACTTGGAAAATTGTTTTACAAAGACTGAACTTCCACTACGCTGTTTTCCTGAAAATAAGCCACCTCCTGATAATAAGCCCAATTGGGCTTTTGAGCGCATGCGCTAAAATAAGCCTCCCCCTGAAAATAAGCCCTCCCCGAAAATATTTAAACGCAGGGCTGGAAATCAGGTAAGACGGCAAGAGGAGCCCCATCTTGCTCCATGCGCCCCAAAATAATAAGACCTCCCCCAAAATAAGGCCAAGCGCTTATTTCGGGGTTCAAAACAATATAAGACAGGGTCTTATTTTCAGGGAAACACATTACCAACCTGCCTTCCATTGAGGACCTATATACTGCATGAATCCAAAAGAGGGCTGTGAAAATATTTACAGACTCCTCACATCCTGGACATAAATTGTTTCGATTCCTACCCTCAAAACGACACTATAGAGCACTGCACATCAGAACAACTAGACACAAGGACAGTTTTTTTCCCAAACGCCATCACTGCTGAACAAATAATTCCTTCAACACTGTCAAAGTAATCACTAAGTCTGCATTACTATTAATCTTCTCATCGTTGCCATCACCCACCTCCTCCCACTTATGACTAAATGACTGTTGTGGCCCACAAGTGGATTGCACGGATTGTTGCTGATCCCAATGACGAGGTGGTAGCCTGTGCAGCCGGCGCTTGAGTCAGGCAGCGAGGAGTCTGAAGAAGAGGTGGTGCCAGAGGCGGGGATTCAGTCAGGGCCTCAGTACCTCCAGAGGCTCCTTTAAGTGAAGAGGATGAAGAGGAGGAGCCTCTTCTCAATGCACGGGCATGCAGAGCTGCCAAAAGGCAGGAGTGGTTCCTCGGGAGGAGGTCTCCTTGAGAGTAAGGCTTGGGGCTAATTGGCCACTCCCTTAACCTATTTAAGAAAGTACACAGCTGGTAACAAGCTGCAGGAAACAACTTTAGTTCGCTAACCGTTGCATTGGGATGTCTCTGCAAACCTTGTTTCTGGGCTTTCTGCCAACTCCAGTAAGACTCTGAATATTTTATCTATGGAATTCTGGCAGGCTGTTAAGAACGCTTTATTAACATTTGCTAAAACTGCGTTTTTGAGTAAACTAAGTTTTGTTCAGAGTTTGTGTGTGAATGTTGTCCGTGGGGTCACGATAGGTCGGACACGACTTCGCAACTAACGGCAACATGAAAATACCTGGGTGTTAGGCATATATTTGCAGTACCTTACTGCTATACTGCTTGGAACAGTGAGGGCAGCAAACAGGCGGGGTGGCGATTGTTCCAGTCAGCTGGGTGTGCGTACTCAGCATTGGATCTGGCTCTCCTGGTCCCGCTGGACGCAGCTTTCGGATACTGGGAGGAAGTTCTGCGCCGGGGTGGTTTTTCAAAATGTGGGCCTTCCGTTTGCTGGCGCTCTTATAAACCTAGAAGAGAAAAATGAATCCATGACCCTAGGCACGGCCTTTCAAAGAGTCTAGGGTTAAACCCCCAGCCAACTGAATGGAGATCCCTAGATAACAATTTCTACTTCCATCGGCTGTTATGTGGCAACTCAGAAACAGATTTGTTGTTTCCTTTGTTCCTGTGTTTACACGGATAGACGTGTTAGGAAGCTATGAAGCAGCGAGAAAATAATGAGTTCTGGAGCAGTATTTCTTGTAATAACACAAGGTCTCACATTTGTTCTCGGCTTGAATTAATCCAGAGGTGTGATCACGCTAGTTGTGGTTTGTATCCGTAGCTGTTGCCACAACTGCTTTGTGAAAGAGGCCACTTCATACTGTGTTTCCCCGAAAATAAGACCCTGTCTTATATTTTTTTGAACCCTGAAATAAGCACTTGGCCTTATTTTCGGGAAGGTCTTATTATTTTGGGGCGCATGGAGGAAACCAGAAGAAATGGTGGGGACCGGCTGCGCATGCATTTAAATATTTTTGGGGAGGGCTTATTTTCAGGGGGGTGGTATTTTAGTCCATGTGCTCAGAAGCCCAATTGGGTATGTCTTATTTTAGGGGAAACAGGGTAGATATCTAAATTCAAATTCAAACCTTTTTTGTCAGTGCACAACATACGTACAATGAGATTGGTTGAGCTCCTTCAGTGCACCCCTCCCAACACAATACAACTCACAGTGAAGTCAGAAAATCCCTATCCCAATAAATCATATTAACAAAACACTCAGTCCTATTGCACCAGTGTGAACATGTTACACTTTGTACCGGCCCTGCAGTCCATCATACTAAGTAGTTATGATGTTATTTCTCATTCAGGAGTCTGACAGCCCACAGATAAAAAGTGTTCTTCAACCTGTTTGTGAGGCTAGCTATGCTTCTGTATCTCCTTCCCAATGGTAGGAGGGTAAAGAAGTGGTGACCAGGGTGAGAATCACCCCTGAGAATATCTATCATCAGTTCATCTTCTCTTTCTCTTGTCAGTGACAACCAATGATGGTTTGAAGGAAGTTAATTGTCTCGGAAGAAATAACAGCCAGTTACAACTTATGGGGAAGACTGTTCCCTTTTTATCTTGTACCTCTCCTCTAGATACAAATGGGGAGATGCAAATAGGTGAATTTGGGTGGCTGGGCAAGAGAGAAGATAAGTTAGAAATCCACAGTCAAATTCGATGTAAGAATGAGAAGAAAACAATTATTAATAGAACATGTGACCAAACCTCATTTCCTCCTAGCACTGATGATGTTACTCAGTTGGGTAAAAAAACCCGGAAGACAAACAGGCAAGGCAGCGTGTGCCGAGTGACATGGCTTCATGTGTCACTTTGGGCCATAGGTTCACCATCACGGTTCTGTAGGGAACTTATTTTACTTTTATGGTTATTAGATCGCAAACTGAATATCCCAGGTAAACTAAAGGAAACACAGTGGCTAGCCTGTAGCCAGAGAGCACCTTAAGAGTTAAAAGACAAGACAAAAAAAAAAGGGAAGAAAGAAAGAAAGAAAATAAGAGAGAATAAATATTATGGCAAAAAGGGAATATATAAATTGTGTTGAAATGACTAAAAATTGTTTAAATTTGTGAACCAGCCAATATTCTGTTCAGAAAAAATACACTGTCTGTCTGTGTATTAAAAATTTTTTAAAAAAAACTTAAAAAAAAGAGTTAAAAGACAACAGAGGTTTTAATGTAACATAATAAGTTTCACGAGTATTTATGAAAAAGAGAATCACATTTATTCTCTTTACTGTTCTTTGACCAGATTGCACAAACATATCTGAGAGATATAGAAGTTATTATAGAACTGTGCGTGGTGTTTGTTTCTATAGAACAGTCTATATTCTATTCTACCTGGTTATTTATTTGAGGGATTAAGATTAATTGTTTTGAACTATTTTTGTTAGGCATAATACCAGAAAAAGCATGATAAAGGGAATGTATATTTGATATGACATGTTTTGATAGCAGCAGGAATTATATTTGCACAACATTGGAAAAGCAAGGAAACCCCTATGGAAGAAGAAATAATTTTAAAAAAAACATTGGACTGTGCAGAAATGGACAGATTAACATGGAAGATTAAAGAAAAAGAAGACACAGAATATTTTCGAACTTGGGACTTGTTTTATCAACAGTTGAATAAAAGGGATAGAAATTAGGAACGTAATAAGTATTCCTATGTAAACAAATTGTTCACCAAGCACATGTTGTAGGTAAAGAGAATATATATAATGCCGTTCCCTCTCATTCTATACAGCAGTTCTGTCAATCTTCAAGGCACTCCAGTAAATCTTCTAATAAAAGTGCAATTTGGATTCCCAGAGGTAAAATACATGCTTTCAGCTGAGAGCTACACTTATCCTCTTTTAGAAATTTTGTGTGTGTGTGTGCGCCTCCTAGAAATTTCTCTTTCGGGGTCTTCCGAACAAATAACAAATCTATCTGAAGGAAGACAATCCCCAGATCAGTTACATTTACAGGTTGTCCTCGAGTTAGGACCACAATTGAGCCCAAAATTTATGTTGCTAGGTGAGTTTCTCCCGTTTTGCAAACTTTCTTTGTTAAACATTGTTAAACACATTTGTTAAAAGTGAGTCACTGCAGGTGTTAAATTAGTCACCCGGTTGTTAAACGAATCTGGCTTCCCCATTGACGGTCACAAAACGGGATCACAGGATTCCCCCCGGGACACTGCAACCATCATAACTGTTAATCAGTTGCTAAACATCTGAATGTTTAATGTTTTAAATCACGCAACCAGGAGATGCTGCAACACTTAGTGACTGTTCGAAATTATCACGGCACAGAAAAAAAGTGACTTACAACCATTTTTCACACTTTTTTCAAACGGTCACTAAGTGAAATGTTGTAAGTCAAGGACTAGCTGTATACAGCCGAGATAAGAGTTCAGTTCATACCTTATCACAGTACTGACAAAAATAATCTCTGTTAGGCTTGATGATAGGCAGTGTTAGCTCTGGCACTTCTTCTATTTTCATATCAGGATGTCTCTTTGATAAATGATTCACCTAAGATAAAAAAAAAAAAAGGAAAGCACTTCAAAAAAAAAAGCATTAGAGCCACAACTAAAGAACTATATATTTAGTTTCTTGCAACAATAAGGTGTAGAAATCCAGGAATCCTAAAGCAAGAAGACCAATAGGAAGTGTGGTCCATCGACTGCAAAAATACGAATTCCCACTCAATAGTCAATATAGTATTTGACCATCAAGAAGTCATTAAATCAGGGCTGTCAAACTCGATTTCATTGAGGGCCGCATCAGGGTTGTGTTTGACGGGGGGGGGGGGGGGGGGACGTGGCCAGGGTGTGTGGCCAGCTTAACGTCACTCATCAAAGCTCCATTTTTGGCCATGACAGCCTCCAGCTGTGCTAGCAAAAATGGAGGTCTTTTTCGCTGGCACAGGGCTGCAGAAGGCTGTTGCGGCTGAAAACAGAGTCCCTCCCGAGCTCCATTTTCACTGCACAGACACCGGGAGCTGGTCCTTCCTCTGTTTTCAGAGCGGACCCACATTTAAGCACCCCGCAGGCCTTGAGTTTGACACTCCTGCATTAAATGGAGTCTACTCTGAATGCACTGTGCAAATTTCAGTGTTGAAAAAAAAATCTATCAAATTTAAGACAAGAAATATAGAAATCCGCTATCAAATGATTTATGGCTAAACATATACCGTATTTTTCGGAGTATAAGATGCACCTGTCTATAAGACGCACTTACCTTTTTTGGTGAGGAAAAGAAGAAAAAGAAACCTCCCTCTGCCTCTGAGCAATTTTACCTCCTTGCAACAAACAGCAAACAGCCTGCTTTACTTTCATTTTCGTTTTCAGCATAGCTTAATTAGCAACAAGGAAAAAAAAATCTGCTCCAGCAAATTACCTCCTGAGAGTTGGGAGGCTGATCCAATTGATTAATGGCATATAAAGGCAGAGATCTCTGTAATGGTAGTTTAATACTCTGACGATGTCAGCAGATGGCTGACAAAAGCTTAGTATAATAAAATTTTAATTCTTTTAAAATTTTAAAATCTTAAATTCCGGAGTTCGCAGTATGTCTGCTTCTTTTTTTACTAATATACCTGGAACTCGTATTTTTAGAATAGTTTGTAATATATATCTTATAATATATATCTAATATATATCTGGATATATGTATATTTTTCTTCAGCTGGGTATTTTCCTACATAAACCAAGTTTCTCAACTTGCAGCCATAGCAGAGTGAAATCTCATCCGCTATCCTTTTCAGACAGCAAGCATGCATTTTGCTGCCTATATATATATATATATATATATATATATATATATATATATATATATATATATATATATATTCTCCTAATGATGGCTTATCACTGTTAACTGCATCTTGAAACATGGTGTCAGAAGTGGGATCCATGTCTTCCTGATACATTTGAGGCAGACTCTTGAAAGCTAAGCAGCTGAAGAGAGCAACTCCTAGAGATGCAGGAAATGCATCTCAGAATAGAGCTGCCTACACAGCAGACATAACCACTGTAACGGTCTGTGCCACTACGATATCTCCAAATAAAACTATTTTTTGAGGAATCATCCTACCTCGGAGTTCTGTTTGCTATGGGTGTATTACTTGGAATGCTGACAACCACGGCAAGGATCTTGGCTCCCTCCCTTGGCTAGAGAGCCTGGATAGCTCTGCAGACTAAGCACCGTAATTAACATTCAGCTGTCTGCAATTACTGTAAGTTCGAATCTCACCAGGCTCAAGGTTGACTCAGCCTTCCATCCTTTCTAAGGTAGGTAAATTGAGGACCCAGTTTGTGGGGGCAATAAGCTAACTTTGTATAAATATACAAAAGTATGAAGGCTATTGCTTAACGCATTGTAAGCCGCCTTGAGTCTTCGGAGAAGGGCGGAATATAAATCAAATTAAAAACAAAAAACTGGGAAACAAGAGATGAGCAGATGCTCCAGAGTTGGACACTTAAACTTTCATTAGTGGAGCTTCATAGGCTAGGATTTTGAGGAGTCTGGAATATCTAACTAACCAGCATGCCTCGTCGTCGGAAACCCATCATACATAAGCGACACTTGAACATAAAACTCTCGTAATCCGTAGAGGCGATCCGGGGCTTGAAGGCTTTGGAGCGACTAATTCGGTCTGCTTTCTTGGCTTCTCTTTCTGGATTGTGCATTCTTTGCATGTGTTCTCGCAACTTGTCTTTTCTCTGGGGGTGGAAGATGGGGGAAGAATCAAAATAATCGGAAAGAAGCATGAGTAGCGAGAAAAGCAAAATGCGTGGTCCCGTAGAGAAATGTAAAAGTTGGCCTCTAAAGCAAATTAATCATGAATAAAAGCAAGAAAATACATTCGTTAAAACTTTCGTTGAATTTGTTCGGTGACGGATAACAGAATTTTATCAACCAATCCACAGCGCTCACAAAAATATGAAAGGAATTGTGACCGGATTTACGACCGGAATCCTTCCATTTGTAAAGACACTTACGATAAATTAAAGAATATTAATATTCATGTGTTAAGCATAGAGGAATATAAATTGAGATGACTGTAAGGGGAATTGTATAGAAAAGGATACATTTAAAACTTCAAAAGATATTAAAATGTATAGCAATTGCTTCCTTTGCAAATTTCAGTTCACTGTTAAGATATCTTTGATCAGTGGTGAAATTCAAATTTTTTTACTACTGGTTCTGTGGGCGGGGCTTGGTGGGCAATAGTACAGCTTGGTGGGCCTGGCAGGGGAAGGATACTGCAAAATCTCCATTCCCACCCCACTCCAGGGGAAGGATACTGCAAAATCCTCATTCCCACCCCACTCCAGGGGAAGGATACTGCAAAAGAGCCTCAAATAGCTCAACAGGCTAGATAGCCTGTTATTAACATCCAGCTGTCTGCAATTATTGCAAGTTCAAGGCTCAAGGTTGACTCAGCCTTCCATCCTTTCTAAGGTAGATAAATTGAGGACCCAGTTTGTGGGGGCAATAAGCTGACTTTATATAAATATACAAAAGTATGAAGGCTGTTGCTTAACGCATTGTAAGCCGCCCTGAGTCTCTGGAGAAGGGCGGCATATAAATCTAATTAAAAAAAAAATCTCCATTCCTACTCCACTCCAGAAGGATACAGCAAAATCCCCATTTCCACCGCACTCCAGGGGAAGGATACTGCAAAATCCCCATTCCCATGCCACTCCAGGGGAAGGATACTGCAAAATCTCCATTCCCATCCCATTCCACAGGAAAGATACTGGAAAATCTCTATTCCCATCCCACTCCAGGGGAAAGATACTGCAAAATCTCCATTCCCACCCCACTCCAGGGGAAGGATACTGCAAAATATTCATTCCCACCCCACTTCAGGGGAAGGATACTGCAAAATAGCCATTCCCACCCCACTCCAGGGGAAGGATACTGCAAAATATCCATTCCACCCCACTTTGGGGCCAGCCACAGGTGATATTTGCCAGTTCTCCGAACTACTCAAAATTTCCACTACCAGTTCTCCAGAACCTGTCAAAAGCTGCTGAATTTCACCCCTGTCTCTGATTTAGAAAAGATCAACCAGTGGTACTTCAGATAGTCTAAAAATCCAATTTCCAGAATTCCACATTGTTATCTACGCTTCACAAAGCTGTTGATCATTGAAATTTCCCATTCCTGGTCTAATCTCACAGTAAGAATCCTAAACGTTGCAACAACACAAACAGGTCTGGGATTGTGCCTTCCACTGGAAGCTTCACAACGCTGTTGACTCACTCATCTGTAATGTATTTTAAATGTGTCTTTCCATTACGCCAAACCATTTGCTCCCCATTTGCTGAACCAAAACACAACCCACACACTTGTGCACATGCATCAGGCAAGAAGGCGCGTATCATTTGTGCCAAATTCAGCATGAGTTGGGTGTTGACAGATGGTTACTCTTCTGAAAAGAGCCTTGGCAGCCATGTCAACCTATTTTTGCTTCCTGCATAAGAAGAACCCATAACAGGGATGGGTAACTTTATCAACTTTAAAACCGGCGGACTTCAACTCCCAGAATTCCTGAGACAGCATTCTGGGAGTTGAAGTCAGCAGGTCATAAAGTTGCCACAGCTGCCCATCCCTGATCTTCGGAGGTACTATCTGTTGTGGCCCACCAGTGGCCAGCAGATTCAGACAGTGAGGAGGTTGGAGAGGAACATGGGCCAGTCCTGAAGTCTGGGGAAGGCTCTGATGGGGCTCTGTGTCGGAGGTAGAGAGGGGGCCAGGGCCAGATGCCTGTTATCAGCTGCCTTCAGAGCCAGACATCAGTGAGGAAGACAAACAGCTGGAGCCTGTTCCCAGTGTGTGCATGCGCAGAGTTGCCAGACGATGGGAACAGCTAAAGAACAAGGGGCGACTTGGGAGTAACGCCACAGGTGGACGATGAATGGGCCCTCCCAGAGGGACTAAAAGAAGAGCAAAAGGGGAGTGGGCTTTTGAAGGAAACAATTTGTTTGCCTAATTAGTTTGTGACTCTCCAAGACTCTTTGCCAAGTTTTGAAGATATCGGCCTGGCAGCTCTCCAAGCCAGATAAGGTCTGTGATTGTAAATTCTCCCTTGGAAGACTTTGCTGGATGTGAATGAGAGGAATTCACTGTTAGTTTAATAAAAGGGGTTTTGTCGGGACCAGGAGTCTGCTTCATGCTTTTTGGGGAAGCCTAGGTCAGAACAAGTACCTTAAACTGTTTGCCGCAGGTGGAGCACAGGAAGTCCTTGCGATCCGAATGCCGCAACATGTGAAGCCGCAGTTTGTCAGGCCGACAGAAAGCCTTGTCGCATTCTGTGCACTGGTAAATCTTTTCTGAATGGAAACTGCGCACGTGCTTTTTCACCTGGTTGGGAACAGTCAATAGGGAAGTCTGTTTCAAAAGTTACGCATGTCGAAAAGATCTCAGTAGAAGGAAAAAAATGTGTAGTTTACAAACTGCAATCTTGTAAACGAACGAATCGCACGGAAGGGCACCCATCAATGACGTTATTGTGGATCCTCTGCCAAACTCACCTGGATAAAATCCGGAAAGCGTTTTTTGCAGGTCGGACAAGTGAAGCAGCCGTCGTTAATGTGGATGGCCACATGATCTTTCAGGAGGTCTAAACGGTCAAAGGACTCGGGGCAGAAAATGCAAGAGTAAGTCTTCTGGTCCAGGTGGAACTTCATATGACTTTCCAGGGCGCTGCTATTAATGAAACCTTTGTTGCAGATATCACAGGTCAAAGGACAATTTCCTTCCCGTCCGTGGAACCTTAAATGCTGGTCTAATTTGTCCTTGTCACGGAACGCCTTTCCACAATGCAGGCATTTGAACGGACGGAATGACTTCCGGATGAATAAGTGCTGGAGGGCTGCATTCTGAAATGATACGTCCACGAAACGGGAGAGGTTAACTAGCCAGGATACCGAGGAGATTACATGTCAACAAACATCTGTAAAGCCTGTAAACCATCTTATCTGTGGTGTAAAGAGAAGAGAAGAGAGTCAATTGATTTGCCCAAAGATACAACATGCAATATTCAAAAAAATAATTGCAAGAAGAATATAACACATGAAGGAACAACTGGATTCTAGTTACTGGGGGGGGCGGGTGGGGGGGGGAGAAAAGTAAAGAAAGACACCTTAAATTAGGAAAGAATAGCACTTTGTGCAACTGTTTGGAGACTTAACATTGTTTCCCTTTATGATAAAGGATGCTTCCCCTTAAATGTACAAAAATGTGCTTAAATTTGCAGAACCCTGTTATTTACTCAGAACAGGAAAGCAAAACAAAAGACTGTACAGTATCACTTATGGAAGTACTTATTTTATTTATTTATTTATTTATGGAATTATTTATTTACTTATTTATTTATTCGTTCGTTCGTTCATTCATTCATTTTATTAAATTTATATCACAGGGGTGGGATTCAGTCGGTTCGGACCGGTTCGGGTGAATCGGTAGTTCCGATGATCAGCTGAGAGCGTTCGCTCCGACAATCAGCTATACCGACCTATATTTCCTTTGTTTGAAGCCCAGCTGATAGGCGCAGTAGAGCCGATTGCCATGCCTCAGCTGTTTTACTCACCGGGGCTGCAGTAGAAGGATGATCTGTCCCCCTCTACATACAGCCACAAAAACACAGCCAGTCGAGGGTTAAAGAAGCACTTGGCACACACCACAGTTCTTATCTCCAACTTGGCAGCGATATGCACACCGTCTGCCAAGTGCTTTAATTGTTCACAGAAAGAAAATCACATACGTAGCTTTGCCAAAATCCGTTCTTTTAGCTCCAATGACTACCAGATTGAGTTATTGTTCGTCACAGCGATCATTGACCACCACCCTCTCTTATATAGTCTCTGGGGTGTGACTCATTGGTCCTGTGACTCAAGTCCAGTGACTCAGGTCTATTCCCTCGCACATCTCCTCAGCTGCTGCAAGCGCTTATCTCGCCTTAGTTGACGTGCGTCCAGGAATGACGTCTCTCCCTCACTCTCATCTGAGACACCTGTTTCCCCACTACTTTGCTCTCTTTCAGCTGGCACCTGAGACGGTGCCAGAGGGGGGGAGGGGGGGCTGGGAGATCTGGCTGGCTCCTCTTCCTCATGCTCAGAGCTTCCTTCCTCCAATGGGATAGGCTCAGAGGACGGGGCCACAACAGCTGTTTTCAAACACACTGCGCACGCGAAGCGCGAAGCATGTGCTGAGCGAACCGGTTGTTACTTCGGTTGAATCCCACCACTGTTTATATGCCACCCATCTCGCTGTCGAATATTAGACAGTAATAATGATTCTAGCATATGACCTTCAAATATTCTTCTTTATGGAACTTCATTCTTAGTTGTAGTAATTTTTTTTTACAGAGACATGAAACTAAAAGTATTCCACAAATTTTTCTCAGCTCCACCTAGATTAACCCATTTCAGCTGGAATCATTCTGTTTTAGACTGGGGTCGGAGCAGTTCGCAGCTGGTGTGGCAGCCTTAATTTCAAATGTCCTGCGTGCTTCGGTAATTAAACGGGGGTGTTTGATGTCAGCGAAGAATTTGGGAGGGAGCTATTTCTCCACAGTTTTACAGGAAATCTCCAATTACAGGATACCAACCCAGCAGAAAATGGAAAAGGCAGCAGGGACTTTGTACACCCCTGCAGAGTAGGAGAAAACCCTATAGAAAATCTGCACACACAAATTACCATTTCTCTTCCCTTATTAAATATGGCTTGTTTCTCAAGCTTGAAATATTAATTCCTATTCAGACTTTAAGAGAAAGAAATCCAGGCAAGGTAGAAGGTGCAATTGTAATTTTTCAAAGAACATACTGACTAGTAGTACAGATCCCAAAACCCAGATCATACTGTGGGCAGCATTCTTACTGGAAATGTTTTCATTTCTCCAGGTTTGCACTGCAGAAGCTGATAAGAGGAAAGGTTTAAGCTGTTGGGGGGCGTTGGCTAGAGTTTGGAAATGCGTATCAGACTCTTGGACCTGTTCAGCTGTGCGAGCTTGAAAAACCTCTACTAAATAGCAACAACGGCACAGTAGGTAGGAGCACCTACCTGCCCTTAGCTGATCTTTTCCCCCCTACCCAAATATAAAAGCTTAGCAGAATTGCCTTTATCTCAAAATCTGTGCCTTTCAGAAAATGAAGTGGATTAGTCAAGGTCATCGTACATCTTTGGCCGTGTCTTCTTACAATGACATCTGTACAGATGGTGCTGGCAAGAAACCATTAATACACGTCACCTCATCCAGCTGTTCACAATATGCCTGCTTGCCAGCCTATACAAAGGTTCCCAGGAAAGGTTCACCGAATATCGTGAACCTTTAGAATTCACACTCTTTAGAAGAGAATGAGCAGGAAAGAACCTTGGAGGTCTCCAGCTTAAGCAGGAGACTCTGTACCATTTCAGATAAGTGACTGTCTAGACTCTTCTTAAAAACATCCAGTGATGGAGCATCCCTGATTTCTGAAGGCAACTTCTATTCCACTGGTTAATTATCTTCATAGTTAGGAAGCTTCTCCTTAATTCCAAGTTGCTTCTCCCTTTGATCCGTTTCCAGCCATTGTTTCTTGTCCTGCCTTCTGGTGCTTTGGAGAATAATTTGACCCCCTTCTTCTTTGTGGCAGCCCCTCAATGCTGGAATACTGCTATCGTGTCACCCCTAATTCTTCTTTTCTTTAGACTAGCCAAACCCAAATCCTGCAGCCGTTCTTCGTTATGTTTTAATCTCCAGGCCTTTGATCGTCCTAGTTGCCCTTCTCTGAACTTTTTCCAAAGTCTCAACATCTTTTTTTGGAGTACGGTGACCAAAATTGGTGGCAGTATTCCAGGTGTGGTCTTACTAGGGTTTTATAAAGCAGCACTAATGCTTTACGTGATCTTCATTCTATGCCTTTGTTTGTACAAAGGGTTGCATTAGCTTTTTTGGCTGCTGTTCAGGGCGGGTTCAACTTACCTCCACTACAGGTAAGTAATTCACAATAGAAGCATGTGCCTACTTCGCTTGTATGCGTGCGCTTCTGCGCATGCGCAGATTGTCCGTGATGACATCCGGCCGGGTGGCTGGAGCCTCCCACCGCTGTTACTACCAGTTCACAAGAACCGGACCAAACCGGGAGGAACTCACTACAGCTGCTGCTGCACACGGCTGGCTCATATTGAAGTGATCATCCACTAAGACTTCAAGGTCCCTCTCACAGTCTGAGCCAGGTCTCAAATAAAAACTAATCAATTTCAATTGGTAACCAGTTTCCCCAGTGTGGGATGTTTCGCCAGCCCCCAAAATAATTCATAAAAGACAGTGGTGAAATCCAAATTTTTTTACCACCGGTTCTGTGGGAGAGGCTTGGTGGGCATGGTGTGGCTTGGTGGGCATGGCAGGGGAAGGATACTGCAAATTCTCCATTCCCACCCCATTCCAGGGGAAGGATACTGCAAAATCCCCATTCCCTCCCCACTTCTGGGGGAAGGATATTGCAAAATCTCCATTCCCACCCCACTCTGGGACCAGCCAGAGGTGGTATTTGCCGGTTCTCTTAACTACTCAAAATTTCCACTACCGGTTCTCCCGAACCTGTCGGAACCTGCTGGATTTCACCCCGATAAAAGAGCAGCATGAGTTTCCAAAGAGACAAAAAAAACCCAATGCTGATTTTTCCTAAATTTGGCACTCAGAAAATTTTAATTCCATGCCTATTTATTTATTTATTCATTCATTCATTCATTCATTCATTCATTCATTCATTCATTCATTTGGTTCAATTTATATGCTGCCTTTCTCCGGAGACTCAGGGCGGCTTATAATGCTTTCAGCCGAGATAGAACATTTTGGTTTATGCTGGCAGGGGAATTCTGGGAGTTGAAGTCCACGCATCTTCGAATTCCCACAATAGAGAAACACCGCCGTAGATGAATGCATCATAAATGAGAGGTCGGCCAGGGGTTGAGTTCTTCACTTACCCGGATACGCTTTGCTCGCCGCATGTCGTCTGCTGTCATCAGGGTTGGGGTAGCCACCACCGTCTGCTCGTGCGGCTGAAGCTGCAGGGATTGGCTTTCAGGCAGCTGATCCAGGGAGGACGATGTCTCTGGGACCACTGGGGTCTGCTCCGGTTGGTCGAGTCCATTTAGGGTGGCTTGGCCAGCTTCATCAAACTGCCCCTTACTGGCAAAGGGCAGCAAGTCCTGAAATTATAAACCAAGGATACTGTAGGAGACGACCAGACTGAGCCTGAGGGAGGGAGGGGTCAAACGTGCCATTAGTCTCTGTCCTCTGCACCTCCCTAACTGTCTGGTTTGGCTCTGCAACCCAGCAAGACAGACACAGACTTCAGTGGATAATTAGAACGGCAGAAAAAACAATGCCTTCAATTGAGGACCTGTAAACTGCACGAGTCAAAAAGAGGGCTGTGAAAATATCTACAGACCCCTCGCATCCTGGACATAAACTGTTTCAACTCCTACCCTCAAAACGACTCTATAGGGCACTGCACACCAGAACAGCTAGATACAAGGAGAGTTTTTTCCCGAACGCCATCACTCTGCATGTTCTGTCCTTCTATCCAGCTTCAAGGTTTACTGTTAAATTGTTGATAGAGGCCACTAACTAGCCAGCCGTCACGCCAGACAAAATTCCCCGTTAGCCTGATGCCCTACAATCTAGAAGAGACAGCTTTTTTCTCCATGAACCATATTTCATTTATTATTATTTTTTCTTAAACATTGTAAGACATATATTTTGAATATATGTCTTTAGCTCAACAGGCTAAAAGCAGACTAAAGCCTGTTATTAACATCCAGCTGCCTGCAATTACTGTAAGTTCGAATCTCCCCAGGCTCAAGGTTGACTCAGCCTTCCATCCTTTCTAAGGTAGGTAAATTGAGGACCCAGATTGTGGGGGCAATAAGCTGACTTTGTATATATATATATATATAAAAGTATGAAGGCTATTGCTTAACGCCTTGTAAGCCACCCTGAGTCTTCGGAGAAGGGCGACATATAAATCTAATTAAAAAAAAATCCAATAGACTACTATATTGGGAGGAAACCATTTTTTCCCCCTATTCTTCTTTCTTATTTTGGTAGGGAAAGATTAGAAAGTTGTATATGCTTTTTTTCCCCAAAACTGCAAAATAGGTGTCAACCCTGAAGCGAATCTGGCTGGGGCCATCTTTGAGGCTTCAGGGCTGCCACTGGATGGGAGGGGGAGGGAAATAGTTAGCTGGGGTGTTGTAGTCAAAATTAGAACTTTTCCTGTGAGAACCAAGGTCATTCCAACGAGAGCGAAGTAACTAAGCAACTGGCCAGCACCTCAATTGGACCATGTGACTGATGACTTGGAGAAAAAGGGGAGAAAATTTTCTTTTAATTAGGTGAAAACCGCGGGAAATTTCAGAGTCGGTTTTCACCTGTTGTGCCAATACGATGTATCCAATAAAGTTGTCCTTCTACCTGCCTCGGAGTTCTGCTTTCTATGGGCGCATTACTTGGAACGCTGACATTAGGAGGTGTTTTTTTTTAATGCCACCAAAATGGTAGATGATACAAATGGTGCTGAGCAGCTGTTCCAGCTGTTGAAGACACTTGGCTCTCTTACCAGAAATGGTATTAAAATGAAATTTCAAGGGACCCAACCGAGCAAACTCGGTTCCTCCTTTCCGCAAAACTCAAATCACCCACTCCCTACCTGGCTCTCTTCTGCACACTTCCCCCCGTTTTCGTTGGTTACTTCCAAGCGCATGAATTTTGGAGGACGGCCAGGTCTCCTTCCTGGACCAAACCTTCGCTTCCCTCGTCCACGACCTCTGCCTCTTGCTCTACAAAACATACAGATTTCTGGGTTAGAGAAGAGTGAGGCCCTTTGCCATCCTTTGGAAATATCAGCTTAAGAAAAGGAGCAGGGACTGCAGCTTTCCATGGTTAGATTCCCATTTACCATCAGCCCAAGTCAGCAAGTTTAGGAATGATAAACTCGGTAGTCCAGGGGTCCCCAACTCCGGGGCCCGAGTCCATTACTGGGCCGTGAGCTGTTCTGAACAGGGCCGCCCAAAGCGGTGGGAGAATGTGGATGCATGTGGCCCATTCACATGTGAGCTCTTGCTGCCGCTTGTTGAAATGGAGCTGCGCATGCGTGGGTGATTATGGGAGCGACTTGACGCACCCATGTAACACCGCTCCTGTGCGAGCTGCACTGGCTCCCAGTGGTCTTCCGGGTGCAATTCAAGGTGCTGGTCATCACCTTTAAAGCGCTCCATGGTTTAGGACTTGGATATTTATGAGACCGCCTTCTGCCACCGATGGCCTCCCACCGACCAATACGCTCCCACAGAGTGGGGCTCCTCATGGTGCTGTTGGCCAAGCAATGTCGACTGGCGACCCCCAGGGGGAGAGCCTTCTCTGTGGGGGCACCCGCCCTCTGGAATGAACTGCCCCCGGGGATACACATGATCCCTGACCTGCGTACCTTCCACCGTGCCCTTAAGAGCCTACTTTTCCAACAAGCTGGACTAGCTTGATAAGAATCCGGACGGGGGTTTTTAAATTCTTGGGTTTTTTAATTTGGGGAGCCAAAGGATTTAATTTGTTTTAATTGTCTTTTAAATTTTGTACACGAGGTTATTTTAATGTGGCTGTGCACCGCCCCGAGTCCTTCGGGAGAAGGGCGGTATAGAAATTCAATAAAATAAATAAATAAAATAAATGTGGAACAATCTCCTGCCCCCCACCCCCACCCCCAGTCAGCAAAACCAGAAAGGTTGGGGAACTCTGCTGTAGTCTAATCACATCTATAAAGAATTGTAGGCTCCCTGTCTTTAGCCTACAGTTTTTTATAGCCTAAGCCAGAGATGGCTAACCTTTTCAGTACCGGCTGCCGAAAGAGTCATGCGGAAATGTCCCGCCTGCGCACACTCGTCAGAGCCACGCTCTGGAAAAGCTGAATTTCCAGGTTGTGCTGGCCGGCATGCATGCGCTGGATGGTTTTCGGCACTGCTGCGCACGCAAAGGGATTGCACTCCAGAAAAGCTGAACTTCCGGATTCTGACGTGCATGCGCACCCACTGATCAGCTGGCTGGTGTACATGCGCACAGCGGTTTTGTGCACTGCCATGTGAAGGGCAGCTGATCGTCACACGTGCATGCATGCCAGAAACCCAAAGGACAAACCGGCAAGGCTGCGCATGCCAGGTGACATGGCTTCATGTGCCACTTTGAGCACGCATGCCATAGTTTCACCATCATGGGCCTAAGCTATAAAAACGATAACCAAGGAGAGACTATATCTTCTGGTGGAAGGAACAGGAGTAATGATATAGGAAGGATTCGGGTCAGTCAGCATCTTGTTCTTTTATGAGAGTTGTAATTCCATGTCTGATTTCTCTTGAGATGCCCATCCACCTTTAGTGGCTGTCCATCTACCTTCTCTTGGGTTGTCCATCATCTTTCTTATAGAATCTCCTCTACAGATGGGCTCTCAGCTTTTGTAGACGGTGGAAGGGTGGAAGGGAAGAATCTAAAGGGAGCTTGGAGCTAAAGCCTGAAGATGCTGAATGGGCAGCTGCCACCTAGGTCCTCCAAGGCTATGAAATGTAGAAATTTTTCCTTGTCTCCTAAACAGTGCTGAAGGACTTCCTTCTTAAGGGAAAAGGGATGTACCTGAGCAAATAGTCAACCTTAAATAATTATTGTAACCTTCTTTGTTGGAAAACCTGGACAGAACTTTTGGCACTTCCTGTTTCTCTTGGAAAGAAATTTCCATGCAACAGTTCAATTAGGTGAATGATAGCATACTTGCTGAAGAAGTCCAGCTTTTCATCATGGGAGTTGAGATGTTGCTGGAGCTGTTCAGAGCTCATGAACCGCCGATTGCACTCATAACATGGCCAGTTTTTCTCTTGTTCTCGGAGAACTGTGTTTTCAAGATAAACCAATCAATAGTAAATATTCAGAAAACCCCCTGCCCCAAGCTTTTCAGGTTTTGTCAGTTATTCACCCACAATTTCAGCTTACAGGTTATATTTTATCTTCTCCTTCCGAGCAATCTCGGAAGGAGAAATTGTGATAAATTAGACAGTCGACCCCAGAAAAAGCACATAAAGATTTACACAATAGTTTTTTAATTCCTTTATTCCTTCTTCTAGCCAATGAACGGTCTCAGTAGATTGAGCAGAAATGCTGCATTTGAAGGAAGTTATACAAAGCTACAGCACTTCTTTTGCAAGAAGCCAAGCACCTAAAGGGCATCTGCTATCCAAAGAACAAATAACTTGCAACTCTAAAATTTTATTTTAAATGTTTACCTTTCCTCTCCTCCTCCGATACATCGTGGATTTTCTGATTGACAAACTCTGCATAGGAGGCAGCATACCATACCTAAAACACATATTAAATGGAAAGGAAATTCATAGGAGGATTTTTTTTAAAAAGCCAAATAGAATCTGTGCCCATCCTCCACAAATTGCAGACTGGAGAGGGAACCCAGGGTCACAGAACCAATTTTGGGGCAAACCGTGATTCAGCTCCAAGCTTTCTCAGCTCAACTCTTCCACTCTGTTCACTGAGCCCAACCGATCCACAACTTCTAGCATGCTATTATTTTATTCAGGCCCTTTTATGCTTTGATGAAAGAGGGGGTGGGGAGGAAATAGATTCAAGTATTGCCTCTTCATAAGCAAGTGTGAATTTCTACCCACGTATCAGAAGGCCTTTTATGCAAGTTAATCCATAACATTATGACTCATAGAAGGGTTTTTAAAATCGTATTTCCCATTCTGGGTGACCAAGAACTAGTATAAACAGCTTGACTGAAAGTATAAAAAGGTACAGGTTCCCCTCGCACATACGTGCTAGTCATTCCTGACTCTAGAGGGCGGTAATCATCTCAGTTTCAAAGCCGAAGAGCCAGTGCTGTCCGAAGACGTCTCCATGGTCATGTGGCCGGCATGACTCAACACCAAAGGTGCAGGGAACACTGTTACCTTCCCACCAAAGATGGTCCCTATTTTTCTACTTGCATTTTTTACTTGCTTTCGAACTGCTAGGTTGGCAGAAGCTGGGACGAGTAACGGGAGCTCACCCCGTTACGCGGCACTAGGGATTCGAACGGCTGAACTGCCGATCATTCAATCAACAAGCTCAGCGTCTTAGCCACTGAGCCACCGCGCCCCTTTTGTCTACTGAAAGTATACAAATCCTCTTTTACTGACTGCCACAACAACTCACAGGCACACATTTCTAAAATATCCCACGTGTTAACGGGAAATGGAGAATGTGCTGTTCTGTTTCACGGCTGCTTCGACAGGGACCGACTCTGGATCACAGATCCTGCTTCTTTCATGTTGGGATTTGCATTCTCCGTCTGCTCTTTGAAATAGGGCAGAGAAGGCAGCCCTCTCTCCAGGGAACAGGGATTGCCAGATGGTAGCACTCATCTTGTAGAATGCCTCCAGGTTTTTTTTGTTTTATTTTGTTTTTAATGTTAAGCTTACAGCTTTTTCCCCCAACTGTTCTCTCTAAACTCCATTTGATTTGCTTCTAATGAAAAATAAAAATAGCTCGGCGATGACTGATTTTTTTTTTCCTGCTTGCGATACCATATCATCACCCACACAAGCCAAGCTGTAAACCTCAGAGGTACGCTGACTGGAATGAATGATACCTTATTAACTAATGATTAACCCAGACAAGACGGGGGCAAAAATCCCATATTTTGGGCCAGGTAAGGACAAACAGCCAGCCAACAGAACTGAAAGAGGTAATTTAAATAAATAAATAAATAAATAATCCAAGCTGTTCCATCTTGGAGCTTTTATCAGGAGTGTGTGATTTGCTTAATAATTGCAGTGATTCACTTAATAACCATTGCAAAAAAAAAAAAAAAACCACTAGAAAATTGGGCGTGAGTTACTTAACAATCACTTTGTTTAGTCCAGGGGTCTGCAACCTTAAACACTCAAAGGGCCATCTGGACCCGGTTTCCCACAGAAAAGAAAACACCGGGAGCCACAAAATCCTTCCCGTGCCTGACTATTTCTTGAGCGGCCACAAAACTAGCAAATGTAGTTGAATTAAACATTCTGTTTTCTTCTGAAACTTTTCTTTTCTTGGATTTATCCATGGTTGGCCTACCGGGGGTTGAAAAGCTCAATAAATGGTGCGCTGGCGGGTGTCGCACATTGGCGGTTGTGACGTATATTTTGAGTGACAGGGAGCCGCAGAGAGGGGTGAAAGAGCCACATGCGGCTCCAGAGCCGCAGGTTGCTGACCCCTGGTTTAGTCTTAATGGAAATTCTGGTGTCAGTTGTAATCATTGGTTTGGAGTGGTGCCTGTGGCCTAGAAGTGGAGCTCTCGCCTCACAATCAGGAGGCTTTGAGTTCGATTGGAGGTAGAGGCAGATATTTCTCTCTCTGGGCACACTGAGAATATATCTGCTGAACAAAACTCCACATTGGCAACAGGAAGAGCATCCAGCCATTAAAACACTCTCCTCGCTCCATTTAGTTGCCCAGGCTCCACCCCGCAAGGGATTATGGGGTCATTAAAAGTTGACAACGAATTGTAGTCATTGGTTGAGGACTATCTATTACAAAGCAGTATTTTCCAAAGCTACCAATGTCGAAAAACACTGTTACAAACAGAAGTTAAAAGGAAGAATGTGAGATGCAGAGAACGGAATTTATAATATTTTTCCAGACTTTGGAGGGTGTGTGTGTGAAATACCAACCAGATTTGTGTAAAAGAAGTTCTATTAAGATAGTCACCTCATACCTTGAGTTCTTGTTTAGGCTCAACATTTTTAATTGTAGTGTAGTAAATATGATGACCGTATTGATAGGCTACTAAATTTTGTTCTAGGTGATTCTGGGCGGGGCGCACAAACATCATCCAGTTGCACAGAGCTTCGCTGGACAACTCAAACCATAGGTCCTCCTGTAGATCCCGGTCCTTTCTGTCACCTTTGTCAAGGGACACCTGTAGCAAAAATAAAAAAAGAGAAACACACATATGACCCCCAAGCAGCTCAGGACTGCATGTTCACTGTTACCTACCAAAGAACTGTTTGAAAAGTAGGAAGACGGTATTTAATAGAGCAGAGAAGCCACAGAGGTGATGAATAGCAGCAGATGGGAGAATATTTTTCAGTCTGCTAATTGATCAACACAATAAATAGCTAAGTTGTTATACAGTCCATAATTAAACAGTAACGGCAAGCAATGTTTACAAATCGAGTACGAGGCCTGAAGATATACAAAGAATCCCTTTGAGACCAGCATGGTCTGTGGGAAGATGTGACAGAGACTCTGTTCCCAGTTTTCTCCAGAAATAAAAGCTTGCATTAAAGATGGAAAATACAAAGTCAACCCGAATTCACATGAGAGAGAGAGAGAGAGAAAAAAGAGGGAGAGAGTGAGGGAGAGAGAGAGAGACAGAGTGAGAGTGAGAGAAAAAAAGAGAGTGAGAGAGAGAGAGACAGAGAGTGAGAGTGAGAGAAAAAAGAGAGAGAGAGAGTGAGTGAGACAGAGAGAGAGAAGGCAGAGAAAGGAAAAAGTGAGTAAGAGTGACAAAGGGAGAGACAGAGAAAGAGAGAGACAGAGAGTGTGAGAGAGAAGGGAGAGAAAGAAAGAGACAGAGACAGAGAGTATGAGAGTGAAAGTGAGAGTGAGAAAGAGAGAGACAGAAAGAGAGAAAGAGAAAGAGAATGAGTGAGAGAAAGGGAGAGACAGAGAGAGAGAAGACAGAAAGAGAGAAAGAGAGAGAGAATAAGAGAGAGTGAGAAAGAGAGATAAAGAGAGTGAGTGAGTGAAAGAAAGGGAGAGAGAAAGAGAGAGACAGAGTAAGAGAGAGAGAGAGACAGAAAGAGAGAGTGAGTGAGAGTGAGAAAGGGGAAGACAAAGAGACAGAGAAAGAGAGAGAGTAAGAAAGAGAGAGAGACAAAAAGAGAGAAAGAAAGAGAGCGAGTGAGAGTGAGAAAGGGAGAGAGACAGAAAGAGAGAGTGAGTGAGAGAAAGGGGAAGACAAAGAGACAGAGAAAGAGAGAGAGTAAGAAAGAGAGAGAGACAAAAAGAGAGAAAGAAAGAGAGCGAGTGAGAGTGAGAAAGGGAGAGAGACAGAAAGAGAGACAGACAGTTTTCAGAATGAAAACTCATTTCTGAAAAGATAATATGGAGGAAAACAGAAGATAGGGGATTACCTTCAGATGAATATAGCAGTCCTTCAGCTCCGATAACCTAACCAGAGGCCCTTCCACAGGACCAAATTGTGTGCGCTTAGGAATACGTCGCTTGGAGAAGACCCCTCCCAAGAACCGGTCTATGTAAAGCACCAAGGGGAGACTGGCTCTGGCTCTGGTCAGAACTGGTCGGTTAGGGATGGGATGCAAGGGCCCATGCTTTGGACAAACCGAGGGATGTGCATTATTGCATTCCTCGCACCCTGAAACAGACAGGTAGAAGAGATATGATGTTAGTCCACAGGTAAGAAAATAGATTTTAATAACAGAATAACAGAGTTGGAAGGGACCTTGGAGGTCTTCTAGCCAACCCCCTGCTTAGGCAGGAAACCCTACACCACTTCAGACAAATGGCTATCCAACATCTTCTTAAAAACTTCCAGTGTTGGAGAATTCACAATTTCTGGAGGCAAGTTGGTCCACTGATGAATTGTGAATCTAACTGTCAGGAAATTCCTCCTTAGTTCTAAGTTGCTTGTCTCCCTGATTAGTTTCCACCCATTGCTTCTTGTTCTACCCTCAGGTGCTTTGAAGAATAGTTTGATCCTTCTTCTTTGGGGCAGCCCCTGAGATATTGGAACACTGCTATCATGTCTCCCCTAGTCCTTCTCTTCACCAAACTAGACATACCCAGTTCCTGCAACTGTTCTTCATATGTTTTAGCGTCCAGTCCCCTAATCATCTTCGTTGTTCTTCTCTGCACTCTTTCTAGAGTCTCCACATCTTTTTTACATCATGGCGACCAACACTGAATGTAGTATTCCAAGTGTGGCCTTACCAAGGCATTATAAAGTGGTATTAACACTTTTTTAAAAAATTAGATTTATATGCCGTCCTTCTCCGGAGACTCAGGGCGGCTTACAATGCGTTAAGCAATAGTCTTCATACTTTTGTATATTTTTTATACGAAGTCAGCTATTTGCCCCCACAAACTGGGTCCTCAATTTACCTACCTTAGAAAGGATGGAAGGTTGAGTCAACCTTGAGCCTCGAACCTTGCAATAATTGCAGACAGCTGAATCTTAATAACAGGCTATTAGCCTGTTGAGCTATCTGATCACACTTCATGTGATCTTGATTCTATTCTTCTGTTTATGCAGCCCAGAACTGTGTTGTGCTTTTTTTTTTGGCAGCTGCTGCACACTGTTGGCGCATATCTAAATGGTTGTCCACTAGGACCCCAAGTTCCCTCTCACAGTTACTACTATTGAACAAGCGCCATCCCTATGCACACACGGCAGTGCTGAAATCCAGCCCGCGCATGCATGCCGGCCAGCTGATTGTCAGCCACACATGCGTGCTGGAACCTGGAAGTTTGGGTTTTCTGGAGCGCTGCTCTAAGAAGCGCGCGCATGCATGCGCACGACATTTCCACACGGTTCGCCATCCTACCATTTCAGACAAATGGTTGTCCAATCTCTTCTTAAAAACCTCCGGGGAGCATCCACAACCTCTAGAGCGAAGTCATTTCACACTGATTCATTGTTCTAACTGTCAAGGAAAAGTTCTCCTTAGTTCTAGGTTAGTCCTCTCCTTGATTAGTTTCCATCCACTGCTTCTTCTTGTCCTTCCTTCAGGTGATTTGGAGAACCTCTGTTCTTTCCCTTTCTAATGATCCTAGAAACTCTGAAGCCAATGTTAGGAGGCAATAACTTCCATGTCTTTAACTAGCTACAAGTTCCCTGGCATCCATTATTTTCAAGAGTTCCTTGCTCCAGGATATCACCAATTCTAACTGTGAGACAGGCGGCATATACATTTGATGAATACATACAGGGCCGGATTTTCCTATAGGCTAACTAGGCTTCAGCCTAGGGCCTCAAGATCAAGAAGGGCCTACATTCAAATTGTTAGCAAAATTAAAATTACACTATTCTTAAAACAGTGAACACTAAAACACTGAACCGAAAAAAATGGGAGGTGAAAGGGCCTCATAAGTGGAATAGCCTAGGGCCTCTTTTCATCTAAATCCGGCCCTGAATACATAAATAAATAAATAAATGGTCAGTAACTCAAGAGAGGATGAACAGAATTGTGTTTTGTTTTGTTTTGTTTTGTTTTGTTTTGTTTTGTTTTGTTTTGTTTTGTTTTGTTTTGTTTTGTTTTGTTTTGTTTTGCTCTCTGCCTTCTATATACACTTCTTATGTACAGGCACATGGCAGTTCCTCTTAATACAGCAAACTTTGGTCTGAGGATAAAGATAATCAAAATGATTTATTGAATTAAACCAGGGGGAAAATATATTAAGAGAGTGGGAAGATATGTTTGAAAGTAAGATAGGGGCTTGGGTAGAAATGTTAGAAATTAGGCAGTGGAAGAGGGTAGAGGTGGGAGGAATGCCTAGATTAAACATCCAAGAAGCAGGTAAAGATTTGATAAGAGGAATTTGGGAGGCAAGTCAAAAACAAAAAAAAGCATAGCAATTAAAATATTGAAGCGGACATAGGACGATGGATAGATGATTTCTTCTTTATTTTTATATTGTTGTTTTGATTCACTCTTCTTTTTTCCTATTTTTCTTTTAAAGCGTAGTAATTAAAAGTATTGAAGCGGGCAAGAGATGATAGATGGATGATATTTCTTTTCGGTTGTTCTGAGTTACTTTTCCTTTTCTCACTCTCTCTCTCTCTTCTCCTTTTTCTTTTTTCTTTTCTTAAGTAGGTGAGATGATTAGAAGTTAGATAAGAATGAAAGAAAAAGTCTCTTAACAAAGGGTGATATGATTAAAAGCTAGAATAAGTGACAGAAATAAGAAAAGGGGGAATATTAGCGTATACATTTGTATATCATAAAATGAAAGTAATAACAAGAGAAAATGTGGAATAATTGATAATGTCAGGGTTCCAAGTAACATCCCCAACGAAATCAAACTCTGAGGCTTGAAGTTCCTCAAAGCTGACTTTTATTAGAGATGTCATATTGGCACATCTGGGAAAATCCGAATCTGAAAGCTTCCGGGTTTTCCTCACCCCCAAGAGAGTTCAAGACCTTGCCCACATCTCCCACAGGTCCACCACAGCTCCAATCAGTTCTTTCCTGAACAGATTCCTATTTCTTCTTTGCACAGCTGCCGGACACCATGGTCTTCTCTTAGAGAAGTTTGTTATGGCTATCTCTACTTCACTCATGCAATCCCCCCTCCCAGCTTCCCACGGTATGATTGTGGCAGGCCTGGATCCTCAAGGCACACAGGTAATATGGCTTCCAGGCATGACAAATAGACTATAAATTAATATAAGTATGTATTATTATTAGAAAAATAATAATTTTTCTAGTCTGGCTAAGCAGACTAAACCATTGTGATTAACACCAACTGTCTGCAATTACTGTAAGTTCGAATCCCACTAGGCTCAAGGTTGACTCAGCCTTCCATCCTTTCTAAGGTAGGTAAAATGAGGACCCAGTTTGGGGGGGCAATAAGATGACTTTGTATAAATATACAAACGTATGAAGGCTATTGCTTAACGCATTGTAAGCCGCCCTGAGTCTCTGGAGAAGGGCGGCATATAAATCAAATTTAAATAAATAAATAATAAATAAATAAATAAATAAATAAATAAATAAATAAATGGATTGAATGTAAGAATTATGATTAAATTGATTAGTTTTATTTGTATTAGAATGTATGACACCCAGGTGCCACACTGTTCTCACACTGATTTGATATTTTTATTAAAAAATTTTAAAAATGAGTTATTGAATTTGCATGTCACCAAAGATATCACATCTTCTGGAAGAGTTACAAGGTTTTGACTTACACAGGTCATTTGGGTCAAAGGGACGAGGTGGATCCGGGTCCCATTCATCCATGTCTGTGTCTTCCCCTTCTTCCTCCTCTTCGTCTTCCTCCTCCTCGTCTTCGTCCTCGTCTTCTTCCTCCTCCTCCTCTTCCTCCTCATCCCCCTCCTCCTCGTTTTGCTCTTTTGCTTCCATACTACCCATCGGGTTGCGCAAAGTTTCGAGAGAGCCAGAATCATCCACAGCCTCCATAGGAGGCAACGCTTGGCTGTGAATTGGTATGGACACCTGGAAAACACAGAGGTGGGGAAAAAAAGAATAAGGCAGGAGAAACAATGCAAGATTCCCATTCTCTTCTTCTAATCCCTAACACGGATAACGGAGAACCAGAAAACCAGAGGGAAAGAAGTGTCAGAAAAAAATGGCCCCACCTAGTTTCAGCTCTGATATTCCTATAGCCACTTGCATCCCCTAACAAGTTTCTGCTAAGGAAATGTGGACCCCCTTTTTAACAGATCTTAACAGATTAACAGAATTGGAAGGGACCTTGTAGGCATCTAGTCCAACTCCCCATGCACCCATGATGGCAAACCTATGGCACAGGTGCCACATGCAGAGCCATATCTGTGGGCATGCAAACTCAGCTCCAGCACACATGTGTGCGCCAGACAGCTGATTTTTGGGCTTTCTGGGCCCACCAGAACTCAGGAAACACACTGTTTCCGGCCTCCGGAGGGCCTCTGGGGGGAGGAAGGCAGTTTTTGCCCTCCCCAGGCTCCTAGAAAGGCTCTGGGAAGAGCAAAAAATGGGCCTATCGGGTCCACCGTGCCATCACGTGCCAAAAACAGGAACACGGGGGGGGAGGGGCACATAGAATTATGGATGTACGCGCTCCCACCGCTTTTGGCACGCGATGGCAAAAAGGTTTGCCATCACTGCCCTACACCATTTCTAACAGATGGCAGTCCAGTCTTTTCTTAAAAGCTTCCAGGGATGAAGCTCCCACAACTTCCAAAGGCAACTTCTGTTCCATCGGTTGATTGTTCTCACTGTCAGAAAGTTCCTCCTTATTTCCAGGTTGAATCTCTCCTTGATCAGTTTCCATCCATTATGCCTTATCTGGCCTACAGGTGCTTTAGAGAATAGGTTGACGCCCTCCTCTCGGTGGCAGCTCCTCCAATATTTGAAGACTGCTCTCATGTCTCCCCTGGTCCTTCTCTTCACTAGACTGGCCATGCCCAGTTCCTGCAACCGTTCATCGTATGTTTTAGTCTTCAGTCCCCTCATCGTCCTGGTTGCTCTTCTCTGCACTCTTTCTAAAGTCTCAACATTTTTTTTAACAGATTGTCTACTCCTGCTTGCATCCAGATGAAGAGCTGAAGAAGCTTCTTGGATGAGCGAAACGCCTTCAAAGAAAAACCAAGGAAGTCCAATTGCCTCTTGAAAAATTTCACCTTTGGGGCAACCATGACCTGGATGACCGAGAATCTCCACCATAGGCATCCAGATCAAGAGCTAACCAAAGAGTGCTATTTCCTCTTTGTCTTCTTGGCAAGATCCTTCTGCTTGGCTTGTGCGACCAAGAGAACTAGCCTCCCCATTTCAATGAAAACCAAATCAAAAGGGAAAAAGTGAACACAGTCCAACGGCTGAAGTCAACCACAGCTGGTCCTTGACGTACAACAGCTTGTTCAGTGACACCCATCCAAGGAACTGACAAGCAGGTAGTCCTCCACTTATGACAGTTCATTTAGTGACCACTCAAAGTTACAACAGCGCTGAAAAAAAAGTGATTCGTGACCGTTTTTCACACTGATTGACTGTGGCAGCATCCTTCGGGGCCACGGGATCAAAATTTGGATGCTTGCAGTAGTGAATTAACACTGCAGCAACTGGCTGCAGTAGTAATTCACTTAACAATGGTGGCAAGGAAGTCCGCAAAATGGGACAAGGCTCACTTAACAACAGTGAGGACCCTCCAGAGAAGTCCAACATCTCAACGATGGCTTTAGGCTAATTACCCACAGTGAGAATACACGAAGGACCTTGGTTTACAAGCCCTGCTTGCGTTTAGCCTCATAAAGAGGATTTACTACTGAGAAAATAATTAGCACAGCAGTAATAAAATGTCTTGTTTAGCAATGGAAATGCTGGGCTCAATTATGACTATAATAATAATAATAATCTTTATTGTCAGTGCACAACATATGTGCGCTTACAATCTTTTTGGACTGTTGCCTTCTGGCAGAAGATACAGAATCATTCAAACTCGAACCACACGAGTCAGCAGTTCAGCGGTTCAAATCCCTAGTGCCCCGTAACGGGGTGAGCTCCCGTTACTTGTCCCAGCTTCTGCCAACGTAACAGTTCGAAAGCACGTAAAAAATGCAAGTAGAAAAATAGGGACCACCTTTGGTGGGAAGGTCACAGCCTTCTGTGCACCTTAAGCATTTAATCATGCCGGCCACATGACCACGGAGACATCTTCGGACAGTGCTGGCTCTTTGGCTTTGAAATGGAGATGAGCACCGCCCCCTAGAGTCAGGAACGACTAGCACATATATGCGAGGGGAATCTTTACCTTTACCTTTTTATACATACATTTCAATAAATAAACAAAAGGCTATATATACTATTTATGATGGAGAAACAACATAGTTGGGAAAGTACACCAAGCATACACCAAGCATGCTTTCTGGAATCCTTCCTATCCTGCCTACCAATGGTGACCACAGGAAAAAGTGATACGATCTTCTGTGTAACAAGGATACATGGTGTATGTATGTTGTGTATCAGTTTATCCTTTCCCCTCTCTGGCATCTGTGTGCACACAGAACCACCGAGCGAGCTGTATAAATTCCACTTTATAACCATATTATCTAGTCTTATATACCATCCCATAACTCTTTACTGCACCTTCTGGGAGGTTTACCATGTAAGCATTATTTGCATCTTTCCCCCCAACAATCTTGGGTCCTCTGAAGGATGGAAGGCTGAGTCAACCTTGAGCCCGTCAGGATTGAACTCCTGGCTGTGGGCAGAGTTTGCCTGCAATATTGCATTCTAACCACTGCACCACCTTCCGGCACAATAAGAAATGGTGGGCTTAGAACAAAGGGGCTGGCAGCATTATCAACTTGCAACACTTATCAAACTAAATCTTTTCCAGAATGTTTATCTCAGCAGACTGCAGCCGGATTCTCATTCATTTTCAAAATTAATTGTTCTTTGGTTGGCTTTTCCTGCCACATCAAAATAAAAATAAATGAATTCAACCTGAGGAAGTACCAGAAACGAGGTGTATGTGTGTTAGTGTGTATGTGTATGCATGCATGTGTGTCAGTAGTGGGTTTCAATTTAGTTTGCTACCTGTTCGCTTGTGCGCACGAGCAGAAGCATCCGGGCGGGTGGGCGGAGCCTCTCGCTGCCATCACTACCAGTTCGCCCAATCTGGGGCGAAACGGTAGTAATCCACCACTGATGTGTATTTATTAGCAAGATCTGTGTCCCAAAAAGAATAATAATAACTCAAAGGATGCATTTATAAATCAAGGAAATGGTTACGCCTTACCTGCTGCGTCTCTGCATCTTGCTGAACATACGTGACTTGAGACGGGTCTGTGAAAAGAGTCTTAAAAAATAAGTTAAAAAGGATTAAAATAATTTCAATATTCTTTGGCTATTGGAAGTTTATAAAAAAATATATATTGCTGCTGAGGAACTGATATCGGAAGTAATTTATTTTGATTTTTTGATCATGCCAAATACCTCTGCCACTGTGGTAAATATTTCATACGTTAATATTCTATACCATTTATATAAGAATATGTTTTGTTTCAGCATCTAGACCTCAGCGGAGTTCTCAAAAGCATGAGATATCATTAAGACAGCAGCTTTCATCTAGAGCAGGGGTCTCCAATCTTGACAACTTTAAGCCTAGAGGACTTCAACTCCCAGAATTCCCCAGTCAGCAAAGAATTCTGGGAGTTGAAGTCCTCCAGCCTTAAAGTTGCCAAGGTTGGGACCCCTGATCTAGAGAGCAATAGCGTATCTTTCAAAGCATAGCTATGAATATTTGAAATTTAAGACTGAAAGCAATCACATAGAAAGTTGAAAAGAAACACCTGCGTGGCGATTTAGCACAGGCATCTAAAATGACGTTATGATGCTAAAATGAATTTGTTTTTTTTAAAAATAAGCCGATCCACACAGTCTGAAGTTTCATGAATAGCACATAATGGATTTAATTTTTTTTTTAAGTGGTAAAAGTTGCAAGATTTGTTTTTAGGGAATGTCCAACAAGGACATTCGTCAACCATCCCATTATTGTACAAATGCATTGGTATGTTGTACAGCAGGGGTCTCCAAACTTGGCTACTTTAAGACTTGTGGACTTCAACTCCCAGAATTCCCCAGCCAGCTGTGGGGAATTCTGGGAGTTGAAGTTCACAAGTCTTAAAGTTGCCAAGTTTGGAGACCCCTGTCCTACAGAAATTGGTTTCCCAGTTCATAGGAGCCAATCGAAAACCCTAACAAGGCCGTTTTATGTCCTATGTAAGTAGGGGAAGGGCATAGTTTGGTGGTAGAACAGCCACTTTGAATGAAAAATATTCGAGGCCTGGTCTCCCCTAGAAAGAATTTGCAACAGAAATCCTGGAAAGCACAGTGAAGACATGTCCTACATTCAGAAAATGTTGACTTAACAAACTCATCTGAACCACATTTCAACCCAGAACGTTGGGTTAAATAAATAATTCAGTGTGTCGTTGGGTTAATTTCATAAACAATGCATAAACATGGATGTTGGACTTTAATCAGTATTAAGCCATCCAATCCAACTACTCGGTTTATGACAGCTAACTTCTTCTTGTTCTCTCCATAAATCTGTATCATTAAGTGTATGGCCCCGTCGTGCATAGCACACGACACGAAGCTTGCCTAGAGGATACACAAAAATCCAAGATAAAAGGGCATTTAAAAGCCACAATTTTAAATCAACAGATTTAAAATTTACCAAATGTAAGCTAACGCACTGTTAGAAACAACCATGCTTTGGTGAACTAATGTGTTGTCCCAATTTGATGCACCACTAATGACTCAGGAAACAGCATGTTAAGAACCTTTCTTTTGTCTGCCCGGGGCAATGATGGCTGAAATTAATTTTTCCTGCGGTTTCACCAAAGCAAAATGGATAAGCTGCCTATTCCGTAGCCACTGGAGGTTTTTGTTTACAACCTCTTCGCCGTTATTTGGAATGAACAGAAGAAGGATTATGCACAGCTGAGAGCTCTTAGGATTCAGAAAGCCATGTAGGTAGCTGGCCCTCGTCCTAAAATGACATTATTTCTCTCAGCGGTCACAAATAAGCAGAAACACAGATGGGGAGGGAGGGGGGGGGAAATCACTTGCCTGAGTGGCTTCCACAGGATGGATGTAAACTAACGTATGCTCTGAAGTGTCTACAGAGGTGTAAGAGGTGCCATCAGCTGTGTAGACCACTTGCTGGGAAGGGCGATCTTGGTCATCGCTGTACACAATCTGAGCCACTGTTCCATTGTCAGGGACAAAGTGGACCTGGAAGAGTATGGGAATGAAGAAAATACTTGTAAGATGAGATAGAGATAAGAGAGAGAGAGAGAGAAATAGAGACGGAGAGGGAGAGAGACAGAGACAGACAGACAGAGAGAGGGAGGAGAGGAGGGAGAGAGACAGAGACAGATAGAGAGACAGAAACAGAGGAGAAGAGGGAGGGAGAAAAACAGAGACAGAGAGAGAGAGAGGGAGGAGAGGAGAGGAGGGGAAGAGAGAGAGAGAGGAAGGGAGGAGAGAAGGGAGACAGAGACAGAGAGAGGGAGGAGAGGAGAGGAGGGAGACTGAGACAGAGACAGAGAGAGACAGAGACAGAGGGAGGGAGGGAGGAGAGGAGGGAGATAGAGAGACAGAGACAGAAGAGGAGAGAAAGAAACAGAGACAGAGAGAGGGAGGAGAGGAGGGAGAGAGACAGAGACAGACAGAGAGACAGAGACAGAGGAGAAGAGGGAGAGAGAAAAGCAGAGGGAGAGGGAGAGAGGGAGGAGAGGAGAGGAGGGAGAGAGAGAGAGGGAGGGAGGAGAGAAAGGAGACAGAGAGAGACAGAGAGACAGAGGGAGGAGAGGAGAGAGAGGGAGGGAGGAGAGGAGGGAGACAGAGACAGAGAGAGACAGAGACAGAGGGAGGGAGGGAGGGAGGGAGGAGAGGTGGGAGATAAACAGAGAGACAGAGACAGAAGAGAAGAGGGAGAGAAAGAAACAGAGACAGAGAGAGGGAGGGAGGAGAGGAGGGAGAGAGAGAGAGAGACAAGAAACAGAGACAGAAGAGAAGAGGAAGAGAGAGACAGAGACAGAGAGGAAGGAGAGGAAGGAAAGGAAGGAGGGAGAGAGAGGGAGGGAGGGAGCAGAGGAGGGACAGAGAGAGAAAGAGAGACAGAGAGAGAGAACAGGCAGTTAGGTGCAGTAGTTAAGATGCTGGCCTAGAGACCAGTAGACTGTGAGTTCTTTTCCCATCTCAAGCACAAAAGCCGGCTGGGTGACTTTGGGCCCATGACCAGGAGACAGTGAATTCTAGTTCCATCTTAGGTATGAAAGCCGGCTGGGTGACTTTGGGCAAATCCCCAGGAGATGGTGAGTTCTAGTCCCACCTTAGGCATGAAAGATGGCTGGGTGACTTTGGACCTAACACCAGGAGAGGTTGGGTTCTAGTGCCATCTTAAACATGAAACCCAGCTGGATGATTTTGAACCAGCCACTCTCTCTCAGATCAACTCACCACACATGGTTGTTGGGGGGTAAAAATGAGGAGGAAGGAATAATATATATGTTTGCTGCCTTGGGTTACTTATAAAGTAATAAAGGCAGGATAAAAATCTATAAATACTGTATTTTCCTGCGTATAAGACTACTTTCTAACACACAAAAATCTTCTCAAAAGTCGGGGGTCGTCTTATACGCTGGGTCTCATTCTTCTGTAACCAGGCAGACCAGCCCATAAGGCTCGGACGAGCCTTAAATGGCTCTGAGGAGGGTCGTCTTATACGCCCAGTCGTCTTATACGCCGGAAAATACGGTAAATAATATGTAAAAGTGTGTGGGACACAGTTACAACAGTCTATCCAAGTTAGACAGAAAAATAGGGCAAAGATAATCCAATTTTGGACGAGAAAGTCCAACCTACAGAGTTCCTTTTTAAGAAATCAGAGCAGGGGGCAAATATAGAGTCCAGTCCAAAACTCAGTTAATCAGAATATTTGATGGAAGCAATGTATTTCATCTGTAATTGGATTTAGCTGTCTTATTTTTTATTACCAAAATACAGAGGGAACTTGGCATATTAATAAATGTGTTCCCTGTCCTGTAATGGTTAAGGCTGAAAATGAATGGACCAGAGAACTACACAAATTATACAAAAATTTGAAATGTTTATAAATAATGCATATCAGTCAAAATCATAAACATACAACAGGAAGCTGGTAGGTCTAACTTATTGAAACAGGAAGCTCTTATATGCTTTTCTCCTGCAAAGAAAAATCCAACAACTACCGTATTTTTTGGAGTATAAGACGCACCTTTCCCCCCTTAAAAGAGGGTGAAAATTTGGGTGTGTCTTATAGACCAAATGTAGCCCCGCTCAGCCTCTGAAACGGAGGATTCAGATGCTAAAAAAGCAAGGCGCAGAGCTCACAACCAACGAAAACGTTGCTAGAGATCACCTCTGGGAACAGCTGATCGGGGATATACTGGGAGGTATACTTTTCCTCCACAAAAACTAAGGTGAGTCTTATACTCTGGTGTGTCTTATAGTCCAAAAAATACGGTACGTACAATTTTTCTCCAAAATTTTCTTCACTAAGAAAATGTAATGATGCAACCTGCCACAGGAGGCAGTCATCAGCTGTTTCTGGTATTTTCTAGCTAAGCTGAAAATTTATCATGATTCAATTACGGTAGCCCTTTCTCAGGGAAACCTGTATATTAGGAAATTTCATAGCATCAAGGGAATCAATTGTTGAACTATGAAAAAAATCTGTGACGTACATCCAATGAAAATCCATCTCCCACCTCCCTCCCCCCCAAAATTTTAAAAAATCAATTTAAAGTACGTGTTTAACTAGTTCAGAACAACCCCGATTCATAAATTCACGCAGGTTAGGAAGGACAGAATTCTATAATCCCTTATAGTCACCTGAGTAGTGTCCTGGTCCTGCTCAACTGATTCAGACCACACTTGAGCAGTTTCTGCTTTCAAATCCATGTCATCTTGGCCATGAGACTCCATTCTGAGGTAGTTAATGGTGCAACTAAGCTTGTCTGAAGGGATTCATATGTCTGTTGTACCTTGAGTCAATGCAGTATAATCTGCAACAGAGCAATAATGACAGAAAATTGTCAAAGTACAGCACATTTAGCATGCAACACAAAGCAGTGATGCTTCCCTATTACCATGTATGTATAAGGAAGAATCTGCACAGGATCCAGGTTAAGATTAAGAGAGTTGGAAGGGACCTTGGAGGTCATCCAATCCATACACCCCGCTCAAGCGGACCCTACACCATTTCTGAGATGGCAATCCAGTCTCTTCTTGAAAGTTTCCACTGATGAAGCTCCCACAACTTCCGAAGGCAACTTCTGTTCCATCGGTCGATTGTTCTCACTGTCAGAAAATCCCTCCTCATTTCCAAGTTGAATCTCTCCTTGTTCGGTTTCCATCCATTATTCCTTGTTAGGCCTTCAGGTGCTTTGGAAAATAGCTTGACCCTCTCCTCTCTGTGGTAGCTCCTCAAATATTGGAACCCTGCTTATCCTGTCTCCCCTGGTCCTTCTCTTCACTAGAATAGCCATGCTCAGTTCCTGCAACCATTCTTCGTATGTTTTAGTCTCCAGGCCCCTAATCATCTTGGTTGCTCTTCTCTGCACTCTTTCTAGAGTTTCAGCATCTTTTTTATAGTGTGGTGACCAAAACTGGATGCAGTACTCTAGGTGTGGTCCTACTAAGGCTTTCCAGTGGTATTACCTCCCTTGATCTTGATTGTATCCAGTGGTGGGATTCAGCCAGTTCGTACCACTTCGGGAGAACTGGTTGTAAACTTTCTGAGCAGTTTGGCAAACTGTTTGTTGGGAGAAATTATTAGGGCAGAGAACCAGTTGTTAAATTACTTGAATCCCATCACTGATTGTATCCCTCTGTTAATGCAATTTCGGATTGCATTGGCTTTTTTGCCTTTTGAGACCGCACATTTACTCTAATAGTTGGATCCAATCGGTCCAACCAGGACCAGAGGCTTAGCCTTCCGAGCTTTCGGACTCATGCTGGAGCCCATCCTTAGGAAACTTCACTTTAGCAGTGTTAGAGAGAAGTTCCCTTAGGATGGGCTCCGGTATGAGTCCAAAAGCTCAAAAATCTAAAACTCTGGTCCCGGTGACTGGCCCAGATTGGATCTTGCAACATTATCCTGGGACACGTATATTCGCCTTCATTTGTCGAAGAATCTCTGTCACATGCATAGTTACAAATATAAATCAAGCTCCTTGAATTAATACAGAAAAGGTAACCTCTTTTTTTTAATTGATACTATTAAGATCAATAGAAGACCATAACTCGGCTCATTCCTTCTGCTGGAAAGTTATTTTGCTAATTTAAGATTTGAAATCTAAATCAATATTGACCAGATTCAAACATCATGTTAATAATGCCTGCTTGGTACTGTAATGGTTTACAATATTACTCTGTATGAATATAGGTTATACTTTTTTAAAAAAATTTGATTTATATGCCGCCCTTCTCCGGAGGCTCAGGGCAGCTTACAATGCGTTAAGCAATAGCCTTCATACTTTTGTATATTTGTATTTATACAAAGTCAGCTTATTGCCCTCAACAAACTGGGTCCTCAATTTACCCATCTTATAAAGGATGGAAGGCTGAGTCGACCTTGAGCCTGGCTGGGATTGAACTCGCAAGTAATTGCAGGCAGCTGGTCTTAAATTCTGCCTTTGTAGGAGGCTTTGTAGGATACTGAATTGAACCCATGCTATTACACATGTATAATCTTGTAGTTTATAGATAGTACTTTATAGATAGTGAGCAGTGGTGAAATCCAAATTTTTTTACTACCGGTTCTGCGGACGTAGCTTGGTGGGCGTGGTGTGCCTTGGTGGGTGTGGCAGAGGAAGGATACTGCAAAATCTCCATTCCCTCCCCACTCCTGGGGGAAGGATATTGCAAAATCTCCATTCCCACCCCACTCTGGGGCCAGACAGAGGTGGTATTTGACAGTTCTCTGAACTATTCAAAAGTTCCTCTACTTTGGATCTCTGAACTGCTCAAAATTTCCGCTACGGGTTCTCCAGAACCTGTCAGAACCTGCTGGATTTCATCCCTGATAGTGAGCCAGTCAATCAGTCAGAATAAGGCGGAAATGGACCTTGGAGGCCTTCTAGTCAAACTCCCTGCTCAAGCAGGAGACCCTTTCAGTATTTCAGACAAGTAGCTGTCCAGTCCCTTCTTAAAAACCTCCAGTGATGAAACAGCCACAACTTTTGAAGGCCAGCTGTTCCACTGAATTAATTGTTCTCCCTGTTAGGAAATTTCTCCTTATTTCCTGGTTGCTTCTCTCCTTGATTAATTTCCACCCATTGTTTCTCGTCTTGCCTCCTGGCGCTTTGGAAAATAAATTGACCCTCTCTTCTTTGTGGCAGCCCCTCAAATATTGGAACACATCTATCATGTCACCCCCCTAGTCTTTCTTTTCTCTCGACTAGACATACCCAGTTCCTGCATCGGTCCTTCACGTGTTTTAATCTCCAGGCCTTTAATCATCTTAGTTGCCCTTCTCTGCACTTTTTCCAAAGTCTCAACGTATTTTTTTGTAATGCGTTGAGTAAAAGTGGATGCAGTATTCCAGGCGTGGTCTTATTAAGGTTTTATAGAGCACTATTAATACGTCACATGATTTTGATTCTATGCCTCTGTTTATATAACCAAGGATCAGCGAAAGGCATCGTAGGTTTCCATGAGAAAAGGGCAAGACGCAAGAGGGAAACGATCGAAGGTTTTTTGCAAACGGGTGCCGTCACTTGGTCCCTCAAAACAGCAGCGTCACGAAGCCAAACCGGTGCAGATTTTGGAGAGGAAAAACATCAATGATGATCAGGACAGATTAGCAGTAAAACTGCTTCGTAAGATGCCGAAGCATCGATGTTTCATGCATTTGCTGTGGTTTCTTAAAAAAAAAAACATTCAGAATATATCTGCTCTCTCCCGAGACGTCAGAAACAGGAATGCAGTATCTTTTCAAGACCATTAGTGCTTCTTTCCTCTTTCATAATCCTAGAGTGCGCCTGACAGCTACCATCGGCAGGACGTAAGTGTACCTGCAGCAGTATGTTAGTGTCGGTTGGTGTTATGTCAGAAGCAGCGCACGGAAGCTGCAATGTGAGCGGGATGCGAGGCCATTCGTCAATTCCTCGGATCACCGCAGGATCCTCCAGACTCGCTCAAGGTAGCCGTGTGGGTGTGAGGAGAAGCGAGACAGCTTGAAAATATACTATGCCATTAGGAAGGGCTAAAAAGGCAAGCGGGCTGGCGGATATGAGAGAGGAAAGCAACTCACACCTGACAGAAGGCGATATAAACAACCCTCTACGACACCAGAGAAAGCTCAGTTTCTTTGCCTTGTCTGGAGAAGCATCTGTTCCAAACTCAATGCCGTGGTGTATTGCCGAATGCAATGCATGCCGAAGCTTTATACAGCATTGTTTAGAGCAGGGGTCTCCAACCTTGGCCACTTTAAGCCTGGCGGACTTCAACTCCCAGAATTCCCCAGCCAGCTGGCTGGGGAATTCTGGGAGTTGAAGTCCGCCAGGCTTAAAGTGGCCAAGGTTGGAGACCCCTGCTTTAGAGGAATCCTTCTTACGAGGAACTTGGGCTGGCATTTCGACCTAACAATACGATCAGGTTGAAGGGTGGTTAGAATTTAGAATAAAATACAGCTGGAAGGGATCTTGGAGATCTTCTAGTCCAGCCCCCTGCTCAAACAAGAGAGCCTATACCACGGATGGCTAACCTTTTTCTCGTCGTGTGCCGACAGCGTGAGTGCCTGCTGGCACCCATAATTCAGTGTGCGCCCCCCCACACTCATGCACACGCGACCCCCCCCAAGCTCCCCCCACCCCGTTTTTGATCAAGCAGGACTCCGGGGTCCAAAAGCGGGCCATGGGGGGGGAGAGAATGCCGCACCCCCGTGCTCTGCATGAGCAGATGACCCCCCCCATGCATGCACACATATCTTCTGCATGTGTCCCACCCCCCACATATCCCAAAAATCAGCTGGCTGGTGAGAGGCTGCACATATACACATACACAGTGAAGCTGAGTTGGGCGACGGCTCGTGTGCCATAGATTCGCCATGGTATAGGGCCTATACCATCTCAGAGAAATGACTGCCCAGTCTCTTCTTAAAAACCTCCAGCTTGAGACCTTCTCCAACCTCACCAGGCAAAACTGATGATGGTATTAGACTTGCTATCGGTTCATCCATCGAGGGCAATTGTAATAATGTCTCCAACTCTGGAGCAGCACCATACATTCGCTTATCATGTCCAGAAGGACCCAGAATTGATACTGGACATTCCTATGGACGCTGTATTGCCGTAGAAAATAAATCTGGGAACGGAATATAGTCTAGGTCAGTCTGTGGTAATTTAAAAAGAGAGTCACTGGGGTTATGCTGATCCTACGCTGAAACAGGATCTATGACTCTGCCCGTATTAGTGGCCACTCTCGCCTTATGCAGCAATGATTTGAAAAGAGCCTGGTAAAGGTTGCTTGTCTGTCATCGTATCGTCATCTTCCGATAATTCAAATTCATCAGCATAGTCTTCCTCATGCTCAGAATCTTCACCATACTGCTGATGGTAACCAGCACTGGATTTTGAAGGCTGTGCCCCTGGAACATTAGATGTTACTTTCGATGCATATTCTTTGTAATAGTACATGATGGAGAGCCCACGATTTCTGGAAGCCAACTGTTCCACTGGTTAATTGTCCTCCCTGTTAGGAAGTTCCTCCGTAACTCCAGGTTGCTTCTCTCTCCGATTAGTTTTCAACCATTCCTGCCCTCCGATGCTTTGGAGAATAATTTGACACCCCCCCTCCAGCCCACCCCCCCAAATGCTGGAATGCTGCTATTATATCACCCCAATTCTTCTTTTCTTTAGACTAGCCAAACCCAAATCCTCCAGCCGTTCTTCGTATGCTTTACTCTCCTGGCCTTTGATCATCTTAAATTGAACTTGGGACACACGTGTCAAAAGGTGAAACCTTGCAATGTTTTGGATGCCACGCACACGTAATTTTATGCCCGATCCTCGCTTTTATTTTATTTATTTATTTATTTTATTGGTTCGATTTATATGCCGCCCTTCTCTGGAGACTCAGGGCGGCTTACAATGCGTTAAGCAATAGCCTTCATACTTTTGTATATACCTGCTTAGTAGGGCTTTCGCCCCCCACCCTCCTAAGCGGTGTTCTTTTTTATACAAAGTCAGCTTATGGCCCCCACAATCCGGGTCCTCATTTTACCCACCTCAAAAGGATGGAAGGCTGAGTCAACCTTGAACCTGGTGAGATTTGAACTCGCAGTAATTGCTGGTAGATGGCAGCTAAGTGCTAATTAACAGCACTTTAGTCCGCTGTGCCACCAAGGCTCTTCTTTTATGACCTTCTGTAAAGGCGAACGAAAGCTGAAGGAAGATCATAAGCACTGTCGCTGGTTCGTTTAGCGACCACTTTGCTTAATGAACAAGCTTAAAAAAATGCTAAAAAAGGTGTACCTCTATAGCAAATAGAGTAACACCTTTGGGATAGAATAAGCAACAGAAGACTGATCTGTTTTGCAAAAAATACTATGATTTGGACTATCTGCACTTGCCCCATTAAGTAGAATCATTTTTTTAAAAAAAATAAGTTTACAATATTCAAAGCACCAGCTCCACATCACGAGATAGTTGGGCGTCCGTTGAAACGCAGGGGTGCCCAAGAGCAGGGACAAAGATTACAGCTCCCCATAGCAAATGACTATTTTAATGTTATTTTTTTGTTGTGCTGAGCCCAGAATATTTTCTCTCCCCGGGAGCCAGATGCAACAACAGCATATTTTATTACAGGCTGATTTTCATAGGTGGAATTACATTGTGGGTTATCTTTCGGCCTTTCGGGCAAGAGTGGTTAATTGGGTTGAGAGGCAGCTCTGCAAATGGCTTGCAATAGGTACATCCCACGTTTTATTTAATTATTGTGTTATGTATGGGAGAGCCTTCGGCAAAAGAATGTCTCATAGCAGCAGACGGGCTGAAAACTCTGCTGGTGTTTTATAACCTCACCGCCTGCTGGCTCATGCCGGCCGCCTCTTCTCTGCATTCTCATTTAATCATTAAGGTTTATGCCGGTTCAAGGAATTCCAGGGTTGTTGCTTAAGGCTGCTATCAGCCCTGAAGCTGGCCTGACTTGAGGCCATTTTGAGACTTCAGCGCAGAGAAGAGGGACAGGGAGGGGGGAATACCGATAGTTGGGGTGTTGCAGCCAAAACAAAATACTTTCTCTTGGGAACCAAGGTCATTCCTGCAGGTGCTTGGAAGGAGGGGACTGGAGTCGCATAGCAACTGGACAGTATTCTGATTGGACCATGTGACTGATTGTTTCGAGAAAGTGAAGAGCTTTTACTTTTAATTAGATGAAAACCGCGGGACTAATCAGAGTCGGTTTTCGCCAGCCTGTGCCAATGTGACATATCCAATAAATTTATTCTTTGAGGAAACTACTTGCCTCAGAGTTTTGTTTGCTATGGGCATGTTTCTTGTAACCCTGACAGCTGCCTGTAATACAGGGCGTCCTCGACTTACAACAGGTTCATTTAGCGACCATTGAACGGCACTGCAAAAAGTGAGTTATGACAATTTTTCACATTTACGACCGTTGTAGCATCCCCACAGTCACACTATTTACATTCGGATGCTTGACAACTGACTCACATTTATTTATTACATGTATTTATATGCCGCCCTTCTCATTTATGATGGTTCGAGTGTCCTCTTTTGCGACCTTTTCTCATTACTGATGGAACGAATGCAGTGTTTTACTTAACTATGGCAAGAAAAGTCATAAAATGGGGCAAAAGTTAACATAAACGTAAACACTTAACAACATAAATTTTGGGCTCAGTTGTGGTCGTACGTTGAGGACTAACTCTAGTCGGTACAGTTGGTTCTCACAACCACAACTGAGCGCAAAATTTCTGTCACTAAGGGAGGCTAAGCAAGTCATGTCCAGTTTTAGGACATTTTTGGCCGTGGTTCTTAAGCAACTTACTGCAGCTGTTAAGTGAATCATGAAGTCGTTAAGCGAATCTGGCTTCCCCATTGGCAGCTTGTCAGAAGCCACTTCGGAAGATTGCAAATAGCGATCACATGACCTGAGGATGCGCCAACTGTTGTAAATGCATGCCAAATTTTGATCACACGGGGATGCTGTGACGGTCATAAGTGCAAGAAGTGGCTATAAATTGCTTTTTAGTGCCATTTTAACTTCAAAGGGGTCACAAAATACGTTGTTGTAAGTCAAGGACTTACAAAAGGAGCCTGAGTGGCGTAGGAGGCTAATGCCTCCTACTAAGGCAGCATTTAACATCCAGCTGCCTGCAATTACTGCAAGTTCAATTCTCCCCAGGCTCAAGGTCGACTCAGCCTTCCATCCTTTCTAAGGTGGGTAAACTGAGGACCCAGTTTGTGGGGGCAATAAACTGACTTTGTATAAATATACAAAAGTATGAAGGCTATTGCTTAACGCATTGTAAGCCGCCCTGAGTCTCCGGAGAAGGGCGGCATATAAATCAAATTTTAAAAAATAAATAAATAAATAAGGTGGGTAAATTGAGGACCCATTTTGTGGGGGCAATAAGCTGACTTTGTATAAATATACAAAAGTATGAATGCTTTGTATAAGTATACAAAAGCATTAAGCTATTGCTTAATGCACTGTAAGCCGCCCTGAGTCTCCGGAGAAGGGCGGCATATAAATCAATTTTTTTAAAAAAAATTAATAAATAAATAAATAAATTTAAAAAAGGACCATCTGTGTATGGCCATAGGCTTTATAATGTAATTTACTATACACAAAGAGGAAGAAAAGTGTGCCATAATAAAGCATGAGGGCAGATAGATAATTAGTAGAAATATACATTTTCTGCCTGTAGAAATGTATATAATCCATGGAGAGTGGAGGTGAACCTTGTGTTTGTTTGTGTGTGTGTTTGTTTAAATACGCTGCTATGCAAAATGCTTGGGTTGTCCTCTCACTAAATCCCCGTCCTTGTGGTATACACTAGGCTTCTGCAAATGTTGATATTTGTAATCTGCAGGGAGCCCTGGAGGCATGAAATGAGTTAAGGAAAAAGGAGATGGGCTAAAACATTACTGCCTTTGGCTTCGACATTATTGCAGACTTGTTCAAAACGGAGGCACGAAGAGCAACTGCTGGATCGGTCTGGAAACATTAGGAAATGCAAGGATGACACAGCTCCCTCCCAGAGGCTTCCTATTTTAAATTTAGCTGCTTTTTTCAGCATCTCACGAGGTGCCTCTGATCACGATGGTATTTTTTTTGTTGTTTTGTTTTTTTTAGTTCGGCACTAAAATTGTGCAAAATCATTCGGGAGGGGCAGCTCCAAAATATTTGCACGGACCTACTGAATGCTATGTCAGCCCTGAAGCTGATCTGACCGAAGCCATTTTTGACAGCTTCGGTGTTGCCGTATCGGAGCTGAGGGAGTGGGGATTTTAAGATAGCTAGGATCTTGTAGTCAAAACAAAATACTTTCTCTTGGGAACCAAGGACATTCTCCTCCTGGTGGGAGGAAGGCGGAGCGATGTCACCCGGCAACCAGACAGCGCCGTGGTTTGGACCATGTGACTGATTGTTTTGAGAAAGTGACAAACTTTTACTTTTTAATTCGGTGAAAACCAACCACAAATGTGGCAAGGAAAGGCGTAAAATAGGGCAAAGCTCACTTAATAAATTTCTCACTTAGCAACGTAAACTCTGGGCTCAATTGTGGTGGTAAGTCGAGGACTACCAGCAATCAAACGTAGAGTCATCGTTCTGAAGTTCCGTCAAAACGAACCATGAAAAAAGCCCACGGTTTTATGTCACCAACACGAAATAACTGCTGGTTATAAAACAAGGTACCCATCCATTCAAAACACACTCACACACACACAAACCACTCACTTCTAAGCCACTAAAGTGATACATGATTAGGTTCTGTTCTGTTCAATTGCACTACTTACTACGTTCGTAAAGGCCTTAATTAGTTTCAGGCGACTTCAGGATTGTGAAAGGCTCCACATTGCTCAGGTTATTAGAATTTCTACAACTGGCAATAACGAAAAATGAATTTATCTCGTAAGAGTCAAACGCTTTCAATTACACCGGAATTAATTTGGTTGGCTAACTATCTTATTTGCACAGGATTTGCCAAAGGAAGGAGAAAAAAAAAGAGTAAATATTAGAAAGGCAGATTTTAAATCTGATCTTTGCCGACCTAGGCACGTTTGTTCCATTCATGGAATAGGGTCTGCTTAGAAGAGATGACTCTACCTATCCTATAGTTTCTGTTACCTTGGAATAAAACAGTTGGTGTGATTAACTGATTCATCCCATCCCACAGAAAAGGTGGGTGGTATGAGCAAACAGCTTTTGTCGCTTCCATCTGTGGCAAATGGATTATTTGATAAATAAATGTATTATAATCGGCATTGAGGGAAGATCCCCCTCTCCTAGAAGAATGAAATATTTTGAGAAACATTAAAAAGGCAGAATATTATATATATTTCCCTGGATGAGAAATGGAGAAACATGCTCTTGGAAAACAGCCCCCACCTTTCTTATAATAGCCCCCAGCAGATATTTTCTACCAATTAAGAAAGACTGGGCTAGCCTATCTACAAGACAAAAGACCTTCAGATCCAGGATGATGGGATTAAGAGATGACCCCCCCAGGACATAATAGGATTAACCCTGTTAGGGTGTGTGTGCAAGTGTGTGTTGCTTTTGCAACAAGCAGAGCAAAAACACACAGGGAAGGAGAGTAACGTGCAGCTCGGGTGAAAAATAGTTTATATACAAAGAGATAAACAGTCTTGGTTTAGTTAAATCAGTCCAGGGTCATAACCAGTAATATCAGTCCAGCAATACTATCTTCTCTTACTAAAGTAAACAGACTTCAGTAAGCTGTTGGTATACAGTACCAGATAACGTGGAGTCCAATAACAGCCCAATCCAACGCCTCCACGGATTATCTAACAATCAAAGTAGTACATAGCACAACAGAGAAAACAGCGAGAATCAGCAGGAAGAAAGAACGCTTCTCTGTGCTGCTATTTAAACACTATAGCCTAATTACATGGTTCAGCAAACCCTGATTACATGGCTCAGTTGTTCTTAAAGGAACAGATATATTGCCTGACCAACAAGTTAGGATTAAGCTACAAGCTACAACCTAACAAATCCATCTAGCAGCACTGCACAATCTCCAAAGGACATTGCATCAGAGTCCAAACTTCAACCAAACCTGGGAGCTCAAGCTAAAGAGCCAGCTATGACCCCCTACAACAGCCAATAAAATACATGTTCTTGCACAGGAAAGGGAAGTTCAAGTGCAAAGCCCAAGAGAAGGTATAAATAGCATCTCAACTCCATATGGTCAGCTGCCCAGGACCTCAAGCTCATGTGGTTCTGCTTCATCATTAAACCATATTTCTAATCAGCCTCCATGTTTCCAGTCTCTTTCTTCCGGTTTGGAAATGAACCAGATGGATATTTCTTCCCACAATAGGATTTCAGAGTTGGCTATTTTGAGAGTTTTTTTCCTAAGTTTTGAGGTTCTCTAAATTGGCTACAGTGACTCTACTCTTTCCCGAATTGGTAGTTTCCATCAATGGTTATAAGGGGAGTAGAAACCCAGTTCAATGGGGTCTCACTTGCATTGTACCCCAAGGAATAATCTCCTTCCTCCTACTCTACCCTACATCATAAAAGGACATCTGCTGGCTAATGATAGTTAGCCCTCGACTTATGACCGTAATACAGCCGGACCCTCAATTGTAAATTGTGACTATTCTGTAAAACTTTACCTTTTTAAAAAAAACAAACTCCAGTCATCAAGCACACCAATGGTTTGCTATGGAAGCAGTTCTGCCTGAAACCTGGTTTTCTACAAAACCATCATAAAACATGGTCATGCAACCACAGGATGCTGCAGACATAAATCCAGCCATATTGTTGAAATTTAGTGTGGGGTGGGGTGGCGTGTGGGCTGTGGGAACTCCCAAATCCAGGTCTATTGTGACCCAGGCCCAAGCAGGTAGCAATCGACTCAAACAGTTTCAAAACAAACAGACTTTATTAGAACAGCTGAGAATTAACTCATTCTCAGCATAGTCCAAACTATATTAAAATAAACTCTTCATAACACAAATTCTTCAGTCTAATCACCAACCTTGGTATAATTAGGCAAACTGCCAAAGGCTTCTCTTGGCAAAAGTTCAAAAACAGAAGACGCCGACCAGAGATAAGTGGAGCAAGACTATCAACATTGTTTTTCGGCAAAGAGGCCAAGAGCTGTTGCTGGTCTTTTAAGCCTTATGGGAGGGGCCAATCATCTCTTGGCCCTACTCCCGAGTCGTCCTCTTTGCTTTAGCTGCTCTTGTCTTCTGGCAGCTCTTCTCATGCATGCACTAGAAACAGGCTCCTCCTGTTCCTCTGCCTCTCTACTGTCAGCCTCTGGAGGCTCCGAAGTCCGCACATCACTCCCTGATGGCCCTGGCCCCATCTCTGCCTCCGACACAGAGCCCTCATCTGGGCCTTCCCCAGCCTCCAGGATTGCCCATGTTCTTCCTCAGCCTCATTGCTGTCCGACTACGCTGCCAGCTCCGCAGGCTGCTGGCAAACCGCAAGGTTGTACTTAACCCCAAGGTAGCTCCTTCATTTCAATGACTAGTGGTTAAATTGAAGTTCACCTGTACACAACTTTTTACATCCAGCTGTAGATGTCATGAAAACATGGATATCTTAAGTGGAAGCAGTTAGGATCTGGATGGTAGAAACCAATCTGGCATCCAAGCAAGATGCCAGTTAACTCTGGACAGGACTGCATTCCCTCTGAAGCAGGTCTGTCAGCTTGAGTGACATCTTGGATTCACTGCTACCCCTTGATAAGTAGACAGAGGCTGGACCAGAGAACCTTCATTCAACTTTGGCCGATGTGCTTCCTGTAGCCCTACCTGGAATGGGAGACCTTGGCAAGCGCCACACGTTTATGGCCAGGTGATTCAACTCCGGGTAGTCCCCGACTTACAAGTTCATTTAATGACCGTTCAACGTTATAATGACACTGAAAAGTCACGGTCACACCGATGACCGTTCCCCGTGGTCACATGATCAAAATTTAGACTCTTGGCCACTGGCTCCTATTTATGACGGTCCCAGGGTCATGTGATCGCTTTTGGCACCCTCTTGGCAAGCGAAGCCAATGGGGCTAGGAGCTAGATTCACTTAACAACCGCGTTACTGATTTAATAACTTCAGTGATTTACTTAGCAACTGGGGGAAGAAAGTTCGTAAAATATGGGAGGAGGGGGCCAAATCCCCTTAACTTGCTGAGCAACATAAATTTTGGGCTCCGTGAAGGTCGTTAAGTCGAGGACCACTTGTACTTTACCGCAGGTGGCAGAATAATCTCTGACCTCCCAACCTTTCGGCGGGCTTTAAAAACCCATCTCTTTCAGCTCGCCGGCCTAGCCTGATCCCTATAACATTTTAGTATTTTTAGAGTTGTATTTTAAATATGTTAATTTTTAAATTTTATGGCCATTTATATTATTATTTTAAGAAATTTTAACTTGTGTATGTTTATATGTTGTTCTTAATTGGCTGTACACCGCCCTGAGTCCGCAAGGAGAAGGGCGGTATATAAATCCAAATAAACTCAAACTCAAACTCAAAAGAGCTGCCTTTGAAAACCTCTGGGAGCTGTAATTGGGAGAAAACATAATAGCTCGTCGGCTGGAGAATATGAGGTTGTCATAGCTACGTAAACTCTGTGCTGGAAACCGTGATGGCTTTCTGAACGCAATTCAAACAGCCAAACCTACAGCGTCGTATCTGACAAAGATACCCCAGGACAACCTTTCCCATGTATCCAGTGTAGGTTCGGCTGGCAAAACTTCTTAATGCCCCTTCCTCACCAATACCAAGAGGTTAAGAGGGCAGGGGCTTTTGCGCAAGATGCTGTTGTGGGGGCCCAATGTCACGCAAAAGCCTTTTCTCCAGCTCTCATCAGTCCCCCTCCCACCCCCCAAAGCTTTCTTTGACCTTTCAGAAGCTAATAATTGTTTGCAGAGCATTTTGGAGATGGTGGAGGACTATCAAATGGCAGCACATTATATATTGGATCGCTGTCTTTGTTTCGGTAGTTTTAATCGTTAGCACATTGCTAACAATCTTATGCACATTTCAGCAATACATAAAATACATAACTGACAAAGGAAACTGCTATATAGTACTTCCCTCTTTGGCCTGGACGGCAGTATTTGGCCTATCTACTTTTAAGTAGTTGTCAGATTATGAAACGGTTTTTTTTAATATAAGTTCCCTTGATTTTTATAGCACTGTAGTGAAAAGGCAGGATATTTATTTATTTATTTTAGGAAGTTTATATCATCTATTTGCACATGGCGACTCAATATATAAAATATAAAAATATGTATCAATTAAACTAATACCCTGTTTCTCCAAAAATAAGACATCCCCTGATAATAAGCCCAATCAGGCTTTTTAGCGCATGCGCTAAAATAAGGCTCCCTGAAAATAAGCCCTCCCCAAAAATATTTAAAACGCATGCGCAGCCGGTCCCCTCCATTTTCTCTGATTTCCTCCACGTACCCCAAAATAAGACCTCCCCGAAAATAAGCCCAAGCACTTATTTTGGGGTTAAAAAAATATAAGACAGGGTCTTATTTTCAGGGGAACACGGTAAAAAAATAATCAAATGTGTTTTCAAACCGAAAAATAAAACCAATTAGGACCTAAAAGCATTTGCTGATCAAACATTTTAACGTTAACCCGTAAGTAAAAATAAATAAATAAATAAAATGCAAAGAGCTTTTATTTTTCTAACTGCAACTCTAAATATTGATTTCTGATAAAGCAGCCGCAGAAAGCATCCGTCATGTGTCTCGAGAGCAAATACCCACAACTCCCAACGTCAAGGGAAAGTTGAAAGTCCTTTTTCTTAAAAGAGGCTCCAAACCAGCCTTTTTAAAAATGACTTATCGCAGGCTTCCTGGATATTGGAGGGGAAATTTCCAACACCGTCCAATTTGGCCATTGGGAATCACGCGGGTGGGAAGACACAAATGGGTATTATTTCCCAGGGCATTTTCAATGCACCGCGATGCACAATGACGCAACCATCATTATAAGCCGGAGGGGCAACACATTCAACTTTCAAGCTCTCTGCAACCGTGGCATCTTATTACAGGCAGTCCTTGACTTACGACCACAACTGAGCCCCAAATTTCCGGTGCTAAGTGAGAAATTGGTTAATTGCCCCGTTTTACGGCTGTTGTCACAGCTTTTGAGTGATTCACCAGCAGTCCTTCAATTAGTCACACGGTTGTTAAGCGAATCTGGTTCCCCCGGTTGTGACTTTGCTCGTCAGGAGGTTGCAAAAGGGGATCACACAAAACCACACACACACACACAGGATGCTGCAACGGTCATAAATGCGAGTCACTTGTCGGAGGGGGGCATACTGTAAAACGGCTTAAGGAGGTGCATAAATGCACTGCAAAGCGGTATATAAGTCAAAGTGCTATTGGTGTCTGAGTATCAATCGCCTGGCCACGGGGACGCTGCCACGGTCACAAGTGTGAGGAACGGTCGCAAGTGTGAAAAACGGTAATCAGTCCCTTTTTTTCCCCCAGTGCCCTTTGTAACTTTGGACGGTCCGTAGGCGGACTGTTGTAAGTCGAGGACTACCTGCATTAGACAAAGCCACGCCTGCACTCAACGCATGGCCCCCTCCTGCAAAGAAAACACGGGTCTCCCACGAGCCCCACGCCTCAGTCCTTTTCCACGGGGAAGGAGCAGCGCCTATGCCCGGGTCTTGTGCAAAAGCACCCTCTCGCCTTTAACCCCGGCCGTTTGCAAAGAGATCCGTGCATCCCGGGGCTTAAAATGCCAATGCCCGCATTAGCACGTGGGAACGCAACCCAGGTGCTCGGTCGCTCGCTCGCGCGCACGCGCAACCCGGCCCGGGCCAGAGGGCGCTCGGGACTTCCCCCCCCACCCCACCCCTCCTGTATTTGCCCCCCCCCACCGCCCCACCAGCCAGCCAATCAAAGAGAGGCGCCACAAGGCGCCTCGAGAGCCCGAGTCCAAAACGGTCACTCCCGGCCGCGCCAACCACTCCGGCCCATGGGAGGGGGGGGGGAGAACGCAGACCGACGCGGGTCGCGACGCTGCCGAAGGGGAAGGGAAGCCGACAGCCGGCCGGAGGGCGAAGGGTTGCAGGCGCGTAAGGACGACGAGTAGCCCTCGGCGAGGGAAAGGCCCACAGCGCTGGGGAGGGGGCATTAAAATGGCTTCAACAACCCCCCCCCGTCCAGTGAGGTGCCGGGGTCCGGACTATACCAAACAAGGGAGGGGGGAGGGCCAGCTGGGGCAGCTCTTTCTCCCCCCCGTCTGGGGCGGATGGGGTATCCCGATTAGGGCAGGGAGGGGGAAGCGGACTGTACCTCTCCGGCAGGGAGGGGGGTATGGCAGCGCCCTACACCTCTTTCCCCACCCGCGGGAGCAAACGGTTTGTCCCGATCCCGGCGCCATCTTGGGTGCGACTAAAACAACAACCCCTAAAAACCCTTTATGGGGCCTTGGCGAAACCCTGAGCCAAACTCATTCTCCGGGCCGGTCCATCGTTTTACCTGAAGGGGTTCGGTGACGGTTTCGTGTCCAGGCCGGTTCCCAGGGCCTCACCACAGACCATCCCCGCCCACCTGTCCTCACCTCACAATGGTAGCTGCAGAACGGGGGGGGGAGGGGGGAAAGAAAGACCGCCCATGAGTCATTAGAATAATCTGCTTAGCAACAGCTGCCAAGGCCATGAGATGATTGGTCGACACTCAAGCTTGTCTAAAAGAGATTCTAAAAATATTTCTATGCAAGCCACATTAACGGCGTTCAGCAGACACTTTAGAGAGAGAGAGAGAGAAAAAATAGGGGGCGGGGGGAAGGCACACGCCTTGGATTTGGGCCTCCGTTGCTCGAGGACCAAACCCGACCAATCACAGCACAGCTCTCATCCCATCGCCGCATTGCACTGGCGCCATCCACCAATCCCGAGCGTCCTCTCGTCCTAGCGGGCTTGAATCAGCGTGAAATAATCTAGCGACCCCTGTCGGCAAAAGCGAGAGACTGTCAGGACGCACGCTTCGACCTGACGTCCGCCAGACGAATTTGGACTACAGTTCCCAGTATGCCTAGCGCGCATGCCTCGGCCGCGAAGTCTCATGGGTGGGGCGACCCCGAGCTGGGCTGCAAAACTTCAGAATGCCGCTAGGTGGCAGTAAAGAGATGCGGAAATCGCTCTTTGGCGTCCTCTGTTGCAGGGCCGGATTTTATTTCCATCATTGGGGGAAGAGGCTAATCCACATGCATGCTTTGCTTTGATCCCCATTCCATTTCCTGCAAGTATTCACCCACAGCACCTGATAAACTCTTAGTGCTCTCTGTGCTTGGCTGTTTTCTTGCAGACTTTTTTTTTAATTAGATTTTTTTTTAAATTAGATTTATATGCCGCCCTTCTCCGGAGACTCAGGGTGGCTTACAATGCGTTAAGCAATAGCCTTAATACTTTTTTGTATATTTATACAAAGTCAGCTTATTGCCCCCACAAACTGGGTCCTCAATTTACCCACCTTAGAAAGGATGGAAGGCTGAGTCGACCTTGATTTATATGCCGCCCTTCTCCGGAGACTCAGGGCGCCTTACAAGGCGTTAAGCAATAGCCTTCATACGTGTGTGTGTCTGTGTCTGTGTATTTATACAAAGTCAGCTTATTGCCCCCACAAACTGGGTCCTCAATTTACCTACCTTAGAAAGGATGGAAGGCTGAGTCAACCTTGAGCCTCGAACTGGTGCAATTGCAGACAGCTGGATGTTAATAACAGGCTATTCAGCCGGTTGAGCTAACTGAGGCTCTTTACAGTAATAGCCGGAAGGGATCTTGGAGGTCATCTAGTCCAACCCCCTTCTCGCGCAGAAGACCTATACTAGGGATTCAAACCGCCAAATTGCCAACCTTTCACCTAGACAGGTTAGATGTTGTTGCTATTATTATTAATTATTCCAACTATTTATTTATTTATTTATTTATTTATTTATTACATGTATTTATATGCCGCCCTTCTCCCAAAGGACTCAGGGCGGCGAACACAAATTAAGAAACATGTACAATAAAATCCCATTTTAAATCAAATAACTAATTAATAATAAATAATAAAACCCCGAAGCAGAGTCAGCCTATTTGCTTGAACAGCCAAGTCTTCAGCTCCCGACAGAAGGAGCGGAGATCAGGAGCCGTCCGGAGCTCGGTAGGTAATTCATTCCAGAGGGTGTGAGCACCCGCAGAGAACGCCCTACCCCTGGGCACCGCTAGATGACATTGTCTCGCCGTCGGAACCCTGAGGAGAGCGGCCCTATGTGAGCGAACAGGACGGTGGGAAGCAGGCAGGAGAAGGTCCTGTAAATATCCTGGACCTAAATCATGTAGGGCCTTATAAGTGAGAACCAGCACCTTGAAGCGGATCAGGAGAACCACTGGTAACCAGTGCAGCTCACGCAGGAGGGGTGTTATATGGGAGTAACGAGGGGCTCCTGTAACAACCCGTGCAGCTGCATTCTGGATCAGCTGGAGTCTCCGGGTGCATCTCAGGAGCAGGCCCATGTAGAGGGAAACGAGGTAACCTCATCGGTGCTAAATGTCTATGGAGATTCCCAGTCATCCAGGTCATGGTTGTCCGAAAGATGCTTTTTTTCAAGAGGCAACTGGACTTCCTGGTTTTATTTGAACACACTTCATTCCCCACCGTCCAGTCAGTTCTGAAGAAGCTTCTTGGATGGAGAAGTGAAACATCTTTGAAGAAAAACCAGAAAGTCCAGTTTTGCCTCTTGAAAAAAGCACTTTTGGGATCATCCGGTGCTAATTTAAGTTATCTGAGAGACACCTAAGGATATTTTGCTAGGAACCGTATGAATTGCAACCACTCTGATCTGTCTTTTTTTAAAAAAAAAAAAAGTGCTACCAATTAAGATGCGAACATAAAAGGCTTCCCAACTTTTAAATCTGGATCCTGTAATTCAGAATTGCGCCGGTCTTGCGGTGGTGAGAATAGCTATGCTGGTTTGTGGGTGGCTGTGCTGCTCAACCATCTTTCCAAGGCTTTGACTTTCAGGAATGCTCAAAGGAGGGAGAGGGGGGAGGAAGAGGAAGAAGAGGAGGAATTGGCCCTGGGCCAACCCTCCCTACCCGAAGCTTCATTGCCCATTTGCAGGACCATATGGAAAGCTATAAGAAATCTTTCCTGATTAGAACAAAACAAAACAACACAAATTGTTTTCTGCGTAACGAAACCTGTGTTTAATAAATGAGGGTAGGGTTAATTTTTCTACCACTCTTATCACTGAGCTGGCTCCTGCTGGCAGTTCAAAGAAAGGTCCCTAATCTTTCCAGCACTGAGCCATTTCAGGAGCACATTTAATTTTCCCCCTCCTACACAAATAGGATAGAAAGGAGGAATGGTATCAGCACTCCAAAAGAGGAAGTTTATTTTAGGGTAAAAATTGTCTACAGTAGCTCAAATAAATACTGCAGAAGCAAAGAGAAGGGAGCCAGAGAGAAAAAGAGGCTGGCGCTTAGACAAGAGACAAAGGAAAGGCAGCTGGGAAAAGCACAGGAAGGAAATCAATTCTCCGGTCTAGAAAAATAAAGTTTTAAAACAAACACTGATGTCCGATTTGGGACTAGAGCAGGGATGCCCAACCTTGGCAACTTTCAGACTTGTGGACTTCAACTCCCAGAGGTCCATCTGTGGAGTTGAAGGCCTCCAAGGTTGGACACCCTTGGACTTGAGCAAGAACTCCTAAACTTTTTGCCATCACACCTCCCTTTCCTGTAACCTTAATGTGCATAAAAGGTAAAGATTCCCCTCGCACATATCTGCAAGTCGTTCCCGACTCTAGGGGCAGTGCTCATCTCTGTTTCAAAGCCGAAGAGCCAGCGCTGGCCAAAGACGTCTCCGTGGTCATGTGGCCAGCATGATTCAACGCCAAAGGTGCAGGGAACACTGTTACCTTCCCACCAAAGGTGGTCCCTATTTTTCTACTTGCATTTATTACATGCTTTCGAACTGCTAGGTTGACAGAAGCTGTTATGCGGCACTAGGGATTCGAACCGCTGAACTGCCGACATTTCGATCAACAAGCTCATCGTCTTCGCCCCTGAGCCACCGCATCCCGTAATGTGCATACCTCCCTTAAAAATACAAACAAAAAGAAAATGAGCAATGAAAACAATACCGTGAAACTTTGGGAAAAAGTGGATTTATTGTAGCAATGTAACTGACAGATTCTTCCTGCCTCGGTCTTGTTGGAAGAAATGTCCATCTGGGTTCAGTTCCAAGTGGGGAAAAAGATACTGGAAACATGGAGACTGCTTGAAAAATTGGTTTAATGGTGGACAGGACCACATGGTTTTGTGGTCCTGGGCAAAAAGGCACATGGGTGTGAGAGAGAATTGGGCTTTGAATTTGCGCATGTATTCTGATTGGTTGTCAGACTCCCATGGGGTCATGCAGGGGTAACTAGTGTGTAGGTTGTCTTTTGAGTCCCAGGCTTGGTTGACTCTTGCTGGGTGATGACGTAATGAAAGAGTTTTGGGCAAGTCCTACATGGCTCTGCCTGAAGAAGGTAGATCTTTGTTATGTAGAATAGGCTGGCCCAGGCCTTAATGGCGGGGGGTAGGGGGGTGGGCTGAGTTTCTGCCTCCCTTTTAGGGAAATATTCTGCCTTTTTAATATTTCCTAACATATCTCATTTTCCTAGGAGAGGGGTGGGTGCTAACTTCCTACAGTCTCTACCAGTGGTGAATTTCGAAATTTTTCTACTACCGGTTCTGTGGGCATGGCTTGGTGGGCGTGGCAGGGGAAGGATACTATAAAATCTCCATTCCCTCCCCAATCCAGGAGAAGGTTACTGCAAAATCCCCATTTCCTTCCCAATCATCTGGGACTTGGGAGGCAGAGAATGGATGGGGGTGGGGGCCAGTCATAATTTTTACTACCGGTTCTCCAAACGACTCAAAACCTCTGCTAACGGTTCTCCGGAACCTTCTGAAACACACCTCTGGTCTGTACCTTCCCCAAGGAGATCTACCTCAGTGTCTGGGAAGTCCTGGCCTTAGACTAGTTTGATGGTGGTCTTGCATAAACAGCAAGAGTGGGACCTTTGGCCAACATCTGACCAGAATAAGTGGCTTCCACCACCACTACTCCATCCCAGGAGTAAATATTAGAAGGGGGGACAAAGCCATCGCCTTGCAGAAATCTCCTCTTTGGCAGACTTAAAAAGTTGATCCCCTGGCCAAGATGTTATTTATGAGGATGGGGGGAACCATCCACCTAGTCATCCTCAGTACTCCAGCTGTTGGGCAAGGCTAGGATGTCCCTACCCTTCAGCTGTTTCTACAGCGTAAAGGAATAGTTCTCAACTTATGACTACAATTGAACCCAACAATTCCGTTGCTGAGCGAGTTAAATGAGTTTTGCCCCATTTTACCGTCATTATGCCACATTTGTTAAGTAAATCGCTTCTTTTCCTGCTTTCAGGTACTTTGGTGAATAGGTTGATCCCCCTCTTCTCTGTGGCGGCCCCTGAGATATTAGAACACTGCAAACATTTCAACAATCGTGTTACTTTTTTCCGTCCCGTTGTAACTTCAAATGTTCACTAAACGGCTGTAAGTCAAGGACTCTCTATAATGAAAAATATCAATCGGAAGACACTAATTTATTATTTTATCCAACAGGCTAAATCCCCAATGAACCCCCGTCTCAAGGCGTGGACCTATTCACCCAGATTTCCATCTTTTTTTCCTGTCTAAATCAGTGTTTCTCAGCTGGCTGGGGGATTCTGGGAGTTGAAGTCCATTCATCTTCAAGCTTCCAAGGTTGAGAAACACTGGTCTAAATGGATTTGCTGGAAGAAACCTATTCCAAATTCCTGGTTATTGAAAAACAATAGCCAATGTGGCAAAACCTCTGCTTTTCCAGTTTTTCCCTTAACAAAAGAAAGCTGTTTTAGACAGATGGCCAGTATTCCATTTAATAGCTCACTAAAACACGGTTTCATTACATTCCTTTCATCCCCTTACCTTTCGGAGTAGCTGCATTGATTCTCCGCTCCCTTCAACCTCTTCCCCGCAAATTTCTCATTACCGTCCTAAGTTCTGTTCGTGTGAGTTTGCTCTTTATGTGGCAATAAAGAGTACGTCCCGTTTCATTTAACTTGTACATAAAACGGAATTCATTTTACACTTTCTACATTTCTGCTCAGTAACCTTAAGTGGCTGCATTTCCGGATCTCTTCCAGCCACAATGCGATCTGCGGTCTGAACTTTGATGTAACGTTTGATGTAACTTATCCCGCAAACCATAATTAAAACTATCCATGGCTTCGCCCACTGTATGAATCCAGAAACAGAAATACTTTTCTTACGTTGAATACAATCTCCAGCTTTGATTCTCGGATGCTGCTTTCCTCTTTTTCTGAAAATTGCTATGACAAAACCAAACCAATATGAAGCTTGCTAGTCCAATTTTTTTTAAAAAAAAAATCGTTTTCATATTATACAGTATGACACTGTTGAAATCTTTCTGCACCACCCAAAATTTAAAACTTAGCAGTTTGATGCATATTAACTGGGTTGATGTATATTATTTACTAGGTGGTGAAATCGGTGGAGAGGACGTAGACAGAGTTTCAAACGAAAAGAAAGGTTGCATTTTTTCCCCCTAGAAATTCTAATCTTTCACACGACAAGCACATTGTAATTGGCATATAAAAATGAAACTTCACAGGTTGATTAAATTTGATATCTATGGTGCTTGCAGTGTTTAAAACTTGGGGATATCTGTAATTAAGCAATTAAGAGCTCCGAACACAAACTGCAATATTTAAAAAATAATCCTGAATATACAATGAAATTTGCACTGAAAAATATCCATTCAAAGTTGCATACCAGCTTTGGAGATGTGCATGCCTCTCAGGAGACAGGATAATTTTTCCTTTCCTAGGAAGACATAAGCAGAATTGATTAGCATCCAATAAATTCTTTTTCGGTATGTATCAGCAGCTAAATACGTCAAGCCGAATTGTGCTCCTTTCCTTGATTAGTGAAAGAAAACTGAACAGAAATCAAGCATCTAAAGAAAAATACTTGGCAATACTTTGATACGCAAATTAAATTCTCTTTTTAAATTGGTCTTACATGCCATCCAATCACAGTCTCCAGCTTACCAGAATCCAGGCCTTGCATTTAAATGATTGGTAAACATTTCTTGAAACTAATGCGGTTTTAGGTTCTACAAATTCTTCATTTAATAACTGCTCACTGGGGCTATTAATGTACTGTACGTAATTGGTATTTGGATGAAGGAAGTTCTGGAGGATGAGCTTTAAAACTCTGCCATTCATCACTTGTTTGTCATTTTCTTATTGTTTCTGTCTGATTATCTTACCCTTGAAGGAGCATCCATTTAATTCTCTCTGCTTTGGGGGGAAAAAAAAATACCCAAAGACACGTCTCATTTACCAGGTTTTAAGGGACGCTGATGCAATTTGTTTTTAATCTCTCTTCTTCCCTCTTATTTATCTGTTTACTTCTACTCTGTGTCCATATTGCTGCTCTTAACACGAGGTATTTTAGCAGAATAACAAGAGTTGGAAGGGATCTTGATCTTTCAGACAAATGGTTGTCCAATTTCTTCTTAAACATCTCCAGTGATGGAGTATCCACAACTTCTGGAGGCAAATTGTTCCACTGATTAATTGTTCTCATTGTCCTTAGTTCTCTGTAGAAGCTCATCCCTGGACTGACCCCCACTCTTTCGGAAGACCCTGAAGACATGGTTCTCCCAATGGGCCTGGGGGACCCAGAGTGGGATGGAGCCCATTGAATGGCTGATATGGATGTGTGTTGTCTCCGAGATGGAGGGAAGGTTATATTATTATTATTATTATTATTATTATTATTATTATTATAATTATTATTATTATTTAATCTGTAGTGAGATTCAGGGCCTTTGAGGCTGGTTAATAGCTCAGCAGCTCGAGTCCTAACCAAGGACCTAGGAACTGTTAAGATATCGTCGGAGGATGTAAGCTGTTCCGAGTAAGGTGGTTTTTTGTAGAGTCAAAATGTTCAAGTCCGGTAAATTTAGAATTTCTAAATAGCGGGGTAGCCCTTTGGGTATTGCTCCAAGGGCTCCAATTACAATTGGAACAACACATGATTTCTTTTTCCATAGTCGCTCAACTTCAATTTGCAAGTCCCGGTACTTTGTGATTTTTTCTTGCTGCTTATCTTCAACCCGTGCATCACCAGGTATTGCAATGTTGTTGTTGTTGTTGTTGTCGTTGTTGTTGTTGTTGTTGTTATTATTATTATTATTATTATTATTATTATTATTATTATTATTTCTTCTGCATTGCATTTCTATTTTCCATAAGTAGCCTAGAGACGCTATGAGCGAGTAGGCAGCTAAATAAATTTTCCAAATAAAATAAGCAAACAGCCAAACATTTGCTAATTCCTCCATTAGAAGAGCTCATTGTAAACCATCCACGATAGATTTAGAAACCTCGCTAATCTCTTGTGATGCTTTCTGCAGTTCATTTGGACGATAGCCCCCACCCACCCACCCCCAAAGAACATTAGGACAAGGGCTATAAAAGCAAATGAAGCTTTTATACTAGATCAGCCTCAAATTTTCATTCAAGTACTTATCTTTCCTCTTGGCAAGGAATATTAATTATATTAGCATTATCAATCAGAAAACATCATTAAGGCAGTTACGGCTGAATGTCTGGTTTAATAGTCCTCAGCTAATTCACTCAAAACTCTTACCTTGCTTAAACCAAAGTACTTCTGACTATATATATATATATTATATGTTTTCTTTCTTTTCGTAGGAAGAACCTGGCTAAAGATATACATATCTTTATATATATATATGTTTATATATATGTTTTCTGAGGTTTTCGCGGGTGTTTGTATGTAGGTCTTTGGTTATTCGGGTCTTCTCCTGTGTAGAATTGGAAGTATCTTGGCGACGTTTCGACGAAGTCTCATTCGTCATCTTCAGGCTGTGTTCTCGGCTTCGTGCTTCCAGGAGCAATGAAGATACTTCCAATGAAGATACAAGATACTTCCAATTCTACACAGGAGAAGACCCGAATAACCAAAGACCTACATATATATGTGTGTGTGTGTGTGTGTGTGTGTGTGTGTGTGTGTGTGTAGGTCTTTGGTTATTTGGGTTTTCTCCCACGTAAAATTGGAAGTGTCTTGGAGACGTTTCAACGAAGTCTCATTCGTCATCTTCAGGCTGGTGTTTTCAGCTTCGTGCTTCTAGGAGCAATGTGTGATCGCAGCTGTTTCTTCCTTTTAACTGCTAGTGGGGGTGTGAACCACCACCCCCAAAGGATGTCACCACCACACATCCACTCAGAAAGCAGACTCAAACCCACGCTGACGATAAGGCACGACCACGGACCAGAAGCCAAACTGCAACTGCATCATTAACCACTTAAACCACTCCAATCCATACATGTAGCAGACTGACACCCACCATGAAGATGTGGCACGAACACGAACACAAAGCCAAAGAGCAGCAACGCAGCTCACCAGCTCAAATCCCCCTGCAACTCAGACTAACCTGAGAACAACCAAGTCCCCACCCAAACAGGACACACCCCCAGCCAATCAGAGCACAGCCAACCCCCCAGCCAATCAGAGCACAGCCAACCCCCCAGCCAATCAGAGCACAGCCAAGCCCCCAACCAATCAGAACACACCTCCACCTAATCGGAACACAGCCAAGTTCCCACCCAATCAGTTCACAACCCCAGCAGCAGTTAAAAGGAATGTCTATACCCGTGCACGCGCGTGCACGCTCACACATATATATACAGGGGTGGGCTATTGGGGGTTCGCAGGGGTTCAGGAGAACCTCTAGCTAAGATTCTGTGCAGTTTGGAGAATCCCCCAAATCCCACTCCTGGCTGGACCCACCCACCCTGACCCTCCCCTCGCCGGAGTCCCCACGCAGCCCATTTTGGATGCAACTAAGTGCAAGGCGCACATGAAGGCTTGGAGACGGTGAAAAACGGGCCTACCAGAAATTTGGGAAGCTGCTGGAGCCTGGGGAGGCTGTTTTTGCCTTCCTGGAGGCTCGAGGAAAAGGCAAAAACACCCCCCTCCCCACTGTGGTGCAGGAGGCCAACTAGGACACTCCCACCATGGCCACACCCACCCAGCAACCAGGCAGAGAATCCCTTGCTAAAATTTTGGAAGTCCATCCCTATATCAGGGGTGAAATCCAGCAGGTTCTGACAGGCTCCGGAGAACCGGTAGCGGAAATTTTTTTCAGAGAACCGGTAGTGGAAATTTTGAGTAGTTCGGAGAACTGGCAAATACCACCTCTGGCTGGCCCCAGGAGTGGGAAGGGAATGGGGATTCTGCAGTATCCTTCCCCTGCCACACCCACCAAGCCACGCCCACCAAGTCACACCATGCCCACCAAGCCACATCTACAGAATCAGTAGTAAAAAAAATTGGGTTTCACCACTGCCATATATGTGTGTGTGTGTGTATGTACATATCTATTTATATCATTTAGAAAGAATATTTTTCTTCCCGTTCATTTTGTCGATGCTATATGCATGCATGTAGATGATGGTGCAGCTATTTGCATCTGACCTTTTGCAAGGGGAACGTGGGCAGAGCTGGGAACCATTAACATCCGTTGCTTCCTATTGCACAGACAATACAGGCGAATATTTTGACTTCTACTTCACAAGCCGTGGGGTTGCAAGGTGGGTGGATTGATTAATCGGTTCGGTTAACTAATTAAAAATCTTCTCGGCAGCTAAATATTTTGACTTCTGGTTCAGAAGCCAGGTTGTGGGGCGGGCAGTAGGGGGAGGGGAGTAGATTGATTAATCGGCATGGTGAGTGAATGAAAATGTGAGTGAATTAACCATGTTTTCAGCAGCTAAAAAGGAATCATTGAGCCCAATTGGTCCCATTCTTCTATATATCTATTTAGAATTTAAAATAGAATAGAGCTGGAAAGGAACTTGAGGTCTTCTAGTCCAGCCCCCTGCCTCTTCTTAAAAACCTCCAGTGATGGAGCAGCCATGATTTCTGAAGGCAACTTCTGCTCCACTGGTTCATTATCCTCACTGTTAGAAAGTTTCTCCTTAATTCCAGGTTGCTTCTCTTTTTGATCAGCTTCCAACTATTATTTCTTGTCCTGCCCTCCGGTGCTTTGGAGAATAATTTGACCCCCTCTTCTTTGTGGCAGCCTCTCAAATACTGTTGTATATGTATATGCATAAACATTATACATACATATACGTTGTACATTATACATAAAGTTTCTCCTCACACATATGTGCTAGACATTCCCGACTCTAGGGGCCGGTGCTCATCTCCGTTACAAAGCCGAAAAGTCAGTAGTGTCCGAAGACATCTCCGTGGTCATGTGGCCAGCATGACTCAATGTCAAAGGCGTACAAAAGGCTGTTCCCTTCCCACCAAAGGTGGCCCCTATTTTTCTACTTGCATTTTTTAACGTGCTTTCGAACTGCTAGGTTGGCAGAAACTGGGACAAGTAACCGGAGCTCACCCCATTACGCGGCAGTAGGGATTCAAATCACTGAACTGCCAACTTTCTGATCGACAAGCTCAGCGTCTTAGCCACTGAGCCATCACGTCCTTTATGTGTATGTGTGTATGTGTATGTGTATGTGTGTATGTGTATGTGTATGTGTATGTATCCTGGTTACCTACGGGACTGCCTACTACCACCAATAGCCTCCCATCGGCCGGTACGCTCTCATAGAGAGGGGCTCCTCCGGGTGCCGTCAGCCAAACAATGTCGACTGACGGCCCCTAGGGGGAGAGCCTTCTCTGTGGGGGCACCTACTATCTGGAATGAGCTCCCTCCGGAGATACTGAGGATCACGGATCTGCACACCTTCTGCCGCGCTCTCAAGACCTTTTTATTCCACCAGGCTGGCCTGGCCTAATCTTTCCCCCCCTTTTTAATTATGCAAATTTTAATCAGTTTTTAAATGATTGGGGTTTTAAATTTGTCTGAGCCAAATTATTTAATTCGATTTTATTCTGTTTTTAAATTTTGTATTTATGTATTTTTATTGTTTGGCTGTTCACCGCCCTGAGTCCTTTGGAAGTAGGGCGGTATACAAATCAAATCAAATCAATCAATCAATCAATCAATAAGTGTAAGGTTACTGTTCTGGATGGTTGATGGTTTGATGAAATATTGTTTCTACTGATGCTTCTACTAATGCTTCTCTAGGTAACTCAGGGAGACTTGTCAACCGAACAGTAAGTCAAAAATCATGCTACGTTGAACATGAGATACATCCGCACTCAGCTTATCAGAAGCACAAACCACAGTGATGACAGGGGTTAGCCCTGGGATTCAAATTGTTTAACAACCGGTTCTCTGCCCTAATGACCGGCTTGGGTGGGCGTGGACATGATGGGCGTGGCCCAGGTGTGTGACAGGCAGCACTCAGTCTCCTGCAACCCTCTGGGAGCAAAAACGGGCCGCGGGAGGGGGAGACGCACTGCCCCTCCCCCATGCCTCATTTTGGGCCTAGTAAGCCTCCCTGAAGCCTCCTGGGAGAGAAAATGGGCCATGAGGGGGGGGTGTCGCACCCGCCTGTGTCCCATTTTGAGCCTAGGAGGCCTCCCTGCACTTACCTGGGAGCCAAAGTAGGGCACGTGGGGACTCCTGGAAGGGGCAGTGCAGGGAGTGGCAGGACGGGGCCAGTCAGCAATTTAACTACCAGTTTTCCCGAACCGGCTGAGTCCCACCACTGAGGTTACCAATAACGAAGACTGAAGACCTGAACATGAGACCTTCCTCTGCACCAAAAGCTGACTAGTATCAATCCTGAATAAGTAATAAGTAAAGTTAACAGTTGGAAGGGACCTTGGAGGTCATCTAGTCCAAGCCTCTGCTCACGCAGGAAACCTGTACTAGGGATTCGAGCCGCCGAACTGCCAATCTTTCTGATCGACGAACTCAGTGTCTTAACCACTGAGCCACCTAGTCAGGTTGAAGTGGGTGAAGCCATCTTGGAGCTTCCCACTGGAGCGAGGGCCAAGGAGGGGGTAGGATGAGAGATAGCTGGGCTTGTGTAGTCAAAATAACATACTTTCTCAAGACTTTCTCCTGGGAATTGAGGACATTCTCACGTCTGGCCGGATTAAGGAGGAGTGATGTCACCAGACCCGTGGATGCTGCCTTGATTGAGCCATGTGACTGATTGTTTGGGGTTGCGGGAAAAAACTTTTACTTTTAACAAGGTGAAAATCCAGGGGCCCCTCAAGAGTTGGTGTTCACCAGATACGTGCCAATATATTTCCGATACAGCTATTCTTTAAGGAATTCACCTGCCTCGGAGTTTTTGCTTGCAATGGATTTATTACTTCGAACCCTGACAGCTAGCTCTTGGGGGATTAAAGGTTGGGGGGGGGGGTGAGGCTCAGAATGAGGGGGGACAACATGGGACATCTTTGATAAATTCCTAGAAGATGGTTCTTTTCCAAAAGGCAAACTGGACATTCTTGGTTTTTTTCTTTTTTTTTTTTGCCCTTGAAAATGTGTTGCTTCTCATCCAAGAAGCTTCTTCAGTTCTTCATTTTTTAAAAGAAAAAACCCTCAAGAAAGTCCATTTTGCCTTTTGGAAAAGTACCTTTGGGATAAACCATGACCTGGATGATGGAGAATCTCCAAATCTCCATCAACATAATTTCTGGAAGATGATAGACAACGTCAACAGCAGCCTTCTACCCTTCGTTTGTGTTGCACCCCCCCATACACACACTAATATTGCACAAATGGAATGACCCACTCCACGAATACTCAACCAACTTTCCAAAATTATTTTTCCTTTTTCAATATCTGACCTCCTAAAGAGCCAACACTGACTTAAGAAGGCTTTCTTGCACCTTCAAAGCAGAGTTGCCTGAGGTCAGGGGTGAAATCTGAACCGGTTTGCTATTGGTTTGCTGGCTGTGCATGCGCGCTGCATGCCAAGCACACGCTGTATGCACGCATGCGCAATACATGCCAAAAGGAGGCTTGGGAAGGAAGTAGAACTGCGAGGGGGGGGCAAATCAGCTGGGATGCGCGATCTTGGGAACCCTTTAGCATTTTTTATTACCGGTTCGGGTGAATAGGTAGTAAAAAATGCTTTTAAAAAGTAAAAAAAAAAAGATTCCGATGATCACAGCTGTGCCGCGCGATTGTTGGAACCTTTTTTTTAAAAAAAATTTAAAGCATTTTTTTACTACCTATTTGCCCGAACCGAAACGGCACTAAAGAAATGCTTTAAAAAAGTAAAAAAATAAAGGATCGCGCAGCACAGCTATGATCTTCGGAACCTTTTTAAAACCTTTTCAAAGCATTTTTTTTACTACCGGTTCAGGCGAATAGGTAGTAGTCCCGCCTGGACTACTGCAATGCTCTCTACATGGGGCTCCCCTTGGGGTCACCCGGAGGCTCCAACTAGTCCAGAATGCGGCCGCGCGGGGAATTATGGGAGCAACGTGGTGCTCCCATGTGACACCTCTCCAGCACGAGCTGCACTGGCTCCCGGTGGTCTTTTGGGTGTGCTTCAAGGTGCTGGTGACCACCTTTAAAGTGCTCCATGGCTTAGGGCCTGGGTATTTGCGAGACCGCCTTCTGCCGCCAATAGCCTCCCACCGGCCAGTACGCTCGCATAGAGAGGGCCTCCTCCGGGTGCCGTTGGCCAGACAGTGTCGGCTGGTGACCCCCAGAGGAAGAGCCTTCTCTGTGGCGGCGCCTGCTCTCTGGAATGACCTACCCCTGGAGATATGCAGGATATCAGACCTCCAGACTTTTCATCGGGCCCTTAAAACCCATTTGTTCCATCTAGCCAGGCTGGCTTGATCCCATCCTCTGTTTTAAATTGTAATTGATTTTAAATTGGACTGTTTTAATTGTCGGCCGAAAATATTTAATATTTTTTAATTGGTTTTAATTTTTGTATATCATGTTTTATTCTGGCTGTTCACCGCCCTGAGTCCGCAAGGAGAAGGGCGGTTTATAAATTGAAACAAACAAACAAATAAATAAATAATAGTAAAAAAAATGCTTTAAAAAAGTAAAAAAAAAAAGGCTTGGATGATCACAGCTGTGCTGTGCGATTGTCCGAGCCTCTTTTTTTTACTTTTTTAAAGCATTTTTTACTACCTATTCACCCGAACCAATAGTAAAAAAATGCTTAAAAAGTAAAAAAAAAAAAATTCTGACGATTGCGAGTTGCTTAGCTGATCGTCAAAAATTTTTTTTTTACATTTTTTTATTACCAGTTCGGCGAACCAGTAGCAATTTTTACTACCAGTTCAGGCAAACCAGCCCGAACCGGTAACATTTCACCCCTGCCTGAGATGTATGTGCTCCAGAAAGCCAAGGAGATATGTCCTTCAGAATGGCTTGTTGGGGGGGGGGGGGGCTATTCAGATCCCAGCTTTAGGTCTCACTAGGGGGCTTTCATTTATTATTATATTCAGATTACAGTACTTTACTGCTCGCTGTTCTTTGTATTTAGTCAAGCCTGCTTTTTTTTAAAAAAAAATTATCAGAAGGCTGCTGTGGAATTCCTGCAGCGCCAAGGAGAAACCAAATCAGAATTAAGAAAATCGTTCTGACGTTTTCTCGTGATTGGGAGTTCTTTGAAGCTACAGAACGGGGGTAACTTTATGGGGGAAAGCAGATAGCGGTTGCTTGTCGCCTCACTTGGCAAAGTGGGTTTCTAGCTTCTCCTCAAAGCTTTCGGTCCCAGGAGTGTGATGCGCCAAGCACACACGGTGGTTTGATCTCAGTGGGGCTTCCTTTCAGTTAGATCTGCGCAGAACATCACTCCACAGAAATCTCTAATTAGGTGCAGAGATAAATCTTCCATGGATAAAGTATGAGTATAAAGTACCACATGGTGCCTTATTTCACACCCAGCTACCACAGAGGTGTATTTTTAAAAGCTGCGTTCTAAATACCGTCATTTTTATCTAGCATATTTTCAACCACAACTACAAGCTTCTGGTCTGTAATTCAGCAGAAGCCAAGAGATTGCAGGATAAATCCAGCTAGCAAGCTGAATGTATCAAAACTACTGAAATTTCGGTACAGCCTTTGGGGTTATATTTTGGTGAAATCCATATTGAATCAGAATGACCACAAACACTTGGAGAGATGGCAAATATTTCTAAATAGGAACACGAGTGGTTGGACTAATAAAAAGGTAAAGTTCCCCTCGCACATATGTGCTAGTTGTTCCCGACTCTAGGGGGCAGTGCTCATCTCTGTTTCAAAGCCGAAGAGCCAGCACTGTCTGAAGACATCTCCGTGGTCATGTGGCCGGCATGATTCAACGCCGTTGCATCTACAGGCCTGCCACATTTACTACTGTGGAAAACTGGGAGGGGAGAATTGTGTGGAGCAATGGTGATATATAGTCATAATAACATTCCTTTCTCAGAGAGTCAAGGGCATCTTGCCCTGCAACTGGAAGTGGGAGGCATCTCCAGTCAGCACCATGTTTGGATTGGACCATGTGATGGATTTGTGGGTGTTGGGCAGGGACTTGAACCTTCCTTTGGGTGTGGAAAACCTGGAAGCTTTCAGATTCGGGTTTTCCCAGATGTGCCAATATGACATCTCTAATAAAAATGGAAGTTTGAGGAACTTCAAGCCTCGGAGTTTTTTTTCGTTGGGGGTGTTACTTGGATCCCTGAGACTACCTGTATAAAATATTCCAATGTTAAAACGTGAAAAGTTAATAAAAATTGGGTAAACAATACAGATAGCCAGGGGTGAAATCCAGCAGGTTCTGACAGGTTCTGGAGAACCGGTAGAGGAAATTTTGAGTAATTCAGAGAACCGGCAAATACCACCTCTGGCTGGCCACAGAGTGGGGTGGGAATGGAGATTTTGCAATATCCTTCCCCCAGGAGTGGGGAGGGAATGGAGATTTTGCAGTATCCTTCCTCTGGAGTGGGGTGGGAATGGAGATTTTGCAGTATCTTTCCCCTGCCATGCCCCCAGCCACGTCCACAGAACCATTAGTAAAAAAAATTTTGATTTCACCACTGCAGATAGCCCTCCATTTACAGCACTTCATTTCGCGACCGTTGAAATTTATAACAGCCCCCCCAAAAAGTGTAGGATCCCTCCCCGATCAAAATTCAAATGTTTGGCAACTGACTCCTCTATTTATGACAATTGCAGGGTTCTGGGGTCTTATGATCCCCTTTTTGTGACCTTCTGACAAGCAAAGTTAATGGGGAAGCCAGATTTGCTGAAGAAACCGTGTTACTAACTGAACGACTGCTGTGATTCATTTAACAACAGTGGCAAGACAGGTCGGGAAAAGGGGCAAAGTTCACTTAGCAACAGAAATGTTGGACGCGGTTGCGGTCGTAAGCCGAGGACTACTTGTACGCAAACTTTCTGTGTCTTTTCAATGGTTTATCCCTTTCTCTTATGACCTTGGAATATTCCCGATTTTGCTTTGCAGTTCAAGAACTATTAAAATAGTTGTCCTGAACTCAGTAAACTTAAGTCTGCCAGCAGGATTCATAAATCATTTACAAGTGCTTAAACTCATGCCTCCTTGAAAAGTTTACTCTTTGTAACAAAAGGTACCAACCACCACAATTGCATCCAAAATTATGATTTTCAAAATGTATATATGCCATGCTCCCTAATGTTAAGCTAAGATTTGTAAAAACACTTCTATGAACAACAGTGGTGTGGTTTGCACTTAGTTCTAAGCCACAATATACGAATTCACACCTCAGGCTAAATTAAGAAAGTGAATAAACAGCCTATAAAAAGTATACTATTTATGATTGAGGCCATGGGGCTAGGAAGCTAGGCTCCATTAAATTAAATATAGATGTATGCCACGACTGGGTCACATATCATTCTAAACTACAGTTCGTTTAATCATTGTTTATGGAATAATTGGCTGAATTCAAGGTATTTTGGCCTAGTGTTATGGTTAGGTCACTGTAAGGTAAAGGTAAAGGTTCCCCTTGCACATATGTGCTAGTCGTTCCTGACTCTAGGGGGCGGTGCTCGTCTCTGTTTCAAAGCCAAAGAGCCAGCGCTGTCCGAAGACGTCTCTGGGGTCATGTGACTGGCATGGCTAAACACCAAAGGCGCACGGAACGCTGTTACCTTCCCACCAAAGGTGGCCCCTATTTTTCTACTTGCATTTTTTAATGTGCTTTCGAACTGCTAGGTTGGCAGAAGCTGAGACAAGTAATGAGAGCTCTCCCCTTTACGCAGCAGTAGGGATTCGAACGGCTGAACTGCCGACCTTTCAATCGACAAGCTCAGCATCTTAGTGTCCTAGCCACTGAGCCACCGGATCACTATAGCTTGATAAATAAATCCTGGTTAAAAGTAGATACTAGCTAATCCAATCAATAATATAGAGGGTAGGCCTTGATTTACGATCACAACAGAGCTGCTAATTTTTGTTGGTAAGTGGGACATTTATTAACTGAATTTTGCTAAATTTTACAACTTTTCCCTCCGTGGTTGTTAAGTGAACCATTGCAGTTGTTAAATTACTGACGTTGGGAGAAGCAACTTGGAATTAAGGAGAAACTTCCTAACACTAAGGACAATTAACCAGTGGAACAGCTTGCCTCCAGAAATCGCAGGGGCTTCATCACTGGAGGTTTTTAAGAAGAGACTGGACAGTCACTTAGCTGAAATAATATAGGTTCTCCTGCTAGAACAGGGGGCTGGAGTAGAAGTCCTCCAAGATCCCTTCCAGCTTATTCTATTCTATTCTATTCTATTCTATTCTATTCTATTCTATTCTATTCTATTCTATTCTATTCTATTCTATTCTACTCTTCATTCCAATATTCTATTCTGTTCTGTTCTGTTCTGTTCTGTTCTGTTCTGTTCTGTTCTATTCTATTCTATTCTATTCTATTCTATTCTATTCTATTCTATTCTATTCTACTCTACTCTACTCTACTCTACTCTACTCTACTCTACTCTTCATTCCAATATTCTATTCTATTCTATTCTATTCTATTCTATTCTATTCTATTCTATTCTATTCTATTCTATTCTACTCTACTCTACTCTACTCTACTCTACTCTACTCTACTCTTCATTCCAATATTCTATTCTATTCTATTCTATTCTATTCTATTCTATTCTATTCTATTCTATTCTATTCTATTCTATTCTATTCTACTCTACTCTACTCTACTCTACTCTACTCTACTCTACTCTACTCTACTCTACTCTTCATTCCAATATTCTATTCTATTCTATTCTATTCTATTCTATTCTATTCTATTCTATTCTATTCTATTCTATTCTATTCCATTCCATTCCATTCCATTCCATTCCATTCCATTCCACTCCACTCCACTCCACTCCACTCTACTCTACTCTACTCTACTCTACTCTACTCTACTCTACTCTTCATTCCAATATTCTATTCTCTATTCTACTCTACTCTACTCTACTCTACTCTACTCTACTCTTCATTCCAATATTCTATTCTATTCCATTCCATTCCATTCCATTCCATTCCATTCCATTCCACTCCACTCCACTCTACTCTACTCTTCATTCCAATATTCTATTCTATTCTATTCTATTCTATTCTATTCTATTCTATTCTATTCTATTCTATTCTATTCTATTCTATTCTATTCTATTCTATTCTATTCTATTCTATTCTATTCTATTCTATTCTATTCTTCATTCCAATATTCTATTCTATTCTATTCTATTCTATTCTATTCTATTCTATTCTATTCTATTCTATTCTACTCTACTCTACTCTACTCTACTCTACTCTACTCTACTCTACTCTACTCTACTCTACTCTACTCTATTCTTCATTCCAATATTCTATTCCATTCCATTCCATTCCATTCCATTCCATTCCATTCCATTCCATTCCATTCCATTCCATTCCATTCCACTCCACTCCACCCTACTCTACTCTACTCTACTCTACTCTACTCTACTCTTCATTCCAATATTCTATTCTATTCTATTCTATTCTATTCTATTCTATTCTATTCTATTCTATTCTATTCTATTCTATTCTATTCTATTCTATTCTATTCTATTCTATTCTATTCTATTCTACTCTTCATTCCAATATTCTATTCTATTCTATTCTATTCTATTCTATTCTATTCTATTCTATTCTATTCTATTCTATTCTATTCTATTCTATTCCATTCCATTCCATTCCATTCCATTCCATTCCATTCCACTCCACTCCACTCCACTCCACTCCACTCTACTCTACTCTACTCTTCATTCCAATATTCTATTCTCTATTCTACTCTACTCTACTCTACTCTACTCTACTCTACTCTACTCTACTCTACTCTACTCTACTCTACTCTACTCTACTCTATTCTTCATTCCAATATTCTATTCTATTCTATTCTATTCTATTCTATTCTATTCTATTCTATTCTATTCTATTCTATTCTACTCTACTCTACTCTACTCTACTCTACTCTACTCTACTCTTCATTCCAATATTCTATTCTATTCTATTCTATTCTATTCTATTCTATTCTATTCTATTCTATTCTATTCTATTCTATTCTATTCTATTCTATTCTATTCTATTCTATTCTATTCTGGACTGGTCTGGTCTGGACTAGACTAGACTAGACTAGACTAGACTAGACTAGACTAGACTAGACTAGACTAGACCAGACCAGACCAGACCAGACCAGACCAGACCAGACCAGACCAGACCAGAATTAGTGACATTGTTGTTAAGTGAATCTGGCTTTCCCATTGACTGCTTGTCAAAAGAGCAAAGCATGTGATCACATGACCCAGGAAACTGCGACTGTCATAAATATGAGTCAGTTTTCAAACGTTTGAATTTTTATCAAGTGACCCCAGGGATGCTGCAACGGTGGTAAGTATGAAAATGGTCATAACTCACTTTTTTCAATGCCGTTGTAATTTTGAACAGTCACTAAACAAACTGTTGCAAGTCCAGGACTACCTCTATTAGGGTGTATGAAGGGTACTGACATGCCGAATCTATTCCGTATGGTTTGCCTGACAGAAATCAATCTTTCATAAATGGTGCCCAAAGAATACTTTGCAAATAAATAGCCATAAAATATTTGATACTCAGCAACTAAAAGGACTCGGGTGAATTGTTCATTTGTGCAGCAGATGTGGATTTCATTACGTTTTTAAAGCATTTTTTAATAGATAGTTATGAAAACCGATCTTTGTAAGACATTAGGGCCTTAAGAGGATCTCTGCAGCCAGATGTTATGGAGCTCAACTAGCTAGCATAAAATGAACAGATTCCTCTTTAAAAAGTAAGATATACAGGCAGGGGTGAGATTCTACCGGTTCAGACCGGTTCGAGAGAATCGGTAGCTCTGACAATCAGCTGGGAGCGAACAGTTTCGTCCTGATGATCAGATGGGCCCATCCGCCCACGCTATTTTCCTACCTTTATCTTCTCAGCTGATTCGCACAGTAGAGCAGATTGCTGTGCCTCAGCTGAGTTTCTCCTCCGAAGAGATTTCTTCAAACTGTGCAAGTACGCATGCACACACATGCGCAAAGTGCATGCATGAGACCGCATGCAGTCGCCGAACCAGTTCTTAAACCAGGAGGATCCCATCACTGTATACAGGATATGGTTAACCTTGTATATATAAAGGTAAAGGTTCTCCTCACACATATGTGCTAGTCGTTCCTGACTCTAGGGGGCAGTGCTCATTTCCGTTTCAAAGCCGAAGAGCCAGCGCTTTCCGAAGACTTCTCTGTGGTCATGTGGCTGGCATGACTCAACGCCAAAGGCACACCTCAAATTTTTAACCTAAGATTGTCTACTGTTGACCTCACCCCATTCCTAAGAGATCTGGTAAGGGGCGTGCATAAGAGCACCAACATGTCTACCATCCCTGTCCTAATGTTTCCTTTATTTGTATCTAGGGGTGATCTGAGGGTAGAACAAGAAGTAATGGATGGAAACTAATCAACAAGAGAAGCAACCTAGAACTAAGAAGAAATATCCTGACAGAATAATTCATCAGTGGAACAACTTGCCTCCCGAAGTTGTGAATGCTCCAACACTGGAAGTTTTTAAGAAGATGTTGGATAACCATTTGTCTGAAGTGGTGTAGGGTTTCCTGCCTGAGCAGGGGGTTGAACTTGAAGACCTCCAAGGTCCTTTCCAATTCTGTTTATTCTGTTCTGTTCTGTTCTGTTCTGTTCTGTTCTGTTCTGTTCTGTTCTGTTCTGTTCTGTTCTGTTCGGTTCTGTTCGGTTCCATTCCATTCATTCCGTTCATTCCGTTCCGTTCCGTTCCGTTCCATTCTGTTCTTATAGATGTCATTCAACTGTTACCAAGAATCATTTTTACAGCAACGTTACCCCCAGCCACTTCCTCAGGCTAATATCCTACTACAATCCCCATTTCAAAAATGGAGCTGTCTTCTTTCTTCTAAAAGAGCTTACTAGCCCCTTTCCAGCCTGCTCCCAGTTCCCTATTTCTTACCACCACTCAGACGGCAGGCCATCTATGGAGTAGCAAAAGTGCTCCCTGAAGAATCGTCCTCCCACGATATGGCTCTTTAACAATTAGCTGTGCTTCGGGACCCTTTTTTTGTTAACCTTCCCAGCTACCGTGTTTCTCCGAAAATAAAACCCTGTCTTATTTTTATTTTACTTTTTTGAACTCTGAAATAAGCACATGCACGCAAAAGCCCGATTGGGCTTATTATCAGGGGATGTCTTATTTTCAGAGAAACATGGTACAAAAGACTTAGCACCCAGAAAGAAAAAAAAAACCACCAATCTTTTAAGCACAATACATCACCCAAACAGATATGTAGGTGTGTTGCGGTTTGCTTTGGGAAAGCTGCAATGATTCATGCCGCCTCGCCTTTTTGAGGAACTTTCTCATAACCGGAGGGCAAGAAAGCATTGTATACGTGTGCGCTTGTGTGTGTCTCTGCGTCTTCCTGGGAAAAGTCCCCATGCCCCATGACTACAGCCAAAAACACCCCATCATCTGCAGCTTCTGCATTTCGGAGATGTATATATACAAGCGTCTATGCACATCAGTCATGCTACTGCTTGTCAAGGGAGCGGCCTTAGGCAAAGCACAGAAAAGGAGCAAAAATTGTAGCCCCCCCCCCTCCACAATTTTTTAAACTATATAGCAGGAAATATTATGTCTCTCCGTGTACTTTTCTATCTTTACAAAGCCTCTTTGCTTCCACCACCTGGTCCATCACTTCATCCGTTGGCTTTTCTTCATTAAAATCTATTTTTGGTTTTGAGGATCTCTTCCATTCCATCTCGCCACAAATTCATTGGTCTTTTTGTGGTTCATTCATGCAATATATATTCATATAAAAACACAAGTTGTTCCTCTTTTACAGATCCTTCCATCCATCCAGCCTTCTCTCTCTCTTCCTCCCTTCCTCTCTCCTTTCTTCCTTACTTCCTTCCCTCCCACCCTCCCTCCTTCCTTCCCTTCCTCCCTCCCTCCTTCCTTCTTTCTTCCCTTTCTTCCCTCCCTCCCTCCTTCCTTCCCTCCCACTCCCTCCCTCCCTCCCTCTCTCCTTCCTTCCTTCCTCCCTCCCTCCTTCCCTCCCTCCTCCCTTCCCTCTCTCTCTCCCTCTTTCTTTCTTTCTTTCTTTCTTTCTTTCTTTCTTTCTTTCTTTCTTTCTTTCTTTCTTTCTTTCTTTCCTCCCTCCTTTCTTCCTTCCTTCCTTCCCTCCCACCCTCCCTCCTTCCTTCCCTCCCACTCCCTCCCTCCCTCTCTCCTTCCTTCCTTCCTCCCTCCCTCCTTCCCTTCCTCCTTCCCTCCCTCCTCCCTTCCCTCTCTCTCTCCCTCCCTCTTTCTTTCTTTCTTTCTTTCTTTCTTTCTTTCTTTCTTTCCTTCCTTCCTTCCTTCCTTCCTTCCTTCCTTCCTTCCTTCCTTCCTTCCTTCCTTCCTTCCTCCCTCCCTCCCTCCCTCCCTCCCTCCCTCCCTCCCTCCCTCCTTCCCTCCCTTCCTTTTGGCATTCATACTTTCTCCCTCTGATAGGGAGAGAAATCCCCTGATAGAAGTAAAATCAATTTCTCTATTTGAGCTTTGCCCTTAACTTTTCTTGCTAGTACCTGATGTAAGTTTGGGTTTCTACAAAGAAATCTACTCTGTGCCTTGGGTGAGACTCTTGACAGTTAACCTATACATGGATGACTCCAATTTTCATCTGAAAAATTGAGTTTACATCTACTGAAACATAAACTGTTCTTGATCATGCTTGTTTGGGCAACTCAATTTATGTGTTCCTAGAGTTTATGATTCAGAAGTTATGCAAACTTCGCCTTTCTGATTCATTTTTTCAGCTTTTTCTTCCCCGTTTTATGGCCAGAATTTATTGATATAATGCCTTCTTTGTAGATGGGTATATGAATCTATGCACAAAACTGGGATCCACTGGTAATCTCTAGGTGATCTGCAGTAGGACGGCATGGGTTGGTTTCCCAGATATCAAAGTGGCTTTGCTCACACATTATGCTGTGACTTAGTTTGCTGTCTATACTACAGTTGGTTAGATTTATATCCAGTAAGCCATGGTTTACCGACATGTCAATGAAGATTCTACTCATCCAAGTAGGTTGAATGACTTTTTTAAAATGTATTTTTTAGTATAATAGTTCTATCTTCCATTAAACAGTGTGTCATCTGGGCACATGTATCTTTGTGCAGTAATAATCAAGATTTACAACAGCATTCATGGCATTAATACTTCTCTAATTTTACAATACTAATATTGACCTCTTGGATGATTTGTTGGTTCAAAATATTTCAATGTTTTTCCAAGTAGCTTCATGCGGTCCTCCTGCCCACCTCACTCAGACTGAAGAAGCTGCAGTACTTGGATAAGCAGTGAAATGTTTCAAACAAAAAAAGAAGAGAAGTCCAGTCAGCATGACTCAACTTCCAGATACGGTTTTACCAACTACAGAAGATTCACAGAACACTGGAAGCTGTCAACAAAGAAACATTTTGCCTTCATAAATTATGTGAATTCAGCAACGGTTCCCTGAAGATTATAGTCTTGAAATAAAGAAATGGAGTGGAAGAGATTGGCCTATTCCAGTGATGGCTAAACTTTTTGCCGTCGTGTGCCAAAAGCAGTGGGAGCGTCGTATGAGAGTGTGCCCATACCCATAATTCAATGCGCCCCGCCCCCTGCTCAGGCGTGCAACCCCCCCCACTCCCCCCACTTTTGGCACACAATGGCACGGTGGGCCCAGTAGGCCCATTTTTCACCCATCCCAGACTCCAGAGGCTTTCTTGGAGTCTGGGAAGGGCAAAAATGGCCTTCCCCATCCACCTCAGAGGCCCTCCGGAGGCTGGAAATAGCCTTATTTGCCCTCTCCGGGCTCCAGAGCCTTTCTAGGAACCTGGGGAGGGAAAAAATTGGCCTTCCCCTCCCCCACGGAGGCTGGAAATGGCCCACTGGCCGACTTCCGGTGGGCCCGGAAGACCCGAAAATCAGATGCATGCATCGGAGATGAGCTAGGGCAATGCTTGCGTGCCCATCGATATGGCTCCGTGTGCCACCTGCCTATCCCATCTCTTACTCTCTTCTTCTGACACAGAAAAGAAAATTTAGGTTTTAATACTGTTGGAAGAAATATCCTCCTGGATTCAGTTCCAAACGGGGAAAAAAGACACTGGAAACTTGATGGCTGCTTGGAAAAGTGATTTTAATGGTGGACAGGATCACGTGCCTTGAAGATCTTGGGTGAAGAGGGGAAAAAAAGGGGAAGAGATGCTGAGAGTCCCTAGGTTTTATGCCCTCTCTGGGCTTTTGAATTTGAGCTTGTATTCTGATTGGTTGTCAGATTCCCATGGGGCCACGCAGGGGTAACTTTGTAAGTTGTGTTTTTGAGTCCCAAGTTTGGTTGACTCTTGCTGGATGATGATGTAATGGTGTAATGGGCTTTGGGATTCCTATTGTGGCTCTTCGTGAAGGGGGTAGATCTTCGTTAGGTAGAATAGACTAGCCCAGGTCTTAATGGCCCATTGACAAAGGTGGGAGTTCTTTCTGCCTTTTAGGGGAAATATTCTGCCCTTTTAATATTTAGGTAGGAACATTTAGGCAGGAAAAATCAAAGGTATAAGTACAGACTAGGCAAGACCTGGCTCAAAAACAGTAACTGTGAGAGGGTATTTGGAATCTTAGACTTAGTGGATGATCTCTTGAATATGAGCCAACAGTGTGCAGCAGCTGCCAAAATAGCTAATACAATCCTGGGTTCAGGGGTGAAATCCAGCAGGTTCTGGAGAACCGGTAGTGGAAATTTTGAGTCGTTTGGAGAACCGACAAATACCGACTCTGGCTGGCCCCAGAGTGGGGTGGGAATGGAGATTTTGCAGTATCCTTCCCCTGCCATGCCAAGCAAGCCACGCCCACAGAACCGGTAGTAAAAAAAATTGGATTTCACCACTGCCTGGGTTGTATATCATTTTCTTAGGAGAGGGGTGGGTGCTAACTTCCTACAGTACCTTCCATTTTACCTTCCTATTTTTTGGGTTCAGACCAGGGGTGAAATGCTCCCGGTTCGGACCGGATCGCCCGATCCAGTAGCGATGGAGGCGGGTGGTTTGGAGAACCAGTAGCAAAGATCCCTGCCCCCCCTCCATTGCCCAGCTGACCCGCGCAATCATCAGAGGCTTTTTTTTTTTAATTTTTAAAAGCCTTTTTTTCTACAACTTCTTTGGCCAAAAAAAATGCTTTTAAAAGTTAAAGAAAAAGCCTCTGATGATCGCGTGGCTCAGCTGGGATCATCAGAGGCTTTTAAAAATATTTTTTCTACAACCTCTTCCAGCTGAGAGGTTATAGAAAAAATTATTTTAAAGGGAAAAAAAAGCCTCTGCCGATCAGGCAAGTCAGCTGGGATTGTCAGAGGCTTTAAAAGCATTTTTTTAAACCTCGTCGGCTGAAGACGTTGTAGAAAAAATGGTTTTAAAAGTTTTTTTTAAAAAGTTGGCCACGCCCACTCAGTCGTATTACCCCACCACCACCAAGCCATGCCCACAGAACCGGTAGTAACTAATTTTACATTTCACCACTGCCTCCCAGCGGAACGTCTAACAAACCCCCCCAAATCTGCTCATTCCTAATACAATCGGCTACTACTACCGCCTAATAGCTTACAAGTTAAATTTAACCTTGCTTGGAATACAGGAATGGAAAGATAGAGGATTGCGATGGTAACAAAGGAAAAGCTATTTTATTTCATGCATTCATATGCAAAGTGCCCTTCCGTTCTCTGTAACATCTATTTCCTGATTATATTATTATAGTGTAACCAACAGAACAAAGGAAAGCTGTCCCTTTCACAGAGGAAGGCTGGTTTAGGACTTTGCTGTCTAAGTACTATTTTCACGCTGCGTACCTTATGGCCCTCTTCGAAGGCCAGACCCTGGCACCGTTGCAATAGAAAACCAGCCCTGGAAGATACACAACGACACACATATGCACACCATCCACGCAGCCTCCACTCCATCCCTTAGTGCTTTTGGAAAAAAATTAAAAGGACTTCCAGTTTTGCTGGTAGCTGGAAATAAGAATGCAGTGGCTGGGCTGAGAAACATCTGTTTGCTGAGACAGAACCATCATAATCCATCAGTCTAACAGAGAACGTAAGCCACTATTAGACTCTTTTTTTAGAAAAAATATTTTAATTAAAATTACCTGTCTGGCGTTCCTAGCTTGAAAGCCAGATGGATGGCACATTACGGAGAGGTAGAGAAGCAATAAAACATAAAGGAAGCAGACGAAGGGACGTCTCCACTGAAGACTCTCACCCACCCACCTTCTCCCTGCCTGCTTCACTCAGCTACTGCCTGAAAGATGGAGTGCCAAAGCAGCTGCCCAACATCCTTTATTCCAGGGGTGAAATGCTACCGGTTCAGACCAGTTCGCCCGAACTGCTAGTAATAAAATCTACCGGTTTGGGCAAACTGGTAGGAAAAAAATGCTAGCAGTTCAGATGAACCAGTATTTCTGACGATCAGCTGTGCCGCACGATTTATATTCTCTAGAAGGCATGAAATCTTGTTTTCTAATGAATCTAAACCGTGTGGCACAGCTGTTCCCCGCCCCTCACTGTTCTACTTACCTTAGAAAGGCCTTCTTAAGCCTCCTTTTCCAGCGCTGCGCAGTAGCGCTTGTGGTGCGCCTGCATGCAAAGCACGTGTTTGATGTGCACTGCGCATTTGCGCACACAGCAAACCAGTAGCAAATTTCGGAGCATTTCACCCCTGCTTTATTCCATTAGAAATGTAGATGACACTAAACAGGCAGGAATGGAGCTAGCAAACCCAGTGGTGCGTTTCAAATTTTTTTACTATCGTTCTATGGGCGTGGCTTCGTGGGCGTGGCAGGGGAAGTATACTGTAAAATCTCCATTCCCACTCCACTCCAGGGGAAGGTTACTGCAAAATCCCCATTTCCTCTTTTTTCATAAAAGTCCATTCTCAAGTCGAAAGTTTGAAGAACCCCCAAATCCCACTCCTGGCTGGCCCTGCCGATACTGCCCCACCCCTCCCAGGAGTCCTCATGAGGCCTGTTTTGGATGCAGATAAGTGCAGGATGTGATCGGAGGCTCAGAGAGGGTGAAAAACGGGCCTACTAGCTTCCAGAGGGCCTCCGGAGCCTGGGGAGGTTATTTTCACCCTATTGGAGGCTTGAGGAAAGTCTCTGGAGCCAGGCGAGGGCAAAAATGCCCCCCTCCATAGTGCAGGAGGCTGACTAGGCAATGCCCACCATGGCCACACCCACCCAGCAACCGGACAGAGAACGCCTTGCTAAAAATTTTGAAGCCCACGCCTGCCTCTGTGGCAGGAAAGGTCATAAAACGGGGCAAAATTTGCTTCGCCAACATCCCGTTTTGCAAAGGAAATGTTGGTCTCAATTGCGGTCGTAAATCGAGGACTCCCCATACAGTGTTTTAGGCTCAAACAAGGCGGTTATATACCTTAGTATAATGCGTATATCAAGCAAATACTCTGTAACCCACTCACATATAAAGCGGTCATTTAAAAAACCCTTGGGGAAACAGGCAACCTTTGCAAAATTTCCGCCGAAAATTCCAACCCAGCATTTCCTTGGCAGCAGTCCCCATAAATTAACATTTTTATCTGTATCCGATGCCACTGTCTCCTCTGCTTAGCTTATCTCCTCCCTTCGTGATTAAAAAAAAAAAAAAACCCAGGTTACACGCCTGATACTCATTCTCCCCGCGTCCCAAACTGCTTTGCAATTCCTGATGTCAACGTTGGCTCGGGCTACGAACTATCTAACCCACCTGGATTATTATAAATGATATCATTTTCCATTTTCGATAGCCGGGTGGGAAACTCTAATTAAAGCACTCCTAACGCTGCGAAGGACCGGCCTGGCCTGTGCTCCTTCCTTTCCACTGGAAGGTTTTCGAGATAAGGGTGCCTATCAGGAGTATTTTTCTTTCCATCATTTCCATCAGGCATTGACATTTGGGATAAAGGTGGCCGCAGAATAACAAAAAAAAAAAAAAACCTCATGCATATTTTTAGTTGCCAGGGGCTTCATTGGGGGTGGGAGGTACGGTGCAGCACTCATCCACTTCTTTTCACATGGAGTTTTCCTTTCCAGATGCCCGCAGGGAACACCTGCCCTCTGCAAGGAACATTTATGGTAACCAAACTGTGGAACTAGTAGAAATTGTCTGTTCAGTGGGAGGACTGAGTCCTAGTGTAATATTGTGTAATATGTAATACTAGTGTAATATTTTCAGAAGTCCACCCCCCACCGCCGCCTCTGCAGTCAAGAGGCAGAGCATGAGGAAGTCTAAGCCTGGGGGTGGGGGGTGGGGGGCAACCTGACGGCTTTAAGACCTGGGTCAGTCCTGGAAGCCTGACCCTTTTTCATTACTTCTTCAGGCCTGCCACATTTACTACTGGGAGAAACTGGGAGGGGGGATTATATGGAGCAAGGGTGATATGTAGTCATTTATTTATTTATTTATTTATTTATAATTTCTATACCGCCCTTCTCCTGAAGGACTCGGGGCGGTGTACAGCCACAGTAGAATAACATAAAATACAAAATTGAAAAGCAATTTAAAATAAATTAAATATTTTGGTCCCACAGTTAAAAACCCAAAAATTTAAAACACCCAGTCCAGATTCTTATTAAGCCAGTCCAGCCTGTTGGAAAAGTAGGGTCTTAAGGGCACAGAGGAGGGTACGCAGGTTGGGGATCGTGCGTATCCCTGGGGGCAGTTCATTCTAGAGGGCAGGTGCACCCACAGAGAAGGCTCTCCCTCTGGGGGTCGCCAGTCAGCATTGCTTGGCTAACAGCACCCTGAGGAGCCCCTCTCTGTGAGAGCATGTTGGCCAGTGGGAGGCCATCGGTGGCAGAAGGCAGTCTTGTAAATATCCGGGTCCTAAGCCATGGAGCGCTTTAAAGGTGGTGATCAGCACCTTGAATCGCACCCGGAAGACCACTGGGAGCCAGTGCAGCTCGCGCAAGAGAGGTGTCACATCGGTGCGTTGGGTCGCTCCCATAATCACCCGCGCGGCCGCATTCTGGACCAGTTGGAGCCTCCGAGTGCTCTTCAAGGGGAGCCCCATGTAGAGAGCATTACAGTAGTCCAGACGGGAAGTGACGAAGGTGTGAGTGATTGTGCGCAGGGCGTCCTGGTCCAGAAAGGGACGCAACTGGTAAATCAGGCGCACCTGATAGAAAGCCCCCCTGGCCACAGCTGTCATATGGTCTTCTAAAGACAGCCGTGAATCCAGGAGGACACCCAGATTGCGAGCCCTCTCTCGGGGGGCCAAAGTCTCACCCCAAATAGCCATAGTCATAGCAACATTCCTTTCTCAGAGAGTCAAGGACAACTTGCCCTGCACCTGGAGGGTTGGAACTGGGAGGCATCTCCAGTTGGGATGGTGCTTGGATTGGACCATGTGATGGACATGTGGGTGTTGGGCAGGGACTTGGACTTTCCATTGGGTGGGGAAAACCTGGAAGCTTTCAGATTCGGGTTTTCCCAGATGTGTCGATATGACAACTCTAATAAAATGGAACTTTGAGGAACTTCAAGCCTCGGAGTTTTCTTTCATTGGGGGTGTTACTTGGAACCCTGACATTAACCCACATCTGCTTTAAAAAATTCAACCAGCTCCCCCAAACTGTGGGGTGCTGTACAGGGTCCTGAGCCCCGAACGTCAACCTGAAACCGGGTGATGCCAAGACGCAGGGAAGATGACAACCTGTGGACTTTAACTCCCAGAATCCCCCAGGCAGAACGTATTATGGCAAGGATAATCCAACCATGGCAATTTTAGGATTTCTAGGACATAAGACAGCCTGGTTAGGGTTTTCAGTTGGCTCCTATAAACTGGGGAACTCATTACTGTAGGACAGGGATCTCCAAACTCACCAACTTTAAGACTTGTGGATCTTGATTCCAGCATTCGTCATTCTGGATGGGGAATTCCGGGAGTTGAAGTCTACAGATCTTAAAGTCACCATGTTGGCTGCCCTTGACTTAGACTTTTTTGTGCTATGCATCTTGACTGCAGAGATGGAACAGGGGTGGACTTCTGAAAATGTTACGCTCGGGCTCTCCTCCCTCTGAATGGACAATTTCTACTGGTTTTATGTCCTATAAATTATATAATTACCAGGATTGGATACCCTTGCCATAATACATTCTGGGTGGGGCATTCTGGGAGCTAAAGTCCATAAGTTTTAAGTGTCACTGCGTTATTTGTATTTGCCAGCTGAGTTTCCATTCTGAACATTACGGTAGCTTACCAGAGAACTTTATCATAAAGATAAGGCTGTCTTGTGATTTCTGAACTACTGCACATGTCTACATTTTTCTTTTCTAACTTCTTGATTTACTTTTCCTTTGACTGTCTCTGAGATATCACTGCCAGTAAAGATGTAGTTATCTAGGGTTTTTTTTACTTTTATAATAAAAAATGTTTCTTAGAATTTTTACTTCAGGTTTTCTTTCTTTGAGAGTATACACCATGGAAAACAAGATCCATTCACCTCTAATTAATTACAGTTTCCCCAGCTGATTCACGCTTCGACATTAAGGTTGCCAGGATTGGACACCCCTGGTCTAAACCCTAAGAACAACACAACTGTTGCAGGTGCATATCACACTCAACAACCCAAGGTGCTTTTTGGACTTTGGTTTTCCTTGAAAACTTTATTGCTTCCCATCTAAGAAACTTCTTCAGTTCAGTTGCCTTTTGAAAAAACACCTTCAGATCTGGATGACTGAGAATCTCCATAGACGTCACACTTGATGGTTCTCTTTTCTTTGTCTTAGCATGTTGTGTGAGTTTAACCACCTGGTTTGTCAACGTGGTTGATGGCAGAAAAGTAGACATCCTTGTTGGTTCAAGATACCAGGAGGCCATTCCAAAAAGTACATACAAGTAGTTCTTGACCTATGACCACAATTGGGGCCAGAATTTCCATTGCTAAGCCAGGTGGTTGATATGTCATGCACAATTATATGGGTTTTTCTTGCTACCGCTGTTCAGTGTCTCACTCCAGTTTTTAAATAAATCACCTGTTGATTAGGTGGATATAGTTTCCTTCTTTAACTTTGCTTGTCAGAAGCCAGCTGAGAATCACAAATGGCAATCATATGACCCCAGGAGATTGCAACCGTTGTAAATACATATTCGCTGCCAAATGTCCTAATTGTCAAACCTGGAAGCCATCTTTTACATTTGGGCCTTCAGATCTGCCACATTTTCTACTGAGGGAAAATGGGAGGGGGAATTGTGTAGAGTATGGGTTATATGTAGTGAAAATAACATTCCTTTCTCAGATAGTCAAGGACACCTTGCCCTGGCACCTGGAGTTGGATGACTGGGTGGTATCTCCATTAGGACGGTGGATGATTGGACAATGTGATGGACATGTGGGTGCTGGGCAGGGACTTGAACTGTCACTTGGGTGGGAAAAACCTGAGAACTTTCAGATTCCGGTTTTCCCAGATATGCCAATATGACATCTCTAGTAAAATGGAACTTTCAGGAAATTCAAGCCTCGGAGTCTTCTTTCATTGGGGGTGTTACTTGGATCCCTGACATTAACCTGAATTTGATTGCATGACTATGGGGATGCTGCAACAGTCATTAAGGGTGAGGCCATAACTCACTTTTTTCAGTGGTGTTTTAACTTTGAATGTTTGCTAAATGAACCGTTTAAGTCAAAGGCTACCTGTATGTGGAAAGTCAAGAATGGAGCAAGAAGAGAGAGTCAATTTTATGTACATTGCATTAAAATGAAACGAATTAAATACACATGACAGGATGGGGTTGATGCGTTTAATAATTGCCCTTATTTGTCCTCTTAAAAAATCTTAAAAAATCTACCTTGTGCTGGGAACCCTCGAAGGAACTTAGGTCAGATCCAAGTTGGGAACCCCTGCTGGCTTGTAGGTTGTGCAAACCTCGTAGTTGTGGTTGACTCAAATAAACGTAAACAAATGAAAATGAAAGATCAGTTGTTCCTTCCTTTTTTTTGTTAATGAATGCCTTTGCTTCCAGACTCTTGTCTATGGCCAGCTTTCGGTTTTGCAGCTTGGACTCTGTCATGCAAACTTTTGGGTCAAAAGTTAGAGGTTTCTCTATCAAGCCAGGTATCCTTCCTGGAACTTTGGCCGTGAAGAAGATAAAGAGAACCAGGCGTTAAACATTGAGCCAGGCGTTGCAGGTGAGGTGATCGATCGACTCGGCAAAAGGTTGTCTTTGAAATTCCACCGGAGGGCGAAAAGAAAAATCTATAAGTAACTGTATTACAAATTGCAGGGAAAAAACTGCATTTCGGATCAATCCCTAAGGAACTGCATTGTAATACTTTTTATAAAAGGGCTTGTTCTGTAAAATACCTTTGTAGTATTCCCCGAGAACAAAGACATGGAATTTCTCTGAAATATGGGATGCAGTGGTCCAACATTCTGATAGGAATATTCTCCTGCCTGAAGCCGATACCCTAAAAATCTGAAGTAAGAAGAAAATTCTCAGGAGCGCCCAAAGACTTTCTTGTTAAATTGTTGCTACAATTAAGGAGTATCTCCTTCACAGGTACTTTGCAACATGGATACGTGTTTGGCTCTTTGCAGTGTCTCATCGACGCATGCCCAAATTTGCTGAAAACGCATGCCCAAATTTTGCTGAAAACCATCACTTACCACCAGGTTTGCTTAATGACCAGCACAAAACAGGTCATAAAATTGGGTCAGTCATGTGACTGACCCGATTTTATGACCATTATGGCATACAGCCACATGGGACAGGCTCCCGGTCGTACATTAAGGACTACCCATATCTACATGAAAATTGGGGGGGTGGGGGGTGGGGGGAAACATCTGTGTTAAGCATTTTCATAAATCTTTATCTACATAACTTTAAAGCCACATTTATGTGTTGTCTTGGAGACGAATCTTCTTTCCATTGAGGCCATCCTTTATACTCACTCTCTCTAGACAGTGGTTGGCGACAATGGAATTAGACAATAGGATGCAAGAAATACACTAGATTGGAAACACACAGTCCTCGATTTACAGCCACACCTGAGGCCAAAACCCTAAGCTTTTATAAGCTCATTTAATTTTTCTGAGAAAGACGAAATAATTCAAGTTGCAATAATGAAACACTAATTAGGGCTCAGCCAAGAAAGATTGCACATCTGCCTTTTAATGGGCTTCTGGATTATTGCAACCTACATTAGATAAAAAGAGTTTAAAGGTAAAGTTTCCTCCGCAGATACGTGCTAGTCGTTTCCGGCTCTAGGGCACGGTGCTCATCTCCGTTTCAAAGCCGAAGAGCCAGCGCTGTCCAAAGTCGTCTCCGTGGTCATGTGGCCACTATGACTAAATGCCAAAGGCACACAGAATGCTGTTCCCTTCCCACCAAAGGTGGTCCCTATTTTTCTACTTGCATTTTTTATGTGCTTTTGAACTGCTAGGTTGGCAGAAGCTGGGACAAGTCACGGGAGCTCACCCCGTTACGCAGTGCTAGGGATTCGAACCGCTGAACTGCCGACCTTCTGACTGACAAGCTCAGTGTCCTAGCCACTGAGCCACCGTGTCCCTAAAAGGGTTTAGGTCCCCATAATTTCTCTAGCAATTTTGCAATTCCTTCCAGCCACCCGAAGTCGCTTTTGATATGAGATGGGCAGCAAATAAATTTAATAAATACATAAAGTGGGCTATTTGTCGATGCAATTTCAAGCAAAAAATAAATAAATAAATTCCTCAACCCAGCTGTGATTGTATTACCATCCAGCAATGACCTAATGCAAGAAAAGAATGATTTTTAAAAATTCTTTACTACTGATGTTGAACGTCAATGAAGATTCTCAATCATCCCAGGCCATGGTTGTCCGAAAGGTGCTTTTTTCCAAGAGGCAAGTGGACTTTCTTGTTTTTCTTTGAAGATGTTTCGCTTCTCATCCAAGAAGCTTCTTCAACTCTGACTGGATGGTAGAGAATGGAAGGATTTACACTCCTTGCAGACAGCTGGTCATTAGTTGGTCATTAAAGTCACTTGGAGGTTTATTTGTGTCATCAGGGTCATCTGAGTTGTGCGAATCAATGCAGAGCCTTCTTGGAACTGTTGAAAGTTCCAAGAAGGAATTTTCAATGCTTTCAACATTCAACAGTTCCAAGAAGGAACTTTCAATGCTAAAAGGCTGCAAATGACCAGCTGTCTACAAGGAGTGTAAATCCTTCCATTCCCCGCCATCCAGTCAGAGCTGAAGAAGCTTCTTGGATGAAGAAGCGAAACATCTTCAAAGAAAAAAACAGAAAGTCCACTTGCCCCTTGAAAAACCACCATTGGGTTGACTGATGTTGGTATTTATTTATATTAAATGTACCATTTAATTATAAATGGAATAACTTTTAATATTCATGAATAATATTCATTATTTAATGCACCGTTGGAAGGATTGGAGGACCCGGTTAGCATCAGAAAATCCATTTATATTTTCTATGCGATGCTGCATCCATCAATAATCAATGAAATCAAAGCTCCTAGTCCTGGTCCTTTTGCGGGTAGGAGGGCGTAGAACGCCGAACTCCCTCGAAGTCCCCCTGATTGGTTCCTCTAAAAGGGGGCGGGCGTGATGGAAAAAAAAAAAGAAAGGCTTTTTATCCTTCGGCGGCTTCTTGGCTGAGCGCACTGTCTGTCTTCTTATCTCCCGCCTCCGCGTGGCGGGCTTAGCCAACCGAGCGACGACGGGGGCGGGGCGACTATCCGGCTCCTCCCCGCCCCCCCCACCGATGACGAAAACGCGGCTGGTGGCGCCGCCGCGGTCTCCGCGCGGCAGTTACTCTTGGGCGGCGGCGCGGGATGGAGGCGTCCGGGACGGTGCGGACGGGGGACGCTCTCCGGGCGGCGGCGATGGGGCGCTGCGGCCGGTCGCTTCTGTGGCTGCTGCTCCTGTGTCTCGGCAGCCCCGCGGCCACGCTGGCCGGCTACATCGAGGTAGGCGTCGGGACCACCACCCCCCCTCTGCCCGAATGGGCTGCTCGAAGCCTTAAGTCCCGAATGGGAGGGCGCGACCATCACCCGCCGGGAAAGGGGGGGGCAGCGAAAGGTCGCTTGCGTTGTGCGCTTCCTCTCTTTGGACGGTCCCATTTGGGGAGTGGGGGGATTTTATATCCTTGAATTATGCGTGTATGTGATTTGCACGGCTGCCCAGGGACGAGGAGACCCTCCCCCCCCCATCATATACTGGCTTTGAGCGAGGGTCGCTGGATGGCAGTGAAACCTGGGTCGTTAAATTGGTCCCGTCGTAGGTCCCGGTCCGAGATGCTTCCCAGGCTCTGCAGAGGCTCGGAGGGGTTTTTTAAAAACTAGGCTTCCCTTTTCTAACACATCCCGCACCCCGGGAGCCCTTTTCCCAGCTGCTCTGCCCCGATTCTGCAGCGTGTCCCCCCCCCCACCTGCAATCCCTTTGCCCTTTGCTTTTAGCAGCCCTCTCGCCTCCTGGAATGCACAGGAGACGCAATCACACTCCAAGGATTGCATAGGTATACAGGCATGTATCAGAAGGCGAATGAACTGCAAAACTCTGCGTGTATATCTATATAGGTGTGTATACATGTGTGTGTATGCATGCGTGTGTGTGTGTGTGTATACATACATACATACATACATACATACATATATATATATATATATATATATATATATATATATATATATATGTACGTATGTACGTATGTATGTATGTATGTATGTATGTATGTATGTATGTATATTTGTTAAGTCAACCTGGATTACCACGAATGGAGGAGGAGATATCACAAATCTCCAATTTTTTGCCTTTCAGCCCAATCTCATGGGCCATCCAGACAGTATAATATAGGCAGACGGCCCAGGTTCAAATCCCAGTAAGGGTATGACTGTCTGACAAGAGCAAATAAGCTCGAAATAGATCTATAACAGCCTCCCTTATTTATAATTATCAGCAAAAATATTAATATATATATATATATATATATATATATATATATATATATATATATATATATATATATAAAAAGCAAAAATATTATATATATATATATATATATATATATATATATATATATACACACACACACACACACACACACACACACACACACACACACACCAGACAATATACACAATATACTCAATAGGAAAACTATATGTATGTAATATATGTATGTATGTATGTATATAATAGGTCTATTATATAGATCTATTATAGATATACATATATATGTAATAGATCTATCTTAGTCTCCCAATGGGCAGTAGAGGGTCTGCTGGCTGCCAGGAAAAAAAAAAGCCTAGAAACTAGTGGATTGTGATTTCACTGAACTAGGGCTGCATAAAAATCTTGGTTTATGTAGGAAGAACCTGGCTAAAGAGAAATATATATGTATGTGTAAATATGTATGTATGTATGTATATGTGTATATGTCTACATATAGTAGATAGAGATAGATATAGACGATACATACAGAGATAGATCCATATGGTTAGGCAAGGGAGTTGCACTTATATATATATATATATATCTCATTTTGCAACGCACTTGCCTCCTGTTTTTTTATATACGCGCACATATCGTTTTAGCCATTGTCTATGCACTGCAGGACGAAGGCCTCTTCCACATGTTTCCAACGAACATGATCGTGACATGTACACACACGTACATCGATATACAATGTGTGTAAATGTACTCGGGAGGTGCCGATTACAAATCTCTTTGTATGTGTATGAGTATGTGTATAGGAGATATATGTACACACACACATTCCTCTTCTCGCTTGGTGGCTTCTCCGTTTGCCTTAAAGCTTCAGCTTTGCACCTTTCGGGTGTCCCCCCCTCCTTCCCCTTCCTCCCACTACAAAGGTGGCTTTATGTCCCCCCTTTTCAGGCAGTTCAAAAGCGTCTGAGCGAAGAAGAAGCAAAAGTCTCCCATTTTGCTCCTTCCTCTTCCCATCCTGCTAATTTTACCAAGTTGTCAGGATGACAGATAAGTGCGAGGAGACAGAGGTGGGGGAGCCTCCCGATGGGTTCCCTGGTGGGATTTCACAGGGTAGTAGTGGTGACGAAGAAAAATGCAATTCAGATGAATGGGATCCTTGTTGAGATGAATTGTCTGGGTTGGACATCTTGGGATGGAGTTGGGGGAGAAGAGAAGTTACCTGTTTCTGTAACGTTCGTAACGTCCTTTCTAACCCAGTCTGAACAATGCTGCAGCATCCATCCTTCTCCCAAATCTCCTTGAAAAAAATGTACTTTTTCACTTCCTTGGAGGGCAGAATATTTGCATTTTATTGATCTGCCAGGACTTCCCCCCCCAACCCCGTTTGCTCTCTGCGTTTACACAAATCTGATCTGTTTATACCTCTCTCTCTTTTTTTTAAACCAAGCGTTTTATATTTAGTCAAAGTTGTTGTAATGATTTAGTAAAATAACCCAGGCCAGATTCAATTACTGGATTGCACTTAAACTACCGCTGTGGCTGTCCAATACAGACCTTGTACGGAACAGCGAGCTGGCTTCTGATTTCGTGGGGTTTTTTCCCCCCCTTCCCTTGGGCCATTTTATAACCGGATTTTGCCTGTGCTTGTGAAAGCACTTTAGGGCTCTCCCTCATTACAATATCCCCGTGGGTCTGTTTTCTTTTGAGATGTATGGAAAAGGCATGGCATCGTGCGCTTTGTCAAGCAAAGGTTGCTGAATGCTGTTTGTTTTGCATAAAGCTTTTTAAATAAGTGGTGGAGAGCTTAATCAGCAAATGCTTAAGGTGGTATATGAAGCATTTGCATTTGCTATCCAGAGATTGGTTACAGAGTTTAATCGCCTGAATCTTTTGTTTTTACCTTGTATGTATGTGCGGACATATTTATGAGGACTGACCTCTGCATTCTTGGCACAGGAACAAGAAATCAGGAGACTGTTCGCAGGGGAAAGCATCTGTTCCATTAACCTGATGTTATCTGGTGAACGGAGCTTGGCTGTTTGCCAGTATCGGCTGCCTATATTTGCATTGGCTTTCAGGTTTCAGATTTACCAGGCAGTATAATTAAGGCATGCCAATAGGGTTACTCTTAACTGAGACGGTGCTTGGCCTCCCTTAAATCTGCCTTAAAGCTTATGGAGGACAATCCTGTCTGGTTAAAATGGCTTTCAGCCCCAAACTGCGTAGGGTTAAAGAAGTAGCAGCCGTCTTAATTCTCAAAATGAAACACCTCTCTTAAAATGGAAGCTCTTGCTATTAACAGTTCTCCAGAGCGTGTAGAAATAACTTTCCAAGGATGTGTCCCTCCTCACACCGTGCAGAGCTCATTCTTCATGCCATGCTCGAAATATTCTCGGGAGGTCCTGCTTATGATGATCGCCTTACTCAATAGATCTCTGTGGAATCTTTGAATTGAAGATAGGCCCCTCTTCCCGTTTCGTTCTTGGCCATCCTGTGGCACGATGCCCATCCTTATAATTTTAGGACGATGGATTTTTCTTTCCTTTTCTGCAACTTGGCTGGAGAAGGGTTTGGTTTTCCCAGCATTTGTTTGCAACATGGTGGTGGTGATTCGGTGGTCGTTTGAAGATCACTCTCAAAACATTGTCCAGCCTGGTTGATAATGCTGCACGATGAGAACGGGATTCAGGATTCTAGCAAAAGCCCCTATCGGATTGCTTGGCACGGGTAACGTGCCAGTGGGGAGCTGTCATGCTACTTCCTGATGGGGGAGATTAAATCTCTGCACCTGTTAAAACCTTCCAGTGGTATGGCATTTCCCCTCTTTGAGCAAACGCAAACTCAGCTGTGCATATCCTGTCTGGATGCCGTCTCTCGCGATTATGAACTGATGGCATGAACTCTTATTTCCTTCCTGGCTAGCTTTGATTTAGAAAGAAACTAAAGCTGAGATTACTTTCCTAGGATTTAATAAAGGGGTGCTGTATTTTTCTCGCCATTAGATTCACTGGTTTGGCATAAGTACGTTACGTAGATTTTTCACCTGGTATTTTCCACTAAGAAGTCTCTGAGAGCAAGTCGGGCATTAATCTGTTTAACGCTAACACGTCTGTTCCTACTTCATCCTCTGTCTGAAAGCACATGTATGTGAAGCTTAATCCCGCATAAATATTCATAGCGGACGTTCCTGGTTTTGCTGCTTTGTTTATGAATATTCATAACAATTCCCTCTTTTTTATTAGAAAGTTTGTTTCAGGTGCAATACCTCAGCACGGTTTATGAGGCCTTATTGCATTTATGGTATTTATATCCTGTTTTCTTAGCCTTCTAAGCCTGACAGCCTTAGAACAGGATATATATATTTTTTCTCCTCCTCACGATTGACTTTTGAAACATTTTTGTAAAATATAGTAGACTGAGCTGAGTTTTGTGGCCAATTGAGATTCAGATGGGAACTTTTTGGTGACACCTGGATCCTTTGATCACCGTAAGCAGTTTTTAAAACGCGATAATAGAGAGCTAGGATGCAGTAAAATGAAATATTACTTATATTTAAAAAGAAACACACACTTTGAATTAGACTGCAGCTCTAAATCACCCTGGGCAAAACATTGATAAAAATAAATAAAAATTTGGCCAGCTCGCTAAACCTGTTGAAGGCAATGGATATGGGGTAAAGTCTTCCATGAAATCAAATTGAATTTCTTTTAGTTTGTTCAGGAAGGGGGCTGCGCCATTTTTTCCAGAGTTTCTGGGCTATAATTCACAGGTACCTGCCAGTTGGCTTTGCTAGTTGTGGGGGCTTATAGGAGATGTATATCAGCAGCAAGCAGCAACACGATAAACCTTATCTCTGCTTCCTTCTGCATTGGTGCTGCCCCAGAAAAATATTCTCTGTTGCAAACTGAAATACAAGAACAGATCAAATGAACCCAACTGGATGTTTACCAGCTGGGCTATTAATGCAGTTTAAAGCTGTCATGGAATGGAGATTAAGCTCCCTTGAGACAGATCATTTATACTTGGGAGTGCTTTGAGGAGGTTAAATTCAAATTATTGACCAAGAGTTGCTGTTTTTATTTAGGAGCGGGTTGTTTTCTGTCTGTGGTTTACCCAATGGCCTGCCTCGTTTTAATGGAATACTTGTGTCCTAAAAATCTGCAAGATGGCATCCCAGCAAAAAGAAGAGAGTCCAAATTAGGGATATCAGTTTGGGTATCATTTATGTGTAGAAGTTGTTGACCTTGACAGCACCATGCCTAGCTCTTCCCTTGTAGTTACACGTTTCCAGTATGAGCAAGCTGATTCTATTGACTTCTGAACAATGGGATGATTCTGCTGGCACACAATGGTCATAGTTGGGAGGGAGATTCAAGCAATGAATTAGCTTGGACTCGCTATGTAAACATGAGTCTGATCTCTTCCCCCCTCCTCTCCCCCCAAAATGCCTTTGAGCGTTATGTGGCTTTTCCTAGATGAAAACTGCCAGTTTGGGGAGATTCCTGTACTATAGGCAGAGCATAATAAAGTACAGGTAGTTCTCGTCTTACAACAGTTGGCTTAGTTGACTGTTCCAACTTACAATGGCACTGAAAAAAGTGACTTCTGAATGTTGTGGCCCGTTAGCGGCCTGTGCGGATTGTAGCTGATTCTGACAGCGAGGAAGCTGGTGTGATGTTGCACCAGCAGTTTGTGCAGCTGGCACTTGAGTCAGACAATGAGGAGGCTGGAGAAGATGTGGTGCCAGAGGCAGGGATTCAGCCAGGGCCTTCAGAACCACCAGAAGTTCCTTTAAGTGAAGAGGACGAAGAGGAGGAGTGCAGAGCGGCCAAAAGTCAGGAGTGGCTCCTCAGGAGGACGTCCCCTCGAGAGTAAGGCTTGGGGCTAATTGGCCACTCTCTTAGCCTATTTAAGGAGGAACGCCGACTGAAGCAAGTTGTAGGGAACAACTTTAGTTCACTCTACTTCGCGTGTGGATTCTCTTCAAAATTGCTTCTGGGCTTTCTGCCAACCTTAGTAAGATTGTGATTACTTTATCTTTGGTTTCTTGTAGGCTGTTAAGAAAGTTTATTAACAGCCTTTCTTTTGAAAAAGACTGAGTTATTTTAGTAAATTAAGTTTTGTACAAACTTTGTGTGTGCTGTGTTCTTTTGGATCTGTAGCTGGGTCAGAACACTGACCTATTTTTCATACTCATGCTCACATGCCTCTTCGCATGCGCAGAACCTTCTGATGTTCCGACGGGTGGGAGGAGCCTCCCACTGCCGCCGCTACCAGTTCGGTGAGCTGGATAGAACCGGAGGGATTTCACCGCTGCCACGGTCACCTGATCAAAATTCAGATGCTTGTCAACTGACTCCTATTTATGACAGTTGCAGTGTCCCAGAGTTACGTGATCGCCTTTTGCGACCTTCTGACCAGGAAAGTCAACGGGGAAGCCAAGTTCGTTTAACAACCGTGTTACTAATTTAACATCTACAGTGATTCGCTTAACAACTGTAGGTAAAAAGATCATAAAATGGGGGCAGAGCTCACTTAACAAATGTCTCACTTAGCAATATAAATTTGGGGCTCAATGGTGGTCGTAAATTGACTACCTATAGCTAGTTTGAACTCTGCACGTGTAGGTCTGGTCATTCATTCCTGACAGTATCCTTTAGAGTTATATCTTAGCTTTAATGGAAATTGTTGTTAATTATTACAGTTTTTTTAAAAAAATCCTACCAGTTGGGTTAACAGTGTGTTAGCATGATGGCCATATTAGCCTCCTGGTGAGATGTTGCTTTTTTGAAAGATGCTTTTGAAAGATAGCCACAGCGGAAGATGGATGGTCCATCAAAAATGCAACGTGTAATTTTAATTGGGCCTTCCAAATCAGAAATTTCAATTTGTTTATGGCCCTTAGCCGCCTGCTTTAAGCATTCAACCTCTTTTATAACACACAGCTCATTATATTCAATTGCCTAATAAGTTTTGAGCCAGTAACTTTACCCTTGAAGTATTACAAGTGACGTACAGCTCTTGCGTATCGCTTCGTTAGTTCCTGTTTCACGGCATGCATTTAGGTTTAGTCGGTTCCCATTCTTAAGAAACTCTCTTTCTGCTTCCTCTTATCCTCACTGCATCTTTCTTGGGTTCGTGATCCAGAATGGTCCCAGGCAGCTCTCCTAAAACATATATTTTTTCTTACTTGTCTGTTTTCCTGCACCTCATTTGAGTTTCCATGGCATTATAAAATGTAAGCCAGTCTGCAGGTCCCTCATTGCTTCAGTACTTGCCTTATCCGAAACCGTAAATTGTTTGAATTTTTAACCAAGAGCCTCGGGTTTTCACCAATGAAAGCTTGAGTTAGGACCAAGGCCAACATTTTCTGGTGCTCCGCTCCAGTCTTCAGAAGTTTTAGAAAAAAGTTGAAACAAACAACCCTTTATTTAAGTGGTGAATAATATTAACACAAACTGGTTCAGTTCCTCAACAGGCTTTTAATTGTTTTAATTGAACATCTACAACCTGGTTTTGATACAGCTGTGACGCAAGAGGTTACCGACATAAAATGCCTTCTTGATTTGTTCCCTACTTCTTCGCGTCGTTGCAAGGGAACGTTTCGTTGCGAAGAAGGCTGGTGTTGCATTCTTTAAGGAATTAGTTTATTTATTTTATTTATTTATTATTCAAATTTATATACCGCCCTACTCCCAAAAGGGACTCAGGGTGGTGAATAGCCAAAATAAAATACAATAACATTATAAAAGTTAAAAGTTATTTAAAGTAGATTAAATAATTTAGGTTTAGAAATGAAAATTTAAAACATCCAATTATATAAAACATTTTAAAACCCAGTTTAAAAGGGGAGACTTAGGCCAGACCAGCCTGTTGGAATAAAAACGTTTTTAGGGCGTGGTGGAAGGTGCGTAGTGAAGAAATATTCTTCATATTTTGGTGTCTTATTACAAAGTGACATTGTATTGTAAGATCATAGTGGGAGATAGGAGTAACTAAGAAGTTAAATGCCCCAACATCACAATGAACATTATTACAGCTGCTGAGATGTTCCATTACTTACCTGATGAAATCTCTCTCTCTCTCTGTCACTGTCTCTCTCCCCCACTCCCTCTCCCTCACTTTCCCTCTCCCTCACTTTCTTCCTTTTCCTCTTCCTCTCCCGCTCTCCCTCCCCCTCCTGCTCTCTCTTTCTCTTTTTCCTTCCTTCTTTCCTTCCTTCCTTCCTCTTCCTTTCTTCCTCTTCCTTCCTTTTCCTCCCTCCCTTCCTTCCTTCCTTCCTTCCTTCCTTCCTTCCTTCCTTTCTCTTTCTCTTTCTTTCCCACTCTCTCTCTCTCTCTCTCTCTCTCTCTCTCTCTCGTTGGAAGAAATGTCCATCTGGCTTCAGTTCCAAGTGGGAAGCCAGCCTTCCTTCCTTCCTTCCTTCCTTCCTTCCTTCCTTCCTTCCTTCCTTCCTCCCTCCCTCCCTCCCTCCCTCCCTCCCTCTCTCCCTCCCTCTTGTTGGAAGAAATGTCCATCTGGCTTCAGTTCCAAGTGGGAAGCCTCCTTCCCTCCCTCCCTCGCTTTCTCCCTCTCTCTCTCTCTCTCTCTCTCTCTCTCTCTCTCTCACACACACACACACACACACACACACACACACACACACACACACACACACATGCACATTTGATTCTAAACAGTACTACCCAGGATTGTCAAATCATTTTCAGTTTGGGCAACAGCCTACCCTTTTTCTGAGGCCCTCGCAATCTTCTTTGTGGTCTTTTGTCTCTTCAGCTTTGGGCTGAAGTACAGTCTGGGAGCTAATTCCTTTCCACCAGATTTGCTCACACCTCCGAAGCCGCTGCGTGCCTCCCCTCACCATCCCGCTGTTGCAGCCGTCAAGTTTATTTTTCTGCCCGTCATTGTTTCTCCTGTGCCCTGCTTAGCGTTTGCAGAGCCAGACCCTGTTGAGTTGCCAGCTTGGCTGAGCTCGGAGCGAGATTCTACGAGCCAAAAATGATTAGACGAAAAATCCTCCATAACAGTTTCCCTTCCCCGCGCCCCCCCCCCCATTTCTCGTACAAGTTGTGAAGGTTTATCCTTCACATAGGAATCAGAGGTGGCCCATCCTATCAACCTCCTTCGACCTGGTGTTTACCAGATACAACCGATTAGGGCAGTGTTTCTCAACCTTGGAAGCTTGAAGATGGGTGGACTTCAACTCCCAGAATCCCCCAGCCAGCAGCGCTGGCTGGGGGATTCTGGGAGTTGAAGTCCACCCATCTTCAAGCTTCCAAGGTTGAGAAACATTGGATTATAATAAGGGTGTCCAACCTTGGCAAGACCTGTGGACTTGAACTTCCTGATGGCTGACTGAGGAATTCTGGGAGTTGAAGTCCATGAGTCTTAAAAGTTGTTAAATCTGGACACCTCTGGATTAGAGTGTTTTTTTTCCTCGATCTTTTCAAGCTGTTTGGAAGTGTAGAAGTTGGAGTTTAGTGTAACACAGCCAGATGTCTTGTTTGCGCTTGAATTTGCATGGGTTTATATTGATGTGGACAGAAGTGAGCATTTGAATCTATTTGTATTCAGGTAAATCCTTAATTTACAACAAGAATTGAGCCCGCAATTTCGGTCCTAAATCATTACAGTCCTAAAGTAATGACTGTCTTATTTTACAGTCTTTTGGGGGAGTGTTTGTTAAATGAACCCATTATGCATCATGGACCATTTAAGGAAGCATGATATATGTATTAAACTGAATCGTTCACATTGCAAAGTAATATGGCGAATTAGATGGTTTATTAAAGCAGGAAAACCAATTCTATGGTTTTGTCAAAATGATCCATAGTCCTGAATATATTCACCAGCAGTGACTGACCCAGACAGCTTTTACCTTTAGTTTTTGGATCCCTGAGTAAAACAATATTACTTGCTCCAAGTTGTTCGTCATAGGAATGATTTTCCACATTGTGTGTAGAAAAGCATGTCAGATTTGTGAATTATTATCATTTTCGTTTGTTACCCAGTGGTGAGATTATGCATCGTGATATGCCACATAATACAATTGGTTAGGTTTTGGTTTAGCATTGCTAATGCATACCCAACCACTATGGTATGTATATAAACCAGGTTTTTGGATGGCTTAGACCAGGGGTGTCAAACTCAATTTCATTGAGGGCTCTATCAGGGTTATGTTTGACCTTGGGGGGGGGTGGGGGGCATGGTTGGGTGGGGGGACGTGGCCAACTTGACATAACTCGTGGCGGGGGCGCCTGTGGCACCCGAAGTGCTTTGCTCGTGAAAATGGACTCCTGAGTTCCATTTTCAGCTGCGCTGGCAGTGGTGGAATTCAATTTTTTTTCCTACCGGTTCTGTGGGTGTGGCTTGATGGGTGTGGCAGGGGAAGGATACTGCAAAATCTCCATTTCCACCCCACTCCAGGGGAAGGATCCTGCAAAATCTCCATTCTCACCCCACTCTGGGGCTAGCCAAAGTAGTTTGGTTCTCCAAACTACTCAAAATTTTCGCTACCGGTTCTCCAGAACCTGCTGAATAGGACCCCCACGCGACGGCCTCCTGCAGCCCTCTGCCAACGAAAACTGAGCTCAGGCAGGTGCATGCGGCCCTCCCCAGCTCTGTTTTCGCTGACAGAAGCACCGCGGGCAAGTCCGTCGCTGTTTCCAGGGCGGCCCCACAGGCCAGATCTAAGTACCCCGTAGGCTGAATCAGGTCCCCGGGCTTTGAGTTTGGACAGCCCTGGCTTAGTCTAACTGGAATGCGGACTCCAAACGATTCACATTTGTAGGAAATGCTACACTTTTGAACATTGTTGATCGCTAGCGGTAGTTGCTCACTGCTGTGGCGGTTCTAATAAGAACTGTTGCCGTCTAACAATTTTTTGTCTAGAGAGATCAAGGGAGAAAAGATTGTATGCCACATTTTCCCCCCTGACTTGGCCTGGAGAGGAAATGGGAGGAGTAAAAGTTGAGTAAAACAGGATTGCTCTGATTTACAAAGAAAACCCACAAAGCTTCCTCTGTTGAGGGCAAAACATTAACCAGGCAGCTTAGCGGCTTCTCTTCCTTTCTGAAGCAATGTCTGCAGTCCCAATACAAAATGCTCAGTTTTTCTCATCGTTGGCTACGTCCGGTTCTGTGATTTTGTGCCTGTGTGTTTCATTATTATTTGGTTTCGCTGATTGACATCTTCTCAGGCCGCTTGCTATAGTGCTTGGTTTATAATGAAGTCGTTCCATCCGATCCTTACAGCATCGCTGGGGATAACAGAACTGCAGAGAGCAAAATTTAGGTTAGACGCCATTGCCAGAGTGTGTTCAGACCCCCATTTAAAAATTACGAGGTTTTCTGCACTGGGAAATAGAGATCTTGAACAGGAGATGAATGGCTGGTCCTCACCGATTGATGTCTGCATGGCCCCCAAAACAATTAGAGGCACTCCTCGTGTAAACAGAGCTATTTCAAAACCCTATTCATCAAGTATTTAACCAACATTTGACACCATTGTCCAATAGAAATGGGCAACTGTGGTGATTTACCTCAGGGCATTTCATTAACACATTTCTGTGGCCAAGTCCCATTTCCCTTAGGGAATTAGAAATTTGGTTATTTACAACCCACCGTGATTTTTTGCAAAATTCCTGTGAAATGAAATGAGAGTGGGGCAGTTAATTACGCCCAAATCTTTACCTCAGATATAAAAAAAGGTCATTGTTTTATTTTTTTAAAAAATAATTTTTATTAAACAGTTTTATCTTTAAAAACAACATAGAAAGCAACCACAAATACATCAGAACAAAACAAAACACAGCAAACAATACATACCGTCTAAAGTCATTTTACCGCGTTCTGTATCGGCATATGTATTTTGCTCTTGTGGTTCTCTATTCTACCATATCTATTTACTTCTCAATAATAGTATAATAACGTTACATCATCATGTATATTAACACATATAGTCGTATTCATTATTCTTGTCTACCCGGCTTATGTTCATTTATATTTAAATCTCTTTGTTTAATATTGTTCAATTACTCCAATTTAGGTTTCATCAGTACTAAGTTAAACATTTCCTGTTTTGGTTTCTATTTGTAAGAGTCATTGTTTTATTAACTTCCTTCCACCCAGGGGTGGTTCGGACCGGATCGCCCGATCCGGTAGTGATGGCGGCAGATGGTTCGGAGAACGAGTAGCAAAAATTCCTGCCCCCCCCAATGCCCAGCTGAGTCGCGCGATCATCAGAGGCTCCTAGTAACAAATTTTAGATTTCACCACTGCTTCCACCTGAGAACTTTTTTTTAAAAAAATAAAAATGGTGGTGTAACCACGGCATTCCAGGTAATAGTCCTTGATGGTGCTATTGATACATGTTGAATCATACTTGATATTAAAATTACTGTATTTTCCTGTGTATAAGACTACTTTCTAACACACAAAAATCTTCTCAAAAGTCGGGGGTCGTCTTATACGCCAGGTCTCATTCTCCTGTAACCAGGCAGACCAGCCCATAAGGCTCTGACGAACCTTAAATGGCTCTGAGGAGGGTCGTCTTATACGCCCAGTCGTCTTATACGCCGGAAAATATGGTAAATGTTTCAGGACTTCAGTAGAATCTATAAATATAGGAAGCCAAAAGTCATGTCTTGCCATACCTACTTTTTGTTCTGATATTCCTAGAAAGAATGTTCTGAATTTGCTTTAAAACCTTGCTAGCAATAGCAATAGCACTTAAACAGGTAGTCCTCAGTTTACAACCACAATTGAGCCCAAAATTAATGTTGCTAAGTGAGAAATTTGTTAACTTTTGCTCCCATTTTACTTAACAAATACGACTTTCATTGCCGTATTTGATAAGTAAATCACTGCAGTTGTTAAATTAGTATCATGTCGGTTAAGTGAATTTGGTGTCCCTTTGACTTTGCAGCAGTCAGGAGTTTGTAAAAGGGGGAAATCACATGATCCTGGGACACGGCAACAGTCATAAACGTGAGTTGATTATCAAGCATCTGAATGTAAATCAGGTGACTGTATTGTTGCTGCGATGGTCATAAGTGTGAAAAATTGTCATAGCTTACTTTTTTCAGTGCTGTTGTAACTTTGAACAGTCACTTAGAAAACTGTTGTAAGTCGAGGACTATTTGTTACTGCTTCACAGTGCTTTACAGCAGGGGTCCCCATCCCCCATGGACCAGCGCTGGGCCACAGCATGCCAGAAACGTGGCCACACAAACGAGCAAAGCCCCATCTCACAGGATGCAGGCAGCACACAGACTCCCACCCCCTCTGGTCCACGGAAAAACCTCTCCACGGAATCTGGTGCCCAAAAGATTGGGGGGGGGGGAGAGAGGCTGCTGCTTTACAGTCTTCTCTTAAGTGATTTAATGAATCAGCCTCTTGCTCTCAACAATCTGGGTCCTTATTTTACCGACCTCGGAAGGATGGAAAGCTGAGTCAATCTTGAGCCGGTCAGGATCAAACTTCTGGCTGTGGGCAGAGTTACCCTGCAATAGAGCATTCTAACCCCTGCGCCACCAGGAAGGAGAATGAGAAAGGGAATAAGAGAGGAGGGAGGGAGGGGAAGGAAGGAAGGAAGAAAAGTGGGAAAGAAAAGGGAGGGAGGAAGGAACAAACGACAATAACACTTAGACGAGGGGTTAGCAATCTGTGGCTCTGGAGCCACATGTGGCTCTTTTACCCTCTGCTGCGGCTCCGTCACTCAAAATATGCGTCACAACTACCAATGTACAACACCCGCCGGCATGCGATTTATTGAACTTTTCAACCCCTGGTATTCCAACCATGGATAAAACCAAGAAAAGAAAAGTTTCAGAAGAAAACAGAACGTTTAATTAAACTATATATGCTAGTTTTGTGGCCGCTCAAGAAATAGTCAGGCACGGGAAGGGTTTTGTGGCTCCCGGTGTTTTCTTTTCTGTGGGAAACGAGTCCAAATGGCTCTTTGAGTGTTGAAGGTATCAGACCCCTGACTTAGAGCTGTGTACCGCTTTAAAGTGCTTTATAGCCCTCTCTAAGCGGTTGATAGAGTCTACATTACCCGCAACAATCTGGGTCTTCATTTCTTCATTGAACTCCTGGCTGTGGGCAGAGTTAGCCTACAGTACTGCATTCTAATCACCGTGCCACCGCGGCTCCTAATGCAACAACATCCAAACAGCTACAGCAATAGCACTTGCACTTAAACTTACATACCGCTTCACAGCGCTTCCCTAAGCGGTTTACAGAGTCAGCCTCTTGCCCCCAACGATCTGGGTCCTCATTCTACCGACCTCGGAAGGATGGAAGGCTGAGTCAACCTTGAGGCGGTCAGGATCGAACTCCTGGCCGTGGGCAGAGTTAGCCTTGCAATACTGCCTGCTAACCCCTGCGCCACTACATCTCTTGGTATGTCACTCTGTGTCTGCAGTGAATGATTTTACAGAGCTCTATTATATTGTATTTGTCATAGCCAAAGTAAACATTCACATTTAAGCCCATAACTTGTTGCCAGGGCTTTAACTCCTGTTATTTTTAAATGTCTGAGCATGGGAAACACACATCTTTTGATCCAGTGTGGTCAAGTGTAAATATATCAGCATTGAAATTTGTTTGATATACTAGTCGTCCTCGGCTTAAAATCATTTGTTCAGCCACCGTTCAAAACCACAACAGCATTGGAAAAGTTGCCTTCAAACTTACAAACTTCATCACATTCCCATAGTCACGTGATCAAAATTTGGCTGCTTGGCAATCGGCACGTACAATCGGCAGGTCCTTGACTTACAACAGTTCATTTAGTGACTGTTGGAACAGAAAAAAAGTGACTTATGACTCATTTTTCACACCATTTTTATGACCGTTGCAGCATCCCTGGGGTCATTTGATCAAAATTCAGATGCTTGGCAGTGGGTTCATATTAACGACGGTCACAGCGTCCCCTTTTGTGACCTGACAAGCCAAGCCAATGGGGAAGCCAGATTCATGTAACAACCGTGTTTCTAACTTAACAGCTTCAGTGATTCACTTAACGACGGTGGCCAAGAAAGGTTGTAAAATGGGGCAAGGCTCACTTAGCCAATTTCTCACTTAGCGACATAAATTTTGGGCTCTCTTGTGGTCGTAAGTCGAGGACTACCTGTATTTACAGTGGTTCCATTGTCCTGGGGTCATGCGATCGCCACTGACCGCATTCCCAGCCAGCTTCTGACCAAATCAATGGAAGGCTGATCCACTTAATGACCAAGGGATTCATTTAACAACTACAGTGATTCACCTAACAATCAAAAAGGCCCAAAAGGTTGTAAAATTGGGTGCGACTCACTTAATAACCGCTTTGCAAAGTAATGGAAATTCTGGTCCTGTTTGTGCTCCTATCTGTCTTTGGGGATAGGATGGAATTCAGTTCCAGCTGCTCTGTTTTATCTTATTGGCATCCATGCAGATTTTTCTCAGTTGTTCCATATGTAAAATAATGAGTGTTAGGGTCAGAGTTCCAAGTAACAGACTTAACTTAACACCATCTGAGCCCTGGGTGTTCCTCAAAGTACAGATTTATTAGGCATGTCATCTGGGGAAAACCCGACTGAAGGTCCCACGGTTTTCCCCACCCAAATTAAAAGTCAAAATTCTTTCCCCCCCAATCCACATGTCTGTCACATGGTCCAATCCGGTCACAGCCCCAACCCCAGTTGGTTTCTGTCCAGGCCTCCCCAGCACCTGGTGAGAACATTCTTGGTTCCTGGGAAAAAGAATTTTATTTTGGCTACAAGCCCCCAGCTATCTCTATTCTCTGGAATGAACTGCCCCCAGAATTACGTAAGATCATTGACCTCCGTGTATTCCGCTGTGCCCTCAAAACCTTTTTGTTCCGCCAGGCCGGGCTATCGATGTGAAGATTTTTAAGTTGGTTTTAATCTGGGATTTTTAAATTTGGGGTTTTATATTGAGCCAAATTATTTAATATTTTTAATTTTTAAATTGTTGTTTGTCTTGTGCTTTTAATTAGGCTGTGCACCGCCCCGAGTCCTTTGGGAGAGGGGCAGTATAGAAATATTATTATTATTATTATTATTATTATTATTATTATTATTATTATTATTATTATTATTATTATTATTATTATTATTTAATCTGTAATGAGATTCACAGTCTTTGAGGCTGGTTAATAGCTCAGCAGCTCGAGTCCTAACCAAGGACCTAGGAACTGTTAAGATATCGTCGGAGGATGTAAGCTGTTCCGAGTAAGGTGGTTTTTTGTAGAGTCAAAATGTTCAAGTCCGGTAAATTTAGAATTTCTAAATAGCGGGGTAGCCCTTTGGGTATTGCTCCAAGGGCTCCAATTACAATCGGAACAACACATGATTTCTTTTTCCATAGTCGCTCAACTTCGATTTGCAAGTCCCGGTACTTTGTGATTTTTTCTTGCTGCTTATCTTCAATCCGTGCATCACCAGGTATTGCAATGTCAATGAACCATACTTTTTTCTTTTCAACTACCTTTATGTCAGGTGTGTTGTGGACCAAGTGCCTGTCAGTCTGAATCCTAAAGTTCCACAAGATCTTGAGTTTCTCATTCTCTAGAACTTTCTCAACCTGATGTTCCCAGTGGTTTTTGCTGTACTCAAATCCAAACTTCTGGCACAATTTCCAGTGAATTATTATTATTATTATTATTATTATTATTATTATTATTATTATTATTATTATTATTATTATTATTATTAGTCCCCCCCTCCCGTTCTCACAGATGTAGCCAGTGTAGCTTTGGCGGTCCTGAAGAAGTTCCAAAATGGCTTCAGGGTTGACAGTGAGCCTCCTTATGCTTACACAGGTAGTCCTCAACTTAATGACTGCAATTGAGCCTAAATTAAGTGAATTTTGCCCCATTTTACGATTTTTTTTCTTGCCCCCCAATGTTAAGTGAATCACTGCATTTGCTAGGTTAGGAACGTGGTTGTTAAATAAATCCGTAAAAGGGGGGATCACATTCTGGGACACAGCAGCTCTTATAAGTACCTGTCAGTTGCCAAGCGATGGAATTTTGATCAGATGACGGGGGGAATGCTGCAGTGTCATAAGTGTGAAAAACGGTCACAAATCACTTTTTCAGTGTCATTGTAACTTTGAAGAGTCATTAAATAAATTGTTGTAAGTTGAGCACTACTGTACTGCTCCAGTTTTAAACTGGAAAAAACCCACTCATTTTACCACCAGATCGTTTGGCAGTTTTTGAAACGTGGTCCAGAAATGCTAGCGTTTCTCACCACGCCAGTCAATGTTTTCTGGACCTAATGGAGTTGGAATCCACTCGTTGGCTCATTTCTTGGGTTTCTTTCGGATGGGGAAAAAAAAGATACTAGCCACATCGCATTTTTTACAAAATAAAATCCATTTTTAAAAAAACCTTTTGTATTGTAGCCTTAAGGGGACAGGTGGTGTCCCCTTAAGGCTACACCTTAAGGAATGGGAAGGAATGGCAGGTTGTAAGGTTGAAGCATGTTTGTTGATTCTGGCTTGACCAAGGTAGAGGAGGATATACATAAATTTAGGCTCTAGCAAAAATTGCTTCTAAAATTGTCTGGCCAGCAAGTGTCCTTCATGGGGGATAAATGGAGGTTTCGATGTCCCTGCTTTGCCATGGAAATTCCTCATTATGTGCCAAAGAGCCTCTTTGAATCTAAAAGCCCTACTTAGTTCTAATAAATGGGAAGAAGATCATCAGTCTAAAACAGGGGTGGGGAACTATGGCCCTTTGATGATTTGTGGACTTCAACTTCCAGAATTCCTGAGCCAGCTGAGACTTTCTTGCAATCTATAAGTGTCTTCAGCCAGATCAGTTGGGAAAGTCTTTATGCTCAGGACCATCTCTACACCACAGCTAGGGAAGTCGGTTGACAGAACTCAGGGATGTCAAACTCGATTTCATTGAGGGACGCATGAGGGTTGTGTTTGACCTTGAGTGGTGAGGGGGGAGGTCATGGCCAGCTTGACTTCACTTATGTCGGGGTGCCTGTGGGGTGCCCGAGCGCTCTGCCAGCGAAAATGGGTTCCCGGGTTCCGTTTTTGGCTGTGATAACTTCCTGCAACCCTCTGCCAGCAAAAATGGAGCTCGGGAGGACCTCCCACAACCCTCGCGAGCTCCGTTTTCAGCTGCAGCAGCCTACAACCCCTCGGCAGTGAAAATGGAGCTCGGGAGGGCCACCTGTGGCCCTCCCGAGCTCCGTTTACACTGGCAGAGGCACTGCGGGCCACTCCTTCGCTCTTTCCAGGGCAGCCCTGCGGGTCAAATCTGGCCCCCGAGCCTTGAGTTTGACACCCTTGACATAATTTCTCAGAAGTTGTATCTATATCTATATCTATATCTATATCTATATCTATATCTATATCTATATCTATATCTATATCTATATCTATATCTATATGTCTGTCTGTCTGTCTGTCTGTCTGTCTTTTCTGAGGTTTTTGCGGGTATTTGCATGTAGGTCTTCAATTATTTGGGTTTTCTCCCGCTTAAAATTGGAAGTACCTTGGCGACGTTTCAACGAAGTCTCATTCATCATCTTCAGGCTGGTGTCTTCGGCCTTGTGCTTCTAGGAGCACAAGGCCGAAGTGCTTCTAGGAGCACAAGGCTGAAGACACCAGCCTGAAGATGACGAATGAGACTTCGTAGAAACGTTGCCAAGGTACTTCCAATTTTACGCGGGAGAAAACCCGAATAACCAAAGACCTACATCCCTCTCCCCCCCCTCTCTATATACATACATACATACATACATACATACATACATACATGCATGGAGAGGATGACCAAAATTAGCATTAAAATGGGACAATAAGGATTCCTTGTGAGCAAAAACTAGGCCAGCAGCAGGAAACGGTAGTCAGTCTGCTCTGATAATTGGGAATTACCATCAGAAAACGAGGCTGGCTGACCTGTATTTTTGCCAGCAAGCAAGGAAAAAGTTGAGGTTTTTTTCACTTTTACTGACATCATTAACAGGCTTGAAAAGAAGGACACAAGGATATTGAATGGTACAGCTTGCCATGCTACGTCCTGCTAATGCTAGTTAAGAGTTTCTACACACCAGTGTTTCTCCTCCTCGGAAACTTTAAGCTGTGTGGATTTCAACACCCAGAATTCCCCAGAGAGCCATGGTCCCTGGAGAATTCTGGGAGTTGACACTCACCTTTAAGCTGCCAAGATTGAGAAACACTGCAGGAGGAATAATACAATATATTGTGACCCAGAGGAACAAAATGTTTTCAAGAATGGGTTTGCACACATTATTTCTATCATAGACTATTGCCGTGATGGCGAACCTATGGCGGTGTGCCGGAGGTGGCATGCAGAGCCCTCTTTGTGGGCACATGCGCCATTGCCAGCTGCCGTTCCGGGTTCCGTCATGCGCGTGTGCATCAGACAGCTGGTCCAATGTGCATGCGCACCGCCCAGCTGCTCTCTTCCTGGTGGCCAGCTGGTCTTTGTGCAAAGACCAGCTGGCCGGAGCACATGCGTGCGCCGGAACCCGGAAGAGAGCAGCTGGCTGGTGCCCATATGTGCTGGACCAGCTGCTCTCTTCTGGGCTCCAGCGCTCCAGTTTTGGCACTCAGTGCCGAAAAGATTAACCATCACTGCTCTATTGCATTAAGCCACAGTTGGGGCCTACATGTTGAAATACAGTTTAGAAGCCAAAGCGAATAAGCTTACGCAACAAGCAATCCACACTGAGGCTTAAATAATATGTAAATCCAGTTTATTGTGCCTTGGTTTAAAGAGTATGGTTTAGCACAACATAGGAATCTAAACATAATACTATATTTCTACATGGATAAGGATTATCTCTGTTTTTCCAGAGAGTTTATGCTAGCGTTGAGCACTCTATAGTTAAAGGGTGTAATGATTACATAAATTACTAAGTCCATTTTATTGCACAACTGCTTTGAAATGATCACACAAGTGTTTACTGAAGACTCTTAAACTGTTTTTCAAGCAACCAAACAAAACCAGCACAGCTCGTAAAAATGAACTGCCTTTTGCCAAGATTGAGTAAATTCCTTAATTTTGTAATGTCGCCAAGCAGTTTTCAAAGGAAAAATTGACATTAGTCTTTGGAGACTATTCTTTTAAGTATCACAACAAACCTAACAGCTTTAGATGGAGCTTCTGATTACATAATTCAAAGAGTTGTTTCTGGATTAGCTGTTTAATGTCAAAAATAAAACAATGTCCTTAAACTTTTAAGACTTGTTTTGCCCAAGTCCTGGAGCTGATGAATTCATTTGTGTTGAGGAAGAAGAATCTGTTGAACAACAATTCTCCCTACTTAATGACATGATAACATGATTAAAAGCCTATTATAACTACCCTGTTTCCCCCAAAATAAGACATCCCCTGATAATAAGCCCAATCGGGCTTTTGAGCGCATGGCAATAAGGCCAAGCGCTTATTTCAGGGTTCAAAAAAATATAAGGCAGGGTCTTATTTTCAGGGAAACACGGTATGTCTAAATAGTTAGAATATGCTAAATTAGATGTTCAGCCATATAAGGAGGCTTGGAGGACTGCAGTGAGAGTTCATTCTGGCATCTATAGGTTCATTTTGGCGTCACAATTTTATAGATCTGAAATTACGCTTAATTCGAAACAGATGATTATTTTGTGTTCTATGAACATCTGCCTCTTTTTAGTGACCAATTGATGGAATTGGACAACTTAATTGACGGGGAATCACTGCTCAGAAGCCACATGACAAGAGTTTTATTTAAGGCTCTGTCTTGAACAAAAATGATTTCGCATACTAATTTTTGTCTCTGGAAAGGCTCTTCCTTTTTGTAGACGATTGTGCTTGCTCTTTTGAAAGTTTCAAGGCCTCTGTCTGGAACAGGACAATAAAAGTGAAAATGGTTCACTTCTCTGGCTTGTTTCTGTGTTTTCTACTGGAATTTAATTTTGTGAGATGTTCAACACACGTAGAGTTTGTTCAATGGCTTGTAAATCAGCAAAACAGTATGAACCTATACCAGGAATAGGGTAAGTGGAGATGAATTTTACTGAGGGCTCATTTTAGTATCCTTGTTTCCTATATGTTCACATTCTCACGGACACCATTTCTAAATGAAAGAATTTAGTCCTGAAATATGAAATATCCAATGGTGGAATTGAAATTTTTTTGACTACCGATTTGATGGGCGTGGTGTGGCTTGGTGGGCGTGGCAGGGGAAGGATACTGCAAAATCTCCATTCCCACCCCACTCTAGGGGGAAGGATAGTGCAAAATCTCCATTTCCACCCCACTCCAGGGGGAAGGATACTGCAAAATCCCCACTTCTGGGGGAAGGATATTGAAAAATCTCATTCCCACCCCATTCTGGGGCCGGCCAGAGGTGGTATTTGCCGGTTCTCCAAACTATTCAAAATCTCCAGAACTTGTCAGAACCTGCTGAACAGCACCCCTGGGAATATCTAATCATGATTACTCACCTTTTATGAGCAGCTAAGAGCTACGTGGAACAGCTGTGGGAGGGTTCTTAGGCGGAATGATTGTTGAATGTTTTGTGTCATTATTAGGCAAACTTGTTTGAGTTAATGAACAATGTAACCACTGTAATTTCTTTCGCGAATTAGTTGTTCACGATTCCCGTAGGAAGACACGGTGAAGCTGAACCGTTAACAATCGTACAATGACCTTGATTGAATATTCAGACTCTGTAAGTTAATTCAGTAGGTAAACATTGGCTTCAAGAATTCAAAGTAAATTGCAGTTCCAACTCCTTGGCCCAAAGGTCAAAGTACAAAAAAAAGAAGAAATAAAGAAGAAAAAGCCAGTTGAGTTGGAAGCTCCTTTAAGTTTTTAAGGAGCTGATGGTTAGCACCATGGTTATTATACTGAGATGCTTTAGATTAAGAGACAGTTAAAGAACCCAAAACACAATATCTATGAATAATTTGGAGTGCTAACTCAGATTTATAGTGACATAAGCTTTCATGGACTATAGCTTTCCTCCTGTTTTGACCTAGGCTCCCTGAGTCATTAAAACACGAGAGTAGTCCTAAAAACCTCTCTTATTGCAACAACTGTGAATTCTGTTCACTCACAGAGGAGTCCCAATTAGTTATAAAGAGTCATTCGGGACAAGGCTGATAATTGCCCACCTTTATCTCCCTTGGCACGCTGCCAAAGACCTAATTGGCAAAGCCGCACGGAGTCCAGAATCAAACAGAGCTTCAGGCTTTAAGCTGAACTGAACGAACAAATGTTGCTTCCTGCAAAGGCCCATGTGCCTTTGCTCCTCTTACAAGTCTTATGGGAGAGGCCAATCATCTCCCAGCCCTACTCCCGAGTTGTCCCTTTTGTTTTAGCTGTTCTTGCCTTCTGGCAGCCCTGCGCATGTGTGCACTGGGAACAGGCTCCCCCTGTTCCTCTGCCTCGCTGAGGTCCGACTCTGGAGGTTTCGGAGGCAGCACCTACCTCCCAGATGGCCCTTTCTTTGCCTCTGATGCAGAGCCCTCTTCCGAGCTTTTCCCGGACTTCAGGACTGGCCCATAGTCCTCCCCAGCCTCCTCAATGTCTGACTCTGCTGCCAGTTCCGCAGACTGCTGGCAGGGCTGTGGAGTCGGGAGATAAATGTTTTGACTTCCGACTCCGACTCCAACTCCAGGTACCCAAAATTTACTCCGACTCCGACTCCTCGACTCCGACTCCGACTCCACAGCACGGACTGCTGGTGGACCACAATACTTCCCCAGTTTCATACTGATTCTTCCTAATGTATACACATACAGACAATTCTATATCTCAGAGTTTTATTTTAAAACGCGAGTAATTGTCAGTAGTTAGACAAATCTATTAAATTATTATACATATTATTTATTATACATTACACAAATTATTCAACCTACGGCTGTAATTGAACCCAGAATGATGGTCATAGGTAAGTCATGCTCATTGTTAAGCAGGTCATCACATAACTCAATTTTACAACATTTTGACGGCGGTCTTTAAGCAAACACTGTAGTTCTTGAGTAAACCCATTGTCCACAATGGGTGGGATGGGCTTTGTTTTTGTTTTTTTGCCAGAAACTGGAAGTAAAGACCAATTTCCGGACAGAAAAAAGCAGATCACAGTCATGTGACTGTAGAATGCCACAAATGGCCCATAGCTGCAGGTCAATTGCTGAGTACCCAAAATGTGATCACATGACTGTGGGGGAACGGGACGGGATGACAACAACCCTCAGAACTTTGAGTCTAGTTTGTGAGTACCTTTTTTTGGATCCGTCCTAACTTCTGTTGCTAAGCAACCAATCGTATTTAACAGTAACAGAGTTGAAAGGAACCTTGGAGGTCATCTAGTCCAACTCTGTATCTGTACTAGAGATTCGAACCGCCGACCTGCCGACCTTTCTGATCGACACTACCCAAATGTAGGATGGCTGTACTAAAAGGAAGCAAAAATCTGGTGTTAATGCTACCCTGTATATTAGCGGATCTTCATCGGGGTGGGCTCCACTTAACTTTACTACCGGTTTGCAGTGGGATCGTGCATGATGACATCGTGGGTGGGCGAAGCCTCCAGCTGGTTTTGCTACCGGTTCTATAGAACCGGACTAAACCAGGAGCAACCCACCGCTGATCTTCATCTATTTTTATAGTGAAAAAAAAAAGCCTGTCAGAGTTTCACATTGAGGGGTACGCCTATCAAAGTAAAGCCTACTCAGAAATGTTGAGTTGTAGTCGCACGACAGTAAGCTTTCATTCATGAAAAAAAAATGCCCAGAAACTGTTGTGTTTATCTAAGATTTTCTCTATAGAGTACGGCTTTAAACCACATCCAACTCACTCTCGCTGCCCAAGGCTTTAATTTTAGAATTAATGGCTTTCATTCACTAGATCCCACTGTCTTCAAGCTTCCTAAGATTGATCATAAGAGAGCCGATAGCGTTAGCCTTACTCTAGAAATGAAGGGAAGGGACTTAAAGCACGCTCGAGATGACTCATCTGAGGTTTGCCATTTAAATTCAGAAGCAAATACTGGCCCGGTGTTATCTATCTTTTCCAGATCTGACTGCTAATAATAATTCTTCCTTTCTTGGACGCCTGCCCCATGTATCGTATTGTAATTTTCAGTAATGTGATTCAGTAATGTAATTTTTTTTTTTAAAGAAAAACAATGCAATAAAACTTGGATGAACTGTTCATCTGCAGATCCATTGCTTGCTGTGTCAGGGCATTAATCAGGCTTCCGGAGTTCATGGGAGCTATCTGTTATTTAAAAAAAAAAACAACCAAGAAAAATAGCTATGAAACCACTACCCAGCCTCCTCTTAAAAATATTAGGGAACTGTTAAAAGTGCAAGTGAAGCTTCTTTGTTCATTGGAAATTATCAAGCAAGATTTTAAAATGTTCATAAAGTAGATTCCCCTCGCACATATGTGCTAGTCGTTCCTGATTCTAGAGGGAGGGGTTCATCTCTGTTTCAAAGCCGAAGAGTCAGTGCTGTGCGAAGACGTCTCCGTGGTCATGTGGCCGGCATGACTCAATGCCAAAGGCCCACGGAACGCTGTTAACCTTCCCACCAAAAGTGGTCCCTATTTTTCTACTTGCATTTTTTACGTGCTTTCGAACTGCTAGGTTGGCAGAAGCTGGGACGAGTCACGGGAGCTCACCCCGTTACATGGCACTAGGGATTTGAACTGCCGAACTGGCAACCTTTCGATTGACAAGCTCAGCGTCTTAGCCATTGAGCCACCACGTCCCCCTAAATGTTCATACCTCTTACTAAAAGGGGTTGCTTTAGAAGGATTTGGCAGATGAACTGAAGCCATAAGTCAATTTTTTTTTAATGTCCCGTGAATGACACAATAGCAATAGCATTTAGACTTACATATTGCTTCATAGTGCTTTACAGCCCTCCCAAAACAGTTGATAGAGTCAGCATCTTGCCTCCAATAGTCTGGGTCCTCATTTTATTGACCTTGGAAGGATAATAGTAGGCTGAGTCAACTTTGAGCCGGTCAGGATTGAACTCCTGGCAGGAAGCAGAGTTAATATCAACCCTGAAGCTTGCCTTAATATCAACCCTGAAGCTTGCCGCGCGGGTGGTGATGGGAGCGACATGGCGTTCCCATGTGACACCTCTCCTGCGCGAGCTGCACTGGCTCCCGGTGGTCTTCCGTGTGCGCTTCAAGGTTTTGGTTACTACCTTTAAAGCGCTCCATGGCTTAGGACCTGGGTACTTGCAGGACCGCCTACTACCACCAATAGCCTCCCACCGGCCAGTACGCTCTCATAGAGAGGGGCTCCTTCGGGTGCCGTCAGCCAAACAATGTTGGCTGGCGGCCCCCAGGGGGAGAGCTTTCTCTGTGGGGGCACCTACTATCTGGAACGAGCTCCCCCCGGAGATACGGAGGATCCCGGATCTGCCCACCTTCCGCCGCGCTCTTAAGACTTTTCTATTTCGCCAGGCGGGCCTGGCCTAACCACTCTCCGTTTTTAGTGTTAAATTTTTAAAAATTTTAAATTATTTGGGGTGTTTTAATTCTGTCTGGGCCAAATTCATTTAATCTGTTTTTAGTTGGTTTTAAATTTTGTACTTATGTATTTTTTATTGTTGGCTGTACGCCGCCCTGAGTCCTTCGGGAGTAGGGCGGTGTATAAATCCAATAAAACTAAACTAAATTAAACTAAGCCTGGCTGAAGCCATTTTGAAGCCTCAGTGTTGCCACACTGAAGCTGAGGGATAGGGAGGGGGGGATAGAAGTAGCTGGGGTTTTGTAGCCAAAACAAAATAGTTTCTCTTGGGAACCAAGGACATTCCCACAGATGGCCAGAAAGAGAGAGGAGGAATGAAGTTAATGTAAGGGATGGGGTTGGAGAATCTAATGGAGAAATATATCTGGGACTGCCAAAAAGCCTGAATTATATCAATATAATAAAGACATTGCTGGAGCTTCAGCTTATTGAAATAGATTGAGGCTACAGGAATATATTTAAGTGAGATCTGATGGTTGTTTGGTTCTTAGAAGAGTCTTGGATTGAACTCAAGTGAGTTAAAATTCATTACTTATTCTCTAATAGATCTTCAGCACAATTTAATAGTTCCGGGGCGTTTCTTAATACAAAGTCTAACTCAGGTTGGGCTCAGTTTGTTTTCTGATTCATAAAAGAATGTCTTAACGTAATTAATTGGACAAGAATGGCTAAAATGCGTTTTGTTGTCTGAGCTATCAGTAAATGCTCAGTATAAACTGACAAATGGAAATCTGTTCTCATCTTGGCTTTGTCTGTTTATAGGCACTCATAGTGCGGGTTTTAATATTTTATGGCCTTTCCTCTTTGGAGCCTCAGTGCCATTATTGCTGCTGATTTGGGCCCTGAGTCTATGTTCAGAAAGTCTCCTCAGATGCCTCCTTTAAATGAGGTACAGTCACTAACTTGCTATCAGTTAAAGGGTCTTGTCTGTGTTGGCATCCCTGTGTGGGAATGCAGCGCCCTCTAGAGATGATTAGCTGATATTTCTCTTAATAGCATTTTAGCTGTAGCTTGCTCCTGCTTTTGTGTCAGAAGCTCTAAAGTGCTTCTGGGTTGGAAGGATTAACTGGTGACATCACTATTGCCTAGGTAACACCCAATCGGGGGCTCCTTTCATGTCCCCATTAATGAATGTAGGTAACCCACTTTGTATTTCAAAATCCCTTTTCAGTTAGGTTGTACAATTTTAGGTCTATGAGCCATAGTGGCGCAGTGGTTAGAGTGCAGTACTGCAGGCTACTTCTGCTGACTGCCGGGTGCCTCAATTTGGCAGTTCAAAACTCACGAGGCTCAAGGTTGACTCAGCCTTCCAGCCTTCTGAGGTGGGTAAAATGAGGTCCCAGATTGTTGTGGGCAATATGCTGACTCTGTAAACCGCTTAGAGAGGGCTGTAAAAGCACTGTGAAGTGGTATATAAGTTTAAGTGCTACTATTGTTTCGTGTTCCATTCTGTTACTTAGGATGCCAACATATCTCTATTGTTGCTGAATTGCATTTCTCAATTGTTTTTTCTTCCGTGAACATCCAGAGAGCTTGCTGCAAGCCAACTCATAAATAATGTAAATAAATAGTGACACTTTTTCTCAATATAATTCTGATATTTAACCAATTAGAAGATGTCAAATTGAGCGTTTGCTTTGACTCTTCTTTTTTTTCTTTTTTTGGCAATTTCTGGATGAACTTGCATCCAAGTCCTGTTGGAAATGTGACAGCTGAGAAAGAAAATATTGCAATCCCACAAGCATACTACTGTTCAGGTGATAAACTACCTTTAAATATAGCAATCACTACAAATAGCCTTTGATCTACAGCCATTTGTTTAATGACCGTTTGAAGGGCATTGCAAAAACGTTTTCACACTTACGACCATTACAGCATCCCCATGGCCACATGATAAAAATATAGAATAGAATAGAATAGAATAATAGGATTAGGATTAGGATTAGGATTAGGATTAGGATTAGGATTAGGATAGGATAGGATAGGATAGGATAGGATAGGATAGGATAGGATAGGATAGGATAGGATAGGATAGGATAGGATAGGATGCAGAGTTGAAAGGAACCTTGGAGGTCTTCTAGTCCAACCTCCTGCTTAGGCAGGAAACCCTACACCACTTCAGACAAATGGTTATCCAACATCTTCCTAAAAACTTCTTTAAAAGTGTTGGAGCATTCACAACTTCTGGAAGCAAGTTGTTCCACTGATTAATTGTTCTAACTGTCAGGAAATTTCTCCTTAGTTCTAGGTTGCTTCTCTTCTTGATTAGTTTCCACCCATTGCTTCTTGTCCTGCCCTCGGGGGCTTTGGAGAATAGATTGACTCCTTCTTCTTTGTGGCAACCTCTGAGATATCGGAAGATTGCTATCATGTCACCCCTAGTCCTTCTCTTCATTAAACTAGGCATACACAGTTCCAGCAACTGTTCTTTATATGTTTTATTTATTACTCACATTTTTATGCCGCCCAACTTCCGAGGGACTCTGGCCGGCCAACAACAAAGAATAAAACAATGCGAACAATATCCCATACAAAAGTTTAAACAGAAAACATTAAAACCCGTACACTCCAATTCATGGCCGGATCTCGCAAGATCACTGTAGCGAGATCATCGGCCCCAGGCCTGCCGGAAGAGCCAGGTCTTCACCGCTTTCCGGAAGGTCAATAGGGTGGGGGCAGTCCGGACCCTATTGCTCTTACTAAAGCAATAGGGCAATTGGTTCCAGAGAGCCGGGGCAGCCACAGAGAAGGCCCTCCTCCGTGGGCCTGCCAACCGACATTTTTTAGCTGACGGGACCCTGAGGAGACCGACTCTGGGATCTTACCTATCATTGGGAGCTATGTGGTAGAAGGCGGTCTTGAAGATAGCCTGGCCCTGAGCCATGTAGGGCTTTAAAGGTAATAACCAACACCTTGAATTGCGCCCAAAGACCAATAGGGAGCCAGTGCAGCTCGCGGAGAATTGGTGTAATGTGGGTGTATCTAGGTGCACCCACAATAGCTTGCATGGCTGCATTCTGGACCAACTGTAATCTTCGAAAACTTTTCAGGGGTAGCACCATGTAGAGCGCATTGCAATAATCCAACCGTGAGGCGACAAGGGCATTAGTGACTGTGAGGAGAGCCTCCTGATCCAAGTAGGTCACAGTTGGTGCACCAGACGAACCTGTGCAAAGGTTCCCCTAGCTACAGCCGTCAACTATTTTTCCAATCTCAGCTTTGAGTCTAGGTGGACACCCAAATTGCGAGCCCGTTCTGAGGGGGGCACTTTCTCTCCCCCCCCAGAACTAAGGATGGACAATCGACATAGTCTTTAGAGGGCAATACTCAGAGTCATTCGGTCTTGTCTGGGTTAAGTCTCAGCCTGTTGACTCCCATCCAGATCCTCACAGCCTCCAGGCACCGGCCCATCACATCTACCTCCTCACTGAACTGCCGATATATCAGCATATTGCTGATATCCCACCCCGTGTTGTCAGATGATTCCACCCAGTGGTTTCATGTAGATGTTAAATAGGGGAGAGAGGACCGAGCCCTGAGGCACACTGCAGCCGAGGGGCCTTGGGGTCGACCTCTGTCCTTTTACCAACACTGACTGTGATCGACCAGAGGGATAGGAGAAGAACTACTGCAACATGGTGCCTCCCACTCCCAATTCCCTTTGTCGCCCCGAAGAATACCATGGTCAATGGTATTGAAAGCCGCTAAGAGATCAAGTAGCACCAAGATAGAGGAATGAACCCCATCTCGGGCTCGCAGGAAATCATCCATCAGCGTGACCAAGGCAGTTTCCGTGCTGTAGCCAAGCCTGAAGCGGGACTGAAAAGGATCCAGATAATCTGATTCATCCAATGACTGTAGGAGCTGAAGTGCCACCACTTTCTCCACAACCTTTCCCACAAAGGGTAGGTTAGAGACTGGACGAAAGTTCTTTAATTCTGGGTCCAGGGAAGGTTTCTTGAGGAGGGGCCTTACAACCGCTTCCTTTAATGGTTGCGGGAAGGACCCTTCCCTCAAGGACACGATAACTAAAGCCTGGAGCCAGCCTCGTGTCATCTCCCTGCAGGCTGAAACCAGCCAGGAGGGGCACGGGTCCATCAAACAAGTGGAGGAACTCATTGCCCCTACAGCCTTGTCCACTTTCTCAGGAGTCACTGGCTCAAACTCCCCCCTCACAAAAGGACTAAGACCTGCCCCTGTCATCTCAGTATTGCCCAATCAGGTCCACCCGAATCTGAGCGACTTTATCCGACAGAAACTGCACAAATTCCTCAGCTCTATCTTGCAAGGGCTCCTCTGTTCCCCCTACCTCAAGGAGGGAGCGGGTCACCCTAAATAGGGTGGCTGGGCGAGAATCAGAGGATGCGATAAGTGCAGAAAATTGTGAACATTTTGCTGCCCGTGTCGCCACTAAATAAGTCCTAATAAAGGCTCTCAAAAGTGTTCGGTTGGATACGGATTTACTGATCCTCCAGTGTCACTCTAGACGTCTCTTCTGGCGCTTCATCTCCCAGATGTTTAAGCCTCCAGTCCTCTAATCATCTTTGTTGCTCTTCTCTGCGCTCTTTCTAGAGTCTCAATATCTTTTTTACATTTGTGGTGGACCAAAACTGGGTGCAATATTCCATGTGTGGCCTTACCAAGGCATTATAAAGTGGTATTAACACTTCCCGTGTTAATATTTGGGAGCTTGTCAACTACTATGTATTTATGACAATTGCACTGTCCCATGTGATCCCATGGGGCCATGTGATTACCGTTTGTAATCTTCCCAGCTGCCTTCCAAAGAGCAAAGTTGAGGGAAAGCCAGATTCTGTTCACAGCCAGGATGATCCACTTAACGGTGGCCAAAAAAGGTCATAAAATGGGTCACGTCTCACTTAACTGCATGGCTTAGCAATGGAGGTTCTGCACCCATCCATAGTCATAAATCGAGGTCTACCTGGGTAGGGTTTGGTTTAACCCAATATTGGTCTAGCTGTTGATGGAAATTAAAATCAAAGCACAATCATGATGACAGCACTAGAAAAAAAAATAGTTTTAAAATTCACATTTAGCTTAACTGGTTATGGTCGAGAACCATATAAAAATAGATAAGACATACATCTACAAATACAATGCTAAAACTGTAAGAATATTTGTAAGACAAAAACGAACAAACGTAATTGACAGTTACTCCTTGGTTAAATACCTCAACTCCTGCTTTTGAACTGATCGTTCTCAATTTTGCGTGCTTCCACTATAAATGGCACTGTGATGTAGGTTTCTATTAATTTCCTTATCTCACAGAGCAGCCCCGGTATCCTATTCCATTGGAAATTACTCTTTATCTCTTTATAGCTGCCACCAAAAATTAACAGCAGATTCAATCATTTTTAGTATCACTGTCAAATAGGTTGCACATCCTTCATTTTTCAGAGCGTGATAAATAATCTAGATTTTACAGTCCGGCAAGAATGGTAAGAAAAGAGCATATGAATTATATTTCTTCTCTCTAAGGGCAAAACCAATTATTATATGAAATGTACTTAACATACCTAGCTAAGAGGAAGTAGATCTGGTTGTAGAAAAGAAATAGCCAGTTCTTCTAGATAATTAGCTAGTTTTTCCTAATATGCAGGTCTAAAAAACCTTCTCTGCTCTCTCCAAGAGAGAAAACCTTTGGGACAAAAGAAATTCCAAAGATACCATAATTCAATGCCCCCTGTGCATGCGCGCACGACCCGCCTTGCCCCGTTTTGGGCCTAGCAAGCCTACTTGAAGCCTCCGGAGGCCGGAAACAGCATTCCTGGAGTCTGGGGAGGGCGAAAACGGCCTCTCCCACCTCCCCAGAGGCCCTCCGGAAGCCGGAAACAGCCTGTTTCATGACTTCCAGAAGTTTTCCAGGAGCCTGGGGAGGGCAAAAACAGCCTTTCCCCCCCGGAGGCCCTCCAGAGCCTGCACGCAAATCCTGTTCTTACCTGGCATCCAAAATGGGCCGCATGGAGACTCCTGGGAGGGGAGGGGCGGTGTGGGTGGCGCCAGCCAAAAATCAGTTGGCTGACGCGCACATGCGCGCTGTAGCTGAGCTAGGGCAGCGGCTCATGTGCCTGCAGAAATGGCTCCACATGTCACCCGTGGAGCACCCACAACTTCTGAAGGGCAAGTCATTCATGTGATTAATTATTCGAATTGTCAGTAAATTTCTCCTTATTTCTAGGTTGGTTTTCTCCTTGATTAATTTCCCTCCATTGCTTCATCTTGCCTTCTGGTGCTTTGGAGAATAGAGAAGAGAATTGGCAGCCCGTCAGATATTGGAATCCTCCTATCATTGACACCTTTAGTCCTTCATTTCATTAAAGTAGACACATCTTATTCCTGCAACTGTTCTTCATATGTTTTAGCTTCCAGTCTCCTAATCATCTTCATTTAATTCTGGGCAAAAATTAAATATTTGCTCTGGCAAAATAATAACTTCATTTCTTTGGTCCAAGAAAGGTCCACAATAATTCATTTGCGATGGGCTATTTCTTCATGGCAGTTGGTTTAGTAACGGCAATAACAAGAATCTTGTTGAAGCTTAATGGAAATAACGTGTTTCCAGAACCAGTAAATCGTCGAAAACTTTGTCCAAGCATCAAAAATCAATGGCCGGCTGTAAAACCAATCCCTCGAAAGGGAAATGTTGAAAAATAAAATCATCAGAACTATAACCCTGAGATTCTAGCTCATAAATCGTGGGAAATTTAATTGTAGGTTTTATGAAAGCAGTACTTCTGATGCATTTCTTGTGTTCAAATGCAGGTGGAATAACAATAAATTAAATTTAATTAATTAATCAATAAATTAAACACCATGTATGTACAACTTGGGCACTGGTTGCATATCTACCCTTCATTATGGATGCTTCTTCATTCAACAGCTCTTTTCATTTTTCTTCTTTTTTTGGCGGGGGTGGGGGGGTCCATGAATCTGTTTGTTCTCTTTAGGTAATTAAAACATCTTGAGGATGAGTGACTAAGTTAGCTGATTCGCTTGTGAATAAACCTCTAAAAATGTCACTATGGCAACACGTCTCCAGTGAGATGCGAACTCTTTGAGCAATCTGAGGAAGAATGGTACCTTCCCTTTGGTTTCTGTGGAGATGAGCTGAAGAGAGGGCCAAAAATAAACACTACTACTCTAATGTTTAAACATGCAGCATCTCCATGTGTTTAAACAAGGCTTACTAAGCTGGTTCAGAATATATTTTGGAGGAACAGCAAATAGGCCGAGGGACTCCTTTGCTTCCTGTTTTTTTTAATTTTACCGTATAGGTAGCAGAGAGAAGCAGCATTCTAAAAGTAGACGAAAAAAACCGATCTTTTGGAATAGAATATTACAAACACTTTGCATGCTATAATTCAAAGTCCAGGACTATTTTTGCACAATGTAGCATACGAGTACCAAGGTTAAAATTCTGGACACACCCTGTCTCCTGTTTCTGTTGGCACCGAACGCTGTTCCACCCACTCTTTCTAAAACATTTGCTAACATGCTGTTAAGACTGTAGGTGCGTGTGCTCTTTTGGTGCCTGGATTATTCTAGAAGGTTCTAGGTCCTGACAGCAGTAGACCAACCTAGGGAAAGGTCCAGCTAATTGGCTTTGAAGGCAGAAATCGGAAGGGTCTTTTTTTTTTTTTTGCCGTTACATTTTTTAGAGGCAGCTTTTCCAAACTATATTGGAGAATTGTAATGGAGAGGCCCAGAAGAAAAGTCTTCATTTATCATTTGAGGGAGATTGGATTCCTTTTTACTTCATGATCCTTAAGACATCTTCTAGATTTGAGGCAGTGGTGAAATGTAAAATTGGTTACTACCGGTTATGTGGGCGTGGCTTGGTGGGGTGGGTGGGTAAATGTGACTGAATGGGCATGGCCAACTTTTTTTTTTTTAAGCTTTTAAAACCATTTTTTTCTACAATCTCTTCGGCCGAAGAGGTTGTAGAAAAAATGCTTTGAAAAGCCTCTGACGATCCCAGCTGAGCCGCGTGATTGTCAGAGGCTTTTTTAAAAAAAAAAATTTAAAAGCATTTTTTCGGCCAAAGAGGTTGTAGAAAAACTGCTTTTAAAAATAATGTTTTAAAAAAGCCTCTGATGATCGTGGCGTTCAGCTGGGCACCCGCCGCCATGGCTACCGGATCGGGTGATCCGGTTTGAACTGGGAGCATTTCACCCCTGATTTGAGGCTTTTCAGGCATTAAAATGGGGCTCTTCTAGTCAAGAGTAGTAAAATGGGTGCGTTGATAGAAGTTTGCTTATATCCAGGGATGGATGGCATGAATTGTCAGCCATCTTTGCATGGTCCTTGCAAAACACAAATGGAAGCTGCAGAACTCAATCAGGAAAGGCAGTAAGAAGTCTATGGCATCGTTCCTGCATAATGGCCACTTTTCTGCTGCTGTATCTCCCGTGCCTGGCAATTTCTCCACTGGGTGGATTCCTTCCTGAGCCTAAAAGTTAACGTTTATGGATTAAAATGGGAAATTGCTTAAGCAGTTCCCCTAATATACTCCTCAGCATCATGCAAAGAAGAAGAAAAAATATTTCTCGGTACCTTTGAGGTTTCTTCACTTCCTTCTTTTCCTTCAAGGCAATCTGGGACTGTTTTTCTTGAAATGTTAATTCAAGGATATTCTTGGTGGTGTGGGTTAAAAGCAGATTTCTTCTAATTTAGGAAAATTCGTAGGCAGCCTGAGAAGATTTCGCTTCTGAGAGTACAAAGCACTTTAAAAAGTAAAAACCCCACTGAAGGTTTTAGAGTCACTGGCTAAACTGAGATTGATAGTTGGTTTACATGTCCCTACATGCATATGGATCCCACATCTGGTAGGAGAATCACATCTTTATAAAAAGATTGAACACGTCTTGTGGGTGTGCCCGTGTGTGTCCAAAGGGCAGGTACAGGCAACAATAAAAAAGGGTGTCAACAGGTAAATAGATCATTCCGGAATAAAATAAATGACCTTTTCCTATGCAAGAATGAGTAATCCAGTGCTTTTCTCGTTTCTAGAGATGAAATAGAGTCTTAGAATTAAAGCTTGTTTCTGTTTGCTATCAGTTCCATCGGAGAGTCCATGGGTTCTGTAAATGGTATCCTAGTTGGAAAATCCCCTCATATGGTTTACAATTACTACTCTCCTTACCTTAAACTACCAAGCCGAGCAGACTGGAGGAATTAAAAAAGAGACCCAGTTTGGTCTAGCACAGAGGTGTCAGACTCAATTCATTGAGGGCCACATCAGGGTTGTGTTTGACCTGGGTGAGACTTGGGGGCGGGGTGAGGCCAGGATGGACACAGCCAACTCGACGTCACTCGTGTCAGCAGCGCCTGTGGTGGTCTGAGCACTCTGCCAGAGAAAACAGGTTCCCGAGCTCCGTTTTCGGCTGCGACGGCCTCCTGCCACCCTCTGCCAGGGAAAACGGAATTCGGGAGGGCCGCATGGTCCTCCCGAGTTCCGTTTTTGCTGGCAGAGGCATTGTGGGCTGGTCCTTTGCTTCTTCCCAGGGCAGCTCTGCTGACTAGATCTAAGCACCCAGCAGGCCGGATCCAGCCTCCGGGCCTTGAGTTTGACACCCCTGGTCTAGCACTAGGCTAGAAAGCAGGAGACCATGAGTTCAAGTCCTACCTTAGCCATGAAAGCCAATTGGGTGACTTTGGTCCATTTACTCTTTCGTCTGTAAGAAAAGAACCAAACTCAGAAAGTAGTAAGTTATCCACATATCTGTAACAGACACACACCATATACATGTACATGCATAAGTACCAGGGGTGGGCTGCTGGGTGTTTGCAGGGGTTCGGGAGAACCTCTAGCTAAGATCCTGTGCATTTTGGAGAACCCTCAAATCCCACTCCTGGCTGACCCCGCCCATCCTGCCCCTCCCAAGAGTCCCTACGTGGCCTGTTTTGGATGCAGATAAGTACAGGGCCCACGTACAGGCTCGGGGAGGGCGAAAAACTGGAAGTTTGTTAAGGCCAGAAACGGGCCTGTTTCTGGTTTCCAGAGGGCCTCCGGAGCCTGGGGAGGCCGTTTTTGCTCTCCTGGAGGCTTGAGGAAAGCCTCCAGAGCCTGGGAAGGGCACCCCCCCCCCCCCGGCCATGGTGCAGGAGGCCGACTAGGTCACACCCACCATGGCCACGCCCACTCAGCAAGCCCAACCCTGATAAGTACAGATATGGAAGCTTAGTGGCACTTGACAAGACTGATATTTTTTAATGTGGGCCCAGACCCATGTCATCTGTGAGACATTTCTTCCCGGCCCCAAGTTCAGATACATTTGATATTAGCGATTAGTTCGGCTTTCCGTTTCAGAACCTTATACTATGAAATAAAACTGTCCTTTACAGATGAACCCGAGCCTCTCATTACCATTTAGTAGAGGGTTCAAAAATGTATTTATTTCCCCTCCGGCATTTTAATGCTACTGTTCGACTGTACTGAATTTTGTGGCTTTTGTGTCTTGTTTTATAGTTGTCATTTTTTAAATGCTGATTTTTATGGAAGCTTCAGCTGTATTGTAATCTGCGGGGAGCCATTAAGGGAGGGAGCAGTGTATAAATCTGTCAAATAGATCTTTGGAATAAATAAATACGCTGGATGCTCAGTTTTGATGCAGATGGTAGTTGCATGCAGTAGTCCTTCAGAGCAAGAATTTAGCAGTCAGTACTGTACCCAGATCTAAATCTGATGATGGTGTATAAGCGCCAAGAATGAGGGCATTATAATCCTCAGTGTTAAAGGTGGAATAAATCATAGAGCTCACCATGTTGAATCACAAGAGGTTGGCTATGAAATGTGGAATCCTTCCCTCCATTTCGGAGGTGGCATTTGAACTTGCTTTACAATGGCAGCTCTGTTTAGGCGTCCAAGCCGAAGTTGGTCACTCGCGAATAAAATGTTTCTTCCCCTGTTTTAGGCACTGGCAGCCAACGGTGGCATTGGGTTTGCTGTGGCCGAGCCTCAGATCGCCATGTTCTGTGGAAAGCTGAATATGCACGTGAATATCCAAACTGGAAAGTGGGAGACCGATCCTTCCGGGACAAAAAGCTGCTTTGGAAGGAAGGAAGAAATTCTGCAGTACTGCCAAGAGGTAAAATAACTGTGCTTTTGCAACTGGTTTCAGCCAAAAAGCTTGTGACTCAACTCCTACTATTTGGTCTTTTCTGCAGTGTGATTCTGAAAGCGCCACTTGAAATCCCTTTCAGTGACATGGACTTAATTCCCAAGCATATGAAAGTGTGTACAAGACATGACCAGGCTGAGTCCAAGGGAGGGGTCAAATGTGTCATCAGTCACGAGTCCCTTTGTGCCCACAAGGGATCTTAAGTCCAGCCCGCCTTGAATTCCATTGACTCTTTGTCTGCTGCCAAATTGCTTGGCCCATTAGTTCAGATTCTTGTAGAGAGTGTTGCGGTGGTTTAGAGGTAGAGCTCTCGCCTCACGATCAGGAGGCTGTGAGTTCGATCCTAGGTAGATGCAGATATTCCACTCTCAGGGCATACTGAGAATATATCTGCTGGAAAAAAAAAAAAAGCCTCCAAGCACCGATCCGGACAGATTACGGCTCCAAACACAGGCTGAGAGGGACCGCTGAAAGCGCCGCGAAGCAATTTAATTCAAAGGAGCTTGCCGTTTGAACTAGGCAGAGGCCCCTGGCCGCTAATGAGCGTAGGAGCGGTGTGGCGGGCAGAGGTGGCAATATCAGCAATCCCGAAGCCAACGCAACTGCCAGCGGCAGAAAGGTTCACTCGGAGATGCCTGGAAGGTATTGCTCCGAGGAAAACAGGCAAAACGAAGGGGAGCCCCTGGAGCCCCAGGGAACTCACCCACCGCTCGCAGAGTCCTGTTTTTCTAGTGGATCCGACGAACAGCTGGTCAGAAACGTCCAGAATACCACACCGCTCGATTGTAGAGGAAAAAACACAAGCCAGAAGATCCAATTAAGGATAATTTCACAGTTCGTTTGCTAGAGCCAAGGAAAAACCCAGTCTCTCGCTCGACTGAGTGAATGAACTGGAACTCAGTCGAGCGAGGGAGGTGTGGCCAAGGACGTTTCTTAAAGAAACATTCACCCAGTCTAGCAAGCAAGCTGAGGAATTACCCATCCTTTGGATTCTCCAGCAGCGCGCAGAGAAGGGACGTTCAGGTAACACAATATCCGATTGGCGACAGGAAGGGCATCTGGCCAGTAAACACTCAGCTCCATTCAATTGCCCAGATTCCACTCCGCAAGGGATTATGGGGTCGTTAAAAGAGGAGGATGATTCTTGTAGAGAGTTTAAGCTTGCAATAAATCTTTATCCCCATTTGAACTGCCTGGATCTTCTGATTTCCCTGGCGCTTGACAGCATACATGAGGTGGGACATCTGTGTCCACTTTGGCTAGTGAGTTCCCCGTTTAGTGAAAGTTCAAAAGCGTTGGTGGCTTTATTTATAGCTCTTTGGAAGCATTTGGCAGGATGTTTGTTGGGATCTTAGGTCCTCTAGCTCGGGAGGCTACTTAGAGGTAGTTCGCCAATAAGCAAAACAAACAAAGAAAAAGCCACAGTTGTTTACGACTATGTCTTATAACTTTTAAGAGCTTAAAAAGGGTGGGCAGATAATGATGGTGTTTTGCTCCCTGTGTTTGATTGGGCTCTTTTCCAGGCATAGCCAGGCCAAGCCCAACAATATACTGTTCTGGTAATGTCTGGCGCAAAAGACCTAGTCCACATATGAAGGTCCAATTAAATTGATTTATTAATATGTTTTCCCCGAAAATAAGACCCTGTCTTATATTTATTTGAACCCTAAAATAAGCGCTTGGCCTTATTTTCGGAGAAGTCTTCTTATTTTGGGTTAGGATTAGGGTTAGATCGTTTGGAGCAATATTGGGCTCCTCTTACTGTCTTACCTGATTTCCAGCTCTGTCTCTCTAACCCTAACCAGAGGAAATGACGGGGACCGGCTGTGCATGCAATTAAATATTTTTGGGGAGTGCTTATTTTCCGGGTGAGGTCCTTTTTTGGGGGAGATCTTATTTTCAGGGGAGGGTTTATTTTTGGAGGAGGGTTTATTTTTAGGGGAGTACCGTGTTTTTCCAAAAATAAGACCTTGTCATATACTTTTTTTGCCATCAAAAAATGCGACCAGTTCTTATTTTTGAGGGTGGGGGTGGGGTTGTTGTCGTCCACTGACTCACCTCACTTATATGGGTCACCCCAGCCTCCTTTTCACTGTCCGAGGCCTTCAGGAAGGTCTTTGGCTGGCAAGGCCAGCAAAGCTTTCCTGAAGGCTTCTGCAGCTGATAACAGAGCTCCACATCAATCCGGAGCTCTGTTATCGGCTACAGAGGCCTTCAGGAAAGTCTTGTCAGCTGCAGAAGAAATTTGTGAGGCCTCGCTGCAACTGTCCGAAGGTAAGAAGTAGTAGGGGAACTCCAACCCCTCACATCCCCACCTTAGCTTAATTTTTACCCGTGCACCCGTGAGTGAGGTCTTAATTAGGGCTTATATGGGAGGGTGTAGGGTTCATATTGGACACACGTATACAAATCAAGCTAGGACTTACTTTCAGAGTAGGTCATATTTTCGGGGAAACATGGATAAACAGCCTATGGAACTAAACAGCCTAGAATAGTGTTGGGGAACCTTTTCGGTACCAAGTGCAAAGCGTGTGCGTGCGTGTCGGAAACCAGAGGACAAGGTGACCGGTGTGCATGCGAAGGCCGTAAACCAGAAGAGCAGCTACCCAGCACGTGCATGCGCGTAAGGTGGCTACTTTTCTGGTTTCCAACATTCCCGCACACGTGAAAACCAGCTGGCTGGTGCGCTGAAACCCAGAAGAGCCAACGGGCGACGGCTCACGTGCCCCGAGAGATGGCTCTGCTTGCCACTTGCGGCACGCGTGCCATTTGTTCGCCATCATAGGCCTAAGAAGAAGAGGAAATCGTAAACAGCCTATGCATAGGAATTTCTCAAATAACGGTTGCTTGGAGTTAGATAATGGAATTCAAGGTTGGATTTAGTCTGCTTGTGACTGCATAGAAATTCTAGGCTGGTTCCTTTTTTAACTCCGCCCCTCAGATACTGCCACTCCTCCTGCATCTAGCAGTAATGAGATGAAGTTACTGATTGGACAATCATCATCAAGCTTTATTAAGGCTCTCCCTTTTACTGCTTCCTTTCTTCTTGCAGGAATCTCTCCGTTCTTCATTTAGGTTTATTTCATTTCACGTTTTAATTTTAAACTTAGATGTATCCAGACCTTCAGATCACCAACGTGGTTGAAGCCAATGAACCACTCAACATTAAAAATTGGTGCAAGAAGGGGAAGAAACAGTGCAAGGGCCATGCCTTTACCGTTGTACCCTTCAAATGTCTTGGTAAGTTTTTATTTATTTATATCCATTTATATGACCGCCCATCTCACTAATACATCTCACTGTTCTGTGGTTTTGGAGGTTTGACTGTTGATGCTCCTAGCAACCCTCAGAAAGGAACAGAATATTGCTTCTGAATAGTTTGCAGGTTTTTCTAAGGTTTTGCATATATTTGAAGAGAAGAAAATCTGGGTATTAGTTTTAACTGTTCTTTTTGGAAACAATTGTCTGCCTTTTTTTAAAGAGAAACATTTATTGAAATGGTTTCTATCTTGCCTAATCACATATAAATACTTTAGATTAGTTAAACGTTCTTGTTCATTGTTATTGTCTTCTTATGAATTGAATTAATAATCCTATTGTGTTGTCTAATTGTTTTATTAATTCCTGATTTGATTCTAATATTAGATCTTAAAGTGTTAAAGTTCTCAGTCTATTTCTTGGGTTTTTTTATTCTGTTGTATATTAAAATATTTAAAAATGTAAAAACAGTTCCATATTTTTGTCAGAGGAAAAAACCCTAATCTTCCTAAAAAGTAACTACATATTATAGCCACTTCCTTCTTTCTTTCTTTCTCTTTCTGTCTCTTTCTTTCTCTCTGTCTCTCTTTTTCTCTCCTTCCTTCCTTCCTTCCTTCCTTCCTTCCTTCCTTCCTTCCTTCCTTCCTTCCTTCCTTCCCTCCCTCCCTCCCTCCCTCCCTCCCTCCCTCCCTCCCTCCCTCCCTCCTTCCTTCCTTCCTTCCTTGAGGGCCAGTTTCCCTAATTTATTGAATGAATGTACTTCGGTACTGTTGTGTTTACATTAGACAGGTTATCCTATTTAAAGGCCTGGATTACAAAGCCTGATTGGAAATTGAAAATATTTCTTTTTTTTTCTTTTAAAGATTTGTAAAAGCTCAACTGAAAATGTTTTGAAAATTGAAAATAGGAAAATAGGAGGAAGAAAGTGGTGTTGGGCATGTTTGCCTGCTTGAGTTATTTCTAAAAATAGTGAAGGTGGTAAAAATAGTAAAAGTAAATACATAAATCCCAAGGAAGACTGTGAGATGGGAATTTTTGTGCTAAATGTTAGTAGAAAGATTTTTAAAAACCTAAAGGATCGAATCTTTAATGTTTAAACCCCGTTATGGAAAGTATTACTGAGTTTCTAAATAAAATTATAATCGGAATAAAATAAATTCTAACTAGAATATTAAATATGGCAATGTTTGGGGGGGGGTTTAATAGAAAAACTAAATATCTCACTATCTTAAAATTCATCTTTTTAAAATGCATATTCAGGTAGCCATTTTGTGTTTGGTCAGAGAGCTGAGGGTTTTAAGTTACACTTGAGTTACAGAAATAAAGCGACAAAGTTTTGCCTTCTTTTCATATTCTGAGGAGTGTTCAGAAATAACAAGGGTGCATTTGCTGAGATGTTAGCAGTATCTTTTAGCTGGAGAGCCAAAGCTGGGGTCAGTCCTTGTGGTGGAAATCCTGTTTGAGATGCTCTCTCGTATTTATTTATTTTGCAGTGGGCGAGTTTGTCAGCGATGTCCTTTTGGTTCCTGAAAAGTGCCGCTTCTTTCACCGGGAGCGGATGGATGTGTGCAAAAGTCACCAATATTGGCACACTGTGGCAAAAGAGGTAAGCTTCGGTACCACAAGCACGCCTACCTCTCTTCCCGGGAGATACAGTGGGTGGCAAAGCTTGAAATCCAGAGTTAGAAATGTGGTCTTTTTTTCCCTTGGAAAGAAATGAGCATTAGGTCTGAAAGATGGCTAAAAATAATATGAAGCCTTTTGAATTATGAACACAGGTTCAAATTGCCCCCTCTCTCCCCGTTAATAAGCAGAAATTGCTTATTCAGCTGCTAAGCATCATGTTTGCTGTAGAGCAATTCGGTTCTCTTCCCATAAGTCACCTTTGTTGCAAGACCAACTGGAGTCTAAATCTGGTGGTAACAATTTTATTTATGCTTTTTGGAAGGAAGAAGTAACTAACAAATTTGGAATTTTTATATGACAACTTTCTTTTTCCAGATTTCTAAGTTTCTTTCCCAAACTGTGTTTCCAAAACTGCTAGTGCACATCTCTATATCTTCCTTCCTTCCTTCCTTCCTTCCTTCCTTCCTTCCTTCCTTCCTTCCTTCCTTCCTTCCTTCCTTCCTTCCTTCATCCCTCCCTCCCCCCCATTCCCATCTTCCTTCCTTCCCTCCCTCCCTCCCTGCCTCCTTCCTTCCTTCTCATTCATATCTCTTCCTTCCCTCCCTCCCTCCCACTCATTCCCATCTTCCTTCCTTCCTCCCCTCCCTCCTCCCTTCCTTCCTTCTCATTCATATCTCCTCCCTCCCTCCTTCTCATTTCCATCTCCTTCTTCCCTCCCTCCTCCTTCTTCCCATCTTCCTTCCTTCCTTCCTTCCCTCCCTCCCTCCCCATTCCCATCTTCCTTCCTTCTTCCCCTCCCCCCTCCCTTCCTTTCTTCTCATTCATATCTCCTCCCTCCCTCCCTCCTTCTCATTTCCATCTCCTTCTTCCCTCCCTCTTTCTCCTTCCCATCTTCCTTCTCTCCTTTCTTCCCTCCCTCCCCATTCCCATCTTCCTTCCCTCCTTCCCTGCCTCCTTCCTTCCTTCTCATTCATATCTCTTCCTTCCTTCCCTCCCTCCCTCTCATTCCCATCTTCCTTCCTCCCCTCCCTCCTCCCTCCCTTCCTTCTCATTCATATCTCCTCCCTCCCTCCCTCCTTCTCATTTCCATCTCCTTCTTCCCTCCCTTCTTCTCCTTCCCATCTTCCTTCCCTCCCTCCTTCCTTCCTTCCCTCCCTCCCTCCCCATTGCCATCTTCCTTCCCTCCTTCCCTGCCTCCTTCCTTCCTTCTCATTCATATCCCCTCCCTCCCTCCTCCTCCTTCCCAACTTCCTTCCCTCCCTCCCTGCCTCCTTCGTTCCTTCTCATTCATTTCTCCTCCCTCCCTCCTTCCTTCTCCTTCCCATCTTCCTTCCATCCATCCATCCACTATTCTACTGTAGGTCTGTCTCAACCTTGGATTACATCCTATTCCTTGAGCACCTCTTAATTTCCATTCTTTAGTCAGATCTTTTTTTCTCCACTTTCCTGTGTAGCATCTGGTACTTTGAAATCTGGGGAAATTATTCTCATTCTTGGCTTTACTGCTTCCTTTAGGCCTGCTTAACCGAGGGTATGATCTTGCACAGTTACGGGATGTTGCTCCCTTGTGGTGTAGACCAGTTCCACGGCACGGAATACGTGTGTTGCCCTCAGGCCAAAATTGTAGATGAAGCTCTCTCTAAAGAGGAGGAGGAAGAGGATGAAGACGAGGAGGAGGAAGATGACAATGATGGTAACAAAAGGTAGCAACGAGCAGGATCAAATATTCTTGTTTAATCAACATTGTTTTTCCATGCTGGGCAGGGCAGAAAAGAGAGGTTAGTTTAATTAAGAAAAAAAAAATGGCACAGTCCATTTGTCATTTTTTTTTCCTAGAACAGGGGTCAGCAACCTGCGGCTCTGGAGCTGCATGTGGTTCTTTCACCTCTGTGCTGCAGCACCCTGTCACTCAAAATATACGTCACAACCGCCAATATGCGACACCCACCGGCACGTGATTTATTGAGCTTTTCAATCCCCGGTAGGCCAACATGGATAAATCCAAGAAAAGAAAAATTTCAGAAGAAACAGAACATTTAATTAAACTACATATGCTAGTTTTGGGGCTGCTCAAGAAACAGGCACGGGAAGGGTTTTGTGGCTCCCGGTGTTTTCTTTTCTGTAGGAAACAGGTCCAAGTGGCTCTTTTGAGTGTTTAAGGTTGCAGACCCCTGTCCTAGAATGAGGCAACTGGACTCTCCTAAATCAGGAGCATACTATCTGGAGTACCATGACCAGCTTCTTGTTTCAAAATACACCGTTTAGGAAATACGCAATCCAGTCCATTTTATGAAAAAAACGAGGCTCTTAGAATGTGTTCCCTCTTTGGTATTTCCTGGTATTTCTTACGTTAAAGAAACTGAACGGAAATATACTATCTTTTGTAGCTGCTAAATATGCATGGAATTTCAATTCATCTTGTAAAAGTCCACTTTGACATCATGGTTTAAAAGGTCCACTGACTGTAACCTCTAATATAGAAGTTATCAAGCCAACATTTGATCCATGGTCAAGATCGTCATCCTTGTTTCGCAGTGCATTTAAACATTTGGGGGGAAAATTGTTGTCTTTTCACATTGGATTCCCCTTCTGACTCTCCTAGTGAATTGCCCACCGAAGCAGATACATATAACTTCACAGTAGGAGTCATGGAGTTGAATGACGACGATGAGGAAGAACAAGAAGAAAACGAAGAAGAAGTGGTAGTAGACCAGGATTATTATTATGATAGCTACAAAGACTACAACGAAGAGCCTCCATCCACACCGAGCAAGGAAAGATCTTTCTCCGATAAGGAAATCATGAATGACGTCAAAGGTAAGCGGTCCCATTACAGCTTCAATCAGCTTCTGTCTGTCACAACAATTACCACTTTTTCCTTGCGATCCATAAATGGCTTTCCTAGTTTTCCTTCATGGAATGTTTAATTTTCAAGCAGGTCAGCAGATTAAAAATCTTGGCTTGCTGTTTACTGAAGATACCGTATTTTTCGGAGTATAAGACGCACCAAGATTTCGAAGAGGAAAACAAGGAGGAAAAAAATAGTTTTTGGCTTCCGCGCATCCGGTTTTGCCCTCCCCGGCCCCCAGGAAAACTCTGGAGGCATAGCAAACCCTCTGCATGTCCCGTTTTTTGCAAAAAGGGGATGCACAGAGAGTTTAGGAGGCCTGCAGAGTGCTCTTGGGGGCCAGAGAGGGGCAAAAATGCAATGCGTGGGGGAGGCTGGGAGGCCAAAAATAGGCCCATTTTTGGCGAAAATAGGACGCATGGGGTGGGTTTTCGAGAGGCCAAAAATAGCTGTATTCAGTGTATAAGACGCACCAACATTTCCACCCTCTTTTTTGGGTGGGGTGGGTGGGGAAGGTGCCTCTTATACTCCGAAAAGTACGGTAACTCTTTCATGCTTTGGAGGCAGCTGATTTATAGTTCCTATTCCCAAAAGTACTCATTATCAATTTAGCACAAGCCCCCTTTCCTAGGGCTGTATCGAAATATATATTTGTGCAGCCCCATTTTTTTGCAGGAATGTTAACAAATTGGTTCTGATCAAAGTGAGAAGCTGCTCAACATTTTCTCCACGAAAGGAACGCTAGGAAACAAACCAGTCCCATAAATGATACATTTTTAAAGCTAACCTAGCAGGTCGCCGTTGCGCTTCCCAAAGAAATACATTCAATTGAATGTGTGCTGCTGCTTTTCAACAGATGCTTTTGTTAAATAACATGTCTACAAAGAACAAAAGCCATGCTAAACTGCAACTTACATGTTGGCTGTTCTTTTGCAGAGATAACTCCTTTTGTTGGGTTTGTCCATTCTCAAAAACCATGCAGGGAGCTTCAGCTGTTGAGTGAAGCTGAAGTTACACCTTTTTGGAGCCAATTAGGGTGCATTTGTTGCAGTGCATAGACCTGTCTTTTAATGGGTTACTCTCTGTCCCTTCCGAATTTCAAATTGTGCTACTGAAGCATTCTTCATTCAACTCAGCAATTCATCAACTAGACTTTAACTTGCAACACACAAAAAAAGACTGCCTTTTGCTGACTTAAGTAGCCGTTTTAATAAATGTTTCCTAAAGCCCTTTGAATGCAGTTGAGTTAACACGTTGCGACTGCTTCTGGTGATTAAAATAGTCCTTCTGGTGTCTCGATATCATTGCATTCCGGTTCCCCAAACAGCGATTTTTTTTTCCTAAAAGAAATCATTGCTGGCAGATAGAGATGGTAAATATTTTAAGAGAGTTTTGGAAGTGGAAAAAATCTAGGTTTCAGAAAGTTGGATGATCGAAGTGGTCCCCAATGTGCTCTTAGTTGAGAATAAACCAGCAATACCGTATTTTTCGGCGTATAAGACGCACTAGACTATAAGATGCACCTACCTTTTTTGGTGAGGAAAACAAGAAAAAGAAATCTCTGCCTCCCGGAAATTTTGCCTCGTTGCAGCAAACAGCTGCTTTGCTTTCATTTTCGTTTTCAGCATAGCTTGATTAGCACAAGGGGAAAAAAAATCTGCTCCCAGCAATTTACCTCCTTGCAGCAGGCAGCGGAGGCCTGTGCAAAACAGCTGAGAGTCGGGAGGCCGATCCAATGAACTTGTGCTAATAAGGCTGTGCTGAAGCTGAAATGAGCTGTTTCTTGCTGTTTGCTGCAAGGAGGTAACTGCTGGGAGGCAGAGGCCAAAGGGTGGGGGCCAGTGGGTGGGCGGAGCTACATTCGGTGTATAAGACACACCTAAATTTTCACCCCCTTTTAGGGGGGAAAAAGGTATGCCTTATACTCCGAAAAATACGGTAGTTTTCAGGCAGCATATCCTCCTGCATAAAAATGCTCTGTGTGGGAACCGAGTGGCTACGCTGAAGCATTGGGGCTGCCCGGCCTCAGAGCTGCTCTGTCAACCCTTCCACCCTAACTTTTTGAGAAGTAAAAAGAGGTCAGGTTGAGTGAGAACCAAGAGCTAAGTGAAAACCCATCAGGAAGAAAGGAAGGAAGAGCTCTTCAGCGCTCCAGGGGAAGGTCCACCAAGATTGACCAAAAGCCAACCATTGATGTTGAACTAGCTTAGCAAAGCTTTGCTTGCCACCAGCTGATGCTTTAACCATCTCCACACAGCTGTCTGCTCCCAGGAGGCGATGACAGGTCCCTGCCGGGCCGTGATGCCTCGTTGGTACTTCGACATGTACAAGAAAAAGTGCATTCGCTTTATATATGGAGGCTGCGGAGGCAACCGAAACAATTTTGAGTCAGAGGAATATTGTATGGCTGTGTGTAAAAAGATGAGTAAGTTCAGCCTCGCCCTGGTCCTCTTCGAAGCAAGCTGTTGTCCTTGTCTGTCTTCTCCTCCTTGGCCAGGAGGTCAAAGGAAGAGTGTCTGTAGCTTTGTCCTCTAGAGCCTGATGTCTGGTGTCTTTGTGTTGCTTTAGACTTTAGGCTCAGCTTCTGCTCTTCCATTCAGAGAAGCCCTCCTCGTCTCCCTTTCCCCCTCTTGCATTGGCTTAGCAATTCCTCTTCTGGATTCCATGGGGAGACGGTGAAAAGGAGGGCTGGCCTGCTGTTCCCCATGTGGTCCCTATTCTTGGTGCCTCTTTGTGGGATCCGTGCATCTCTTCCACCCTTTTTCTTTTCTATGTTTGACCTCGCAGTAAAGCTTTTCCCTATCGGTCTTTCTGCAAACTCACTCCAGGTTCTGCTTCATATTTCTGAAAATGTCGAAATATGGTCCGCAGTCTGATGATGATTCTGTGTGATTTGTCTGAAGTTTGCTCACTGTTTTTACTGACTATTTTAGCCTGCTGTTACCTGCTGTTTGTTATCGTTACTCATAAGGTTTATGTACTGTTGAAGCCTAAAGGGTTATAAGTGGCGTACATCACCCACAAAATCAAAGCAAATTGATATAATAAAAATGTAACCTATAAATAAGTTTAATAGAAGCAAACTACATTCACAGCAATCCCATCTCGGATGGTTTCCTCCACTCATTTTTTTCAGAAGGCAATTGCTGATTTCCAGCGCTTCCATTTTTATTTTTTTAGGCTCTTCCTTCCTCCCTCCCTCCCAATTTTTCTTTCCTTCCTCCCTCCCTCCCTCCCAATTTTTCCTGCCTTCCTTCCTCCCTCCCTCCTTTCTTCCTTCCTTCCTTCCTCCCTCCCTCCCTTTTTTCCTTCCCTCCTTCCCTCCCTCCCAATTCTTCCTTCCTTTCATCCCAATTTTTCCTTCCTTACTTCCTCCCTCCCTTCCTCTCTTCCCATGGCTGGCACTCTGTACAGCCATAATCCTCTGTGCAGAATGGGTTCTGTGCAAATGCTTTTGATTGGATTGAACTGATAGCAAGAATAAGCTTTAAAACTGTGGCTGTTTTGGAGAAAAAAAGTTTAGTTTGTCCTCAAAGGATTTGGGGCCACAATCTACAAACAGATCTAATTTGTGCTCCTGATCAGAGAGAGAGTACACTACTTTTTATGTGCAGGGTGTCCCGTTTTCCTCTTATTCCCTTTTTCACATTGGAGTGAAAATATTGTGGGTTCAGGGCACTAAATCAAGATTGCTATTTGAGCCCCTCATCCAAATTATTGTCCGCAAAACACCCTGTGTGTTATTGTGAATACAGTGCTCAAATGTTTCCTCCGCCTGAAAGCAGATCAATTTGAACGAAATAAGTTGACCTACAAAAAAAAAGGGGGGGGGGGGAAGTGCAGATTAATCTGTGGCATCTGGATTTGTATTGAATCTCTTCTTCCATTAAATTCTAATCCATTACACGGACAGCTAGTCAGGATTTCCTTTTCTTTTTTTTCCTAAAACGTAAGCAGCCCATCCCTTCCGCTACGTCTCTGCAAGGCAACCAGACCAATAGCATTAGCCACTGCTGTTTGCATTCGGATGGCATAAGGAGCCGTGGTGGCACAGTGGTTAGAGGGCAGTACTGCAGGCTACTTCTGCTGACTGCCGGCTGCCTGCAATTTGGCAGTTTGAATCTCACCAGGCTCAAGGTGGACTCAGCCTTCCATCCCGGTCGGTAAAATGAGGACCCAGATTGTTGGGGGCAATAGGCTGACTCTGTAAACCGCTTAGAGAGGGCTGTAAAACCTGGGAAGCGGGATATAAGTCTTGAAGTCCTTCCTTCCTTCCTTCCTTCCTTCCTTCCTTCCTTCCTTCCTTCCTTCCTTCCTTCCTTCCTTCCTTCCTTCCGCAGTGGTTAGAATGCAGCATTGCAAGCTAACTCTGCCCACTGCTAGGAGTTCAATCCTCACCGGCTCAAGGTGGACTCAGCCTTCCATCCTTCCGAGGTTGTTAAAATGAGGAGCCAGATTTTTGGGGGGGGGGGGGCAATAGGCTGACTCTGTAAACTGCTTAGAAAGTTTAGAAAGTATAAAGCGGTAGATAAGTCTAAGCGTATTGCTATAAAGGCGCTGCAAGCAGGAGCTTTGATCTTGATGCTGAAGTAGGCTTTCATGATAGATAGGGGCCTCTCAGCTGGAATCTGAAGAGCTTTGCGATTCTTAATGCTAATTACTCTGAATTTCAGAGTAACTGAGCATGCCTGATTTCACGCCACGCACACCTATTACAAGCTGGCAAAAGGGTAAGGAAATCACACTGAACCTTCCCGGAAGGATGACACCGATTAGCCATTTGTCATTTTAAAAACCAAACATTTGTCTATGCAGATTCTCAGTCATCAGGTTACGTTTTTATTATTATTATTATTATTATTATTATTATTATTATTATTATTATTATTATTATTATTGGTTAATCTGTAGTGAGATTCACAGTCTTTGAGGCTGGTTAATAGCTCAGCAGCTCGAGTCCTAACCAAGGATATTATTATTATTATTATTATTATTATTATTATTATTATTATTATTATTATTATTATTATTATTATTATTATTATTATTATTATTATTATTATTATTATTATTATGTGCCGGCCTTCTCCGGAGATTCAGGGCAGCTTACAATGCGCTAAGCAATAGCTTTCAAACTTTTGTATATTTATACAAAGTCAGCTTATTGCCCCCACAATCTGTGTCCTCATTAGACCTACCTTAGAAAGGATGGAAGGCTGAGTCAATCTTGAGCCTGGTGAGATTCGATCTTACAGTAGTTGCAGGCAGCTGAATGTTAATAACAGGCTTTAGTCTCCTGCGCCACTAGGCTCCTGCATCACCAGGTTATTTGAAAGGTGCTTTTTTTCCAAGAGGCAACTGGACTTTGTTTTTTCCTTGAGGACGTGTCACTTCTCATCTGAGAAGCTTCTTCAGTTGCGAAACGTCTTCGAAGAAAAACAACAACAAAGTCCAGTTGCTTCTTGAAAAAAAGCACCTTTCGGACAAAAAAACCCCAACAACCTTGTTCTGCTTTCTTTTGCCTTGCTGTACCACCTTGTTTGTGTCTGTGTGTGTTAGTCCACCATCACCAAATAAAGCTTGTTCGGAACAAGCGAAGCCCGAAATACCAAATTTCTTGCGGATCGAACTGTCAAAACAAACCCAGCCCTTTCCTTTCCTTTTGAGGGTGAGGTGGGTGGGATGTTTTTATATGGCTACCCTGTGCATTTGCAGTTCTTAGCAGGGCCCACCTAGAGAAGCAGGAGGGCTGCCTTGTCAGCAATTCTTACCGTTAACTGATCCATCTTCAAGATTGACCACCGTTGGAGAGCGAGAAAATGCTAAGGGACCCCCTCTCTCCCACCCCGCTCCCCAGAAAGTGCATTTAGCTTGTAACTTAATGGGCTTCAGGGACGCGGTGGCTCAGTGGGCAGGACGCTGAGTTTGTCGATCGAAAGGTCGGCAGTTCAGCAGTTCGAATCCCTAGCGCCGCATAACGGGGTGAGCTCCTGTTACTTGTCCCAGCTTCTGCCAACCTAGCAGTTCGAAAGCAGGTAAAGAATGCAAGTAGAAAAATAGGGACCACCTTTGGTGGGAAGGTAACAGCATTCCGTGCGCCTTTGGTGTTGAGTCATGCCGGCCACATGACCACGGAGACGTCTTCGGACAGTGGTGGCTCTTTGGCTTTGAAACGGAGATGAGCACCGCCCCCTAGAGTCAGGAACGACTAGCACATATGTGCGAGGGGAACCTTTATCTTAATGGGCTCCACAAAACTGGCAAATTGGCTAAGATCCACAGAGGAAGGTTGGAAGGTTTTTCTCAGATTACAGATAGTCCTTGACTTAACGACTTCAGTTGAGCCCAGCAAGAGGCATTGATTGATGAACTTTTGCTCCCTTTTACAACCTTTCTCGCCACCGTTGTTAAGTGAATCACTGCGGTTGTTCAGTTTGTGCGTTAGGCGGATCTGGTTTTCCCACTGACGTTGCTGATCAGAAGGTCGCAAAAGGGGAGCCCTGCAGCCCGTCTTAAGTATGAGTCAGTTGCCAAGGTCGTAAATACAAAAAATGGTCACAAGTCACTTTTTTCCCAGTGCCGTTGTAACTTCGAATGGTCACTGTTGTAAGTCGAGGACTACCCGTAGTGGGAATCTGGGCCCTCTCGACCAAGCTATAGCAGAAGCAACCCCAGAAACCAGAATGGGTGACCTAGCGCAGGGGTCTCCAACCTTGTCAATTTTAAGACTTGTGGACTTCAACTCCCAGAATTCATCAGCCAGGCTGAGGAATTCTGGGAGTTGAAGTCCACAAGTCTTTCAAGTTGCCAAGGGTGGAGACCCCTGACCCAGCGAGTCCCTCCCTTTTGTCCTCTCCTAGTTCCTCCAACGCCTCTGCCTACCGATGACGTCGACGTCTACTTCGAAACACCTGCCGATGACAACGAACATGCCCGTTTCCAGAAAGCGAAAGAACAGCTGGAGATTCGTCATCGTAACCGCATGGATCGGGTGAGTCCTAAGCTCCCGTCTTGTAGTTTTACTCCCGGACTCCTTGGCCGCCCTCAATCCCTACTGCATTCTTGCCATCAATTTCATTCGTGGGGTTTCAGTTGAGCTGATTTTTTTTTAATTGCTGGGGTGGGATATATATATACGTATACGTATATGTATATGTATATGTATATGTATATTTCAATTTATATACCGCCCTTCTCTCCGGGAGGGGGACTCAGGGCGGTGAACAGCCAAATTAAAACACATATAATACAAATATTAAAAAATTTAAAATTAGATTAAATCGTCGGCGTTCCAAAATAAAAGTCTCAAACCCAGTTAAAATACCCAATTTAAAACCCCAGAAATTAATAATACCAAAAATTTTAAAACCCCATTAAAATCAATCAAGCAAGGCCGGCTTGTTGGAATAAATAAGTCTTAAGGGCCTTTCGGAAAGCGCGGAGGTCCGGGATCAAACGAATTTCAGGAGGCAGCTCGTTCCATAGGGCGGGTGCCCCCACAGAGAAGGCTCTCCCCCTGGGGGCCGCCAGCCGACATCGCTTGGCTGATGGCACCCTGAGGAGGACTTCTCTGTGTGAGCGTACTGGCTGGTGGGAGGTTATCGGTAGCAGCAGGCGGTCCCGCAAATACCCCGGTCCTATTCCATGGAGCGCTTTAAAGGTCAAAACTAACACCTTGAAGCGCACCCGGAAGACCACCGGAAGCCAGTGCAGCTCGGGCAGGAGAGGTGTCATGTGGGAGCGCCCTGTCGCTCCCATAATCACCTGCGCGGCCGCATTCTGGACCCGTTGGAGCCTCCAGGTGCACCCCAAGGGGAGCCCCATGTAGAGAGCGTTACAGTAATCCAGGCGAGACGTGACGAGTGCACGAGTGACCGTGCACATGGAGTCCCGATCCAGAAAGGGGCGCAACTGGCCCCTATATATATATTTATTGTTGTTCTTTAGCAGTAAAAGCCACAAACTTCCTAAGCTGGTTTGCAAGCTTAAAAATGCAAACATTTATCCGTCTGACCGGGTTTTGTGGAAGGTGTTTTACAAATCTTATGGGGGGGGGGGAATGGGGTATTTGGATACTGAAACGGAGTTGCCACATTACACAGTACTTATTCAAGCAGGCCTACCTGAACCAACTTCCTGATCTTTCCAAACTCTTTAGGTGAAGAAAGAATGGGAAGAAGCAGAGATCCAAGCCAAGAACTTACCAAAGGCAGAGAGGCAAGCTCTGATGCAGGTCAGTCATATACACACACAAGAGTCATAAATTTTGGACTCAATTGTGTTCGTAAGTCGAGAACTACCTGTACTGTTTTATATATAGTATAAATACTCTCTCTCTGTGTGTGTTAGGAATATCTGTTATCTTTGCTAATTGTGTTCTTGCGTTCATTTGCTGGTGTGTAACTCATCTGGAATAAGAGATGAATAACAGATGTATCTCAACTGAAATTTATTTATTTATTTATTTATATTATTATTATTTATTCAATTTGTATACTGTCCTTCTCCTATTGGACTCAGGGCGGTGCACAGCCATGAATAAAAACATATCAATACAAAATTTAAAATCATTAAAAGAATTACACGATTTTGGCCCACGATTTAAAACAATCCAACTAAAACCCAATTGACACTTAAAAACTAAAAACTACAGAAAAACTACAAAAAAAAAATTATTTATCAGACTTATATGCCGCCCTTTCTCCACAAGGACTCAGGGCGGCTCACAGCAATAAGCAACAAGAAGTCCAAATTAAAATTCAAACAATAAAAGAATCTACAATTCCCATTAAAACTCCTTCAGGCCAGGCCAGCCTGGCGAAACAACCATGTTTTAAGGTCACGGCGGAAAGAGCGAAGGTCGGGGGCCACCCGGAGCTCCAAGGGGAGCTGATTCCAGAGGGTAGGTGCACCTACAGAGAAGGCTCGCCGTTTAGATGGAAATATCCACCTAAGGAGTTTACCGCCGCATCTTCCGAACACAACTTAAGAAGGAGCAAAAGCTGAGTTCTGTTATTTGACAGGCATGCCAGGGGTGTCAAACTGGCGGCCCGTGGGCCCAATGCATCACTCGCAGGCCATACCCACCACAGCTCCGCTAAGGGGAAAAACGCTGTGAAGCATCACGTGACGGCAGTGTGACACAGCGAGCTTGACATCCGTGGATTATGCACTTGATGGATCCAAAAGCAGCTATTTAGAGTTGAAAGGAACCAATCTCTTTGTCCCCAGCTAATAAAGATTCTTTCCATCCTTCCCCAGAGATTCCAGACAATGGCCAAGTCCCTTGAGAAGGAAGCTGCTAGCGAAAAACAACAACTCGTGGAAACTCACCTGGCCCGCGTAGAAGCCATGTTGGATGAGCGCCATCGGGTTGCCCTAGAAAACTACCTTGTGGCTCTGCAGTCCGACCCCCCACGGGTACCGTATCCCACTGTCAGAAGCGGGAAAAGGGTTGGGAATGGAGGATGGGAATTATTACTGGAGATGTCTGTGGAGTTTCGAGTGGTGCGGTAGTCTAGAGGTGGAGCTCTCGATTCACAATTAGGAGGCTGTGAGTTCGATCCTAGGTAGAGGCAGATATTTCTCTCTCTGCGCACGTTGAGATTATATCTGCTGAATAAACTCCGCATTGGCGACAGGAAGGACATTCGGCCAGTAAACACTCAGCTCCATTCAGTTGTCCAGACTCCACCCCGCAAGGGATTATGGGGTCATTAGATGATAATGATATCAGTGGAGTTTCTCAATCTTCCAGGTCATGGTTATCCCAAAGGTGCTTTTTCCAAAAGGGGACTGGACTTTCTTGTATTTTTTTCCATTGAAAACATTTTGCTTCTCATCCAGGAAGCTTCTTCAGTTCTAATTTAACTGTTGGGGAAAGGAAGGGTTTGTATTCTTTTCAGTCCATCGGGTCATTCGCACTCTTAAGAGTTAGCATTCTGAGTTGAGGCTACTTCGGGGTTTATCTGTATCCTTCAAAGTCACCTGAATCAGAGTCCGAACAGGTGTGGGGGCAAAAAAAGCACCTTTGGGATATTATTGGAGATGCTGCAAAGGAAGCCTTTGAGCCTTAGCACAAGGGGTGTTACATTGCAATTGGACAAGAAGTGCTAAATTTAACTCGAGATGTGACCAAACACCCTTAGTTTAGCTTAGGACTGCCTGATTCATTTTGTCTGGCTTGTTGTGACTTCATTGAAGAGGGTGGAATGACCATCAGTCTCCCACAGAGGGGGGAAAAAAATATGATCTGGCTCACCCATCTGATTTGCCTTTTGCAGCCCCACCGTATCCTCCAAGCCTTGAAACGGTACATCCGAGCTGAGAACAAAGACAGGCTCCACACAATCCATCACTACCAGCATGTTTTGGCTGTGGATCCGGAAAAGGCCGCTCAGATGAAATCACAGGTATGAAAAAATTCCTCTGACACATTTTAACCAAGTTTTTTTTAAAAAAATTAAGCCCATGCCTAGGTTCACTAGTTTGGTTTGTGTGAATTAAGCAAAATACTTGAAATATTTCAGGTACCATCTTTACCTCTAGGTAAAGATGATACCTGAAATATTTCAAGTATTTTGCTCCCACTCGAAAGGTTGAGAGTTCAATCCTAAGCAGCGGAAGATATTTCTCTTAACAGGGTGCCAAGAGAAAAAAAAAATCTGCTGTGAACCCAGCATAGGCATCAGGAAGGGCATCCGGCCAGTAAACGCTCAGTTCCATTCAGTCACCCCCAACCCGCATCCCGATAAAAGAGATGAAAAGCTTGTAAAAATTAAAATAAAAAATCAGATAACCTCTTTAACAACCTCAGAATATTTGCTCGCTGTGGAAGGGATGAATGACCCTTCTGTTGTAGTTCCCTCTTTTTACATCTTAAACGTGCAAATTTTAAAATGGCGGAGACGTCATAACAAACTGGACCTTAGAATTCAAAGGATATGCAGTAAATCTGCACTTTGGCCTCGGGAGGCTAAGTAAATTGTGCCCAGTTTTACAGCTGTTAAGTGAATTGCTGCAGTTAAGTGAATTGTGCAGTCATTAAGCGATGGTCATAAGCTTTAAGATCTGCTTGTCACTTTTTTTCAGTATTGTTATCCCTAAATGAATGGCTACCTATACCGCTAAGGCGCCCCATTACCATCAACTCTATATATTCTGTGAGTGTGTAGCACCGTCTGCTGGCCAAATGTAGAGTGATAATAAATTTAAGAGAGGAAGGCTGAGCTATGTGGCTCAGGAGAAAACAGGAATCTGTGTGTATGTAGTCAGGAAACCACACCTAAGGCCTACATCCCAGCAAATCTCTCTGGAAAAAAAATGCCAACGTTTCTTTCTTTAATAGGCTGTTAATCTCTCGGGCCTGAATGTTCCTTGAAAGCGGGGAAATGGTTGGGAATAGAATTATTAGGAGCTGTGGTGGCGCAGTGGTTAGAGTGCAGTACTGCAGGCTACTCCTGCTGACTGCCGATTCCCAGCAGTTTGCAGTTCGAATCTCACCAGGCTCAAGGTTGACTCAGCCTTCCAGCCTTCCCGAGGTTGGTAAAATGAGGACCCAGATTGTTGGGGAAAAGATGCGGATTCTCTAAACCGCTTAGAGAAGGCTGTAAAGCATTGTGAAGCGGTATAAGATGTTGAGACTCTAGAAAGAGTGCAGAGAAGAGCAACAAAGATGATTAGGGGACTGGAGGCTAAAACATGAAGAATAGTTGCAGGAACTGGGTATGTCTAGTTTAATGAAAAGAAGGACCAGGGATAGCTGTGTTCCAATATCTCAGGGGCTGCCCCAAAGAAGAGGGAGTCAAGCTATTCTCCAAAGCATCTGAGGGCAGGACAAGAAGCAATGGGTGGAAACTCATCAAGGAGAGAAGCAACTTAGAACTAAGGAGAAATTTCCTGACAGAACAATTCATCAGTGGAACAACTTGCCTCCAGAAGTTGTGAATGCTCCAACACTGGAAGTTTTTAAGATGATGTTGGATAACCATTTGTCTGAAGTGGTGTAGGGTTTCCTGCCTGAGCAGGGGGTTGGACTAGAAGACCTCCAAGGTCCCTTCCAACTCTGTTATTCTATTCTATTCTATTCTAATCTAATCTATTCTATTCTATTCTATTCTATTCTATTCTATTCTATTCTATTCTATTCTATTCTATTCTATTCTGTGCTATTGCTATTGCTATTGCTATTGCTATTGCTATTGCTATTGCTATTGCTATTGCTATTGCTATTGCTATTGCTATTGCTATTGCTATTACTGGAGATGACTGCGGAGTTTTTCAACCATTCAGGTTATGGTTATCCAAAAGGCAACTTGGGGTTTTTTTTTCTCCTGTGAAAACATTTCGTTTCTTATCCAAGAAGCTTCTTCAGTTCTAACTTAACTTCAGTTCCATTGGGGAATGGAAGGATTTATATTTTTTGCAGTCATCCGTTCCTTCGCACTCTTAAGGATCAGTCGTTAGCAATCCGAGAATAATTGAGGCTACTTCTGCTGGCCAGATGTAGAGCGATAATAAATTTTAAGATAGGAAGGCCTTGAGCTATGTGGCTCAGCAGAAAACAGGAATCCGGTTTGTGTGGTCAGGAAAACCACACCTAAGATCTACATCCCAGCAGATCTCTCAGGAAAAAAAAATATGCCAGCGTTTCTTTCTTTAATAGGCTGTTACTCCCTTTGGCCTGAATGACCCTCAAAAACAGCAGTCTGCTTTTGTGTCCTATTATGCGGTGAAGTTAAACGTTACTCTGTGTAATCAAAGCTTGAGGACAGTTCCCAGATCAGCGGTTGGAGACAAAAGCATATTTTTAGAATGTTTTCTTTCTCTTCTTTGAAAGAATAATTATTGCTTAGTCTGGATGATATCTGTTCTTAAAGCCCAGATCTCAACTGGGCAAACAAAATATTTCAGAATAATATTTTATTTATTTTTTTATTTTATTGCAATTTATATGCTGCCCTTCTCCTGAAGGACCTAGGGCGGCTAACAAGATAAAAAATCATCAATATGAACTAAATATAAATTAAAATCCAATTAAAATTAATTAAAATTATTACAATGTGAAAAACCCCCTCAACTTGTCAGTCCATTTGATGAAAGAGCCAGGTCTTCAGTTCGCGGCGAAAGGAGAGGCGGTCGGGGCCTGTCCTAAGCTTGGTGCGCAAACCGTTCCAGAGGGTCGGCGCTCCCACAGAGAACGCTCTCCCCCTGGGGGCCACCCGCTGACATTGTTTGGCTGACGGCACCCTGAGGAGGCCCGCTTTGTGAGAGCGCACGGGACGATGGAAGGATGGCAGGAGATGGTCCTGTAAAAACCCCAGGCCTAAGCCATGTAGGGCTTTATAGGTGAGCACCAGCACCTTGAAACGAACCCGGAGGACCACCGTCAGCCAGTGCAGCTCGCATAGGAGAGGTGTTATCTTAAAAAAGAAAAAAGTTAGACCCCACCCCCCTTTCTTATTTATTTATTTATTTATTTATTTATTTATTTATTTATTTATTATATTATATTTCTATACCGCCTTTCTCCCGCAGGACTCAAGGCGGTGTACAGTCAAGAAAAAATAAAAGATACATAAACATCATAAAATTGATAATTAAAATTATAGCATAGTTTAGCCCAAATAAATAAAACCCAGAATTATATAATATTTTAATCTAATAAACCTGTGTATCATTGCTACCTCTAGAACAGGGATCTCCAACCTTGGCAACTTTAAGACTTGTGGACTTCAACTCCCAGAATTCCCCAGCCAGCGAATTCTGGGAGTTGAAGTCCACAAGTCAAAAAGTTGCCAAGGTTGGAGACCCCTGACCAAGTCCTTCAATTCTTAAAAAAGGAAAGTTGTAAGCAGAAAACTAGTAATCTCAGTAATGTGTCTACTACACCTCGTTGTCTTTGCCCATACATATACACAGACACATTATCTACCTTATGGTGGATAAACATCGATGAATGAAAATTAAAATACGGTACCTTCAGAGCTGATGAAATAATAACAACACATACTAAACTGGAGTCCCACTCCAACAAATCAAGTTGAATCTGTTACCTCTGTTGGCTTAAAAATTGACCATGGACTTTAGTATGATTCAGATTAACGAAATAAAAGCTGCATGATAGAATTATCTATGGGAGAATTATGTTTTTTATGCAAACATAACTTATATTGTGGGTCCCAAAACACTAAAAACCATGAGGATTTATTTGATTTAATTTCTATGGCTGCCCATCTCAATGACTTTGGGGTGGCGAACGTCATAAAAACATTAAACCATAAAAGAATTAAAACATTACAGAATATGGCTATGCCGTCGTCGCCAAGTAAAATTGTGGCCGTAGGTGTTAATACAGCCTATAAATGGGGCTTGAACACACTTTGTATATTGTTTTACATTATTTGAACTTTGCCCTCTGTTGAAAGGTGATGACGCACCTCCGTGTAATAGAGGACAGGATGAACCAAAGTTTGTCCCTGCTGTACAAAGTACCATACGTGGCTGAAGAAATCCAGAGTGAGATTGGTGAGTATTTTTGACCTAGGGAGTCTTATTAATGCTGGTTTCTTGACTGCGGTTTTGTTTCCTGGAATTTGGAACTACCAACTCAAACAAACAAACTGATCTGTCCCCCTCTACACACACCCACAAAAACACAGCCAGTCGAGGGTTAAAGAAGCACTTGGCACACACCACAGTCCTTATCTTCAACTTGGCAGCAATATTCACACCGTCTGCCAAGTGCTTTAATTGTTCACAGAAAGAAAATCACATACGTAGCTTTGCCAAAATCCGTTCTTTTAGCAGCTTCAGGCTCCAATGACTACCAGATTGAGTTTTGTTCGTCACAGGGATCACTGACCACCACCCTCTCTTATATAGTCTCTGGGGTGTGGTCCAGTGACTCATTGGTCCTGTGACTCAAGTCCAGTGACTCAGGTCTATTCCCTCGCACGCCTCCTCAGCTGCTGCAAGCGCTTATCTCGCCTTCGTTGACGTGCGTCCAGGAATGACGTCTCTCCCTCACTCTCATCTGAGACACCTGTTTCCCCACTACTTTGCTCTCTTTCAGCTGGCACCTGAGACAGTGCCAGAGGGGGAGGGGGCTGGGAGATCTGGCTGGCTCCTCTTCCTCATGCTCAGAGCTTCCTTCCTCCAATGGGATAGGCTCAGAGGACGGGGCCACAACACAAACAAACAACTAAATCAGGGACCCACCAAGAACATTCCCGTCAACACCAACAAAACAAGATAATCAGAGCACAACCCCCCACTCCCTTATAGCACTGATGATGTTACATAGTTGGGTAATGAAATGCCTGGAAGAAAACAACCCAGGTCAGAGAGCACCGGGGTCTCCACAGTTCTACCCTGAGCTATAAATATTCTCTTCTGATAGTGTTTTTTACCTGTTTGCCTCCATTCTCCTCTTGACACAATCCTTTTTATTAAGATTAGCTGGGGTTGGGTTTGCTCGAGATCTTGTTCACTTCTCCAGCCCTGTCAAGCCTTTGCATGGTTGTTTTTGATGAAAGAAAAGTAATATTCTTAAGCGATTGAAAAGGATAACAGAAGGGCCTGGTGGCTCAGCAGACTAATGCATTGTGATTAACTCCAGCTGTCTGCAATTACTGTAAGTTCGAATCTCACCAGGCTCAAGGTTGACTCAGCCTTTCTAAGGTAGGTAAATGGAGGACCCAGTTTGTGGGGGCAATAAGCTGACTTTGTATAAATATACAAAAGTATGAAGGCTTATTGCTTAATGCATTGTAAGCTGCCCTGAGTCTCCGGAGAAGGGCGGCATATAAATCAAATTAAACAAAAAAAACCCCAAACAAACAAATGTGCAAGAAATGTGAATTAAATTTCTTGGAAGCAACATCTTAAAAAGAAAGAAATTCAACGGGAAGGAAGGAAGGAAGGAAGGGAAGGAAGGAAGGAGCGAGCTAGCTATGATTTTTTCTGGGAATTGTGGGTGCTCCATTACTGGAGATTTTATTTAAATCTTATTTAAATTTATTGAAAGCTATTTAATTGAAACCCATCTGGAGTCATATGAAGTCAGACAGCCTCTAAATTTAAAACTAAAACTAAGTAAATTTGTGATAATATGGTGATTCCTGTCCTGTACAAAGGTGATTGATTAGAACTCAAAAGATTTCTTCCAACCCCATGATTCTGTAGTTACCTGGCACTACCAAGATTTCCCCTTTGTTTGTCTCTTACAGATGAGCTCCTTCAAGAACAGCGAACTGATATGGACCAGTTTACTTCTTCCATTTCTGATGTGCACGTGAGCTCCAAAGAAAGTGAAGAATCTCCCCTCTTTGATGGTAAACCTTTCCGTCCATTCCAGGTGAAAACTTTCCCAGCTTCTTCCAAAAGTGAAGGTATGTCAAAACTATAATGCTGTACTGTATCTGGCCTGAACCCATCAGAGCCAAACTATTTAAATAGAATAAACTTGGTCTCAGCTTTGCTCTGGGCAAGCTGTTTTGCCAGAGCTTTTCAGAGTAATTTCTGATGAAGGACCACTTGGTGATGGAGATGTTTTGAGTTGTTTAGCATTCTGGCTTGATTCATGCAAGTTGCCTATTCTCGTATGATCAGTATTTGTACTATGTCTAGCTGGCCTTCCCATCTTCGCACCTTAACATTCATGACGAGAATTCAGTTTTGTCTGCTGATTGTGTTATAACAGGGGTGTCAAACTCGCAGACCGGATGCGTCACACGTTGGCCACGCCCACCCCTGGTTTGACAAAGGGGGGGGGAAATCAAGATACGTTATGTGACGTCGCGCGTTTGACACCCTGTATGTTACGAGATTATTATAAATATATTTTCCTAGTTTCCTGGGGTTCATAAAGTTGGGACGGCAGAAAAGAAGTCCGAACCTGCATTTAATCTCTGATGTAAATGTTCTCCAGTATCTAAATCAGAAATCGCACACGAGCCTTTTTTTTTTTTTACTTTTCTTTTCTCCCCTCCTAATCTCCTTTTTCTCTGCTATTTCTTTTGTTTTTGTTCCTGTTTTTCCCTCCTGCTATAGATTCTCAGCCGGAATTGTACCATCCAGTGAAAAAAGGTTGGTTACCACCTTGATCCCTTTTAAATGCACTCTCTATCATACCCTTCCCCCTTTTGAGTGGATTTTAATCCCTTTTAATTTTGTGTTTCATAACTTCAGCTTCACTTCCTTCCCTTCCTCCTGCTTATATAGCCCAGGTTGCATTAGCTGCTCTCCCTGATGGCATAGGAATCAATTTGGTGGTCCCCTGAATTATTTAGTGATCATAGATTATGACCAGGATAAATGTCATTAGGCTGATGATATATAAGTAATTAAATAGTGATTAGAGCCTTCTGAGATTTTGAAGCAGCTATTTGGGATCAGGTGATAGATGCCGGCTGAATTGGCTTCGAGCAGATATGTGCAGTTTCAAGATTAAAATGCTGATTTTTATTAACAGCAGCGTTTTTCCTCTGTTCTTTACCATGAGGTAAACTTTTGTTAGAGTGGTGTTTATAAGGAGGATTTAAACAGGGCTGATACTTAGAACTCCTTCGGAAAGGGGAAAAAAATCTGTAAGCCTGGGCATAATGACCTTTGTTAGAATTATGTAAATCTATACAAACTAACTTGGAATGGATATGGGCAAACATGTGAGGAGCATTAGACATTATTATATGGGATCATAGAGGCAGCGTAGACTCTTCTCAATTTTAGAATAAGAATCGGATGTATTTTTTCATTTATATCCCGGACATTCTCTCTACCAAAAGAGAATAGGAAGCCATTCTTCTAATTTTTTTTTCTTTGCTTTTTTCCTTTTTCTTTGCACTTTTTCCTCTTTTTATTTTCTTTGCACTTTTATTTTGCTTTTTGTCTCTTTTCTCCTTTTTCCCCCTCCACTTGTCTTACTTTTTATTCACGTTTTGGAAATTTAATAAAAAAATCATGGGCTGTTATCGAAAGAAGGATGCTGGACTTCATGGAGTAAGATTTTCAACCTGTCAAGAGAGCATGATTAATATTCTACCATTAAAAAGCTCTTCAGGAAGTTCACTTGTTATTTGTCAAAACATTTGTACTGTAGATTAAAAAAAAACACCCACAGCCTATCAAGCGATCTCTGGAATTAGATGTGTGTCAGGCTTCCCCCACCCATTGGTTTGCATGGATTATAATTCCCAAATAGTGCATGAATTATAGTTAGTACAAGTAGCATTAGCACAATTAGCACAGTGTTCAATAGCGAATACAAGAGGTATGAAAATGCCAGCTTGCAGTCTCCATTTCTTGATGGTGCTGTAAGCAGCAATGTTTTCTTACTAAACCTCTTGTGATTTTATTGGATTCTGTTGGAATACTACGTCAGGTGAATGTTTTCATAACAACATAGCTAGGGTGAAGTTGAATCTTCCAAATATGATTTGTGTTCCCAGTCAGAAATTACTGAGTTGACTTTCACGGAGAATCCGCCAAAACATGGCTGTATAGTTGTTTTTGATTCTAACAGTCACCGATGTAAAATTTGCAAATCATTAACTTGCCAGGAAATCCATAGGATCAAAAAAGCAATGTCAGTCAGCTCAGGATTTGCTTCGGGATTAATTAGAAAATACCAAATTACTAAAACAAATGCAGTGTTCTTTTCCTGTGAAACCCCTCTTAATTTTTTCTCGTAAAAACTGGAAGTAACTCCATCCAACTGGCTGGTAACGGCAAGAAGGATATTTCCTAGTTCGCCTTAGCTAAAATGGTAAAAAGCTATTTCTTCTTTGCTTTTTCCCCCCCTTCTGATTTCTTTATAGCTTACTGCTGTTTCTTTCTTGGCCTGCACGGTTTCTAAGAGCTTTCCTTCTGAGCACCAGTCCAATTAAGGCTGGTAAGCTGGTCTAATGGTACCCATTTAGAGTCTTTGCAACAAGCAGATAAAGCTGAATCCTAAGGATTGATAGTTGCTTGATGGCCTAGGTATTTTCTTTTTTTGGAAGCTGGGAATCATTTGACTTTGAGGGAGGAGGGGGGGAAATGTGGCAGCCTTGGAAAGCAAGCTGGGCAATTCTGAATACGTTTGGAATCCGAAGGAGTGTGTTTAGAGACTTCAGAGAGGTTTTAAAAGGGATAAGCAGTAAAAGCAGATGTCCTTGAGACTTTAAAATAATTAAAAAGAATGGGGGAGGGGGAGCGCTGCCAAAGACAGCATTATGTCTAATAGATATTGACTGATTGATGCCTTCAATCTGTGTTGACTCTAGAAACTGCCTGGAGGGGAAAACACACACACACACACACAGAGAGAGAGAGAGAGAGAGAGACTCTGCATTAGATGGAGCAAGACTTTAGATGGAGCAAGACTCACTCAGGCACTCGTCACGTCTCGCTTGGACTACTGCAATGCTCTCTACATGGGGCTCCCCTTGGGATGCACCCGGAGGCTCAAGCTGGTACAGAATGCGGCTGCGCGGGGGATTATGGGAGCGACGGGGCGCTCCCACGTGACACCTCTCCTGCGTGAGCTGCATTGGTTGCCGGTTGACTTCCGGGTGCGTTTCAAGGTGTTGGTAATCACCTTTAAAGCGCTCCATGGCTTAGGACCAGGGTACTTACAGGACCGCCTTCTGCCACCAATTGCCTCCCATCGGCCGGTTCGCTTCCACAGAGAGGGCCTCCTCAGGGTGCCGTCAGCCAGACAATGCCGGCTGGCGACCCCCAGGGGGAGAGTGTTCTCTGTGGCAGCCCCTACCCTCTGGAACGATCTTCCTCCAGAACTGAGAACAATTGCCGACCTCCGGACTTTTCGTCGGGCTCTGAAGACTTATCTCTTCCAACTTGCCGGACTTGTCTGATCCCTTCTACTTTTTAAAATTTTTAGAGTTTTATTCTGTTTTAAATTCTCAGCCTAATTTATATTTGTTTTTAATACGATTTTAACTTTTTTGTATTGGTTTTTTAGTCGGCTGTTCACCGCCCTGAGTCCGTCAGGAGAAGGGCGGTATATAAATCTAATTAATAATAATAATAATAATAAGAACAGTGAAAATCTGGGATGGTTTGAAGTTAGCACCAACTTCTTCTGCTATTAATCTTGAATTAATTGTGGAGGTTTGGTTTCACCATAACCAACCACATATAGAGAACTTCAGTGGTGCATAATTGACCGATACCTGGAACTTCGTTCTCTCCTCCTGTGGAACTGATTCAGGATTTTATTCAGGCATCCGAGAGAAAGAAACTTCTCCAGCAAGCCGTTTTTAGAACGGCTTCCAGGCTTATTCTTCAGATAGACTGATATTGCAGGGTGCCTAAAGGGCTGGTACTGCCCTAAATACAGCAAAGGGCAACACCAAAGGATCGGGCAGGTGGTCCTTGACTTAAGACCTCAATTAAGTTGTTGTGGTCGTTAAAGTGGATCCCTATAGGAGAAGGAGTGGCAGAACCTGGGGGCGGAGTCAAAAAAGAGGTCAGCCCAGGATCCCTACATAGCCACAAATGAACTAAATCCAACTTCTCTTGAATTCCGTTGGTTTTTATCAAAATCCAAGCAGATACTAAACCTTTACTTGAGGCTATTCCTGTGCGGTAGCATTAGCAATAAATCAGTTTAATTAAACCTTCACATGTCGACCTGATCTTTTGCACCTGACAGTCATGGCAAGACCTTTTTTGCTTGGATCATTAAACAAACGTGGTTGTTAAGTGAACAGAGCAGTCTCTAAGCAAATCCATTTTATCCAGTGGGCGGGTTTCTGGGGGTTTTTTTGCCAGAGACCAGAAGCGAATGCCAGAAAACGTCAAAAACGTCAAAAATCAAAGTCACATGATTGCGGTTCGCTGCAAACAGCGGTAGAGGCAAGCCTGTTGCCTAAAATGCATTTCACGTGACCAGGAGGGTTGCAGTGGTTGGAACTTCAAAATCGGGACATGAATATATTTTGTCGTTAAGGGACTGGTTATTACGTGACTGGTCATAAAGGAAGGACTATCTTTATCCTGGTGGTCTCGCGGTGAAGCTAATTACCTCCCATTCAGAAAGTTGAGAGTTCAATCCTAGGTAGCAGCAGATATTTCTCTCTCCCTGGGCACAAAGAAAAAAAAAATCTGCTGTGAACTCCATGTGGTGTCAGGAAGGGCATCCGGCCAGTAAGTGCTCAGCTTCATCCAGTCGCCCCTACTGTACCCCGAATTACTTAAGGCTGTGATGGCGAACCTATGGCACGAGTGCCACAGGTGGCACACGTAACCATATTGGTGGGCATGCGAGCTCAGCTCCTGTGCACATGTCAACTGATTTTTGGGCCTTCTGGGCCCACCAGAAGTAGGGAAACACTGTTTCCTGCCTCCAAAGGGCCTCAGGGTGGTAATGGGGAAGGCCGTTTTGGCCCTCCCCAGACTCCTAGAAAGACTCCAGAGCCTGGTGAGAGAGAAAAATGGGCCTACTGGCCTATCGCATGCCAGTAGCAGGGGGAGCGTGTGTGGGGGGTCATGTGCGCATGCACGGGGGTGGGACGCATAAAATTATGGGTGTGGCCATGTGCGTACGTGACCCCCCCCCGCCCCCCCGTTCCTGGCACGTGATGGCAAAAAGGTTAGCCATCATTGATTTAAGGAATGAGAGCTGTATATGGGGAGAAGAAAGTACAACTTGTACAGAAAAATAAATTGGGGCTGTTGCTAGTTAGTAAGAAACAAAATGTCCGTGAACCTTCTGGGTGGCCTCTCATTTTCATCATGTAACCTGCTCAACGATCCCCTCGCCATTGTCCATGCTTCGTTTCTCTAGTCTAACATTTGGCATCCCTGTGACATGCGCATTAAGAAAACGGAACTTGCAATTCATGTAGATGCATAGTCTGACAAACTTTCTTTTTGCTGTGGCTGGATCTCTATTTATTTATTTACGTCACGCCTAATTCCTTTCCGTGCAGGGTCTGGCCTGGTGGATCTGGACGGGCTGATTGGAGCCGAAGAAAAAGTGATTAACAGCAAGGGCAAGCTGGATGAGAACGTGGTAGGCCCCTTTTGCATGCAAATTTGCACAGGAAAAGCTTTCTAAGCTTTTCGGGATTTTGCTAAACGCATGAAATTGTCAAGCGGACATCAGAAAAACTTTTTATATAAAAAAGAAAAGAAATATGCTCTCGAAGATAACGTAGGTGTTTGCAGAAGTAGCAGTCGCTGGCGGGAACTCTGTACAAATGCAAAGTATTATGGCTCCTGCCGTTGTGAGCGCCTCATAAAATTCTCTCTCTCGTGATCCTTTTCAGGTGATTGACGAGACACTCGATGTGAAGGAAATGATTTTCAATCCTGAACGAGTTGGTGGACTGGTGGATGACATTCCGGTATGTCTATCTCGCCATCAACATAGATTTACTCTTAGGGTGGGGGTGTCAAACTCAAGGCCTGAGGGCCCGGAACCAGCCTGCGGGGTGCTTAGATCTGGCCCGCCCTGAAAACAGTGAAAGACCGGTCCACGGTGTCTCTGCAGCGAAAATGGAGCTCAAGACAGGTTCTGTTTTCAGCCGCGATGGCCTCTTGCAACCCTCTGCCAGTGAAAATGGAGCTCGGGGAGGCCGTGTGTGGCCTGCTGAGGCTCCGTTTTCAGCAGCAACAGCCTTCTGCAGCCCTCTGCCAGCAAAAACAGCTCCATTTTCCCTGGCAGAGGGCTGCAGGAGGCCATCGCAGCCAAAAACGGAGCCTCCATGAGTGACATTGAACTGGCCACGCCCCCTGCACCCCCGAGGTCAAGCACAACTCTGATGCGGCCCTCAGTGAAACCAAGTTTGACACCCCTGTGTTAGAGGGAACCACATATACCTCTTTGTGAAACCCTTTTGTCATGGACAGTAACTATTCTTTAATTATACCAAAACGGCCAGAATTATTCAATGTTGGTTTAATGTCATGATTCCGTGTACTGCTCCCAACCAATTCAAGACTCTTGAGGCCTTGGCTTCCTCAAAAATCCGGTTTATTGGCTACATCACATCGGCACGGTCAAAGGTGAAAGCAACGGTGAATAATTCTGCCATTTTTTTAGTATAATGAAAAAATATATACTGTCCACCCCCCTTGTTTGTCACAGGTCACGTTAGCCAACCAAGCAGGCGATGAACTTCTCAGCACTCCCTCCTGCCATTGCTGGGACATGTGTCAGGGTTCCAAGTAACCCATCCCATTTAGTAAGAACTCCAAGGCAGGCAATTCCTCAAAGAACAATTTATTTGGGATTTATCAAATTGGTATGATCCTGGTGAAAACCCAGCTCTAAGTGCTCCCCGTTTTTTCACCCAATTAAAAGTCAAACTTTGTCACTCCCCCCCCCCCCCGAGTCTCCAGTCACACGGTCCAGTCAGCATATAATCCAGTTGCTAGATGATGAACTCAGTCTCCACCATTTGAACACCTGCACCAACATCCTTGATTCCCAGGGGAAAGAATTTTATTTAGGCTACAATATCCCAGCTAATCCTTCACCCCACTCCCTGGCTCCTTTGCTCCAGGCTGTGTCAGTGCCCTGAAGAGAACCCCCTAGAAAGTGGCATTTATCCCCGTCGAGAATAGCCAGAATGTTCCAGAATAAATCGGAGAAATGTTAGAAATGTCATCAGACCCCAGGATCCTACTACCACATGTGGACATGCGCAGAAGCAAGAAAATATTGGACTAAGATACACACATGGTTGGAAAAAATGATAAAGAGACACATTGATTTTAAACCAGAGATATTTTTATTAGGGATCCTACCAGAGATATACAATAAAGAACTGCAATATTTAATCGTGAATCTCTTGACAGCAGCCAGAATTGTATTTGCTAAAAACTGGAAAGGAGAAAAGTTTACCTAATGATGAAGAAATTATTAAGAAAATGATGGAATGTGCTGAAATGAGCAAATTGACATTTGAAATAAGAGAACGGGAAGATAGACAATATTATTTGATATGGGATTTATTTTATTGATAGAGAATAAGAATTGGAAATAATTAAGATATAAATGGATGTTGAAATTTTTTGAAAATAAGTTAGCATGTTTAGTGATAAATTGAAGAGAGGAGGAGCACAAAAAATGACACCGACTGTTACACCGTCTTTGATTGTATGGAATGGTAATGGTTGTTATATTGTGTTTTGTTTTTGTTTTATGAAAGTAAAAAACTTTTTAAAAAAAGAACCTCCCTAGGAAATTACAAAAAATGAAAATGGCCCAAGTTCAGCCAACATCAGTGTTGACAATACATTGATTTGACCTTGGTTCTCAGGAGCCTTATCATTGTTACGTCTGGCACATTGGAGGAAAACATTCTACATTCCATAAGTATTGTCGTCCCCTCCCTTTCCCCCCTGAAGAATGGCAAGAAGAAATGAAGCAAGAAAAATACGGCTTCAGCTAGAGAGTTGACAGCCTTTTTTCTCCAGAAGGATATCGGGTGTTGTAAAGAACTGCAAGTCGTCCTCGATTTACAACAGTTTTATTTAGTGACCATTTAAACAGCACTGAAAAGAGGGACTTGTGACCCTTTTTCATTGCAGCATCCCCATGGTCATCTAATCAAAATTTGGATGCTTGGCAAGTGGTTCGTATTTATGACAGTTGCAGGATTCCGTGGTTCCCTCTGGCAATCTTCTGGCAAGCAAAGTCAATGGGGAAAGCAGAGTCACTGAACAGCCGTGATACCAATCTAACAACCTAGACACACGGAGGAATTTTCTGACAGCTGAGAACAATCAACCGACGGAACAGAAGAAGTTGCCTTCGGAAGTTGTGGGAGCTTCATCACTGGAGGCTTTCAAGGAGAGACTGGGCTGCCATCTGTCAGGAATGGTGTAGGGTCTCCGGCTTGGACAGGGGGGGTTAGACTAGATCAGGGGTCTCCAACCTTGGCAACTTCAAGACCTGTGGACTTCAACTCCCAGAATTCTGGGAATTGAAGTCCACAGGTCTTAAAGTTGCTAAGACCCCTGGACTAGATGACCTACTAGATGACCTACAAGGATTAGATGACCTACAGGTCCCTTCCAAATCTGTCAGCTGCAGTGATTCACTTCACCAAGTCGTAAAATGGGACAAAATTCACTTGGCAATATGAATTTGGGTCTCAGTTGTGGCCGTACGCTGAGGGCTACCTGGATCGAGTGATGCAATTCTCTCAGAGCAGGAGTATCCCCTGCTGTATCATGTGTTTGCGGCAGTACTAAAACAGGGCTTCTCAAGCGTGTATATCCGTGTAGGTTTCCATGCTTCAACCTCTCCCTGTTACGTTCTCCTCCCTCTTGTAGAAAACTGACCGTTCCATGCGCGACGACTTCAGCTTCAGCAGCAGCGCTCTCATCGGCCTTCTGGTGATAGCAGTTGCCATAGCTACGGTTATAGTCATAAGCCTGGTGATGCTGAGGAAGAGGCAATATGGAACCATCAGCCATGGGATTGTAGAGGTGAGAGGGGGCCTGGAGACGCATCCGGGTGAACCTGGAGGGTAGAGCAGAGTGAGGGCTGGTGGAGAAAATGAGTAGAATCATTGCTGGGGAATTGTATGATTCTCAGGGCACTTCTTTTCAAACATTCAGACCAGGAAATGAATTTTCAACATGGAACCCCTAAGAATATTTTGGTTCCCACCTGTTGGAAACTCTTGAGCAACAGGAGTCAGTCTCGAAATGTGTTAAATTACTACTACGAATCATTTCTTTTAATTTGTCTAGCATCCGTATGCAAAAGCAGGTAAACCAGCATTAGGGTTATACTACCTTTTTGGGTTATGGGATGCTAAAAGCTCTTGTGAGTTAATCTCCCAAATCTGGTGCTGTTATATCAAGAACTGAGTTGTTTGTTTGTTTTTTAAATTTGATTTATATGCCGCCCTTCTCCGGAGACTCAGGGCGGCTTACAGTGCATTAAGCAATAGCCTTCATACTTTTGTATATATTTATACAAAGTCAGCTTATTGCCCCCACAAACTGGGTCCTCAATTTGCCTACCTTAGAAAGGATGGAAGGCTGAGTTGACCTTGAGCTTGGCTAGGATTGAACTCACAGAATTACAGGCAGCTGGATGTTAATTGCTGCCTTTAGTAGGAGGCATTAGCCCCCTATGCTACTCAGGCTCATATACAGGGGTTATACTACTTTTTTTGGTTACGGGATGCTAAAAGCTCTTGTGAGTTAATCTCCAAAGTCTGGTGCTGTTATATCAAGAACTGGGGTTTTTTTTTTTATTGATTTATATGCCGCCCTTCTCCGGAGACTCAGGGCGGCTTACAATGCATTAAGCAATAGCCTTCATACTTTTGTATATATTTATACAAAGTCAGCTTATTGCCCCCACAAACTGGGTCCTCAATTTACCTACCTTAGAAAGGATGGAAGGCTGAGTCGACCTTGAGCCTGGCTAGGATTGAACTCAAAGAATTACAGGCAGCTGGATGTTAATTGCTGCCTTTAGTAGGAGGCATTAGCCCCCTACGCTACTCAGGCTCATATACAGGGGTTATACTACTGTTTTGGGTTACGGGATGCTAAAAGCTCTTGTGAGTTAATCTCCAAAGTCTGGTGCTGTTATATCAAGAACTGGGTTTTTTTCCTGCAGATGTTTCATTACACAACTAGGATAGTGCTCTGAAGGGGTTACCTAGTTGGGTAATGAAACGTCTGTAAGATAAATCGCCAAGCTCAGAGAGCATCAAGGACTCTACAACTCAGAGCTACAAATATTCTCTTGTATTGATACCACTACAATGACTCTTTGTTACTTCAAAATAATCTCTTGGCTGATTGATAGCTTCTTCTTCTTCTTTTTCCCCCCATAAAGGTTGACCCAATGTTAACTCCAGAAGAAAGGCATCTGAACAAGATGCAAAATCATGGATACGAGAATCCAACATACAAATATCTGGAGCAGATGCAGATTTAAAGGGTTTTGAAACGGTTGCATCCCTGACCAGCAGATGTTTAGGGGAGAAAGGGCCAAAATTAGTCCATTGTTTTGGATCAACTACTGACCAACTGTTGTTTGAAGAGGACTTCACTTTACATTCAGAGTTCCTGGGTCATTTAAGACTTAAATTACTACTGTAGAATTTCAATTTCCATTCTTTTAAATGGGCGAGGAAATGGTAATATAACAATATATGATATATAAAGCATAAATGGGAAAATGGATCTATTGCAGATATCTGAGATGTAATTTTTTTCCGTTTTTTAAGAAACCTAATCTAATGAGAAATCCCAATGCTGTTGTATTGTCTAATAACAAGCTCTCGATATACATGAGAAATATTGTTTTACTTCTGATTCTCTGCTTGCATATTCCAGGGTATTTGTACCAACCACACTGTATAAAGAAATAATTTAGTGGCTCTTCGGTCATTCTGGCTTACAGGGTGTAAGAATGCCTCCCTCCCTCCCTCCTTCCTTCCTTCTTTCCTCCCTCCCTCCCTCCTTCCTTCCTTCCCTCCCTCCCCCCCTCCCTCTCTCCGGGATTTTGGACAAAACAAACTTCATAAAGATTATGGAAAACTTAAACAAATTCTTCGATGCCAGTGACCTGTACAAATTCTGCTACTGTGTGGCTTTGGTTCCCCCCCCCCCAAAAAATCAAGACCCCTCTAAAAAAGACGAGGCGGGAAATTGCTCTCTCGTCTTAGGATCTTTGTAGTGGAATTATTTGGTCAGGATTTGAGCAGATTAGGATTGCGCATTTGCCTTGCTTTCTGAATCCGGTCCTGCTATAGAGTTTGGAAGCTTTTGACGTCCGGATTCAGCCCTTCCCTTCCAGCATAACTTCTCCTTTTAGCCTTGCCTAATGTTAAGCGAATCTTTCTTGTTAATGTGTGCCCCCCTCCCCCTCCATTCAGGGTAACTCATGATCATTACAGGTTTGGAAGGCTGATGGGTCTTCCTGAGGAAGTTGGCTGAGGCTGAAGGCACGTGTACATGTCTACTTAAACAGAACCCTTGTCCTGCCTTGAAAAAAAAAAGGCCAGACATCTGGAGAAGCAAACGGACCTACAACGTTGGTCGGCCTTGTGTATAGCATTACGCACCACAGGGAGGAATTACGTTTGAGAAACGGAAGAGGAAGGAATCGCCGGGCACCGACGTGTCAAAAGGAATCGCTAACCATTAACCATCATGTCTTTGTAATGCCTGTATAGTTGGTGTTAATCCTCACGGCAATTTTTTTTTTCCAAAAAAAAAAATAATAATTCTCAATGTTCTGATAAACTTGTGTTGTATTTTTTTTCCCTCCCACTCTTTTTTTCCCCCCCTTTGGATTAATTTTCTTTCTAACTTCCACTCCACCCTTCCCATATAATTTCTCTTCCCACTATGCACAGATTTATTTAACCTGCAAACTCCCTAGTGTGGTCTGTGGGGAATGTAGAAAAAGTTGGAAACTTGTCAATAAATTCCTTTAACTTCCAGTTTCTGATCTTGGTATGTATCCCTGTGTGCCTTATCCCTCCCTGCCTCTCTGTCTTCCTCCCTCTTTCTCCCTCTCCCTCTCCTTCCCTCCCTCCCTCAAGTGTTAGGGCACTGATCAGGCAATTCGGAGCCAAGGAAATAAACGCTCGTAAATAAAGGAATGTTAAGCTTAATTATTAGCTCAAACAAACAGATTTAAAAGCATAACACAAAAAGGATGCCTACCAAGCAAGAGGATACTCAAAACTCTTACAAGCTTATTAAGAGCTCCTTAAGGACAGCAGACATAACTCAAAAGGGTACCCAGCTTCTTGCTACAATGCCCAGCGCTAAGTTTTGGTCAGAAACTTCCAACAAACAACAATGCTGCAGGTTTTTTGACTTCATGTTGTGATCACACAATAGCAAGACCTGACTTTGATTGGGTAGCACATGTCTGGGATGGGAGTAGAAAGTCAGAGACCCGCAGTGGGAAAAGCTTTGAAGCTCCATAAAGATCCCCCCTTTCTTTACTCAATATTCTTTAACACTTAAAAAACCAAGCAGGTTAGCTCAGGATGATGGGAGCTAAGAAGTGTGCCTTTTCAGTTTGCAGCACCTGCCCTATGGAACTATCTTACCTCCTTAAGTTTGATTCAGTAGCTACGGATGGGCAACTCTGATCCTTTCACGACCTGTGGACTTCAACTCCCAGAATTGCTTGAGCCAGCATAGGAATTCTGGGAGCTGAAGCCCACAGGTCCTAAGCGGGGTTGTAGTTGCCCATCCCAGAGCTACACTCACTATTGGATTTCAATATTGCAGATTGCGAGGAAGGGTCCGTCTGGAAAAACTTATCGACATCCATGTAATACCTTTCAGGAGACATCTTTGCTCCTGCTTTCCAATACAAAATAAAATAAATTTGAAGGTAGAATGTCTGTTACTAGGTGCAAAGGGAGTAGGGTGGCTCAGTGGTTAAAGATGCTGAGCTTGTCAACTGACAGCCAGGGTTCAAGACCCAATGGGGTGAGCCCCTCTTTACTTGCCCTAATTCCTGCCCACCTAGCAGTTCGAAAGCACGCAAATGTAAGTAGATAAATAGGTACCATTCCGGTGGGAAGGTAACGGTGTTCCCCGCACCTCAACCACATGAGGTGGCCACAAATGTTTTTGCACAACGTCTTACAAATAAGAGAACTGCCCCCCTAGAACACGACTGGAAAAGTAAACATTTAGCTTTCTTTAGTAGATGCCAAGCCATGGAGATCAACGGGTCTTGGGCTGATACGACCTCTGGAGACCATCTGGTGGACTTCCTTGTGCAGTCGATTGCCCACTGAGAGAACAGATTATTGGATTATTTGGGCTGATCTGAGGGCACTGCTTACATCCTTACGTTCTCAAGGAAAAACCGAAGTGAGCAAATGCAAAGTCCTACATTTAGTGAACAACATGCCTCACTGCAAAACCTCCTTAAAGCTTCTGAAGAGCCTGGAGGCAAAATAACACACTTAAGTGCTCCCCTCCCATCCTATGTGAGCATCGTTGCTTTCTGTCCTTGAAAAAACAGCAACATTTGGGGAGGGGGAAATGGGTCTCTGGAATGCCAAAGCAACAAACAGGGAAGGTAACCATAGAGATCTTTGCGTCAGTACCATCTTGAATTGATGCAATAATATTTGCACACAGGCAAATATTATTTTTCAAACAAAGCGTAGCAGGGGGACAAATAACTCTGAAGTTCTTGCAGACGGTCCTTTAATGTATCAGACAGCGCAGAAATGAATACTCTTGCTCCATGGCTGGAATGTGATGTGTGTGTGTGTGGGGGGGGGGAATGTCCTGTCTCGGATCTGTCATCTGTTGCCACCACCAGACCTGTTTTCCCCCTCTATTGGTGCCTCACGTTAGAATGCTTGGTGTGGATGCAAGCCGTATAATTAAAAAAAAATTTTTTTATTGATTTTCAAACATTAAAAACATTTTTTTGTAAAAAAATTTTATTGTAATAATTATTTTTTTTGGTAATTTTGCAAGCCACATAATTTATCCAATCTAATGTCCCTTCTGCATCGGTAGGACTTGATTTGATTTGTTGGCTGCCCGTCTCCCTTTCAGATGACTCTGACTTGCCAAGCCAGTAAGACCATGAATAATAAATAATAAATCTAATAACAATTACAATTAGAACGATGGAGAAGAAGGATGCAGGACAGTGATGACATTCAATTTTTTCCCCTTACGGGCTGGTTGAATTTCACCCCTGATGCAGGGGGAGATGGGGGTCTTCTTTTAATACATCAACCGTCCCTGAAATCTAGGAAAAGCTTCCTTTGTCATCGTCGGAAGGCTCTGAAGAATTCGAAAGGAGAGAGGATCTATGGAAAGCTATGAGAACCAATTCTGGATGGGACCAACCGAGGAGGTGGCACCTGGCTCTGAAGAAAGCTGGGAAGTATGGAAGTTGTTGATGGATACAACAAGATCCAGAGACCTCCTGAGCAAATGGGGCTATCCTGTGGCTTCTTTTCTTTGAGATTGTGGTGACATGCAGGTGACACACACATATATATATATATACCTGCCCTTTGTGCCCTGATCAGTGTACACTAGGGATGGTTCTACTTACCTTTACTACAGGTTTGCATTGCATCTGTGCGATGCGCAGATCAACTTTGATGACGTCCGGATCAGTGAGTGGAGCTCCCCACCGGTTTTACTACCGGTTCTTGAGAACCGATCCAAAACGGAGGCAACTCACCACTGGTGTACACCTGAGGACCTCATGATAAAATGACAGAAACACAATTAATGTTGCTAGTTTCTGGGCAAGATCTGTTCAATCTGTACATTTTTTCATCTTGTATTCTATATTTTAAGTTTTTTTTTTTAAATATACTTTATTGATTTTTGAAAATAAAACAAAATACAAGATGTTTCATGCCACATCGGAAGTGCAGTGTTAAACGTAATTTACAGAGTTTATCACAATAATATTCTAGTTAAGAGTAAATAAAATCACTTTTCCGACTCTCAAATATTTTTCCTGTTACGCATCCAATTGTACCATCTACCCCATACATCATAATATTTAGATTTTTCACCATTATTCAGCTCATTTGTTAGATTGGACATTTCCGCACATTTTAGAATCTTATTGATTACACTTTCTTCAGAAGGAGATGCATTATCCTTCCATGTCTTTGCAAAAACTAATCTGGCTGCCATGATTATATGAATCAAGAGTTGAGTCTTTTCTTTTGCCAATCTCTCCCTAGTTATACCTAGTAAGAAGATCTCGGGGGCTAATTCCAAATCCTCTCCTATTATTTCCTTCAGCCAGGACCGAATTTTAAGCCAAAACTTTTTGGTTATCTGACAGGACCACCACATGTGGAAAAAAGTACCAACCTCCTTACCACATTTCCAACAGGTTGGTGAGGCATTGGGAATCATTTTAGCTATTCTGGCTGGTGCTAGGTGCCATCTGTGGAACATCTTGTACTGATTTTCTCTATAGGATACCGCTTTCGTTATATAGTAATTCCTGTTCCAGGCTTCTTCCCACTCATTAAAGTTAATATTGTATCCTATATCTTTTTCCCAGACACCCAGTTGGTTCCTAGCTATGATCATGGCAGAGATTATATTTTAAGTTTTATATCGTATAGTGTGCCTTGTTTTAATTGTGATGTCTCTGACACAAATAAATCAACCAACCAACCAACTCTTATTTATATGTTTGAAGCTTGCTCCCACGGTCCCTTTGAGGCTGAAAGCTGGCTTAGTTTGAACACAAGCCACAATTTCCCTCTCTTATTCTCATTTTGTCCTGAATTTTAAACTGCCGGCTTATTTCTTTGTTGCCTTGATATATCTAAAGGGTTTTGAAGCAGTGCTGGAGGCAAGCTGGCCTCAAACCAAAGAAATCACAAGACATCCGAAGAAATAATAATCCACTAGATCAATGCAATAATTTCCCTAAAGAATAAAATTCTAATTATGTGCCTCCTGGCTTTGTGTTTCAGGAAACCCTTCACCCCTTTTCAACTTTTTTCCTCTCTTTTTTTTAATTTTGGCAATTATTCTGCATTGCAAATGATGTTTCCCTCCCAAGAAAGTTTGCTTTATGAATTTAATCAAACTCCTCCAAGCAGCTTCAAAGGATGGAAAAATCTAAAGGGAGGAAAGAATGATTTTGTTTTTCAGAGGGTGATAATTGCGGATCAGACCTAAAACAGAAATATGACAGACAGGTGCACGTAGTTTGCTCTGCATCACTTTATTCTATTATTCATCGCTTGACAATAGGAAAGCAGAATAACCAACTGGTGATTAAGGAGATAAAAATAATTGCATTTGTAAAACGCCAAGATCCAAGTTTAATTTCTCGAATTGATTAGATAAATATGTGTGGGAGAAGGAAATCACCAGGGTTGAATGGCTATATGGAAATAAGATTCAGCTGTCAGTAATATCAGTACTGTTGTGTATGTGTTTATGTGTGTGTGAATTCTAGACATTTTCCTGTTCTCTTGGGAAAATTGGAATTGCAAATAACTCAATAGAACCGTAACATTAAGCAAATTTCTACTGGATGAAATGACTACTCAGACCTATTTACTCTCTTTTTACTACAAAGCAAACTCAATTAACTAACTGCATGAAATGATCGAGGATGTCATATTGTTATTTTAAACTTGGATTGATTAATTCTACGCCTTGGATAACAATTGGTGCAGTTTCTGGCTTTGGAATGTTAGAATACTGAAATCAAAAGCTTTAGGACAGGATCTTACAGAATGCAAGCTACTATAATGTCAAGCAATACTCTAGAGTACGGGGGGGGGGGGGGAATTACAGCACTGAAACCGAACAACAGCAACAAAAATTTGCTTACTTTCCGAAAGAAATCCACATTTGATTTAAGAAGGTGCAAAATATGGTAAATAGGCATGTGCAGCTGAGAAGCATTTCATCATAGTTTAACTATCAGGCCAGTTAAATTCCATTTGTTGTTCACCTTTGTTTCATTTTGACTTTGCCTTCACGAAGACAGCAACAATAAGGAGCTCCCATTTTACAAGATGGGAATTGGTTAGGCTGGAGTCCGAATCTAAGACTTTGCACTGACTGCTGTTCCATAGTTGTTCTTCCTGCTTTTCTGGAACTGATGTAATACTTCACTCGTGTTTTAGAAGCTGCTTATCTCCAGAATGTTCATGAGGTTGGCTAGTGAAATGTCTAGGGCCTCTACTTTCTCAGCTGGCTTGGATGTCGGTAAACAAATACCCTGTTTCTCCCAAAATAAGACTTTCCCGGATAATAAGCCCAATCAGTCTTTTGAGTGCATGCACTAAAATAAGCTTCCCCAGAAAATAAGACCTCCCCAAAAATATTAAACCACATGCACAGCTGGTTCCCACCATTTCTTAGGATTAGGGTTAGAGTTAGGGTTAGGGTTGGGGTTGGGGTTGGGGTTGGGGTTGGGGTTGGGGTTGGGGTTGGGGTTGGGGTTAGGGTTGGGGTTAGGGTTGGGGTTAGGGTTAGGGTTAGGGTTGGGGTTAGGGTTAGGGTTAGGGTTAGGGAGACAGAGCTGGAAATCAGGTAAGACGGTAAGAGGAGCCCTGTCTTGCTCCAGTCACCCCAAAATAATAAGACCTCTGTGAAAATAAGGCCAAGCGCTTATTTCAGGATTCAAAAAAATATAAGAGAGGGTCTTATTTTTGGGGAAACGTGGTACGTATATTAGGAAATGCCTAAAACCTCTTCATCAATAAAGGAAAATTCAAAACTTGGACAGTGCTGCAATTTTGAATTTCTTACCATTTGGAGAAGTTGGTCAGCTTCATCATTTATCAAGATATGGTAATCAGGTATGCCCTTAGGGTCAAAATTTAATCATTTGATAGAAACATCAGAGAAGAAAAAGATATAAAAGGAATGAAAATTCAAAAGGAAGAATATAAATTGCAAGCGTTCGCAGATGACCTGGTTTTTCTTCTTGAAGAACCATTAGCATCAATAACTACACTGATAGATAAAATAGGAGAATTTGGAAAAGTAGAAGGTTTGAAGATTAATAAAGACAAAATGAAGATTTTGACAAAAAATACATTAATAAAACAAAAAGAAGAATTGGCGGAAATATCAAAGATGCAGGTCACAAATAAGGTTAAGTACTTGACAGCAATATATAGCACACTTAAAGAGAATAACTATAATAAACTCAAACAACAGATTGGAACAGGCTTGGTGAAATGGGAAAATTTACAATTATCGCTGATAGGGAGGCTATCAACTATTAGGATGAATATACTGCCTAGAATTTTATATTTGTTCCAGACAATTCCAATTACATTGGGAAAAGTTTATTTTGAAGAATTGAACAAAATAGTGTTAAAATATATTTGGCAGGGAAAAAAAAGGCAAGGATAAAGTTGTTACAAGATGCTAAAATGAGAGGGGGTTTTGGTTTACCTAATTAGGAACTTTATTATCAAGCGATAAATTTGATGTGGATTAAAGAATGGATAATGTTAAGGAATACCAGATTATTGACTTTAGAAGGACATGACTTCTTGTTGAGTGGCATGCTTTTTTATGGTATAAGGGAACAAAAGCACAGGGGTATTTTAGAAGACATTATATATGAGAGGCTTTGTTATTAAACTGGGAGAAGATTAAAAAACAACATTATTTGAAAATTCCAGTCTGGGTATCAACGATTGAAGCATTTTCACATTTAACAACATTTAGAAGAGAACAAATTGTTAGATATAGTGATTTATTGGATGAAAAGGGTGGACTTAAATTGAAGCAAGAACTGGAAGTGAGACAGGAGGGTTTTATACTATAAATTATATTAATTTATGTATTGTATTATTTACAGTATTATATTGCTCTCAGAAGTGTTGATGTGGGAGTAGAAGTTATGTTGCAAACCTCAGGAAAGTACAGGGACAGAAATAAGGAACTTGTTAAATGTACTGAGGAGCTTAATGACCTATGTTCTATATCATCCCTGTAACAAACTTATATTAAGAAACATATTATCAGAAGTGTTCATGGAAAGTAACAGACGGTGTAAGATAGTACCCATATATGGATTTATTTATTTAGCGTACGGCTGATCACACACAGTATTAAAACACTTCATTTTTACAGGTTAAAAACAATTAAAACAATAAAAAAAAAAGCAGTAAGAAAACCTAAAAGGAAAACAGAAATAACATTTCAGAGCTTAATTTCGAGTTTGGAGATCCAGTCAGTAGCTGCCGTTGTTATGCAGAGGAAGTCCCTAGAATCTCCTGGATATCTTCTGTTAGGGCATTCCCTCACTATATGCTGGATAGTCTGTCGAGGGCCCCCGCAATCACATTGTGCTGAAGGCGTCTTTCCCTATTTATACAAGGAGTCAGCACACACCCCATGAGTTGTTGTAATTCTGTTATATGTCACCCATATGTGTAGGGGTAGGCTAAATCCTGGAGGTATACTATTAGGACTGATATGCTCAGACACATCTTGGGGGGAACAGTTACTCCATGCCTCCATCCACTTTTGTGTGGTGTTCTGATGATCGGCCATCAACTTTAGCGCTGTCAAGATGGTGGATTTCTTGACTTTAATCAGCATCTTAAGAGATCAGGAATGTATCCATGTATGGGTAGAGAGGAATTTAACAGGATCTTACTATACTCCCGAATAAGAGCTTCTTGTCATCGTAAGTGCGGGGGAAGTATCTGACTAAGAACTGGTAACCAGTAACTAGGTATAGATTTTATGCACCCAGTAATTAGCTTCATCGTATGGTTAAGTTGAACATCAATAAGTCCTGTATGTGAGCTGTTTATCCATACAGGTGCACAGTATTCCGCTGTAGAGTAGCAAAGCCTGAGGGCTGCACATCGAAGAGTTGGGGCTGAAGCTCCCCAAGTTGTTCCGCCTAGTTTTTGTAAGATGTTATTTCTGCTTGTTAACCTTGGCAGCCATATTCTGAATATGTTTTTTATATGGAAATAAAGTCAGAAGTGTAACACCTCTGGCGTGGCTAGAATTGCAAAAATATATAAAAGGTACACCTTGGGCATAGGCCAGGATTCAGAATCTGACATGTGAGCGCTCTGAACCTTTACTAGCAAATAAACCTGTGTACTCCAACTTTTGTGGCCTTGTCTCCTGTATTTGGGAAAGTGGGTTTTCCTGCTTCAGAAGAACAAGGTTTAAAGATGAGTTGGTTTTCTTATTTGCAAATACGTTCTAGATATGATGAAGATCACATCAGGAGCCTGTGTAGTGTAGAGGGCTAATGCCTCCTACTAAAGGCAGCAATTAACACCAGCTGCCTGTAATTTCTCTGAGTTCAATCCTAGCCAGGCTCAAGGCGACTCAGCCTTCCATCCTTTCTAAGGTGGGTAAATTGAGGACCCAGTTTGTGGGGACAATAAGCTGACTTTGTATAAATATACAAAAGTATGAAGGCTATTGCTTAACGCATTGTAAGCCGCCCTGAGTCTCCGGAGAAGGGCGGCATATAAATCAAATTTAAAAAAAAAAAAAAGATTGTAAGACAGAAGGTCTTTACAAGACTTTGACTAATTTAGATAAAAACTTAATAGGTTCTGATGACTTATGTAATTTAAAAATTGTATGGTTATTTATTAGAGGTAAAATTGGAAGAAGAACAAGTTAAAGAAGCAATGATTGCATGGGGGGAAATTTTGGTCATGGAATTGATTTAGAGAAATGGCAAAAACTGTGGTCGCAAAATTATAAAATGATAATGTCAACAGCATACAAAGAAAACTTGTATAAGATGTTTTACAGGTGGCATTTACCCCCGACAAAATAGCCAGAATGTTCAAGAACAAATCTGAAAAGTGTTGGAAATGTCATCAGATACCGGCCTCATATTACCATATGTGGTGGACATGGGTAGAAGCTAAAAGATACTGGACTAAAATCCACACACATGGTTGGAAAAAATGACAAAAAAAACCACATAGGCTTTAAATCAGAGATTTTTTAAATTAGGAATTGTACCAGAAACATACAATACAGAATTGAGATATTTGATTGTGAATGTATTGACAGCGGCTAGAATTGTGTTTGCTAAGAATTGGAAAAATGAGGAAAATAATTTTCTTTGGAATGATAATGCCATTGTTAAATGAATGACAAATGAGAATAATGATATAAAGATATATATTACATTGACAATATGAGAAATTAGATAATTAGTAAAATATGATTATGGGGAAGAAGCACAAGGGAGTTGTAACCGACTGACACACTGCTTGAAATTGTAATGGATGAAGGATGTTTTATGTTTTGTTTGTTTAAAAAATAAAAAAAAATTGCAAAAAAACCCCCCTTCAATCATTTGAAATAACATCTAAGGGAGCAAATGTCCAGAAGGCTTATTCATCAGAAGGCTGGGAATTCTGTCTATGTAACTGAAGATGAGCTAGATTTAAAAAAACCTCACAATAAGCAAATCCCAATTAGATTTAGTGGCTTCTTTCAGTAATAGTGCAAAATCGATCGGTTTCTTTCACTGTTGACAAAACAGATTGCTTCATAAAAAGAACACAGTTGGATAATATGCGGCCATTAGAAGCATTATCAATTCTCTTTCCAGGGATTATAGATAAAGCAAGCCAGAAGATGTGATACGAAAATGTAAAGGAAGTGCAGCTACTTTGTCTTCTTAACTTAGACAAAGTCTTTTCGATGTTTTCCAGGTGCGATTGATCTTTGGGATGGTTAAGATTATTTCATTTTCAGGTTTCCGAATATGAATAAAGACAATCAAACGATCCGTCTGCCTTATTCTTCGTCTGATTCGTTGATGAGGGGAGCATGTGCATTCTTTTCCTTCCTTATGCCAAGTCCAATCGTAATTTGTCTGTGGCTCTTTTTACAATTCTGAAGGTAGCTGTGGACAATGATAAGATAATTCTAATTAGTCCCACTGTAGTTCTGTTCAGCTGACTGCTTATGAGGTCATTTGAGGGGGAAAGGAAACTGGGAGAAGCTTTCAACTTTCAAAAACCTTCTGCAAACAACCAGGGTAATTGTTCTACAAGAAGGAGACCCTGTTCTTCTCCCACCACCACCACCCCAATGTCAACCATGAAGTTGGCTGAACTGTGGCCACTTTCTTTTTCGTAGTTTCTAGGGAGGTTTCTTTTCTCACTGCTTCAGGGCTGACACAGCCTGGAGTGAAGGGGCCAGGGAAGGGGTTTAGAGATCATCTGGGGTGTTGTAGCCTAAATAAAATTCTTTCCCCTGGGAACCAAGGACATTCGTGCAGGTGTCCGCAGGGTGGAGACTGAAGTCATCTAGCAACTGGACTGCATGCTGATTGGACCATGTGACTGAGACTCTGGGGGGAGGTAATGTTTTACTTTTAATGGGGGGTAGGGGGGCCAATTTAGAGCCAGTTTTCCATGAGGAATATGCCAATTTAATACGTCCTAATAAAAATGTTCTTTGAGGGACTTGCCTGCCTCAGAGTTCTTATTGAATGGGATGTATTTGTTGGAACCCTGAATACCCATTCTGTGAGGAAGAAGAAGAAGAAGAAGAAGAAGAAGAAGAAGAAGAAGAAGAAGAAGAAGAAGAAGAAGAAGAAGAGGAAGAGGAAGAGGAAGAGGAAGAGGAAGAGGAAGAGGAAGAGGAAGAGGAAGAAGAAGAAGAAGAAGAAGAAGAAGAAGAAGAAGAAGAAGAAGAAGAAGAAGAAGAAGAAGAAGAAGAGGGGTACATCAGAAAGAGAAGTAACAGGAAGAAAAGGAGAAAGAGAGGGGAAATGTAACAGAGAAAACAAGAGAGAGAAAGAAAGGTCCATTAATTTCTCATTCAGGTCCACACCTCCATGAGAGTCATCACCCATAGTTTCTCCTTGAAAAAATGTGGTCCTTAATAAACAGGTTCCCCATTCATATATTATACTTGATGCTTGAGAAATCCACTTTGAAGGAAGTTCTGGAGTTGCCTAATGGGATTCTGGAAACACAGGAACTGAGTAGGTATGTTCTGGAAGGAAATATCTTCTTCTGGAAGGAAATATCCTCTTATTAAACTTCTCGGACCCTGAGGAAACCTTATCTGATTGCAAAAAGGAAGCTGAGTCCTACCTGACCTTAAATGGTTCCAATTGAAGACAGGTCTCCTTAGGGCAGAGGTCATCAAACTTGGCAGCTTTAAGACTTGTGGACTTCAACTCCCAGAATTCTCCAGTCAGCATAGCATAGCTGGCTGGAGAATTCCGGGAGTTGAAGTCTACAAGTCTTAAAACTACCGAGTTTGAAGACCTCTGCCTTATGGGAAACCTTGCTTCGTAAGTCAGAGGTGGTATTTACCGGTTCTCCGAACTACTCAAAATTTCCACTACCGGAATTCTCCAGAACTGGTCAGAACCCTGCTGAATGCCACCTCTGATGCTGTCAGTGGACAACCACCAAAGGAAGCAAAGTTTCTTATATTGCTTCATATATTCTTTTATTCCTTTTGCCAGTCTCCGCTTATCCCTTTTCTCAAGGACATAATGTTAATCAGGAATGCATTATTCTAGAAAACTTACCAATAGACCAGGGAATAATTCACTGCTGTAATGAAGATTGCAAGGGCAATATGCCAGCAGAAGCACATGGTAATGAACATGAAGTTGCTGTGGTCATTCAGATCCCATTCTGGTCCACCCCATGGTGGATACAACACAAAACCTATCTGGATTTAAAAAAAGAAAGCGTATTTATAATCTATGCAATTGATAGGCATGTCAAGTCTTGGGGTAAAGCACGAATGGCAAACGTTGATTTTAGAAGCTGTCCAGCATAAAAATAATTCATCTAACACCTTATTTAATATATGTTTTACCCCACACTTCTCCTTTGTTGGAGAAGTCCAAGTTCAAGTTCATGAACTTGGATGTCCAAGTTCTTATGATATTCTAATCAAGAGATTTGAGGCCAGTGAGGCAGTGTTTAAACAGAACTATTACTCCTTTGGAACTCTGAATTAGCTAAACTTTGATGCTCAAATCAATTCATATTGGCTGTATATCAGTATTGAAATCCAACAATTTTTTACTACCGGTTCTGTGAGCGTAGCTTGGTGAGCGTGGCTTGGTGGACATGACAGGGGAAGGATACTGCAAAATCTCCATTCTCACCCCACTCCAGGGGAAGGATACTGCAAAGTCCCCATTCCCTCCCCACTCCTGGGGGAAGAATATTGCAAAATCTCCATTCTCACCCCACTCTGGGGCCAAGCCAGAGGTGGTATTTGCCGGTTCTCCGAACTACTCAAAATTTCCGCTACCAGTTCTCCAGAACCTGTCAGAACCTGCTGGATTTCACTCTTGCTGTATATGTATATACCAGTGGTGAAATCTAAATTTTTTTTACTACCGGTTCTGTGGGCGTAGCTTAGTGTGTGTGGGGTAATGTGGCTGGGTGGGCGTGGCCATTTTTTTTTTTACTTTTAAAACCATTTTTTCTACAACCTCTTTGGCATTTAAAAGAAAAAAAGCCTCTGCCGATCAGGCAACTCAGCTTGGATCATCAGAGGCATTTAAAAGAAAAAAAAGGGGTTTTTCAGCCGAAGAGGTTGTAGAAAAAATGCTTTTAAAAGTTAAAAAAAAAAAAAGCCTCAGATGATTGTGTGGCTCAGCTGGGCATGGGGGCAGGGGGCAGGGATTTTTTGCTACCGGTTCTCCAAACGAGCCTGTGTACGAGCCTGTGTAGCGTAGGGGGCTAATGCCTCCTACTAAAGGCAGCAATTAACACCAGCTGCCTGTTATTTCTGTGAGTTCAATCCCAGGCAGGCTCAAGGTCGACTCAGCCTTCCATCCTTTCTAAGGTGGGTAAATTGGGGACCCAGTTTGTTGGGGGCAATAAGCTGACTTTGTATAAATATACAAAAGTATGAAGGCTATTGCTTAACACATTGTAAGCTGCCCTGAGTCTTCGGAGAAGGGCGGCATATAAATCAAATTTTAAAAAAAACCAAAACCATCCGCCTCCATCGCTACCAGATCAGGCGATCCAGTCTGAACCGGGAGCATTTCACCCCTAGTATATATCTGAATATACCTATATATTCTGGTATATAGGTATAGGTATACCAGGTACCTGAATATACCTGAATATATAGGTATATCTTAACAATTAAGAGCTAGAGAGATAAAGGCCACAACCACAAATGATATCATTGGCAGCAATGCATTACAGCTGATCTATGTTCACCAAGGTGCTAACACTAAACCTTTTGGCCAGTAACCATTAATTGCTACACTCCATGTGGTCATTCACCCCTTGCTTGACGTCATGGCTCTGGATTTCCTCTTCAGGTCCGTTCTAAGCTACCCCTTGCTTTATATACTAGGTTCAAAGGGGTTCCCATGACTTGCCTCGAACCTTAGCTTCTTGGCCATGGTCAACAGCAAAGCTAATTCAATAAGATAACTGGAAAAATAGCTCACCTGCCAAAACCAGGTTCCTTGCAAGAGGGCAAGGCAGGCTGCAAATAAGTCCAAAATCATGTTATCATTCACGAAGATTTGTATGAAGCAGGTGGCAACGCCAGCAAAGATGGCTACCAGGAGCATGGAATGGATGTGTTGATCGAGCATTGGCCGTTGGCTGATATGATATTTGAAGAGGAAGCCTATTAAAATGCAGAAGTTGTTCAAAACTACAATTGTTTTCAAGAAAAACCTTTATACCTTAACATTTCCTATAGTAATTTCACCAAAATTACAATTTTCAATTAAAAAAAAAAACCTAATACACATAAAGGAGAATAAAAAGAGAAAATAAAAAGTGCAGAAGAAAAACTGGAAAAGGAAGAAAATAAGAATGGTATATACAAAAAGAAAAGACTTTCTCCTTTATCACAAATATAACCATTTTGGTTGGACATTCTCTTAAAATAGAATAAATGACCTCTTCTTCCCATATCTCATATGTCACCTATAAAGAAATCCATAAAAACCTCAGCATTTCAGTCCTGGTGTCAGCGAAAGTTCATTAAGTGTTATCAGAGATGACATATCTATTTTAACCTTGATCAAATAAACCAGCTTTGTATTTCTTCCTTTTTACTTTTAACAATCTTGATCTTTAAACAAATAATGTGATGCCATTTTTCCTTTGTTCCTGCTCACAAAATTCTTCATTCTGCTGCAGTTGTTGCTCTGTGTCTTCAGTCCATCATTTCCTCATCATTCTTGTGGACATTGATCCTAAGGTCAGGGGAAGCTAGTCTACTAATTCAGGCCTATATGTGGTGATCATTAGAAATCAAGCAGTCATTCAATCAGTCATTCAAACAGCCAACCAGCCAGCCAGCCAGCCTGTCAGTATATTTGTGTATGTGTACGTATATATATATTTGTCTGTCTGTCTATACATCTGTCTTTCTATATCGATATCTATCTATCTCTATCTCTATATCAACTAAATATCTACATCTACATCTCTGTCTACATCTCTATCTACATCTCTATCTATCTATCATCTATCTATCTATCTATCTATCTATCTATCTATCTATCTATCTATCTATCTATCTATCTATCATCTATCTATCTATCTACATTCATTTGTCCCATGTGGGACAAATGATTCTTGATGAATGCATCTTATCTTTTTATGTACACTGAGAGCATATGCACCAAAGACAAATTCCTTGTGTTTCCAATCACACTAGGCCAATAAAGAATTCAATTCAATTCAATTCAATTCAATTCAATTCAATTCAATCCAATCCTACCCTACCCTACCCTACCCTACCCTACCCTACCCTACCCTACCCTACCCTACCCTAGCCTAGCCTAGCCTAGCCTATCCTAGCCTAGCCTAGCTTATCCTATCCATAAAATTTGGAAGTGGTTTGCTGTGTCTTCCTTTGAATCTCTCACCAACACTTATGGCTTTTCTATTCTCCCAGCCGGGGATTAGAGTAACCTATCCTGATTACATTCTGAGCTCCGTAAGCAAAACTGCCTGCTATGGGGTTTTTTTTGGTTTTTTTAAAAAAGGCATGAATATATCCTTTAGCTTTTAAAAACAGTCAAAGCCCTTTCTGCGGACAGTTTAGCAAGACGGTAAAAAGAATGAACCAAAAACCAAGCAACCGTCAATAAACTGGATTGCATTACAAGTTTATCCTGTTCTGCCCAAAATATGACCCTCAAGGCAAAGTCTGTGGCCTACATGCCCTCCAGTGCAGGAGAGTGACCAGGAATTTCAGAAAGAAAGGGACAGACCGGCCCTATTTAAGCCACCCCTATCAATCCTATGCATTGATGATGATTTCAGTTCAATTCAATTTAGCCTGGACCAACTCCGACAGGGCAGTGAATATCTTTCCTCCACTCCCAAAAGACTACGGTATAAGCCAGGGGTCAGCAACCTGCAGCTCTGGAGCCACCTGTGGCTCTTTCACCCCTCTGTTGCAGCTCCCTGTCATTTAAAATATGTGTCACAACTGCCAATGTGCAACACCCACCGGCACACAATTTATTGAGTTTTTCAACCCCCAGTAAGCCAACTATGAACAAATCCAAGAAAAGAAAAGTTTCAGAAGAAAACAGAACTTTTAATTCAACTACATATGCTAGTTTTGTGGCCGCTCAAGAAATAGTCATGCACGGGAAGGGTTTTGTGTCTCCTAGTGTTTTTTTTTTTCCTGTGGGAACCTGGTCCAAATGGCTCTCTGAGTGTTTAAGTTTGCAGACCCCGGTATAAACTTTTGAGTGAAAATTAAATAAGCAATATTAAAGTGGGAGAGGTCAGAAACCAGGAGGCTGTGAGTTCTAATCCTGATGTAGAATCAAAGCCAACTGGGTGAACTTAAGGCGTGGCTGCAAAACAGCTTAATCTCATATCTGGATTAGCTTCTATTGTTTAATTCAAGAGAAGCCCAAGAGTGAGATTCTCAGTGTGCCCCAAAATAATCTGGGGAGACAGGATAGCTGTCTTCCAATATCTCAGGGGCTGCCACAAAGAAGAGGGAGTCAAGCTACTCTCCAAAGCATATAAAGGCAGAACAAAAAGCAATAGGTGGAAACTAATCAAGGAGAGAAGCAACTGCTTGAGTGAACCATCCTCTCTCGTCCACCCTTGCCGGTCTGCAAAACCAGAAACGTTGGGGAACTCTGTCCGATACTATTTCAGACAAATGGTTGCCCAATCTTCTCTTAAAAGCCTCCGGTGATGCAGCACCCTCAATAACCCACAGATGGTGGCCCGGTGGTTAGAATGCAGTATTGCAGGGAAACTCTGCCCACAAGATGGAGTTCGATCCTAACGGAGCTCAAGGTTGACTTAGCCTTCCATCCTTTCAAGGTCGATAAAATGAGGACCCAGATTGTTGTGGGCAAGATGTTGACATTGCGAAGTGCCCAGAGAGTGCTATAAAGCACTATAATGCAGTACATAGACCTAAATGTTATTGCTATAGTTAGAGAGAAGGAAGACATCCAAGGTGAGAGAACAGGATAGTTCCTCAGCAGTCATGGAGAATCTTATTTGCAATCCTATGCTGCATTAACAGAGGGATACAGTCAAGATCAAGGGAGGTACTAATACCACTCTATAAAGCCTTAGTAAGATTACATCTAGAATACTGCATCCAATTTTGATCACCACACTATAAAAAGATGTTGAGACTCTAGAAAGAGTGCAGAGAAGAGCAACGAAGATGATTAGGGGACTGGAGGCTAAAATATATGAAGTTTGGGCCTGGCTACTCTAGTGAAGAGAAGGACCAGGAGAGACATAACACCAGTGTTCCAATATTTGTGGGGCTGCCACAGAGAGGAGAGAGTCAAGCTGTTTTCCAAAGCACCTGAAAGCCAGACAAGGAATAATGGGTGGAAACTAATCAAGGGGAGATTCAACCTGGAAATAAGGTGGAATTTTCTGACAGTGAGAGCAATCAACCCATGGAACAGAAGTTGCCTTCGGAAGTTGTGGGAGCTTCATCACTGGAGGCTTTCAAGAAGAGACTGGACTGCCATCTGTCAGAAATGGTGTAGGGTCTGCTTGGGCAGGGGGTTAGACTAGATGACCTACAAGGTCCCTTCCAACTCTGTTAATCTGTATCTGTATCAGTTGCCAAGCATCTGAATTTCGATCACATGATCATAGGGACGCTACAAAGGCTGCAAGTTTGAAAAATGGTTGTAAGTCACTTTCCCCCCCCGGTGCCGTTGTAACTTTGAACGGTCAGTAAATGAACTGTTGTAAGTTGAGGACTACCTGTACTTTACTACAGCCTCTCCATTTCTGCCTACCTTCCACAAAGAGTGCAATGCCCAGCATGAAGCGATCCAGCCCGACAGGCAATAAGGTCGAGGAATAGGTGACTATATCCACTGCTCCAGAGATCAAAAAGAATAAATACATGGTGGAATGTTGCCAGTTCATCAGCTTCACCCAATGGTGTGGTTGTCCGCTGTAGAGATACAGGTGGGGTCCATCGGGGACGAATTGCTCAGCAAGAATCCCTGTTCAACAGAGACCAAAATTGAATAGATCTGCTAGGGAAGTTTCATCCGAAGGGAAAGAAACAGGGTAAAGCCCAGCGATGTCATGGGGTGTACCCCAGGGGTGAAATGATCCCAGTTTGGACCGGATCGCCTGATCCAGTAGCAATGGAGGCAGATGGTTCAGAGAACCGGTAGCAAAAATCCTTGCCGCCCCCCCCCCATGCCCAGCTGAGCCGCACAATCACCAGAGGCTTTTTTTTAACTTTTAAAAGCATTTTTTCTACAATCTCTTCGGCCAAAAAAAAAAATGCTTTTAAAAGTAAACAAAAAAAAAAAGCCTCTGATGATTGTGCGGCTCAGCTGGGATCGTCAGAGGCTTTTAAAAGGAAAAAAAAACCTTTTTTTCTTTTAAATGCCTCTGACGATCCAAGCTGAGTTGCCTGATTGGCAGAGGCTTTTTAAAAGACTCAGCTGGGATCGTCAGAGCCTTTTGAAAGCATTTTTTTACAACCACTTTGCTGAAGTGGTTGTAGAAAAAATGGGTTTAGAAGTAAAAAAAAATGGTCACACACACCCAGTCACATTACCCCCCCACCCCCACCCCACCCAAGCTATACCCACAGAACTGGTAGTAACAAATTTTAGATTTCAACTGGTAGTAACAAATTTTAGATTTTTACTGCCTCTTGAAAGGTGCTTCTTTCAAGAGGCAGCTGGTCTTTCTGGATTTTCTTTGAAAATTGTTTCGCTTCTCATCTGAAGAAGCTTCTTGGATGAGAAGTGAAGAAAAACCAGAAAGAACAGTAATTTTTCCAAGCTTTGGGAATGCTTTTCCAGTAACAGCCAATGCTTTTCTTTCAACCTATTCTTTCTAACTGCTTATTTATTTATTTATTTATTTATTTATTTATTTATTTATTTATTTATTTATTTATTTATTTATTTATTTATTTATTTATTTATTTATTTATTTATTTATTTATTTATTTATTGGTTCGATTTATATGCCGCCTCTTTCCAGACACTCAGGGCGGCTTACAATGTGTTAAGCAATAGCCTTCATACTTTTGTATATATCTGCTTAGTAGGGCTTTCAGCCTCCCCCCTAAGCGGTGTTCTTTTTTTGTACAAAGTCAGCTTATTGCCCCCATAATCCGGGTCCTCATTTTACCTACTCGAAAGGATGGAAGGCTGAGTCAACCTTGAGCCTGGTGAGATTCGAACTTGCAGTAATTGCAGGCAGCTGGTGCTATTTAACAGCACTTTAAGGTGCTGTTAACAAACAAAGGCTTCCGTTTGATTGCAAAACTTTGTATCCTACCTTCAGCTAAAAAAGCAAGCAAGCCTCGCCATCTATATATTCAACACATTTTCTTTTGATATCCAAAATATTGACACAAAATAATTTTAAAAAACCAACAGCAACCACCGGGGGGGGGGGGGGGGAAGGTGGGGGGTGCATAATTTGCAGCAAATAACCCCAAATCTATTTCAGATGATAAATCTTAAGTGGATCTTGAGACAACAATGCAGTTAAGGATATAATTTGGCTGCTTAATTGGCTAAATATAGTCATTAAAACAATTTGATTGTTACTGAAGAATGAAGTAGCGGAACATATAACATTATTAATTCAACTGGGGATCAAAACTGCATATGGCAAAACCCCACTTCCTTTGTACAAGTCTTATTTAAATTCCCATTTAGTGGTAAATTTAACACCTCGTTAGAAAGAAACACTACACAGGCTGACCTCATTGGCTGGGAAATTCCAGGAGATACAATTTGAAGAGTGTTGGATTTAGGATGGTTGATTTTGCAAGCTGCAATGAATTACGCAAATAACCTCACTTTTGAGTTGACCCTCCAGATTTCTTTAATGTAGGTCAGGGGCCTCCCACCTTGGCAACTTTAAGACTTGTGGACCTCAACTCCCGATATTCTTCAGCCAGAGTTTTAAAGTTGCCAAGGGGAGGGGGCGGAGACTCGTGATGTAGGTGATTGGTTTACTTAAAATGCACAAATTCAAAGCAAGGAGAGTGGTAAGCAGGTACCCTCAAATCAGAGGTGGGTTGTAGCAGGTTCTGACCAGTTCTGGAGAAACGGTAGCGGAAATTTTGAGTAGTTCGGAGAACCGGTAGTAAAAATTCTGACGGGCCCCGCCCCCATTTATTCTCTGCCTCCCAAGTCCCAGCTGGTCGGGAAGAAATGGGGATTTTGCAGTATCCTTCCCCTGGAGTGGGGTGGGAATGGAGATTTTACAGTACCCTTCCACTGCCATGCCCACAAAGCCATACCCACAGAACCGGTAGTAAAAAAAATTGAAACCCCCCACTGCCTCAAATGCCTTAAGCCAGTTGTCATATTCTGAGTCTTACCTACTAATGTAAACAAAACTTTGACAGCCCCTTCGATGATCTCCAGATGTTTGATGTTCCTCTGTACGTGACTATTCTTCTTCGGTGTCCTGCTGATATGTTTTAGCGAGTATTTCACTGACCACCAGAGGCCAAACAATATAAAGAAAGACCCTGGGAGAACATGGCCCTTAAAATTTGCCATTCTTGTCCAGTCACTTCCTAGAGAAAAGGATATCCTCTTGTTAGAATCATTCAGAGAACTGTCAATGTGTGACTCCAGTACAACTGAGGTTATAAGTCCAATACAAATATTTATGAAGAAATAATCGCTTCTGGAAAGAACAGGAACTGGAACAACTGGTTTCTCTCTTTGGAATCAATTCTTCCCTTTCAGGTTTGAGGTTCTGACCTTCTTACCATCTCAGTTTGCAATTCCTCTACCCATTTGAGATGCGTCTTTCCTTTCCTTCTTCCTTTTAATTTGCTATGTGGAACTGTGGATGTCTATCCTATGAACTAGACCAGGTCAAGAATCCAAGGAATTTCCCTTACTTTGGAAGCCTATAATCAACACAGAATTTGGCAAACCCATCCATGACTTTTACTGGCCCCTTTTAAATTCATTAAGAGTCTTGGGTTCTTTTAACTATACCCAATTTATAGGGATCCAAAGATCCAATAACACAAGTCCCCAAACAATACACACAAACAAGCATTCACAGCTATTACTCACTACTCCACTCTTCCCCACTGCTACTACACTTTCTATTCCAACTCTTACTCTTACGCCTTGTGAATATTGCTAGAGAAAATTATCTTTCCCACTGCTTCAGGCTGTTTTATTTCCACACATGAACACATCTTCCTTCCTTCCTTCCTTCCTTCCTTCCTTCCTTCCTTCCTTCCTTCCTTCCTTCCTTCCTTCCTTCCTTCCTTCCTTCCTTCCTTCCTTCCCCTCCCCCCCTCTCTCAATATACATGACAAATATTGTTTTATTTCTGATTCTTACATATTCCAGAGTATTTGTACCAACCACATTGTATAAAGAAATAATATAGTAGCTCTTTGGTTATTCCAGCTTGCAGGGTTGCAAAACTTCCTTCCTTCCTTCCTTCCTTCCTTCCTTCCTTCCTTCCTTCCTTCCTTCCTTCCTTCCTTCCTTCCTTCCTTCCTTCCTTCCTTCCTTCCTTCCTTCCTTCCTTCTCTCCCAGAAAAATAGGTCCTTCCATTTTCTGGGCAATCTGCTGTCTTTCAATCTTCCACCACTTTTTCAAGGCCAGAGCTAAATTCCTCTACATATTGCTATTTTACCACTGATTCCTTAGGAAACCCACTCTGCATCCTAATAAAACCAGCTTCTGGTCATTGCAGCCATCTCTCTCTCTCTCTCTTTTATAAACCTCTATTAGCATTTAAAATCCAAAAATACAAGTTAAAATACATCCATAATAAAAATACATCCGTAATAATTATACAATTCAGCATCTTTCTGACAGTACCTAATTCTTAACTTTGTTCATCTATTCCCGCATATTCCTACTTAATCGACATATTTAAACACATTTTATATTTTATTTTATTCTATACATTCCTTAGTTTTAATTTCTATCAATTGATACCAATTTTCCCAAGTTAAGTAGTATTTCAAGTCTTCCTTATTATTTAATTCTAAATTATTTGTCCATTTCTAAAATTCTAAATTCTAAAGTTTGTCTATTTCTGCACATTTGAAAATTTTCTGGATTATTGCACAGTTTGCTGGTATAGTGGACATTTTCCATGCTTGCGCAAGTACAATTTTTGCTGCTGTAGTTATATGAATGATTAAATATTTAATCTTTTTAGGATAATTTCCTTTAATATTCCCCAGAAGAAACAATTCAGGTTTAAATTCTATGTTTCAGTGTGTAATTTCTTTTAGTCATTTTTGTATTTTAATCCAGAATTTTTTAACTTCTGGACAAAGCCACCATACATGGAAGTTGGTACCTTGTACTTGATTGCATTTCCAGCAATTAGGTTTTAGGTTGGGGTACATTTTTGCGAGTCTTGTTGGGAGTAAATGCCACCGATAAAACATTTTATACTGGTTTTCTTTATATGCGGCAGATTTTGTTAATGTATAGTTTTTCTCCCAAATTTTCCCCAATCTTCTAACTCAATGTTGTACCCAATATTTTTTGCCCATGCTATCATTGCTCCCTTTACAATTTCTTCTTCTAAATCAAAATTTAATAAATAATTATATATTTTAGATAATAACTTCTCTTCCGGGACTGTTAATAATTTATCTAATGGTGTACATTTTGGTTCAAATCCAAATTCCTCTAAATCTTTTTTGTATTTAGATTGCAATTGAAGATACGGCCACCAATCTATGATTATTCCCTGTTCCTTTAATTCTTGGTTAGATTTTAATCTTCCTCCATTGTCCAAAACTTAGTTTTATTTTACCATTTTACCAATATCTAATGTGTTGGGGTAGATCATTGCCTCCATAGTGGATAACCAGTCTGGTATTTTGAGATAATGTTTCTTCCTAATTCTCTCTCAAGTCTGTATCAATGAATCTCGTACTGTATGTCTATAGAAATATGAATGTGAATGTTTCTTATTTCTGGTGCTCCATATGAAGGCATGCCACCCCATCTGGAGATCATGTCCTTCAAGTGTTAAAATTCTCCTATTCTTTAAATTAATCTATTCCCTAACCCAAACCAAACTCGCTGTTTTGTAATAAGTTTCCCATGCAGGGAGTCCAAAGCCACTACTGCTTCTTCTATCTTGGAAGTGAGATTAATTTTATCCTCTCCTTTTTTCTTGCCATACGAACTTCATAATTGTTTTGTTTAACTCTTTAAAGAAATTTTTATCTAATTTTATAGGAATCATTTGGAATAAATAGAGTAGTTTTGGCAAAATATTCATTTTAATTGTTGCGATTTTCCTTAATAGTGACAACTATTAAGTCTTTCCCTATTTTTTTGTATTAATTTTGTATAATTATCCTTTTTTAATGCTCTTAACCAAATACCTAAATATTTCACTTTTTTTTACAGTTTGAAGTCCCATTCCTCAAATTTCCTCTAGTTCTCCTATTTGTTTTTCCATTAAATTCTTAACTAACATTTTAGTTTTTTCTTTATTAATTTTAAGGCCTGCAACCCTCCCCCCCCCCATATTTCTCTATCTCCTGCAGTAGTATTGGTCCAGATCCCAAAGGATCTTCTATAACAAATACCATATAATCTGCAATTTTGTAATGAGGTGTGGGGTTTTTTGTTGTCTTTAAAAAATAATTCCAATTCTTTCAGAATCTTTTGAATATATTCTTTTTCTTTTAGATTTTTTTTTTTTAAAAATAATTTATATGCCGCCCTTCTCCAGAGACTCAGGGCGGCTTACAATGCGTTAAACAATAGCCTTCATACTTTTGTATATACCTGCTTAGTAGGGCTTTCGCCCCTCCCCAAGCGGTATTCTATTTTATACAAAGTCAGCTTATTGCCCCCACAATCTGGGTCCTCATTTTATCTACCTTGAAAGGATGGAAGGCTAAGTCAACCTTGAGCCTGGTGAGATTCAAACTTGCAGTAATTGCAGGCAGCTGGTGTCACTTTAACACCACTTTAAGCTGCTGCGCCACCAAGGCTCTTTGTGGATTCAATGTCCATCTGCTTTTCTTTTTCTTTCTTTCTTTCTTTTTTCTTTTTGCCCTTTCCATATTATTTTGAGAGATTATGATCCCAGGTGTTTGGCATCATCTCTACAGTTTCAACATCTTTTAACTAGATCTCCATATATCCAGGCCATATTGATTCTCAACCAGAATCTACGGGGGTTGGAATAGAAAGTAAATTTTGTTTCTTCTGGGTTACGAACTCTCCAGATGAGAAGGGCGGTATAAAAATCAAAATAAATAAAATAAAATAAATCAATGTAATTCTATCTCTATAAATCAATATCAATTTTACTATTTTGTTTCCCTGAAAATAAGACCGTGTCTTATATTTTTTTGTATCCTGAAATAAGTGCTTGGCCTTATTTTCGGGGAGGTCTTATTATTTTGGGCACGTGGAGCAAGATGGGGCTTTTCTTGCCATCTTATCTGATTTCCAGCTCTGTGTTTAAATAATTTCAGGGAGGGCTTATTTTCGGGGGGAGGATTATTTTAATGCCTGCGCGCAAAAGCCCGAATGGGCTTATTATCAGGGGATGTCTTATTTTTGGGGAAACAGGGTATTATATGTCAGTAAGTAGATTAGTTGACAATAAAAATAGTAAAGATCATATAGATAATAAATATTAAATATTGTATATTAAGTACAATAAATACAATATATAGAATAAGTACAATAAATACTCTTTAATCTAATGGAAAAGATCAAGTTATTAACAAGTATAGTTGATAAAGGTAATAAATACAATAAATGCAGTTGGTATCGGGTACAAGAAATATGATTACGTTTTTATATAACTATCACCACAACTCTATATTTATTTATTTATTTTATTTTTTATTTTGTTTACATTTCTATACTGCCTTTCTCCCGAAGAACTCAGGGCGGTGTACAGCCATAATAAAACAATACCAGCACAAAAATTAAAAACCATTTAAAATAATTTAAAGCGTTGGCTGTATCTAAAATCCATTAGCTAAAACCCCTTTAATACCAATTAAAACCCACTTGATTTAATTCATTTGGTCAGGCCGGCTTGCTGGAACAATAAAATCTTCAGCGCATGATGGAAGATGCAGAGCTCAGGGATCTTCCTTATGTCCGGGGGCAGCTCATTCCATAGGGCAGGAGCCCCCACAGAGAAGGCTCTTCCCCTGGGGGGTCACCAGCCAACATTGTTTGGCCGATAGCACCCTGAGGAGGCCCTCTCTGTGAGAGCATATCAGATGGTGGGAGGCATGTGGTGTCAGAAGGTGGTCCTGTAAATATCCCGGTCCTAAGCTATGGAGCACTTTGAAGATGGTGACTAACACCTTGAAATGCACCTGGAAGACCACTGGGAGCCAGTGCAGCTTGCGCAAGAGAGGTGTTACATGGGAGCGATAAGGCACCTCCATAACCACTCGCGTGGCTGCATTCTGGACCAGTTGGAGCCTCCGGGTGTTCCTCAAGGGGATCCCCATTTAGAGAGTGTTATAGTAGTCCAGACAGAAAGTGGCAAGGCATGAGTGAGCATGCATAAGGTGTCCAGATCCAGAAAGGGATGCAACTGAGAAATCAGGTGAACCTGATAGAAAGCCCCACTGGCCATGGCCGTCATATGATCGTCTAAGGACAGCCACATATCCAGGAGGATGCCCAAGTTGTGAACCCTCTCTGAGGGGGGTAAGATCTCATCCCCAATAGCCAGCGATGGTACCTGAAGCCCAACTGGCATGGATCTAGATAGACAGCTTCATCCAGGTATTGAGGAAGCTGTCGTGCCACCACACTCTCAATAACCTTTGCCACGGAGCGGAGGTTTATTTATTTATTTATTCATTTTTCAAATTTATATACCGCCCTACTCCCAAAAGGGACTCAGAGCGGTGAACAGCCAAAATAAAATACAATAACTTATAAAAGTTAAAAGTTATTTAAAATAGATCAAATAATTTGGGCTTAGAAACAAAATTTAAAACATCCAATTATATAAAACATTTTAAAACCCAATTTAAAAGGGGAGACTTAGGCATCCTTAGGTTGGAGACCGGATGGTAATTAGCTAATATAGCCAGGTCCAGGGAGGGCTTCTTGAGGAGGGGCCTCACCACCGCTTCTTTCAAAGTGGCTGGGAAGACACCCTCACCCAAAGAAGCATTAATGATCCCCTGAAATCAGTCTCGTGTAACCTCCTGGGAGGACAGCACTAACCAGGAGGGACAGGGTTCCAATAAACATGTGGTAGTGTTAAGTCTCCCCACGTCTTGTCCACGTCCTCAGGAGCCACAGGGTCAAACTCCTCCCAGGTCACACTCTCAAGATCCGCCCCTATCATCCCATCTGAGGCTACCCAATCGGAGTCCAGACCATCCCGAATCTGAGCAATTTTATCATGCAAATACTGCACAAAATCCTCAGCTCTGCCCTGCAAGGGATCATCCCGCATTCCCACCTGAAGTAGGGAGCGGGTCACCCTAAACAGGGTGGCTGGGTGGTTCTCTGCAGATGCAATAAGAGTGGAAAAATAATTAGATTTCGCCACTCTTATTGCCACTAGGTAGGTCTTGATATAAGACCTCACCAGTGTCCGGTTGGATTCTGTGTGGCTGGCCCTTCAATCACTCTCTAGGCATCTTTTCCAGTGCTTCATCTCTCTCAGCTCCTTGGAGAACCAAGGAGTTAATTGAGATCTGCACTGGGTCAGAGACCGCAAGGGCACGACACGGTCCAAAGCTCCAGCAGCTGCCCTATCCCAGGCGACTACCAGTTCTTCAGCTGAATTGTGAGTCAGAGCCTCTGGGAATGGCCGAAGCTCCGTCAGGAACCTGTCCGGGTCCATCAGGCGCCTGGGACAGAACCACCTGGTTGGTTCCATCTCCCTGCGATGAAGGGGAGCGGCCTGAAAGTCTAACCGAAGGAGCGAATGATCTGTCCATGACAAGGGCTTGATGACTAACTCCCCTAATTCCAGATCATTAATCCACTGACCAGAGGCAAAAATCAAGTCCAGTGTGTGTCCCTCAGTGTGGGTGGGGTCATGATCTAACTGGGTCAGGTCCATGGCCATCATAGTCAAGAACTCCTGAGCCACTTCTGACATTTCACTGATGGATGGCAGGTTGAAATCCCCTATGACCATAAGTCTGGGGGTATCCACCGCCACCTTGGCTATTACGTCAAGCAGCTCAGGCAGGGCTGCTGCCACGTGGCAGGGAACCAGGTACGTGATCAGCAAGCCCATCTGCACCCCATGACCCCACTTCACAAGGAGGGACTTTCCTTAATAATCACCGCTACCCCCCCCCCCCCGCTCCTTCCCTGAGCCCTCGGCTGATGAAATACATGGAAACCTGGTGGGCACATCTCCACGAGGGGAACCCCCCCTCCTGGCCCAACCAGGTTTCCGTAATCCCTGCCAGGTCCGCACCCCCCTCCTGAATTAGATCGTAAATGAGGGGGGCTTTATTTACTGCAGACCTGACATTGCACAGCATCAGCCGGAGGCTTGGGCCCTGAGGCTCTGCACAACCAGGGTTACAGGAAGTGCTCTGAGGGCCAGAACACGCCACCACTCGCAGATAGCGGGTGCATACTCCCTGAACATGATACAGTCCCCTGTGCCTGCCATATCCACCCACTGTAGTGATGGAATGGCCCTTCACTTCCTCCCCTGGCACCCCTTCTAAGCCCTCTCCCCCTCTTCTCCTGCCATGACCTTCAGACTTATTCTGCTGTTCTGAAACTCCATGGACCCCCCCAGGTCCATTCTTATCCCCACCCTCTCCCTCCCCCGAACCCCCTAAAAACTTTTTAAAAACACCCTTTAAAAAACCCCTCACCCTCTTCTTCACCACATGCCACCTCTCAGGGTCCCAAAACCCATCATTAAGGTAGGCCCTCAATAACAGAAGGACAGGCCTGCGAGAGGGCAGAGTCTCGCAGTGCACAAAGCTCAGCTGGTGAATACATCCCAAAGTCCACCTGGGGAAGATGAAATGAGGCCAGGGATTCGGTGGTGATAAATTAGAAAAGGTCCAGGAGAGACAGATCGCCATACTGGCGTGGGTCGAGCCGGGCTCACTGTCCTCTCACGGCAGTGGAGAGGAGTCTCAGGCCACTGCCCCAGAGAGGCAATGACCAAGCTACCCACTCATGGTGACTGGTATCAGCAGATCTTATTCGGTGGCAGCAGCAGCAAAAAGTGACTCCCTCTATGCCGGCACTCAGGCTTGAACCTCTCCTCACAGCAAGACATTGCAGATGTAGATGGTAATGATGATATAGCCGGAACTGGGGGACAACTGTAGTCATCAGGGGGCAGTTAAGTCCAAATGCAGGTAAGGTCCAGTCTGAATGACAATAACCCTAACCACGCCCCCAACCAGGCTGCAGTGGGAAGGGGGAGGTGGAGACAGACCAGGGTGGCAGGCCAGTCCCACGCCATCGCCCAGCTCTTCCCAGACCCCCCAGTCTCCACAAGATCTTCTAGACCCCCTTAAGTCCCAGGTCTTCAGAGGGGTCATCAACCAGCAGTTCCAGTTCAATCAGCCTGCACTCACCCCTCCACAGCTGACAGTAGACCAAATTGATCAGTTTGGTGAATTGGTTGTTGGAAGAAATCATTAGGGCAGAGAACCAGTTGTTAAATTATTTGAATCCTACCATTGTATTATTCTGTATTACAGCACAAAGGTATCTGCTCCCCATTTATTTTGTACAAATTTTTTTAAATTTCAAGAAAAAAATAAAATGCAAAATAACAATGAAAAAGAGGGGGGGAAATTTAAAAACTGAAAAGATTAAAAAGGGGGAAATGGGAGAGATGGGTAGACTATTATGGGAAGTTTTATATCAAAATATATTTTATCCTTTATACTGTCTCCATCTTCCCCTTAATCATTAGCAGAATCCACAGTGGACCATGAATCAGCATTTCCGCTAGATAATTCTCTCACACTTTGGTTCGAGGGATAGTAACGAATTTTTCAAGTAGAAATTCCATCTCTAAGAATATAGGGTGTTTGTTTTTCAACATATTAAATACCACCCTCTAGTGGCCAAAAAGAATAATCACCATTTGTGATTTCTCAGTGAAAGTAAAGGGGAAGGTCGGATATAGAGAGCTCTTCCAATATTTGTTGTTAGTTCCAAACAAATCAGCACCAAGCTAAGTAAAAAAACAGATAAATATTCACACAAAATGTTAGATATTAACAGTCTTAAGTCTTCCCCCTGGTCCGCTGTTTGGGCAGGAAGAATACTCGAATATGATTGGTTGGCTTCCCTGACAGCCCTCTAAAAGGGCCGGGTGTCAAAGAGGCTGGCTGCTGGATTGTAAATAGTTGCTGAATAAAGAGCTGTTGTCTGAAGCCTGTCTCCAGTCTCTTCAATCCAACTATCTAACCCTGGCGACGAGGATGGGATCCTGAAGAAGCTCTGAGATCAGAAAGAGCTGACAACGAGACAATCTAGCCCAGTGGCAAAAGCGAATGGCGGCCATATTGCGCACCAAAATCAAACATACGGAATTGCGGCAAACATGTCTGTATTGCACCAGCCTGCACCATTCGACCCAGCGATGGAGAAATGGGGCACTTACATGATGAGGTTTGAGTGCTCCATGGAAGCGAACAACCTTTTTGGATTGTTGGACAACCAGAAAAGAGCACTGTTCCTGAGCCACTGTGGACACGATGTATTCAACACCACTGAATCCTTGTTCGAACCAACTCTGGTACAATCTGTACCATAGCAAGTGCTGCAAAATGCACTAAAGACCCACTACACTCCTGCACCATCCAAAACAGGGAAGCGTTATGAATTCAGGCACCGAATGCAGCAGGACGGAAAATCTATCAATCACTATGTCGCTGTACTACGAAAAGCCGCTGCCCACTGTGAGTTCCTTCAAGGTCCAGTTCAACAAATTTCTGGGTGACCTGATCTTTACAGTTGTTGGTGGAAACCTTCCAAACCTGCTTGGCTTGGACTGGTTCGAGTCCCTCGGACTGGGAGTGACCGACATCAAAGCCATTGCCAGCTCGTGGGCTGATGACCTGATCCGGGAGTTCCAAGACATGTTTAACCCGGAACTCGGCAAGTATGTGGGCACTCCAATATCGTTTAGTCTACACCCCAGGGTAGCATCAATTCTCTTAAAGTCCTGGAGGATTCCTTTTGCCCTCAAACCCAGGATAGACAAGGAACTAGATAAACTGATCCAGCAGGGCATATTTGAGCTAGTTGACCACGCTAAGTGGGAGACCCCTATTGTCACTCCAGTCAAAAGTGATGGCTCTGTGTGCATCTGCGCTAATTATAAGTGCACATTGAACAAGGCACTTCAGCAGAGCACGAACCCACTGCCCATAGTTCAGCACCTTTTGCATTCCCTGGGGCCTGGAAGGATTTTTGCAAAATTCTACCTTGCGCAGGCATATCAGCAGCTACCTATAGATGGCGCTACTGCCAAGGCCCAAACCATTGTAATGCACCATAAATGTCACCATTTACAGTTTGGCGTTAGCATTGCCCCAGCACTTTTCCAGAGTGTGATAGAAAGTCTATTGCAGAAAATTCCCGGGGTAGTGCCATACTTTGACTATGTTTTAATTACTGCTGGTGATGAGCAGCAATTTTGCTCCTGTCTGAGGGAGGTGCTGTCAAAATTTAGGGTTGCAGGGCTCCTAATAAAGGGCAGCAAATGCCAGATCAGAGTCCCCGAAGTAGAGTTCCTTGGGTACAGAATAAATGGCGATGGAATACATCCTACCCAAAGCAAAGTCAGGGCAATTCAGGAAGCCCCACCTCCACGAAACCAGACTGAATTGCAAGCTTTCCTGGGCTTGCTCAATTTCTATAGCATTGCCTTAAAAAATAAGGCCACCATTTCTGAACCGCTCCACAAACTACTAGCCAAGAAGAGCCTTTGGGTCTTGGGGCATAAAGAAGCTGCTGCTTTTGCTGCGGGTAAGCCCCTCCTTTCTGCTGACAATTTTTTAATTCGGTACAATGACACTCTACCATTGGTACTGGTTTGTGACGCCACTCCCTTCAGTGTGGGGGCTGTGCTTAGTCACCATCTCCCTAATGGGACCGAAGCCCCGGTCGCCTACTTTTCTAGGACGCTATCTGGCGCAGAGAGAAACTATAGCTAGCTGGACAGGGAAGCGCTGGCTGCAGTGGCCAGGGTCAAGCGTTTTCACAAATACTTGTTTGGGAGGCATTTTGAATTGGTTATGGACCACAAACCTCTCTTGGACTCTTGGCGGATGACCGCCATACACCAGTGGCCGTTTTACAAGGTGGGCCATTTTCTTGTCGGCATAATGTTATAAACTGGTTCACCGACCCGGAAAGACCTTGGGCCAAGCCGATGCCTCAGCAGATGCCCCCTGCCTGACTTGATGGACGACCCAACCCCAGGCATCCCTGTTCTCCTCATTGACTGCCTGGACTCTGGACTAGTGACTTCTGCCGCTGTGGCCAAATATTCGACTAAGGACGCAACGTTCAAAAAACTTTTGAACTGGGTTTGGAGGGGATGGCCAAAGGGGCCGTTTGGTGCAGAGTTTAAGCTATTTGTGGCTGGTCAACATGAATTATTGGTACAAGGGGCGTGTTTACTATGGGGAGATCAGGTAATTATACCATCAAGTCTAAGGTATTCTATACTGAAAGCGTTGCATGAGGGACATCCGGGGATTGTCTGGATGAAAGCTCTGGCTCAAAGTTTTGTATAGTGGCCCAACATGGACCAGGAAATACAGGAGTGGGTAGCCAAGTGCCAGCCTTGCTAAGAATCACAGCCTGCTCCCCCTAAAGCACCCGTCCAAGAATGGGATCTTCCTAGAGCCTCCTGGTCTAGGATTCACATCGATTTTGCTGGGCCCTTTCATGGACCTTCTTAGTGGTCATGAATGCCTACTCCAAATGGCTAGAGATCAACCACCACTGCAGACGCAGTAATCAAGGTGCTCCGTAAACTATTTGCAACACATGGTCTGCCTGATGTCCTCACATCGGACAATGACCCACAATTTACGGCCACCCAATTTGAAGGTTTTCTGGCAGAACTTGGAATACGCCATGCCCTCATAGCACCCTTTCATCTGACCAGTAACCGACCGGCTGAGAGGGCTGTAAGGTCTGCCAAGGAGCCATTGGGCAGGTTGGCACCCGATGACTGGCAAGAGTGGGTAGACAAATTCTTCCTATACCAACACATAACACCTAGTGTGGTTACAGAAGGAGTCCAGCAGAGCTATTGATGGGTCGCCGGCTTCAATCAGTCTTAGACTGACTACACCCAAATTATGCCCCCGAAACAACAAAAGAAATGCAAGACCGCTCCAGGTTCTTTAGCATCAGGGACCTGGTTCACTCACAAAACTTTGTCGAAGGACCCCTATGGCTACCTGGCAAAATAGAAAAAAATCACAGGGCCCAAGTCACATATAGTTAGGCTTAACAACGGGCACCAATGGAGGTGGCACATAGACCAATTACGTACATCAGTCAAAACAAAGAATGTCTACAAACTGAACTACAAGAGTTTAACTCTAATCCCTTCCTAGCAGACTCAAGCCTGAAGAACCAGGAATCCAGTGAAGCACCTCCCACAAACCGGTTCCTGTAGGGTCCAAGGCCCCGCCCGAAAGTTTCCAGGGCTTTCCAGGGCGGAGCAAGAGGCAGCAGCAGGCACAACATCTCAGCCTGCTGCCACCATGCCAACTGAGACGTGTGGGTCAAGTAGAGTTAGTACACGCCTCCCTACCTGCGCAACTATGTATGTTCAGTGGATTGCTCCAACTAGAAGGGGAGAGGTGTTAGATATTAACAGTCTGAGTCTTCCCTCCAGTCTGCTGTTTGAGTGGGAAGAATAACCGAATATGATTGGTTGGGTTCCCTGCATCCCTCTATAAAAGGGCTGGCTGTCAGAGAGACTGGCTACTGGATTGTAAATAGTTGCTGAATACAGAACTGTTGTCTGAAGCCTGTCTCCAATCTCTTCAATCCACCTATCTAACACAAATGGCTAAGGAAGTTTGTTAAAGGGAGATCCAATCTAGAACTAAGGAGAAATTTCCCGATAGTGAGAACAGCTTGTACCACCTTCTGCAAACTCTTAATAATTTACTCTTTATTGACTCTGCTGATACAATTTAATTTTTCAGATTAGCAACAGCGCATGGTTTCTTTGGCATGGCAACCAGCTAGTAGTTAGACGCACTTCCGTTTTAATTTCAAAATAAATCCTTCTGGATTTTCTTCCCAAAAACAATTGCTTGGGGACTGAGGATCAGAGGCTCTTACGTTAGGAAAAATGTTTCTAGTAAGGAGAGTACCCAGTTTAAATCCCAGCGCTGCATGGAAGTCTTTAGACCTGGGTATGAGCCCCCATCTTTCAAAAAATTAGCTTTTGTCAAGATGAAATGCCCAGTTCTATCCAGGGATGGGCTTCAAAAATTTTAGCAAGGAGTTCTCTGCCTGGTTGCTGGGTGGGTGTAGCCATGACCTAATTGGCCTTCTGCACCATGGTGGTGGTGGGGGGGTGTTTTTGCCTTCTCTGGGCTCCAGAGGCTTTCCTCGAGGCTCTGGGAGGGCGCAAATGGCCTCCCCAGGCTCCAGAGGCCCTCTGGAGGCCAGAAACGGGTCCATTTCTGGCCTTCCTGAACTTCTGGTAGACCTGTTTTTAGCTCTCCCTCAGCCTCTGTGTACATCCTGCACTTACCTGTATCCAGGTAACAGGCTGCGTGGGGACTCCTGGGCTGGGCGGGATGGGTGGGGCCAGCCAGAAGTGGGATTTGGAGGTTCTCCAAACAGCACAGAATCTTAGCTAGAGATTCCTCTGAACCCCAGCAGCCCACCCCTGGTTCTATCAGTTTTGAAACTAAGACAGGGGTGTGTCTCATAAGATCCGACAGGCAGCATTTGAGAATATCTAAGAACCAAGCCTTTTTCTATAGAGCAAAGTCCATTCTGTTTTTTCAGAATCAGTTCCAACATGGGCAGATCTGATTTTCCTACTCTCCTTGAGTGGAGTTATCTCTATCCATCACTAAAGCCTCCTGAGACCATCTTAGCTCCATTTTAATAATGTTGCCTGGTATTCTCAAATGCTTTCTTTCAGAATTTATCTTCGATTTAAAAATTATAGATTTTAATCCAACGTATCTGGATCTTCTGGGCTGGGAAAGACTGTGCTGACAAGGATCTAACCATTTCTCTGTAAGAAAGAATATAAAACAAGAAAAAATTTCAGCTGCTGAAACTTCTAGGAAGTGAGGTGTAGGGATCGATATTTATTTTGCGATTTTCTTAAGGCTGCTCAAATATTTATATCTTTCTATATATACTGCTCACAAAAATAAAGGGAACACAAGCAGAAGACATCCGAGATCTGAATGAATGAAATAGCCTTATTAAATACTTTGTTCTTTACATACAGTAGTTTATACACTGCTCAAACACCTAAAGGGAACACAAAACTATTGTATGTAATGAACAAAGTATTTAATAAGGCTATTTTATTCATTCAGATCTCGGATGTCTTCTGCTTGTGTTCCCTTTATTTTTTTGAGCAGTGTACATGCTGGAATTCCAATCTGTCATTTACTTCATGTCTCCTTTATCTGCAGGCAAATTTTGCAAATTAAATATATATTATAGGGATAGGTTTCTTTTGTCCGATGTTCTGACATCTTTTCATTTCATACTCTTTCAGATGTAAGGGCTGTATTTAACTAGTTCAACCCATGTTCACCTTCAAGTCGAAGGTCACAGCAGAACTTCCTTAAACTAGCATAAATGTTTATCTCTTTTCAGATTTACCAACTGAGAAGGCTGACCGGTCATTATTATTTTTTCTTCACATGTTCCCCAGCCAACTGCCAAATTCTTTCCCATAAGAACAGAAATTAAATAAACAAACCAATAAATAAAATTGTTTCAACAAAAATCCTGTATACATATTATCTTTGTTTATGAATTCCAAGGGTTAGGAGGATGGTTAGAGTTGACGGAGAAGGAGGAGAAGAAGGAGAAAGAAAAGGAGGAGGAGAAAAGAAAGAAAGAAAGAAAGAAAGAAAGAAAGAAAAGAAGAAGAAGAAGAAGGAGGAGGAGAAGGAGAAAGAAGAAGAAGAAGAAGAAGAAGAAGAAGAAGAAGAAGAAGAAGAAGAAGAAGAAGAAGAAGAAGAAGAAGAGAAGGAGGAGGAGGAGGATGGTTAGAGTTGGCAAAGGAGGAGAAGGAGAAAGAAGAAGGAGAAAGAAAAAGAAAAGGAGAATGAGAAAAAGGAGGAGGAGGAGAAGAAGAAAAGAGGGGGAGGATGGTTACAGTTGGCAAAGGAGGAGAAAGAGAAAGGAGCCTGGATAGCTCAGCAGACTAATGCATTGTAATTAACTCCAGCTGTCTGAGATTACTGTAAGTTCAAATCTCACCAGGCTCAAGGTTGACTCAGCCTTCCATCCTTTCTAAGGTAGGTAAATTGAGGACCCAGTTTGTGGGGGCAATAAGCTGACTTTGTATAAAATATACAAAAGTATGAAGGCTATTGCTTAACGCATTGTAAGCTGCCCTGAGTCTCCGGAGAAGGGTGGCATATAAATCAAATTAACAAAAGAGAGAGAGAGAGAGAGAGAGAGAGAGAGAGAGAGAGAGAAGAAGGAGAAAGAAAAGGAGGAGGAGAAGAAGATAATAGTTTTTACCTGGATCAAGCAGTTTAATTCCTACTTCCAGCTGTTGTAGAACTCAAAGTCTACCTGTTCGCTTAGGCAGAAAGACTGCTAGTGGCAAAACTTTGGTGTCTCTGTGGAAGAGAACAGCATATAACGTAGTTCATGCCACACCCACTAAAGAAAAGGAAGGACATACTTTTTCTGCATTAGTAGATTTCAATGTCTACCTGTTCAGATTGCTGGTGGGAAACTTGTTTAAAATTGAGGTGAAGGAGCAACAGGATACCAAGTATTCTAGACCACACTTTCGGTAGAGAGAGAAAGGTTGATGGGAACTCACTATTCATCACATATCTCTTAATGAAAAAGCCAGATGGAAAGTAAACCAGCAAAGGTGCGGGGACACTGCTCACCGAATTAGCACTGAGTCACCAGATTCTGTGAACGTCGCAGGATATTTTGCACAAATGGCATTCTAAACATTAACTATGGCTCACGTTCCTGTCAATATTTGTCATATTGCAAAGGTTGCTAGGAATTACAATTGAAGTATCTGCAGCAACATAAAGTGGTGTCTCCAAGTGATGGCTTTTTGCCTTGGGTTGGCCCTTTGAAAGTCATGGGAACTGTAATCCCACACCCTAGCAGAGCTGCTCTTCAGGGGTTGCAAAATTCTAGATAACAATTAGAGGGCAACAAAGACGTGCAAAAACTAAGCTTTTCCAGTGATTCTCAAGAACAGGGGTGTCGAACTCAAGGCCCGGGGGCCGGATGTTTAGATCTGGCCCATGGGGCCGCCTTGGAAACAGCAAAGGACTGAACCGCAGCGCCTCTGCCAGCAAAAATAGAGTGTGGGAGCAGTGGTGGGTTTCAAAATTTTTTACTACCGGTTCTGTGGACGTGGCTTGGTGGTGGTGGGGTAATGTTTCTGGGTGGGCGTGGCCAATTTTTTTTACTATTAAAACCATTTTTTCTACAGCCTCTTTGGCGAAGAGGTTTTTAAAAAATGCTTTCAAAAGGCTCTGACGATCCCAGCTGAGTTGCCTGATCAGCAAAGACATTTTTTCTTTTAAATGCCTCTGACAATCCCAGCTGAGTTGCCTGATCGGCAGAGACATTTTTTTTCCTTTTAAATGCCTCTGCTGATCAGGCAACTCAGCTTGGATCATCAGAGGCATTTAAAAGAAAAAAAGAGGGTTTTTTTCCTTTTAAAAGCCTTTGATGATCCCAGCTGAGCTGCGCAATCATCAGAAGCTTTTTTTTTTACTTTTAAAAGCATTTTTTCAGCCGAAGAAGTTGTAGAAAAAAATGCTTTTAAAAGTTTTTTTAAAAAAAAGCCTCTGATTATTGTGCAGCTCAGCTGGGCATGGGGGGGGGGGGCAGGGATTTTTGCTACCGGTTCTCTGAACTGTGGTAATACTGTTGTTATCCCAAGAAAGTCGGCAAACCGCTCTGGGTAAACAACGTATACACAAGGTCTTAATCTCATCAGGATGTCTGGCAGAGGATTTTTCTCAAAAATGCAAGGCATGCAGACCTGGCAGAAAAGCATTGTCTGTTACAGTAAGGGCATGAGGGAAACATGGGGTGTCCACGTGGAATTCATGAGCTTTCTTTAGCCAATCAGTACAAACCCGCCTCCATCGCTACCGGATCGGGCGATCCAGTCCAAACTGGGAGCATTTCACCGCTGCTTGTTGGCGTGGCTTGGTGGGCATGGCAGGGGAAGGATACTGTAAAATCTCCATTCCCACCTCACTCCAGGGGAAGATTACTGCAAAATCCCCATTTCCTCCTGAACAGCTGGGACTCAGGAGGCAGTGAATAGATGGGGATGGGGTCAGTTATAATTTTTACTACCGGTTCTCCGAACTACTCAAAATTTCCGCTACCAGTTCTCCAGAACTGGTCAGAACCTGCTGAAACCCACCTCTGCTTGGGAGGGATGCATGCAGCTCTCCTGTGCTCTGTTTTTTTGGAAGAGGGTTGCAGGAGGCCATCACAACTGGAAACGGAGCTCGGGAACCCATTTTCACTAGCAGAGCACCTGGGCTACCAAAGGTGCCCCCGAAATGAGTGGTGTCAAGCTAGCCACACCCAACCTGGCCACATGCCCCTGAGATCAAACACAACCCTGATGTGGCCCTCAATGAAATTGAATTTGACACCCCTCCTCTAGAATTTTGCATCCAAAATATGGTAAGTCCTAATCTCTGAAGGACATTAAAGGAGGAAACACTGCTTTATATGTGCTGAGATGATTCCTTAAGGAATAAAAGAAATCCAACCTCCCCCCTCCCCCCGAGCTCTCTGAATGGTCCTTTGCTGGTTTAGCTTGGGAAGTTATGTCTCCATTCATAAAATACTATGCATCCATTCATAAAAACTATGTTTCCATTCAGGAAAATATAGAATGTAGTGAATGGCTAAAAGCTATGCAAACTGGCTATACAAAGAATCGAAATGGACAGAAACTGATCCATTCAGGCAAAACAAAATTAAAAAGATAAAAACACTGATACCCAAATTTCCTTCAGCCACAAGAAACATTAATTCTTTTTTTTTGCATCTCTCTTTACACAAAAAAACAGGAAAAAAACAGTCCAACCTATGAAAAACTTGTAAAAAAACTAAGGAATTTAATTTGTATTCCTAAGGAAAATTTAGGAATACAAATTAAATTAGGCAAGGAAATGGTAAGACAGCACTTGTCTATCCTAGATGAGTCAGATCACCAAGACCAGATGGTGGTCACCAAGGTTCTGAAGGAACTGCCAAATGTGATCTCAAAACCACTGAACCACATCTTTTAAAGATTCTGGAGCACCAAGAAACTACCAGATGATTGGAAAAGAGCTCATGTAGTTCCTATCTTCAAAAATGGGGAAAAAATGGATCCAGGAATCTACAGACCTATCAGCCTGACATCAATACTGGAAAAGATCAAGCAATGAATCTCCAAACACCTAGAGGCAAAAACAGATCATGCCAGACAAATCTTATTGCATTCTTTGACGAAGTAACAAAATTTGTGGACTAGAGAAATGCCGTGGATATAATTTACTTGGACTTCATAAGGCGTTTGATAAAGTAAACCACAACCTACTACTTGATAAGATAGAAAAATGTGGTTTAGACAGTATCACCACGAGATGGATTTGTAACTGGCTGTCCAACTGCACTCAACATGTAGTCCTCAATGGAACGGCACCTACACAGAGGGAAGTATGCAGTGAGGTACCCCAAGGCAAAGGGGAGACCCCAGATACTTTTAGAGCAGGAGTTGCCTATTCCCACCTAGACATTAACAACCTCAAGGAATAGTGGATTTTGGGCTCCTCCTTTGTGGACCAATCTGCCGATGACATCAGGAACCGTTTCCATAGGATTATTTCCAACTGGTCATCTTTGGAAATCCCAGAGTTGTGCAGGATAATCAACTTTGTATTTGACCAGAGGGAAAAATTGAAGGAAGAAGAAAAGGAAAGAAGGGAAGCAGAGAAGGAGAAAGCAGAGAAAGGAATAGGAGGGTAGAAAGGAAAGAGGCTTTTAAAATGTCTCTATGGAATGATCAGCTGACCACAGGACTCCTGACCAGCATTATTTTCAAGGGGAGGAGAAGGAATATTTCAAAAGAGAATGTAGAGAATTCCCCACTGCCTGGCCTCAAAACTGCTACAGTTCAACACCATTTCTAAAGAAAATCAAGACTAGTACTGATTATGTTACCTAGTTTGATAATGAAACGCCTGCAAAAAAACAACCAAGCTCAAACAGCACCAAGGACCCCTTAAGTACAAATTCTATTTCTTTTCCAAGAAAATAGGAGCTGCTGGCTGTTTCACTCTGGGAGCCAATGCCATCACACAAGCTTTCTATATTATTTGAGATGAGCTGTGGTGGCACAGTGGTTAGAGTGCAGTACTGCAGGCTACTTCTGCTGCCTGACTTCAGTTTGGCAGTTCAAATCTCACCAGACTCAAGACTGACTCAGCCTTCCATCCTTCCTAGATGGGTAAAATGAGGACCCAGATTGTTGGGGGTGATAGGTTGACTCTGTAAACCGCTTAGAGGGGGTTGTAAAGCACTGTAAAGCGGTATATAAGTCTATTTCTATTGCTATTTGCCTAGTAAGAGCACAATGCAAATGATAAAAACATAACCCTGTTGCCTGTTCACCACCCAGGCCATGGAAGAACTACAGCAGAGGCCCTCAAAATGTTTGGCAAATATGGAGATATGTTCTGACATTTTTACAAAACACTACCCAGATGGTGGGTGGGTGGGTTGGGAGTCATGGCTGGCAAGATGGGTGAATTAAGAACCTTATCTCACCCATCTTGCGGATGATGAGGTGGTGGTGCAAGGCTTAGAATGCAGGCTACTTCTGCTGATGGCCGCCTGCCTGCAATTTGGCAGTTCAAATCTCACTGGCTCAGGGTTGACTCAGCCTTCCATCCTTCCGAGATCGGTAAAATGAGGACCCAGATTGTTGAGGGCAAATAGGCTGACTCTGTAAACTGAGTAGAGTGGGCTGAAAAGCATTGTGAAGTGGTATGTAAATCTAAGTGTTATCACTAAGTGCTATTGCTATTTGCCAACGGCCATTGCTGTGAGTGACCAAAGAGATCAGGTATGAGGTTGTTTAGTTAAGCTGCCACTCCTGAGTTAAGTCAACTAGCAATTCTATAACTATATATATATATATGAAAATGCTTGCTGGGGTGTTAATCTCTGTTGTTTACTTTCTTTAGTGTTTTTGCATTTGTGTGTGCGTGCGTGTATGTTTCTCTCTATAAAAGAAAGGAACATTGAACCTGGATTTTGACACCTGGTGCCTGCCTGGATCATGCAGTTTTTCAGGCATCATATTTGGAAGTGGTTTGCTCTTGCTTTTTTATTTATTTTTTGGGGCCAAATGTAGGGCTAGAACTCACAGTCCCCTGGCTTTTAGCCTGGTGCCTTAACAAATGCTGTGCTTGTCTGTGTGTTTCTTGCAATCTTGGTCTGAGAACTGTCTGTCCTGTGAAAGTCACTGAACTTCTCCCTATCGCTATTCATTCAGGACTGCTGAGGATTTATGTCAGCGCGATGTAGTGGTTAAGGCGTTCATCTATAAGCCAGGAGAGTTCAATTCTCACCCCACCTTTAGGCACAATGTCATCTAGCTCAGGGGTCTTCAACCTTGGGAACTTTAAGCCTGGTGGACTTCAACTCCCAGAATTCCCCTGCCAGCAAAGATTGGAGACCCCTGAGCTAGATGACTTTGGGCCAGTCACTTTCTCTCAGCCCTGGGAAGTAGTGGGTTGCATTTCCTTCGCTGCCGGTGCGGAATCGCAGGCTAATAATAGCTTCGCTCGGGCATGGCACTTCTGTGGATGCACAGTACCTTCTTTGCATGCTCAAAGCATCCATGATGACGTCTGGGTGGGTGGGCGGAGCCTCCTGCTGTCGCCACATGGGATTTGTTTTATCAACAGCTAACTAGAAGCTTCTTCAGTTCTGACGAACTGAAACTGAGAAATGAAGATGCTTCTTAGTGTTCCGCTTTATTAGTCTGGGTTAAAGAATGGATCGCTTTAAATAATAACCGTCTTCTTAGGATAGAAGGCCATGACTTACAACAAGGTTGGCATATGACACTCTGGCGTGATAATACTCCACAAAGTAAATGGTTTACTCGGCACTATATAAGGAACATTTTAATTCAAAATTGGGAGAAGGTTAGTAAAAAATATTATATTAAAACACCGTGTTGGATATCACTTTTGGAAGCTCTGACGTATCCCAAACTATTTAATTTGGCAAAAAAAATTAACGTATAAAGATCTGTTGAATGCACGTGGAGAGCTAAAGTCAAAACAGGAGTTGAATTTTCAGGGATTTCAATTGGATCGGTGGAATTACCTGCAGATTCAAAATATAAAAGAGATTGAGCTAGAAATGGCATAAATGTGGAGCTGCAGGAGTTAGATAAAATTCTGTTAGGCCAGGAAAAAGGCATGATCTCCAAATGCTATAAACTGTTAATGAAGATAGAGATTGGTGAGGAAGTAATAAAAGATATGATGATTGCCTGGGGGAAAACTTTGGTTATTCAATTCACCTTGAAAAATGGCAAGAGATTTGGTGGGGAAATATGAGACTGATAGTATCTACCACATATAAAGAAAATATTTATAAGATGTTATACAGATGGCATCTTCCGCCAGATAGATTGGCAAAAATGTTTAACGGACAGTCCGCTGAATGTTGGAAATGCGGATTTAAACATGGTACCTATTATCATCAATGGTGGACGTGTCCAGAAGCAATTAAATTTTGGGGAAAAATTAAAACATGGCTGAAAGAAATCCTAAACCAGGAATTTGAACTGCGTCCAGAGATTTAATTGGCTCCAAACCAGAAAATGTAAAAAAAGATTCGTGGTACCTCATACAACACATCATCACTGCAGCGAGAATAACATTTGCTCAATTCTGGAAAGATAAAAATATCCCACCTGATGAAGCAATAATAAAGAAGATTTTGGATTGTGTGGAAGCAGATAGATTAACCAAAAAACTGAAAGATAGAGACCAAATGCAAACATGTTTATCTTGGGAAAAATGGTATAATTGGCTATCAAAAAGAACATCAAAACTAAATTAGAAGATTATAAATAGACATTGTATTTACTGACAATATTTTATTGTATATTTAAAGTGAGGTCGGATAGACCTGATTGATACAAAAATTCAAAATAAGTCGTTTCGTCTCCTCCAGAATGTAGTATGAATTTATTGTATAGGTTTGTACTAAATATTTGATTACAGAAGTATTATTTATATTTATTTATGTTCTTTATTCTGTTGTCAAAAATTTGTTTGATGTGCTGTTGTCTTTTTTAACTATAAATGTAAATAAAGATTATTTAAACAAAAAAAAAAGATGCTTCTTAGATGAGAAGCAAAACATTTTCAAGAAAAACAAATGAAAAGACTAGACCAGTGATGGCAAATCTTTTGGCACTTGGTGCCAAAAAGGTTGCATGGAAGCATCGCACACTCGTGCACGCTCGTCGGGGCTGCACTCTGGCAAAAAAAATGTTGCACTCTGGAAGAGCTGAATTTCCAGGTTTTTGCATGCATGTGCACCTGACGGTCAGCTGGTTGGCATGCATGCGCAGGCCAGTTTTTGGCACTGCTGCATGTATGAAGGACAGTTGATCGTTGCACACACATGAACGTGAGAAATCCAGAATACAAACAGGCAAGGCCACACATGCCGGGCGACATGGCTTTGCATGGCACTTTGGGCACGCGTTGTATAGGTTCGCCATCATGGGACTAGACAGTGCTCCTCTCAAATGGTATAGGTTCTCCTGCTTGAGCAACGGGGCTGGACTAGAAGACCTCTAAGGTCCCATCCAGCTCTATTCTATTCCAAATTCTATTCTAAAAATTTCAGGGGGGAAAAAAACCCCAAGAATGTTCAGTTGCCTTTTGAAAAGCACCTTTGGGACAGCTGATTATTCCGTATGGATTGATCCCAAAGAGGATGAGTGGTGCGGTGGCCTAGAGGTGGCGCTCTCGCCTCATAATCAGGATGCTGTGAGTTCGATCCTAGGTAGAGGCAGATATTTCTCTCTTTGGGCATAATGAGTAAATATCAGCTGCGAACTCTGCATTGGTGACAGAAGGGCATCCGGCCAGTAAACACTCAGGGATTACAGGGTCATAAAAAGATTTTTTAAAAAATGATTTCGAAGAGAAGGATAAAGGCCTGTTTTGCAGAAACTCATCCTGATGACGTCCCACTAGCAGAAGTTACTGTTTTATTTTTTTTAAAAAAGACCTTAGAATTAAGTGAAAAAAAGATTAAACATTCTGTAATTGAGAAGTTACAACAATGTTTCTCAACCTTGATATTTTAAGCTGTGTGGACCTCAACTTCCAGAATTTCCCAGCCAGCACTGCATGGGAGTTGAAGTCTACACAGCTTATAGTTGCTAAGGTTAGAAAACATAGATTTTTTAAAAAAGCAATAAACTAGTAGAGAGTTTTGTGTATGCTCTAAGCACCACCTAATGGTCGGAAGGAAAAGCAAATCTTTAGCCTTTGCATTTTTAAATTATTAATTTTGGGGGTAGCATCCTGAGCTCCAGAACTAAGGAAAACTTAATCTAATTATTATTTTCATGTACCAGACTGGACAATAAACTATTTATTTATTTATTTATTGGTTCGATTTATATGCCGTCCTTCTCCAGAGACTCAGGGCAGCTTACAATGCATTAAGCAATAGCCTTCATACTTTTGTATATACCTGCTTAGTAGGGCTTTCGCCCCCCACCCCCTTAAGCGGTGTTCTTTTTTATACAAAATCAGCTTATTGCCCCCACAATCCGGGTCCTCATTTTACCTACCTCAGAAGGATAGAAGACTAAGTCAACCTTGAGCCTGGTGAGAGTTGAACTCACAGTAATTGCAGGCAGCTGGCAGCTAAGTGCTATTTAACAGCGCTTTAGTCCACTGCTCCACCAAGGCTCTAGTTGAGCAAGTTGGAGGGAAAAAAAACATCCTGGAAGAAAAGACAAGAAACAACTTTTCCCCCCTCTGGGTTCAAGGTTTTTGTGTGAATGTCCAGATTTGCATCTTTCTGAAATCATAAGAGAATTGTTTCAAGATAACCATATTCCGCTGCTGGAATGGCCTGGGAATAGCCCAGACCTTCACCCAATTGAAAATCTAAGGAGCCAACTAAAGACACTTGTTAGTCAGAAGTGACCCAGCAATAAAACCCAGTTAATAGAAGCCATCATTCAATCTTGGTTTTACATTAGAACAGCTGCGGAACTAAAAGACTTGGTTCACTCCATGGGAAGATGCTGTAAGGCTGTAATTCATGCTAAAGGTTACCTAACTAAGTATTAACTGACATGGTGATAATTTTTGTACATCTCATTTTTTTCCTATGGTGATCATTTTTGTATATCTTGTTTTTTTTTACGTGTTTCACTTTTCTTCTTTATACTGTAACTGCTATTCTCATAGCAAATCCTTCATAAAAGTTATTGCATTACATTCTTGATTAAATTATCTTTCCATTGATATATAATTGTATGGTACTTCTTCAGAAAAAAAGTGGTGTTATTAGCTAGTTTTAGAAAATACACTTTTCCCAAAAGGTTTCCACAATTTTGGCCACTACTGTATATAGTCTTAACATTTGGAAAAACTGAGCTTTCGGATGCTAATTGGTGTTTGGACGGTAGGTGGTGCTCCATATTCACAAATGTTTCCAGGAATGTGAGAAAGAGGTTGAAACTGATTGGAAGCGGTTAGTAAAATTCTGCAACAGAATACAGAATAACAAGAGTTGGAAGGGTCCTCGGAGGGCTTTTAGTCCAACCCCCTGCTCAAGCGGGAGATCTTATGAGATCTGCTATAATCTTACATTGTGAGAGCAATCAACCAATGGAACAGAAGTTGCCTTCAGAAGTTGTAGGACAGTGGCGGATTCCTCCCGATTCCTCCCGGTTCCACTGAGCCAGTAGCAGTGATGATATGATGTCACTGAACTGGTTCTGCTGCCCCGCCCTCCCGCATTAGTCTTACCTTTTATTTGGCCCCACCCCCAATCTATTGCTGCCTCCTGAGTTCCAGCTAATCAGCTAGAAGGAAAAAAACTGTTTAAACTCTTGTCACGGGGCTTCAAAGGGCCGCCCTACAGCTGATCAGTGTTAAAAGGCAGTGTGGTGGTAGACCGGTGCCTCCAAAAACAAATGAGTAGACCGGTACAGCTCTGCAAGCAGTTAAAAGCCTGGTAGACCAGTACCTCTGATAAATCCTAAATAATTGTCACATGACCATTAAGCCACACCCACAAAATAAGCCATGCCCACAGAACTGGTAGTAAAAATTTTTAGAACCCACTCCTGTTGTGGGAGCTTCATCACTGGACCAGTGGTGGGTTTCAAAAATTTTTGCTACCAGTTCGGTGGGCGTGGCTTAGTGGGTGGGGGCATGTGACTGAGTGGGTGGGGCCAACTTGACATCACTCATGCCCACTCAGTCACATGATCCCTCCCACCTAGCCATGCCCACAGGAAAACGTAGGAAAATTGTACAATTTGCCTTTGCAATAGTGGCAAATATATGTAGCTGTAGGGTGAAGTTTGTTCTCCGAGCTTGTGGATTGAACGTTTCTGAACGTTTTGTTAACCAGGCTAGGTAACAGCTTCAGAGGAGTTTAGAGTATGTCTGTGTCAGTGTCTTTCTGCTTATAAGGGCTTCAGGCGTGGGTGTGTTGGGTGACGTTTCCATGACGGGTCTTGTGACGGGTCAGCTGTGAGTCATCAGTGAGAGTCTTGTGATGGGTCTTGTGATAAGGAGTCCCAAAGGTGCTTTTTCAAGAGGCAACTGGACTTTCTGGTTTTTCTCTGAAGACATTTCACTTCTCATCCAAGAAGCTTCTTCAGCTCTGTTTCTTCAGATTTAAGACTGAAGGAGCTTCTTGGATGAGAGGTGAAACATCTTCAAAGAAAAACCAGAAAGTCCAGTTGCCCCTTGAAAAAAGGGGCAACCTTTGGGGCAACCATGACGTGACAACCAGGACTGAGAATCTCCATAGACATTTGTGATAAGGAGGTTACATCAGGTGAGGGTCTTTGGGAGATGAACTGCTGATGGGGAGAGTTGTGTGGGTTGGTTGAGGATCAGCGCTGTCTCTGGTTGGCTGTACAATTGATTTGGATTCTGAGGGCTTCGTAGGCTGGCTAGACTTAGAATAAATGTATTGTCACTTTAAATGTACACTAACCGGCATACATTAAAATGAAATTTGCATTGCATACAGCTCTCAAAGGGTCTCCACCTCCAATAGACACTACATAACCATGACAAATATATATATAAAAAATATAAAATTATGCATATACCCACATTTATTTATTTATTTATTATTTCAATTTATAAACCGCTCTTCTCCTTGCGGACTCAGGGCGGTGAACAGCCAAAATAAAACATGGTATACAAAAGTTAAAAACAATTAAAAATTATTAAATATTATTCGGCCAATAATTAAAACAACCCAATTTCAAATCAATTTCAAATTTAAAACAGAGGATGGGATCAAGCTAGCCCAGCTAGATGGAATAAGTGGGTTTTAAGGGCCCGACGAAAAGTCCGGAGATCTGAAATCCTGTGTATTTCCGGGGGTAGGTCATTCCAGAGGGCGGGCGCCGCCACAGAGAAGGCTCTCCCCCTGGGGGTTGCCAGCCAACACTGTCTGGCCGAAGGCAGCCGGAGGAGGCCCTCTCTGTGCGAGCGTACTGGCCGGTGGGAGGCTATTGGCAGCAGAAGGCGGTCCCGCAAGTGTCATATTATATGACACAGAGAAACAACACAGTCTAGTCTGGATGTATGCATGTACATGGTGAAACAAATCTTACGAGTTTACCAGACGGATGGCAGAGGGAACAAAACTGTTACAGAATCTGGAAGTCCTCCTAGAAATACTTTGAAACCTCCTTCCAGAGGAGAGCAACAGAAACAGACCGTGGGGTGGGTGAGTGGGGTCTCTAACAATGCTTCGAGCTCTAAGCATACAATAGTTATAAGCAGTATCCTGAATAATGGGAAGCGAGCTTCTTATAATATTCTCAGCTGTCCTCACTACTCTCTGTAGGGACTTTCTACCTGAGGCGCTGCTGCCACCAAACCAAACAGGGATGCAGTTTAAAATGTTCCCAATCGTGCCTCTGTAAAAAGTGGCCAGGATAGAAGGAGAAAGATGTGCTCTCATCATCCGACACAGGAAATGCAGACGCTGGTTTGCACGCTTCACTAAGGATGATATGTAGAGAGACCAATTCAGATTGTTAGTTATCTGCACCCCCCTCCCCCAGGTTGTACGTCAATGTGTCTTTTGATGTAATTGCTTGTGGACTGCCAAGCTTCGATGAACTCGCAAGCGTGGCTGGTGGTAGCGTGGCTGATGATTCCCTCTCTCCCCAGATGAAATGTTCGGAAACCAACCCACAAGCTCAGAGAATGAGCCTTCACCCTCATCTGTTTCTCCTTCCCCAAGCGTTGTGCGAGCTGGCGAAACAGCATTGCAACTAAGGATACAGTTGTCACCTATTGTTGTCTATTTTAAAACCTCCATTTATCCCCAAGGTCCAAGAGCGGGATGGGTGCGGTGGGGGGAAACAGAGGAGGCTGGGCAAAGCCCAGCTGTCTGAACTCAACGCAAATGGGCTCTTCAAAGAAGGATGCCGAGTGTCTCAGCGCCAGCCTGTCCTGGCGGGACGGCTGGGGAGGAGGCATCTCCGTGCAGTGGCAGACAAGGCTTGCTAATGGTGTTTTGACGTGTTGCTTCAAGCACAATTTGTGCGGCTCTCTCGGAAGGGGCTCAGAAACAGCTGTTCGGAACCTGATGCTGGATGATGGAAGAGAGAGGGGTGAAATGGAGGTGGCGGGGTAGGGAGGGGGGAAAGAGAAGGCCCAGAGATTAATGAGAGGGATAATGTCTGCTCTGAGTTCTTCAGTAAGTGAACTTGATGTTCATTTCGCCACACTGGGGCTTCTCCTATGGAAAGGAAGTCACCAATGGAAAGGAAGCTGAGATGAAGCTTTGGTGGAGGCATTGGACTTAAGAGCGAGTGTGGAGATCTGGGTTTGAGGTCATCCTCCCTGGAGGGAACGTGGGAACGGTCACTATTGCCTACCACAACCTATCTCACAAGGGGATTGTTGGGAAATTTGATATCCTTTAAAAAAAAAGGTCAGCTGGAAGTGACCAGAATCTCCAGCTGCTGATAGGTGTGTTGGGCAATAGACTTCACTACTATAGAGTGTTATTTTAGAGTGAAGAGAAAGTCGGGGCTGGAATCAGGTTAAATCAACCTAAAGTTATGCGGTGGAGTCTGTGCTGCTCACAATATCCATCTCTGTTTCTATTATTTAACCCCCTATCTCCACATCATCCCTCCAAAAGTTTGTAATAGATGAAGAAAGAATAGAATAGAATAGAATAGAATAGAATAGAATAGAATGGAATGGAATGGAATGGAATGGAATGGAATGGAATAGAATAGAATAGAATAGAATAGGACAGGACAGGACAGGACAGGACAGGACAGGACAATGAATCGAGTGGAGCGGAGCGGAGCTGAAAGGAATGGAACAGAACAGAACAGAACAGAACAGAACAGAACAGAACATAGAACAGAAGAATAAACTAGACTAGACTAGACATGACGCGACGCGACGCAACGTGACTAGAACAGAACAGAACAGAACAGAACAGAGCAAAACAGAGAACAGAATAGTCGGAACTTTTAGTCCAACTCTCTGCTCAAACAGAAGGCCCTATACCATTTCTGTCCAATTTCTTCTTAAAGATGTAATGTGATGGGGCACCCACAGCTTTTGAAGGCAAGCCTTTCCATTGATTAATTGTTCTAATTGTCAGGAAATTTTGCCTCGTTTTTAGGTTGGATCTCTCCTTGATAAGATCCATCTCAGGTAGCGTAGGAGAAGACGCCGCTGAATTACGGACTTAGAAGGGATTTCCAGAAAGTCGAAAAGATATTCCTTCCATAAGTACAATCCAGAAACGTGGCTACTTCATTGTTCTTATCTAGCAACCTCTATCAACCCAGCATTGTTTGTATCTGCCAAACTATAGTTTCTATGATCCCCATGAAAAATGTTGTCTTTAGCAGGAGCTTAGATTGATCAACTAGAGAAAATAGCTGGAGGAAATTACTTTAGCATTTAAGAACTGTTCTCCCCACCACCACCACCCTTGTTTGACAGCTGAATTTGGATCAGTAGATAAACTGTTACAAGCTAGTAAGAAAATACATTTGCACCTTCCGTAACAAATGACAGAGCTGGATGATATGTGGATAGTTTCATGTTGTATGCTATCCATCACCGTATCTTCTTGTATGGCTGCAAACATTCTTCCTGTTGAATGAAAAATTTGTATCCCTTAAAAGAAGTACGCAGCGCAAAGAAAAGGATGATCCCGCTATCGTTTTTCCCTCAATCAATGTGTTGTGCTACCCTTATCTTTATTATTTCTCATTTTTGCAGCTTGAAACCGAAAGTCTTCCACCTTTTTGAAGTTGTAGCTTCTTCCCCAAAGCTTGCTTAGGACTGAGAGAATGCCGCAGCAATCCAGACCAATTAGGGATTTCATCCATTGGGTTTTAGGATATGAATGACATTAATTAGATGTCCCGATGGTGCTGTTTCAAAAGGCAACTGGACTTCCTTTGTTTTTGCCTGAAGACGTTTCGCTTCTCCTCCAAGAAGCTTGCTCACTTCTGAAAGTTCTGAACTGAAGAAAGTTCTTGGATGAGAAGTGAAATGTTCTCCAGGAAAAAAAAAAAAAAGCAAGAAAGTCCAGCTTTTCCTTTCGAAAAAAAGCACTTTCGGGACAAGTGTGACCTGGATGACTAAGAATCTCCATTGATATATGAATTAGATATTAATTAGAGCCGGATTAGTGTGGTGATCATGATATCAGGCGAGAAACCAGGAGACGTTAGGTTTTAGTCCTGCCTTTGATCATGTTGTGGTCCACCAGCAACCTGTGGAACTGGCAGCTGAGTCAGACATTGAGGAGGCTGGGGAGGACAATGGGTCAGTCCTGGAGTCTGGGGAAGGCTCTGCGTCGGAGGCAGAGATGGGGGTCAGGGCCATCTGGAGCCTCCAGAGGCGGACAGCAGAGAGGCAGAGGAACAGGAGGAGCCTGTTCCTAGTGCACGCATGCAAAGAGCTGCCAGAAGGCAAGAGCAGCTGAAGCAAAAAGGACGACTCAGGAGTAAGGCCAGAAGATGATTGACAACTCCCATAAGGTTTAAAAGAGCAGCAACGAGCCGTTGGGTTCTTTGTAGAAAAGCAACATTGATTCCAGTGCTTCTTGTCAGCATCTCTTGAATTTTGTTGGGTTTTTGCCAAGAAAAGCCTTTGGCAGGTTGCCAAAGACATCAAAGGTTGGCGATAAGGCCGACGGACTGGTTATGAAGAATTTGTTTTGGACTAAGCTGAGAATGAATTAAATCTCAGCTGTTTTAATAAAATAAGTTTGTTCAGGACTGAATTGTGTTTGGTAATCACTACGTGGACCCCGGTCACAACAGATTAGAGCCAGCTGGGTGTCGTTGGGCCAGTCACACTCTGTCAGCCCTAGGAAGGAAGCAATAGCAAACCACTTCTGAAATCTTGCCAGGGACTTCTCCAGGCAGTTGAAGGCACAAGACATCACACAGAAGACTTCCAAGGCCACGTATCACACTTCTAAAGCTTTCTGCTGAGGGTCACATCAAGCGTATTATTTCCGTTTATTTGATGAGGGATTGCAAATGGCCTTTTCCTAAAGAAGTGAAGGCTTTCAAATTGTGGGTCTGTGAAACAGCAATGAATATGAACTTGTTGGATCCCAGGATCAGTGGTGAAATGTAAAATTTGTTACTACTGGTTCTGTGGGCGTGGCTTGGTGGGGGGGGGAGGGTAATGTGACTGGGTGGACATAGCCAACTTCTTTTTTTAACTTTTAAAAGCATTTTTTCTACAACCTCTTCAGCTGAAGTAAAAAACATGCTTTTAAAAGCTTCTGACAATCCCAGCTGAGCCACGCGATCATCAGAGGCTTTTTTTTTAACTTTTAAAAGCATTTTTTCGGCTGAAGAGGTTGTAGAAAAAATGCTTTTAAAAATTAAAAAAAAGCCTCTCATGATTACGGCTCAGCTGGGCATGGGGGGGGGGGGCAGCAGGGATTTTTGCTACCAGTTCTCCGAACCATCCGCTGCCATCGCTACCGGATCAGGCAATCCGGTCTGAACCTGGATCATTTCACCCCTGTCCAGGATAATCAAATTCTATGTATCTGACTTGATGTTCTTTTTTAAAAGGTGTAGGAAGTTAGCACCCACCCCTCTCCGAGGAAAATGAAATATTCTAGGAAATATTAAAAAGGCAGAATATTATACCTCCCTGGGTGAGAAATGGGGAAACGTGTTTTTTAGGCAGGAAGCAGACTCACTCTTAATAGCCCCCACCATACTCAATAGCCCGCAGCAGATGTCAGCACTTAAGAGATAAAGAGATAGCTAGGTCTATTCATAAGCAAATGCTCTCACTCAAGATCCAACAAAGGTAGGATTAGCCCTCTACCCATCTGGCAACAGAAACTCACCATATGGCACCTGGGGAGATTGCATCACCCAGCAAGGCTCAACCAAGCCTGGGACTCAAAAGACAACCTACAAAGTTACGCTTGCATGACCCCGTGGGAGTCTGACGACCAATCAGAATACAAGCTCAAATTCAAAGCCCAACAGAAGGCAGACATTTATCTCTGTCTCTCTCACCCATGTGCCTTTTCACCCAGGATGTCAAGCCATGTGATCCTCGTCATCAGTAAACCTTCTTTCCAAGCAACTTCCCTGAATGCAAATTGAAAGGATGAAACGTTTTAGAATGATCCTTCCTGCACTCCATAGGAACTGGAATTTTCTCTGTAGGATCTTTATATTAGGAAATAGAAATAGAATTACAGAGTTGGGAGGGACCTTGGAGGTCTTCTAGTCCAACCCCCTGCTTAGGTAGGAAACCCTACACCACTTCAGACAAAGAGTTATCCAACATCTTCTTAAAAATTTCCAGCGTTGGAGCATTCACAACTTCTGGAGGCAAGTCGTTCCACTGATTAATTGTTCTCACTGTCAGGAAGTTCCTCCTTAGTTCTAAGTTGCTTCTCTCCTTGATGAGTTTCCATCCATTGCTTCTTGTCCTGCCCTCAGGAGCTTTGGAGAATAGCTTGACTCCCACTTCCTTGGGGCAGCCCCTGAGATACTGGAACACTGCTATCATGTCTCCCCTAGTCCTTCTTTTCATTAAACTAGACATACCCAGTTCCTGCAACCGATCTTCATATGTTTGATTAAATTATTAGAACGGTAAATTTTATATCTTTCTCATATGCTTATTGAGTTAGCAGAGACTTTGCTTTTTGAATGTTCTGTTGAAAATGGTACTAGGCTTTCAGCGTAAGAAAGCATTCTATTCTCTCATGACCTTTTACAGAATTCAAAGTAAGATCCAGACTCTTAATTTTAACGGGCTGGTTTGAATGTCTTCTGGATGGCCGAGGAGAAGGAATTTTAATACGTTCTCCAAAACCTCCTTAATGCTTCTCTAAAATCTTTGGCCTCCAAGAAGAAAATCATTCACATTTCTCTCTCCCCCCGCCCCACCCTTCTCTGCCTCTTTCCCTGCTCCATTCCTTTCCAAAGCTTTTTTTCCATTTCAAGTGATACTGGATCCGAGGATGGGAGAGCGGGTGCATAAATACGGAGAGGTTTAATCCCAAGCAGCATTCTTGATGATGAAGCGATCTTGGGATCTGTAGCATGCCAGTGAATCTGAAGCAGAAAGTGGTGATTTACACTCCTTTGATGGACAAAGGGTGGTGTTTTTTTTTTAAATATCCCACCCCCAGCAAGAACAGTCGGCTTTAATGTTCACAGTTCCAAGAGGTCACAAAGAGTTGAAGTCATGTTCAACTCACCCAGCTTGGCAGGTGGAGCAATCCCCGAGAAATGGTGCTAGAATAATCTTCCACATACAGCCTTGTGGTTTAAGGGCCTCCCTCTGATCTCAGCCCTTCTCCCCCCCACCCACCCCCCATTGCCGAAGGGAGCAAGCTCAGCGGGGATGGGATTCGATGTGCAAAGATGCAGGACCTGTTGGGGGGGGGGAAATAGGGTGTCAGCATCCTTTTTATCAGCATCAAACAACATCTGCCTTGGGAAGGACTCAATAAGTGGATAGAAGTGCCAAATCCACTCTAAACATCTGGCTGGCTATGTGACAAACTATAATAATCCAGAAATCTTAAAACAGCTCAAGTCATCTGGGCAGAATGCATGAGAATCAAATTAGTCTCCAATCCTGAAGAACAATCCATCATATCTACTTGGACTCAAGAAACCATTGGAATCAAAGCAGGGGCTGTTGGTGACTTGAGGTTAGCAAGTGTCAGGGATCCGATTGGATTGATCAACTTAGAACTAAGGAGAAATTTCCTGAAAGTCAGAACAATTAATCAGTGGAACAACTTGCCTCCAACACTGGAAGTTTTTAAGAAGAGATTGGATAACCATTTGTGTAGGGTTTCCTGCCTGAGCAGGGGGTTGGACCAGAAGACCTCCAAGGTCCCTTCCAACTCTGTTATTCTATTCTATTCTATTCTATTCTATTCTATTCTATTCTATTCTATTCTATTCTATTCTATTCTATTCTATTCTATTCTATTCTATTCTATTCTATTCTACTCTACTCTACTCTACTCTACTCTACTCTACTCTACTCTACTCTACTCAATGACTGTAACTTTGTTGCTTGTATCCTTACAATGTATATTGTTATTGACTGTTTCCTAATATGATTTGATGGCTTATTTGTAACCTATGACTATCATTAGGTGTTGTACCTTATGATTCTTGATGAACGTATCTTTTCTTTTATGTATACTGAGAGCATATGCACCAAAGACAAATTCCTTGTGTGTCCAATCACACTTGGCCAATAAAGAATTCTATTCTATTCTATTCTATTCTATTCTATTCTATTCTATTCTATTCTATTCTATTCTATTCTATTCTATTCTATTCTATTCTATTCTATTCTATTCTATTCTATTCTTCATTCTAATATCTATTCTATTCTATTCTATTCTATTCTATTCTATTCTATTCTATTCTATTCTATTCTATTCTATTCTATTCTATTCTATTCTTCATTCTAATATCTATTCTATTCTATTCTATTCTATTCTATTCTATTCTATTCTATTCTATTCTATTCTATTCTATTCTATTCTATTCTATTAACATATACGTAATTAGATGTTACCTATATTTTTAGCTCCTGTCAAGCATTCTATTTCTTTTATATATATATATATATATATATATATATGAATATTTATTATTAAATATTATTGTAGGAGGTCCTTGGTGCTATCTGAGCTTGGTTGTTTAATGACATTGGCAGAGGAGAATATTTGTAGCTCAGGGTGGAAATGAGGGGACTTCGGTGCTCTCTGAGCTTGGTCGCTTTCTTGCAGATGTTTCATTTACACAAACTAGGTAAAAGTGGACTGATTATGTTCCCTAGCTTGGTAAAGAAACATCTGCAAGGAAGCCACCAAGCTCAGGGCTGTAGAATAAAGCAAAAGAAAAAAAACAATTTGAAATGTTGTGTTATTTGTTGTTGGATGAAAGATCCATCTGGTTCAGTTCTAAGCCCGGGAGAAAGACACTGGAAACATGGAGGCTGATTAGAAAGATGGTTTAATGATGAAGCAGAACCACCAAGCCCATGGTTCTGGGCAGCTGACCATATGGAGTTGAGAGTGGGTGGTATTTATACCTTCTCTTGGGCTTTGCACTTGAGCTTCCTGTTCCTAAGCAAGAACATGTGTTCTATTGGCTGTTGTCAGACTCCCACAGGGCCATGTACAAATCCTAGGAGTTTGTCTGAGCTAGGTTTGGTTGAAGTTGGGGCTGATGCAACTGAGATGATGCAATGAAGGGCCTTTTGTTCTGAAAGGGGGTTGGGCAATTCCTGTTGTGACTGAGGGCTAATCCTACCTTTGTTGGATCTTGGGTGAGAGGATTTGCTTATGAATAGAGCTAGCTATCTCTTTATCTCTTAAGTGCTGACATCTGCTGAGGGCTATTAAGGAAGGTGGGGGCTGTTTTCCAAGAGCTTGTTTCTCCATTTCTCATCCAGGGAAATATAATATTCTGCCTTTTTTAAATATTTCCTAAAATATTTCATTCTTCTAGGAGGCGGGTGAGTTCTAACTTCCTGCACTGTCTAAAAAAAATTTTCCCTACTTCTTTTTCTCTCCATTGACCCTTTTCTTTGCTTCCTTCCCAACCCTCTTTTCTTTTGGTCTGGAAATAGTAACCTTAATGTTGGAATTGGTTCGCATTTGTCCAACACCCTAATGGGCATCCCGCAAAGCAGTGGTGGGATTCAGCTGGTTCTCTCTGGATCGGGCGAACTGGTAGCGGTGACTGTGGGAGGCTCCGCCCATCTGCCCAGATGAAATGCACGAGTACTACGCATGCGCAGAAGGCTGTGTGCATGTACAGATGAGGCGCGCATGCATGCTCACATTTACGAACCGGTAGAGAAGGTAAGTGAATCCCACCGCTGCTGCAAACATCCCAGGTGACATGGACTTCAAATACTTAGGTCAATGATGGCTACTGGGCATACTAGTAACCCTTTTGCCCATCACGTGCCAAAAGCGGGGGGAGGGGTGGACGGGACACACGGGGTGGTTGTATACCCGCATGCCCACACCCATAATTCAATGCCTCCTTGCCCCCCCGATGCATGTGTGCATGACCCCTCCACGCTCCCCCCGCTTTTGGCACGTGACAGCAAAAAGGTTACCAGTGGGCCCGGTAGGCCCATTTTTCACCCTCCCCAGGCTCCAGAGGCTTTCTTGGAGCCTGGGGAGGGTGAAAACTCTCCTTCCCCACCCTCACCCACCCGAGACTTCAGGTGGGCCTGGAAGGTCCAAAAATCAGCTGGCCAGCACATACATGCGTGCTGGAGCTGTGCTAGGGTAATGTTCGCGTGCCCACAGATGTGGCTCTGCATGCCACCTGTGGCCCCCGTGCCATAGGTTCACCATCACGGACCTTGGTATAGGTGGCTAATGAAACCACACACATTGTGTTTGGTTGTGTGGTTGCTATGTCTCTGGTTGCCGTGCCTCAGATCTGAGGTAGGAGGAGTCTTGCTGGAATCCAGACAATTCGTGGATTTCTGGGGCAGTGTTGTGATCCCCATCTCTGTCTCAGAAGAACTTCAGGCTGGAGTCTGGACCCCTTGGAAGATCAATGGAGGGCAACAGTGGGGACAGGGTAGCAGGTGAACTGTCCCAGTCGCGACCAGACAAGGCTCATCTTTCAGCAGCTGTAAGCCATTTATTAGTTGGGTTTTAATGTTTCCGCAAAAAGCCCAGTTGGGTAGGCAGACATAGGAGAGAGAGAGAGAGAGAGCGAGACAAATGGGGAAAGAAATTGTGTTAATTACCAGTCCATTTATACGATGCAGAGCTGACCGGTCTGTCATCTCTCCTTCCCGGCAAGCTGCTTGTCGGATTTTACATGTTCATAAGGGGATCCCAGCGGGGCCTGTGTTGCTTACAATTGCTATAGAGACAGCAGCTGCAGCTGACTTGATCTGTTAGAACAAACCGCCGATGCCTTCAGAAAATTTTGGGGAAGCATTTGTCCCAACAGCCTTTGCTAATCTCAATTGATTTTGCACTTAGCTTATCAGACAAGCACTCCAGTAAGGCTCTCCTAAAGTTTCCTGTCTTCCATCCTGTTTGAACCCTTCGTGCCCCGACTAAGATACCAGATCTAGGCTGCAAACATATGGACGATCACAAGAGGGCACAAGAGACGGTCTTTTCTCTTTTTCTTTGCTGCCCTCTAGTGGCCATCTTGATTTATTTTTCCATCCTGGTGTGCTCGTTTTAGCATGGAGAATGAGGTAGGATGGGAGACCAGGTATGAAGTACGAATGGAAGTAGGTTGGAAACAGGCTTTGGACTCTGGAGGCCATCTTGTTAGGGCTTGGCATGACTGAAGTAGGATGAGCTGCAGACATGGGAGCCTTTGAGGCAGGCCGCCATCTCTCTGCCAAGAATAATTGAACAAATAGTTTATCTGGAGACTCAACAGCTGTAGAGAACAGACGATTTCCAGAGGATTAGGAAGGAGCTGTGAAAGGCTACTCTCACGGGAAGCTTAAAACCCTCTCTTGAATTCAGCCAGCCAAGAACACATGTTGAAAGTCCAGGTTTCCTTTCTGATCCACCACCATCACGCCATAAAATAAGGATGAAAATAAAAGACAGCTTAAGAGGTGCTTGCAGGGCAAGTAAACATTTCAGCGGAACTGGCCCTTTTCTGTGGACTTTTTCCCAGACAACATGTGGTAGACCAGTCTCTTTTTGTGACATCAAAGAGTGGTGCTGAAAAGTCTTCCTGACATGTCGAGCGAACTCCTAGAGTCCTCCGCCAGCGCACATACTGGCTAGGAGTTCTGGGAGTTGTAGTGCCAACACAGGTCAGGGCACCATCTAGGTTAAGAGAGAATGACCTAGAGCAGGGGTCAGCAACCCGCGACTCTGGAGCTGGATGTGGCTCTTTCATCCCTCTGCTGTGGCTCCCTGTCACTCAAAATATGCGTCACTAACCGTCAATGTGTGACACCCACCAGCACGCTATTTACTGAGCTTTTCAACTCCTAGTAGGCCAACCATAGATAAATCCAAGAAAAGAAAAGTTTCAGAAGAAAACAGAATGTTTAATTCAACTACATATGCTAGTTTTGTGGCCTCTCAGGAAATAGACAGGCACGGGAAGGATTTTGTGGCTCTCGGTGTTTTCTTTTCTGTGGGAAACGGGTCCAAATGGCTTTTTGAGTGTTTAAGGTTGCCGACCCCTGACCTAGAGATACAACCCTATACATCACCATCATCTTTTAATGACCTCATAATCCCTTGCGGGGTGGAGTCTGGGCAACTGAATGGAGCTGAGTGTTTACTGGCCGGATGCCTTTCCTATTGCCAATGCGGAAGTATATTCAGCATATATATACTCATTGTGCCCAGAAAGAGAAATATCTGTCTCTACCTAGGTTCGAACTCACAGCCTCCTGATTGTGAGGCGAGAGCTCCACCTCTAGGCCACTGCACCGCTCAGATACAATCCTACACATGATTTTGCTAAACTAAGTGGACCCTGAGACTAACCAACTTGGATGTGAGAAGAGTGTTTTTCCATGAAGTACTTCTTGAAGGATGTTTATAAATAATGTCTTAAGAGCCCATGAACTCAGGGAGAGGTCAAGGAGGATGTTAAGGATTCTGGAACCTTTCATTTAATTACACAAATCTTTATCAAAGCAATCAAAATCTTATTATCCCTAAGCACTAGAGATAATTAGTTGTTAATGTCCTTCCTTGAAAAGGAAGCACCATCACAACACCATGAGGAAACATCGATGATGAAAAATAAATACACTAGGATTTGACAGCAAGTGGGATGTAGTAATTAAAATGGAGGACTGAGGAAATCCAGATTCAAGTTCAATCTTGATCATGGAAGCCCACTTTGATTCAATCCCTGGCAGCTAAATTTTCAAACCCACCGAGTTGTTGTTACTGGATTAAGTAGAAGGAGGGAGCGCTGTGTATTCCAGCTTGAAGGAAATGTGGAATATACAACCAACAAATTCTGTGTTTCCCCAAAAATAAGACCCTGTCTTTTTTTTTTTTGCCACCAAAAAGGGCACCCGGTTTTACTTTTGGAGGTTGTCATCCACTGTCTCACCTCACGTGCGTGTGTTGCATCTGCCCTCCTTTTTGCTGTCAGAGGCCTTCAGGAACTTCTGCATCTGGCAATGTTTTCCTGAAGGCCGCTGCAGCTGATAACAGAGGTCGGGATAACTACCCCCCTTATTTCGGGGGGTAGGGCTTATATTGGGCACATGTGTAAAAATCAGGCTAGGACCTACTTTCGAGGGTAGGTCGTATTTTATTTTATTTATTTATTTTATTTTATTATATTTGTATACTGCCCTTCTTCTGCTGGACTCAGGGCGGTGCACAGCCAAGAATAAAAAACATTCCAATACAAAATTTTAAAAAAATTTAAAAAATTAAACAACTTTGGCCCAAAATTTAAAACATCCCGACTAAAACCCATTGACAATTAAAAATCTAAGAGGCGGGGGGGGGGGGGGGGTTACGCCAGCCCAGCTTGATGAAAAGAATAGTTTTTAGGGCACGGTGAAAGGCCCAGAGATCTGGTATCCTGCATATCTCCGGGGGCAAATCGTTCCAGAGGGCAGGAGCTGCCATAGAGAAGGCCCTCCTCCCGGGGGTCGCCAGCTGACATTGTCTGGCTGACAGCACCCTGAGGAGTCCCTCTCTGTGGGAGCGTACTGGCCGGTGGGAGGTTATCGGCAGCAGAAGGCGGTCCCACAAGTACCCAGGCCCTATGCCATGGAGCGCTTTAAAGGTGGTAACCAACACCTTGAAGCACACCCGGAAGTCCACTGGAAGCCAATGCAGCTTACGCAGGAAAGGCGTCACATGGGAGCGCCCCCTTGCTCCCATGATCCCCCGCATGGCCGCATTCTGCACCAGTTGGAGCCTCCGGGTGCTCCTCAAGGGTAGCCCCATGTAGAGAGCATTACAATAGTCCAGGCGGGAAGTGACGAGCGCCTGAGTGACTGTGCGTAAAGAGAAACACGGTAAATATATATTTTTGCTGCTGGGCTTCAAACTCAGCTTGAACTTCTTATGGCCATTTTTCACACTTACGACCATTTGCAGCAACCTCAGGGTCATGCTTGGCAACCAGCTCACATTTATGACAGTCCTGGAGTCACATGATCCCTTTTTGCAACCTTCTGACAAGCCAAGAAGGAAGCCAGATTCACTTAATAACCGAGTGACTAATTTGACAAGCGCAGTGATTCACTTAACAACGGTGGCAAGAAAAGTCATAAAAGGGAGCAAAGCTCACTTAACAACGATCTTGCTTAGCAATTGTGGACATAAGTCGAGGGCTACACTCTATGTATAAGTTGCAGTTTTATAGATCACTTTTTGATTTTTGTCAAAATGTGATATATTATTCCTTATCCAGGAATAAGATGTAAGAGTTTTATTCTTATTTTCTCTCCCAGTTTCAAGATTCTGGCTGTACTACAAACATCTCCAAATATTGATTCTTTTTATCTTTCTTCTTCAGGAGGATCATGTAGTTCCTGACGAACTCTCTTCGAAAGAATTTGGACTTTTTCACTTTGTCTCTCTTGTTGTGTTATGCTGATGTCTATGTAAACCGTAAAAATAACAGTAAAATTATACCCAAACCCTTCAGCTACTCAAGGAGACAGGAAGAAAAATATTAAATGATCAAGATATGGTTTCTTGCTTTAAAAACACCATTCAGTCACTCTGATTGTCAAGGAGGCTGTCAAATCTGATCTCATTGCACTAATTTAGTGCAAATTGATGTCACTGCCAAAGAATGTCCTCTTGGCTCAGACCAGGGATGGTGAACCTTTTCGACCCCGAGTGCCCAAACCGGAACATGTGTGCATGTGTGTGCATGTGCGTGTGCTGGAGTGCTGGAAATCTGAAGACCAGCTGGCCGCCGTGTGCATGCCTGTTTTTTTTGGCCACTTTTTGGCCATTTTCAGGACATTTTTTGGGACATTTTCAGGCTGTTCTTCAACTGTTTTTGGCCTGAAAAATGGCCTGTTTCTTTGCTGTTTTTCAGGCCATTTTCAGGCCGTTTTGGGGCCATTTTTTGGTCGTTTTTAGGCCATTTTTGGGCCATTTTTCAGAAACCAATAGAGCAGCTGGTGACGGCGCGTGTGCCACAGAGAGGACTCTGTGTGCCACCAATGGCACGTGTGCCATAGGTTCACCACTATGGACTTAGATTGTTTGCTATGACATGCTGGTGGAGGATGGACACATTTACACGGTTGTGAAGTCGAGGCTCCACGTCGGTAAGAAAGACAAAGGAAGTCTGGATAGTGGACATGGCAATTCCTGGAGACAGTAGAAAAAAAGAGAAGTCACAAAATATGAAGACCTGCCATTAGAAGCACAATGAAAAATGGCAAGTAATCGGCACCTTGGGTACAATCCCAAAACATTTGGAGCACTGGAACATCATCGACATTGACAAAAACACCAACAGTCAATTGCAAAAGGCAGCCTAACTGGGAACAGCTTAGATCCTGTGATGGTACTTTTTATCAGCATCAAACAACAACATCTGCCTTGGGAAGGACTCAATAATTGGATAGAAGTGCCAAATCCACTCTAAACATCTGGCTGGCTATGTGACAAACTATAATTATCCAGAAATCTTAAAACAGCTCAAGTCATCTGGGCAGAATGCATGAGAATCAAATCAGTCTCCAGTCCTGAAGAACAATCCATCATATCTACTTGGACTCAAGAAACCATTGTGTTCCAAAAACTAGATTACTTTCTTTTGGACGTCATTGTTGGAATGTATTTTTATGCAAAAACCTAGGGTAGTATTCAGCCAGTAGATGGCAGTGTTTATGACTTTGGATCTATGGTATATACTCTATGTTCTTTTGTCCTAAGTAGAGTTTCCTGTTTCCTGTTACAGTTCATCAGTTGAGCAGTAAAAGCACATGGTGACTGTACTCTTCATTAGGTCTGTGTTGCTATATATAAATAATTTCTAACACTTTCTCTCCAATAGAAGAGAATATATGAAGTGTATATATTACCTTCTTTCGCCAAATAAGTTTTCCTTTTGCACTTCCCATTACAAATGCCTACCATAGGTATGCTTTGAATGTTCTTGTACTCTAAACATAACAACACACTTCTTCGTCTCCAGAGAGTAAATGGTAACCCTATAAAAATATGATTCCAGATCTGCGCATGGAGTCTGATGCTGTAATCTGCTGCCACAAACACATTTTTCTGTCCAAGCAGTGATCATACACGTATATGGAACTCAAAAGTTGATAAAGGAAAAGTGAGAGTATGCTTTGACTGAAATGCCTACAATGAAGTTGGTTCTGCATCCTAGGTGTCTACCTGCAATGCAGCATTTATCCACCAGATGTACCTATAGATCTAAGGAATTCACAGGGAATGGGGGTGGGGAGGAGGAGATCTATTGCTCCCTTGACAACTGTTCAGGTTAAAGAAAATATTTTTGTAGAGAATACACCCGCTTTTTATATTGAATTGCTCACTATTCTTGAAATAAATCAAAATAACACTGGTAACTATGTGAAAGAACAATACCAACAGAAGGAAGTATTTGCAACTCAGGTTGAAGTTGGTACCTAGTTGGGTAATTTATTTATTTTATTTATTTTATTTTATTAAATTTATATACCGCCCTACTCCCAAAGGACTCAGGGCAGTGAACAGCCACAACGAAATGTGTGCATGAAAACAACCAAATTGAAAGAACAATTTTAGAATTTTCCACCGGCATCACACGGTTAGATGATCTCCGTGTAGGACATCACAATGGCTTAGTTAGGTGGCTTGTTTCATCATGGCTTAGTTTTGGACCCGCATTTGTTGCAGAAGTAAAATAACCTAGGCTGAAACAATATAAATTATACTATGGCTATATTCAAGTTGTACAGTTTTTTTTTAACATGACAAGGAAAATCTTTTCTACCTGGTTTCTGATGCCAAGATTGCATCTCAACAAGCACAATTCAAAGCGCACTGACGACGTCTCCTCGAATGGTGACGAAACGTTTGCAACCAAATGGCCAAGCTCAGCGTGCAGGCCAACAGCCCAACTACAAACCTGAGATACTTATATTCATATACATTTCAAACAAGATTGCTGTTAGGGCTATGAAAGAATTGGCTTGTATAGGGGGTGAATTAAATGCTGAAAAATATCACACAACAACTCGGAGAAATACGTCCTCATAAAATAAGAAACCGATCAACAAACTTAGAGAACGATTGAAAGAAGGAACCTAGAAGTTGGCTAGCATGGGCAAATAATCCAGTTTTGCTGCATGAATGACCCATTTAAGCAAGGTAACCTAACCAGGGATGGGCTTCAAAAATTTTAGCAAGGAGTTCTCTGCCTGGTTGTTGGGTGGGCGTGGCCATGGTGGGTGTGGCCTAGTCAGACTTCTGCACCACGGCGGTGGGGTGTGTGTGTGTTTTTGCCTTGCCTGGGCTCTAGAGGCTTTACTCGAGCCTCCAACAGGGCAAAAACGGTCTCCCCAGGCTCCGGAGGTCCTCTAGAGGCTAGAAGTGGGCCCATTTCTGGCCTCCCTGAACTTCCAATAGGCCCGTTTTTCACCCTCCATGAGCCACCACAGCAACCTGCATTTACCTGCATCCAAAACGGGCCATGTGAGGACACCTGGGACGGGTGGGACGGGGTGAGTGGGGCCAGCCATAAGTGGGATTTGGGGGTTCTCTGGACTGCACAGAATCTTAGCTAGAGATTCTCCCAAACCTCTGCAAACCCCCCTGAACCCAACCAAATCATTTTCAAATATAATCACCCTACGGACCCCTTGTGTAGACCTACTAAATAGTGATCAGAAATTCTTGATACTTTGACCCTTGTTATTTTTGTCTCCCCTCCCCTGCTTTAAGAACAGGAAAATGGATAGCTGCAAGCTCTCTAAGTGTAAAGAAAGGTTTCCTTTATCTAATTTACATCTTTGATTTTTCCCTCACCTTTATTATTACTTGTAAATAATTTATGGAGGCAACTATACCTAATGCTTCTTTCTCCTGTTTTCCCCACAGCAACAAACCTGTGAGGTGGGTTGGGCTGAGAGAAAGTGACTGGCCCAAAGTTACTTAGCTGGCTTTCATACTAAAGTGGCACTAGAATTCACAGTCTCCTGATCCCTGGCCCAAAGTCACCCAGCCAGCTTTGATGCCTAAGGCAGGACTAGAACTCACAGTCTCCTGGTAATTAGCCCAAAGTCACTCAGCTGGCTTTCATGTCTAAAATGGAACTAGAACTCATTGCCTCCTGGTGATTGGCCCAAAGTCACCAAGCCAGTTTTCAGGCTGAAGGTGGGACTAGAACTCACAATCTCCTGGTGTCATCATTTCTCACCATGGAGTTTCTCTCCCCCCATCCCCCCACAATGAATATGCTGGCTCTTTTCTGCATCTCTTCCAGTTTTACCACATTCTTATTCAGCTGGTGGCCACCACCTGAACTCACACCCCAGATTTGTTTAAGATCAATACTATACTCAAAATGTCCTCTTCAGTTCAATTTGTTTTCATTTGAGCTGACCCCCATCCCACTAAACCTCTTCAAGCAAAGGGTTGGTGCTTAACCCTTCTTCCCTTGATCCAAAATTGTATTCCCGAGGCCCTTGACCTGAGGACTACTTAAAAAATTTTTTTTTAATATACCTGCTTAATCTTCCTTTCTCCCGCCTCACTCCCCACTCCAATGAAGTGACTTAAAAGTAAACAACTCAATTCTACAATATGATTTAAACGTCCTTGCGAGCCTAACTGAGTAGTCTTCGCCATGAATATCCAAGTCCATCTTGACAAGTTTTCTTTTTCTGGGCATTTATATCTCGAAGGACCTCTCATGGACTATGAATGTTAACATGTTTGTGAAGAAGGCACAGAAGAGGCTGTACTTCCTGAGAATGCTCAGGAAGATAAATCTATCTCAGCATCTACTTCTGCCCTACTATCGCAGCACCATTGAGAGTGTCCTGACATATGGCATTCTTGCATGGTATGGGAACAGCTCTGTAGCAGACATAAAAGCTCTACAGAGAATCATTAAAACTTCCCAGAATATCATTGGACTCCATCCCTGGACGACATCTTCGAATCTCGCTGTTTGAGGAAGTGGCATAACATTCTCAGAGACTCTTCCCATCCTGCTTACAATCTTTTTGGACTGTTGCCTTCTGGCAGGAGATTCAGAATAATTAAAACTCGGACCACGCGTTTTCTGAATAGCTTTTATTCCAGAGCTATAATTGCACTCAACAATGAACTAAAGGGCCACCATCAGTGAGCTGTTGGACAGCATTACTTGGTCTGTTGTGTGGATATTTGGGTGGTTTAGGGGGGCGGAATTTGTGGTGCGTGGGTCGGGTGTTTGGGGATTGTTATGTGTGTTGAACCTGGTCTTTGGGTGTTAAGTGAATTTCGTTGTATGGGTATACTGTGTATACCCATACAACGACAATAAAGTTATTCTTTTATTATCTTATTTTTCTCTTTTGACAAATAAAGATGAAACATAAATAAAAAGGTTTAATTGCTTCCCCAGCACCCTCCCCACTTTTTGTACCTTCCATTCACCCCCCAAAAAAACCTTCTTTTTGCTCTCTAAATGCACGTACAACTCTGCCTTCCTCCCAGATGCACACCTGTGGAAAGCATCCCAGCGTGTCCGCCTTCGAGACCTGTCAGAGAGTCTGTTTATGAGCTGACTGCTGACAGATGAATTAACTGTGGAAAATGTGAATGACTTAATATATTATGTGTTCAGAATTGCTTTTTCTGTATTATGTATCTCCGCTTAATTTACAACTCTGCCTATGCAGCTTGTGCTGAGAACTACACGCCGCCACAGGTTTTTTTCGTTCCTTAGGGTGGCACCCAATTCATTACTTTTTTGTTTTTTCCTCCCAAGGAGGAAAACAATCAAGGCAACATAAATAGAACATGGAAACAAGGCTGGCAAGTTGGAGAAAAAGAGAATTTGGGGAACAGAAATATCAACATCCCAGTGGTGAAATCTAAAATTTGTTACTACCAGTACTACCGGATTGGTGGTGGGTAATGTGACTAGATGGGCGTGGCCATTTTTTTTTTTACTTTTAAAAGCATTTTTTCTACAACCTCTTCGTAGAAAAAGTTGTAAAAAAATGCTTTCAAAAGGCTCTGACGATCGCAGCTGAGTTGCCTGATGGACACAGGCTTTTTTTCTTTTAAAAGCCTCTGACGATCCCAGCTGAGTTGCCTGATCGTCAGAGGCATTTAAAAGAAAAAAAAGCCTCTGCTGATCAGGCAACTTAGCTGGGATCGTCAGAGCCTTTTGAAAGCATTTTTTCTACAACCTCTGGAGAGGTTGCAGAAAAAATGCTTTTAAAAGTTAAAAAAAGCCTCTGATGATTGTGCGGCTCAGCTGGGCATGGTGGGAGGGGGCAGGGATTTTTGCTACTGGTTTTCCGAACCACCCACCTCCATCGCTACCGGATCCAGCGATCCGGTCTGAACTGGAAGCGTTTCACCCCTGATTCAAAGGCAGAAGGCCAAGTCTCAGAACAGGATTACGGATGGGTTTTCCAACCGCAAACTACTCTTCCTTATGCACAATGTAGCATTTGCACCACAAATGATTGTGATCAAATGTTGCTTTAACAATAGAAACGTCACATCCAAATATGATTAATATGGACAATATTGTAAAATACAAGGACATTTTAACAGAGAAGGGAGAACTAAAATAGAAACAAGATTTAGAAAAACAAGGAATTGAGACTGATTGGTATATACGGCTGCAGATACAATCAAGATATGATAAAGATTTGAAACAATATGGTTTTAATTTGGGGGAATTAGAGTTGGATGAGATAAGGACTGGAAGGATAAAAAATGATTAAAAGATTGTATAATTACTTGTTGCAAATTAGACTAGAAAATGAAGTAAAAGAGACAATGATAACATGGGCGAAAAACTTAGTTTATGCAATAGAATTAGAGAAATGGCAACAACTATGGGAAAGGAATTATAAATTGACAACGGCAAGTGCATATAAAGAAAATTTATATAAAATGTTTTATAGATGGCATATGTTACCAGAAAGATTAGCAAAAAATGTTTAAGGATAAATCAGCCAAGTGTTAGAAATGTTCACATTTGCTGGGATTATATTACCATGTGTAGTGGTCATATACAGAAGTAAAAATTATTGATCCAGAATACAGACATGGTGGGAGGAAATGTTACATAAATCCATAGAATTAAAACCAGAGTTTTTTTTTATTGGGTATCCTGCCAGAAAGATTTAGAAAAGAAGAGGTGTATTTAATTATACATATAATAACAGCAGCAAGTATTGTATGTGTGCAAAATTGGAAAAATCCCGTCAGAAGATGAAGTAATAAAAAAGATTTTAGACTGTGTGGAAATGAATAGATTAACTCTAAGAATAAAAGATAGAGGGACTGGTGTATTTCAAGACATGGGGAAGATTTTATGTATGGTTAGAAAAGAAATATGAATAAAACATGATAGATAAATGATTTAGATAATAAAAAGTTAAATCTGGGAGAGGACAAAAAAGAAATAGAAACCCAGATGACATCAGAGTAAATGGAAAAGGGGGATGGGAGGGGGGGAAAAGAAAGAAGTTTGTTTGTTTGTTTATTTATTTATTTATTTAATTATTTATCACATTTATATACCGCCCTACTCCCAGGGGAACTCAGGGTGGTGCACAGCCAGGATAAAAAACAGATAGTACAAACATTAAAACCCATTAAAATTATTAAATATTTTGGCCGAAACAATTTAAAACACTCAATTACAAAACAGATTAACAATTTAAAAATTTAAAAGGGAGAGCTAGGCCAGGCCAGCCTGCTGAAATAAAAATGTTCTGAGAGCACGTTGAAACGTGCGCAGGTCCAGGATCCTCTGTATCTCCCGGGGGGGGGGGGTTCGTTCCAGATGGTAGGTGCCCCCACAGAGAAGGCTCTCCCCCTGGGGGCCGCAAGCCGACACTGTTTGGCCGACGGCACCCTGAGAAGCCCCTCTCTATGGGAGCGTACTGGTCGGTGAGAGGCTGTTGGTAGCAGAAGGCGGTCTCGTAAATACCCCGGTACGATGCCATGGAGCGCTCTAAAGGTGGTAACCAAAACCTTGAAGCGCACCGGGAAGACCACCGGGAGCCAGTGCAGCTTGCGCAGGAGGGGAACCACATGGGAGCGCCGTGCCGCTCCCATAACCACCTGTGTGGCCGCATTCTGGACCAGCTGGAGCTTCCGGGTGCTCCTCAAGGGGAGCCCCATGTAGAGAGCATTGCAATAGTCCAGGTGGGAAGTAATGAGGGCATGAGTGACTGTTTTTAACAAGTCCCAGTCCAGATAGGGACAGAACTGGCGAATCAGGCGGACCTGATAGAAAGTCCCTCTGGCCCCAGCCGTCAAGTGCTCTTCTAAAGACAGCCGTGAGTCCAGGAGGACACCCAAGTTGCGAGCCCCCAATAGTCAGTGATGGCACCAACTGACTATACCGGGATATCGGAAACCACAGCCACTCGGTCTTGGATGGGTTGAGTCTGGGTCTGTTTCTCCCCATTTATAAAGTATAAATGTACAATTATGATGATAAAAGTGACAGATTGGCTAAAATTGAAAAGAAATCGAAAATAAAAGTATATATTATTAGAATATTGGAGTTGCTCTGATAGCAAACAGGGAATATATTCCACAACAAAGGAGAAAGAAAGGAGAGAGGAGTAGAGGGTAAGAAAAAGAGAGGGAGAGAGAGGAATGGAAGAAAGGGAAAAGGAGAGGAAGAAAGGACAGGGGTAGGAGAGAAGGTGAGAAAGGGGGGAAAGAAGGGAGTGGAGGAAAGGAAGGGGAAGTAGGAAAGAGGAAGGAGAGGAGGCGGGAGAAAGTAGGAGAGGAGTGGAGGGAAGGAAGAGAAAGAAAGAAGGAGAAGAAAATAAAAGAAAGGGTAGAAGAGCAACTCCATATTTTTACGCTTTCTTTAAGAATAATATGTATTAGTATGACCAATTATGTATAAGAGAATGTACATTTACATTATGTGTATAAGAAATTAAAAAAAAAATCTTTAAAAAAATGGTTGTGGCCCAAATGTGTCCACAGACAACTTATATATAATTTATACATGGGGTGCTTTTTGTGTGTGTTTCTGTGTGTTTTATAGACAAGTCGTCTTTGACGTACGACCCCAAAATTCCTGGGTTTTTTAAAGTTTTTCAGTTTTATTTCTAATATACATAATATAAAATGTACATTTTCTTACACATAATTAATTATACATATACATGTTTTCCTTAAAGAAAGCATTAAAATAAGGCATTTTAATTACATTCGGAGTTGCTCTTCTACTCTTTCTTCCCTCATTTCGCAACAACCCTTCCCTCCCTCCACTCCCCTCCTTTCTCTTCCCTCCTCTCCTACCTCATCCTACTTCCCCTTCCTTTCCACCACTCCTCTCTTCTTTTCCCCCTACTCACCTTCTCTCCCACTCCTATCCCCTACCCTTCCTTCTTCTCATTTTCCCTTTCTTCCATTCCTCTCCCTCCCTCTCCTCTTCCTACCCTCTACTCCTCTCTCCTTTCTATCTTCTTTGCTGTGGAATATTCTCGTTTGGTATCCGAACAACTCCTGTATTCTAATAGCATATACTTTCTTTCAATTTCTTTTCAATTTTAGCCAATCTGTCACTTTTATCATCATAATTGTACATTTATACTTTATAATCTTCTTTCTTTCCCCTCCCCCTCCCCTCCCCCTTTTCCATTTACTCTGGTGTCATCTGGGTTTCTACTTCTTTTTTTGTCCTGTCCCGCATTGAACTTCCTATTATCTAAATCATTTATCTATCATCTTTTATTCATATTCCTGTTGTTAAGGGAGACATTGGTTAAGGAAGCTTTGCCCCGTTTTACGATTTTACTTGCCAAAGTTGTTAAGTAAATCATTGCGATGGTTAAGTGAGTAACCCAGTTGCCAAGCGACTTGACTTGTCAGAAGGTCAGAAAAGGGATGGCACAATCCCAGGACAGGTCATAAATGTGAACCAGTTGCCAAGTATCTGAATTTTCCTCACATGATGGTAAGGATGCTGCAAAGGTCATGACTATGGAAAATGGTCATAAGTCCCATTTTTCACTGCTGTTGTGACTTTGAACGGTCATTAAACAGACTGTTGTAAGTCAAGGACTACCTATATGCTGCATCTGGTGTGTCTTGTCAGATCAGGGATGTATCACAAAAGTTAAGACATCACCTACCTGTTCAAAGCCCTATCGTTTTTAAAAAATGTGTGTCGTGTCCAGTGGTGCGATTTATCTGGTTCTCTCTGAATCGGGCGAACAGGTAGCGGCGAGTGTGGGAATCTCCGCCCACCCGCCCGGATGTAATCCGCTAGCACTGTGCATGCACAGAAGGCCGTGCGCTTGCGCAAACTCGCGTGCTCACATTTGCAAACTGTTGTATTTTGCAACAAGCTATAGTTGAAGCAAACCATAGCTTAATATGGTATGTACTGACTGACTGGATTCATTCACACTACGGCAGATTTGCTGTCACCATGACTAGCTGAATAAATCACAGCTGGTTGGGTTCTTATGAGCACTGATTTACTAGTCATAGTCTAAAGCAAAAGCACGAATAAACAAAACTCAAGGGTTTGTTTTAAACACATTATTCCTTTTTTATGGAGAAAACATTCTTTTTCAGATATCCATCCTGAGCTGCAATTGTTGGAAATATAAGGCTACTAGATCTTTCTTTCTTTCTTTCTTTCTTTCTTTCTTTCTTTCTTTCTTTCTTTCTTTCTTTCTTTCTTTCTTTCTTTCTTTCTTTCTTTCTTTCTTTCTTTCTTTCTTTCTCTCTCTCTCTCTCTCCCTCCCTCCCTCCCTCCCTCCCTCCCTCCCTCCCTCCCTCCCTCCCTTCCTTCCTTCCTTCCTTCCTTCCTTCCTTCCTTCCTTCCTTCCTTCCTTCTTTTCTTCTTTCTCCTCCTCTTCCTCCTCCTCCTCCTTCCTCCTCCTTGGGTATTCCTGCAAGCATAGAGTCTGCTTTTCAGATTATTGAGTGCCACTTTGCATGATCAGCTGCGTCTCCAGGGCGAGGCCCGTGGCTTGCATATCTTTGTTGGTGGTGCCATCTATTTTTGCCATTTTTGTCGCCATCTATTTTTTGGATGCCCGCAGGGTCACCGGCCATTGAGTTCTAGTTGTTAGGCAGTCTTGGCAACAGTGGAAGTTCCTGCTCTCAGGACATGTCCATACCAGTGGAGCTGACCTTCTCTCATCTTCTCTATAATTGGTGCATAGGCTACTAGATTTGGGCTGCAAAAAATTGGGCAATCAAGATTGGCAACCAAAAGTTAGAATTGTACATATTTCGTTGCTTCCTTTTAGTGAACAGCTTATTTTTGCACCCAATTCTATACAAACATTTAAATGGAGCAGGTATGCATTTACGTTATTTTAATCCACCCCAATCTACAAGGGCAACTAACAAACAATGTTAGCTTGTGTGTTTTGTTTTCCTTAGACCAAAAATAGAAAGGATGGCTGAATGGATCTTTGGTTTTTCCAAATGTACAGTTTCCCATGTATTCTCGCCAATAATAATAACTTGCAGGTAAGAACCACTGAACTCAGGGTGACTTCGTTCTGAATAAGTGTGTATTCTCGTGTAAAAATTACCAAGATTGTCATTTTTGGTTTCAAGAGTTTTGATTTCTTTATGTGTGGCTTTGCAAGTTGGGATTGGCTGGCGGAGCTAAGATAAGCTGCTTTTCGAACCTTTTCCAAATATGCAGTTTTGTGAATAGCTGTCATGGAGCTTCCTGTTTTTCTGGTTCTTTAATCTGGTTAAGAAGACAGAATTGATGACAATAGGAAGTCCATGAGCCCTGGATATTGAAAGCTTAAGACACCTGCATGTGCCTCTTTCTCTCTCTATATATAATGTATACTAGAATATTTCAGGTTAATGTCAGGAAATCAACAATACAATAATGAATCTGTTGGCTGGGCTCCTGCTTTGGTTCACATTAAGTTCAGACCTTCTTGGTCCCTCTTTGTTTTGAATTAAATTTACCTGTAATTGGAAGTCAATTCTCACTCTTTACTATCATATACCATTAGGGCTCAAATTGAAAGGGATTATATCAGGGGTGAAATTCAATTTTTTTTACTACCGGTTGTGTGGGTGTGGCTTGGTGGGCGTGGCTTGGTGGGCGTGGCAGGGGAAGGATATTGCAAAATCCTCATTCCCTCCCCACTCCTGGGGGAAGAATATTGCACAATTGCCATTCTCACCCCACTCTGGGGCCAGCCAGAGGTGATATTTGCCAGTTCTTCGAACTACTCAGAAGTTCCGCTAACTGGTTCTCCAGAAAGTAGCTGCTGAATTTCACCCCTGGCACTCTGGGTTCAGTAAGTTGAGGTTTTTTAAATGCATTCTGTCCTTGAAAACCATCCAGGAGCTGCTGAGCCACAAGGGCCTAGTGGCTCAGCAGACTAAAGTATTGTGATTAACTTCATGTCAGGTTTCGAAGTCGTCTCGAATAAATTGCATTTCAAATAAAGTCTTTGATGAAAAAAACTCTTATTTATTAAGCACGAACATTCTAACTCCAACTCATTGCAGACAACTCTGGCTTCCTCAGCCAAAGCCCTCCTTTTCCTCTCCCCACTCCTCTGTATTCATTGGCCATCTTCCCAGTCACTCTGCCCCTAATCTACTGCTCCCACTCAAAGGAATTTCCCCCCTCCCATCCCATCTCCTAGGTGATATTCTCTCCAGAGAAAATAAGTAAGTGAAGAGTCAAATGCCCCTTTCCAGATGCCTCCGCTTCTCCTTCTTATGTCAGCATTAGAGTAAGTGCAGCGTGAAATGCTGACACATCAGCTGTCTGCAATTACTGTAAGTTCGAATCTCACCAGGCTCAAGGTTCCATCCTTTCTAAGGTAGGTAAAATGAGGACTCAGTTTGTGGGGGCAATAAGCTGACTTTTTATAAATATACAAAAGTATGCAGGCTATTGCTTAACACATTGTAAGCCGTCCTGAGTCTTCGGAGAAGGGCGGCATATAAATCAAATTAAAAAAAATTGGTCCAGAATGCAGCCGCGTGGCCATTTTATGGGGTCAACCTTATGCCATGTAATACTTCTATTCCAGGAGACGCACTGACTTCCAAATGGAAAGGAAGCCATTGAGGGGTTGATGATGACCTTTAGAGTCCTACATGATTTAGGAGCAGGTTTCTTGAGGAAGCACCTTCTATCAAGAAAATCTACCCACCCCACATACTCCTAGAGCAGGGGTGTCAAACTTGTGGCCTGCGGCCCGGATGCGTCACATGTTGGCCACGCCCACCCCATTTTAGTGAAATGGGAAAAAGTTGTGGTACGTCACGTGACGACAATGTGACAATACAAGTTTGACATCCTTGTCCTAGAGGGACGGCATGTTCCAGGTTCCTTCTTTTAAATCCTGTCATCTTATGGAACTAGGACTGCGATTGTGAACCTATGGCACACGTGCCACAGGTGGCACCGGAGCCATATCTGTGGGCACGTGAGCATTGCCCTAGCTCAGCACCAGCCCACATGTGTGTGCTTGCCAGCTGATTTTTGGGCCTTTGGGACTCACTGGAAGTCTGGAAATGGGCCGTTTCTGGCCTTCAGAGTGCCTCTGGGGGAGTGGGGAAGGTTGTTTTCATCCTCCCCAGGATCCTAGAAAGCCTCTGGAGCCTGGGGAGGGCAACACAATGGGCCTACCGTGCCCACTGTGCCTTTGTGTGCCAAAAGCGGGGTCGTACAGAGCAGGGCGCATTGAATTATGGATGTGGGCATGTGCATGCTTGACCCCCCCATGCTTCCCCCCCGCTTTTGGCACACGATGGCAAAAAGGTTAGCCATCACTGAACTAGGAAATATGTCTTTTCTGCAGTTATCCCTGTCCTCTGAAGCAAACTCCTCCCACGATATGACAGGTCCCAACCCTTCTCGCCTTAAGATCTGGACTTCCTTGGTCATTAGGAGGCCTTAGTGCTTATTTTGTTATATGGTTGCTCATCATTTTCTATTTGGTTTATATCAGGGGTGAAATGCTCCCGGTTCGGACCAGATCACCTGATCCGGTAGTGATGGAGGCGGGTGGTTCGGAGAACCCGTAGCAAAAATCCCTGCCCCCCCCCCCATGCCCAGTTGAGCCGCACAATCATCAGAGGCTTTTTTTTTTAACTTTTAAAGGCATTTTTTCTACAACGTCTTCAGCCAAAGAAAATGCTTTTAAAAGTAAAAACAAAAAAGCCTCTGATGATCGTGCAGCTCAGCTGGGATCGTCAAAGGCTTTTGAAAGAAAAAACCCCCCTTTTTTTTCTTTTAAATGCCTCTGACAACCCTAGCTGAGTTTTTTAAAAAGCTTCTGCCAATCAGGCAACTCAGCTGGGATCGTCAGAGGCATTTAAAAGAAAAAAATAAACCCTTTTTTTCTTTTAAATGCCTCTGACGATCCCAGCTGAGTTACCTGATCGGCAGAGACTTTTTTTTTCTTTTAAATGCCTCTGATGATCCAAGCTCTGACGATCCCAGCTGAGTTGCTTGATCTCTGCCGATCAGGCAACTCAGCTGGGATCATCAGAGCCTTTTGAAAGCATTTTTTAACAACCTCTTTGCCGAAGAAGTTGTAGAAAAAATGGTTTTAAAAGTTAAAAAAAAATGGCCACGCCCACCCAATCACATTACCCCCCCCAAGCCACGCCCACAGAACCGATAATTACAAATTTTAGATTTCACCACTAGTTTATATACCGTATTTTCCGGCGTATAAGACGACTGGGCGTATAAGACGACCCTCCTCAGAGCCATTTAAGGCTCGTCAGAGCCTTATGAGCTGGTCTGCCTGGTTACAGGAGAATGAGACCCGGCATATAAGACGACCCCCGACTTTTGAGAAGATTTTTGTGTGTTAGAAAGTAGTCTTATACGCAGGAAAATACAGTATATATTATATTGTTTATTGTGGGGTCCTTGGTGCTTTTTTGAACTTGGCTGTTTTCTGCAGATGGTTCATTACTCAACTAGGTAACATCATCACTGCTAGAAGGGAGTGGGGTTCTAAGATGTCGCCTAGTTGGGCAATGAAACGTCAGCAAGAAAACAACCAAGGGCTCCACATTGCAACCCTGAGTTACAAATGTTCTCTTCTGAATTGTTTATTGTCAGTTGAGCTTTTCTTGTCCTTCTTAGGTGTGTTGTTGTTTTTGCAGTGTACTCCACCCAGAGTCACACTGATTAAGATGGATGGCCTTATAAACCAAAGAAACTTAAATAAATACTTTGATGCATGTTCTGTACCTCTGGGATTGAGTGTAACTCCCAAGGCAGACTGTTCCTTCACTCTGAATATGTGTCGATGCACCCACTTTTTTGCACTTCCATCCAGTAGGAATCTTAGATTGGAAGTCCTCTAGTTATCTAAGAAAACGTCAAAATATAAGCAGGGCTGGGCTGCTGGGGGTTCGCAGGGGTTCGGGAGACCCTAGCTAAGATTCTGTGCAGTTCGGAGAAATGCCACTCATGGCTGGCCCCTCCCACCCTGCCCCTCCCCTCTTAGGATTCCCCACATGGCATGTTTTGGATGCAGATAAGAGCAGGGCGTGCACAGAGGCTCAGGGAGGGTGTAAAATGGATCTACTGGAAGTTCAGGAAGGCCTCCAGAGGGACTCGGGAGCCTGGGGAGGCCATTTTTGCCCTCCCGAAGCCTGAAGGAAAGCTTCCAGAGCACAGGGAGAGCAAATCGCCCCCTCCCCGCCATGGTGCAGGAGGCCAACTAGGCCATGCCCACCATGGCCACGCCCACCCAGTTTGAGAACCCTTTACTGAATATAAGTCTCAAGTCTGAAGTTTCCCAATTTCTCCTTTATGACAACCATCTACTTCAGGGTGGTCTATGTCAAGTTACGATGTCGTCTCAAATAAATTGCATTTTAAACAAAAAGTCTTTGATAAAAGCTCTCATTTATTAAGCACAACAACCAATACCCGACTCATTGCAGCCAACACTGACTTCCTGACCTAAAACCCTCCCTTTCCTTTCCCCACTCCTCTGCACTCATTGGCCATCTTCCAATCACTCTGCCCCTAATCTACTGCTCCAGCTCCAAGGAATTTCCCCCCTCCCATCCCATTTCCTAGGGGATATTATCTCCAGGGAAAATAAGTAGGTGAAAAGTCAAACATCCCTTTCCAGATGCCTCTTCTCCTTCTTCTTATGTCAGCACTAAAATAAATGCAGCTTGAAGTGCTGACATCCCAACCTTGGCCACTTTTAAGATCTAGGGACTTATGGCTGGCTGGGGAATTCTGGGAATTGAAGTCCACAGGTCTTCGAATTGCCACCCCTAATCTCTCTGCAAACACAGTGTATTAAATTGCTTGTAATTTGTAGCTACCCCATGCCAGAAGGACGAGGAACTGCCATTGTAAACCCTCTGTTTTTGTATCAGAGCTGCCTTTGTCATCTAAAGGAGCAGAGAGTGCTTTGACTGAAGCCCTTAATCCTTTCCCTTTCCACACACACTTCCAGTTGTGCGAGATCCTTTTCCCACTTACGAAAGCTGCTGTCAGAGCTGGCTTGTGGCAACCCACCAAAGGATTTGCGAACCGGGTCTAGAAAAAAACACGGCACTCTTTGTCTGGCAGATGCTCCATTGTCTCTCCAACCACAAATGATTATTCGTCTACACCTATCGGTGACTAATTCTTCTGTAACCAGGATGGGAAAGTGTCTTACCTAACCAATCTTAATGGGCTAAGTATTTCAGTGGTATTTGTTGAACAATATATAATTGCTCTGTTTAGATTTAAATGAAGGGCTCCTTTGAGGGCTGAGGGTGTAAACCAGAAAGTGTATTCATTTCCTGAGATTCTGGTGAGTAATACTCGGTAATCAGTGACTAAAAGACTTCTGTGTGTGCACATTTAATATAAACATGTAGCAGGGTGAACAGGAAATTGTGTCCATTTCTATTACAAAAGTATATAATACAGTAAGCCCTTTCATAGATCATTATTTTTTATGTAACCAAGGATTATCTCAGTTAAAATATGTTGGCTGTTGCTCTGGTTTCATTGAAGCTTCCATTATTATTATTATGATTATTATTATTTAAAAAATCAGTTTTAGTAATATTGATGGTTGGTACAGATTATAAAAATTAACTACTTTTGTTCACTATAACTATATAAAGCCAGTTTGGCCTAGTGGTAAGGCACTAGGCTAGAAATCAAAAGACGGTGAGTTCTAGTCCCGCCTTAGGCATGAAAGCCAGCTGGGTGACTTTGGGCCACTCACCAGGAGACGGTGAGTTCTAGTCCCGCCTAAGGCATGAAAGCCAGCTGGGTGACTTTGGGCCAATCACCAGGAGACGGTGAGTTCTAGTCCCGCCTTAGGCATGAAAGCCAGCTGGGTGACTTTGGGCCAATCACCACGAGACGGTGAGTTCTAGTCTTGCCTTAGGCATTAAAGCCAGCTGGGTGACTTTGGGCCAATCACCAGGAGATGGTGAGTTCTAGTCCCGCCTTAGGCATTAAAGCCAGCTGGGTGACTTTGGGCCAATCACCAGGAGATGTTGAGTTCTAGTCCCGCCTTAGGCACGAAAGATGACTAGATGATTTTGACCAGTCACTTTCTCTCAGCCCAACTCATCTTCCAAGGTGCTTGTAATAGGAGGAGTAGGAGGAGGAAGCAATACATTTGCTGGCTTGAGTTACTTAAGACATAAAGACAGGATAAAACAAACAAACGAATAAATAAAAATAAAATCACCTTAGTGATTTCTTTCAAAGCAAACTCCCAAGGAGTGCTGCATCCCAAGGAGTGTAACCATCTCACCTATTGGAAGGAACGGAGTGCTCCTAACTATGCCTGAATATTGACTTGGCTCTGTTGCCCTTTATGGTAACTAGTTTGCACCTAACATGAAGACGCCACCCCACTTGCCTTGGCAGCGTTACTCCTTGAGCACAATGGACTTGATGGGGTGCAAGTCTTTATCACCAGCTCCAGTCCTGAGCTTTGGGCTGTCATCACTGTAAATCAAGAAGTCGCTTGCAGGCCAGGTAATTAATTTAAGTGGCATAAGTAGGTGCCTGGATTACCTTTCTATTTAAGGAATGTCAGCAGAAAACAAGACAGTCATGAAAATAATTCAATTGCCAAATGCACAAAAAAAGAAAGAAAGAAAGAAAGAAAGAAAGAAAGAAAGAAAGAAAGAAAGAAAGAAAGAAAGAAAGAAAGAAAGAAAGAAAATCAAATCTACCCAAGGCCACGTTCTCTTCTCAGCCACAGTATTGTTGCAGTGCAATAACCTCACCAGCTTGGTTCGACTATGACTGGCAGGCTACGTCCTCTTTCCACACTAAGTCTGTGCGTAAACTTGAGAGAGGCCAAAGAACCATAAACCATAAACTTGAGAGAGGCCCTTTTCAACCTGGTGCTTCCCAGATGGGTAGCTTCAAAACCAGTGGACTTCAACTCACAGTATTCCCCAGCCAGCATAAAATTTATAAAATTGGTACCCATATTTTCCGGCGTATAAGACGACTGGGCATATAAGACGACCCTCCTCAGAGCCATTTAAGGCTCTTCAGAGCCTTTCGGGCTGGTCTGCCTGGTTACAGGAGAATGAGACCCGGCGTATAAGACGACCCCCGACTTTTGAGAAGATTTTTTTGTGTTAGAAAGTAGTCTTATACGCAGGAAAATACAGTAACTTTTATTTTCAGTAAGTTTTCTAATGGAAAAACATATACATATATAGATTAACAGAGTTGGAAGGGACCTTTTTTTAAAAAAATTTGATTTATATGCCGCCCTTCTCCAGAAACTCAGGGTGGCTTACAATGTGTTAGGCATTGATAAATATAGGTTGTCTAGCTGAACCAAACAGACCTACACCATTTTTGACAGATGGCAGTCCAATCTCTTCTTAAAAGCCTCCAGTGATGAAGCTCCCATAACTTCTGAAGGCAACTTCTGTTCCATGGGTTGATTGTTCTCACTGTCAGAAAATTTCTCCTTTCCAGGTTGAATCTCTCCTTGTTCAGTTTCCATCCATTGTTCCTTGTCTGGCCTTCAGGTGCTTTGAAAAATAGCTTGATCCCCCTCCTCTCTGTGGCAGCCCCTGAAATATTGGAACATTGCCATCATGTCTCCCCTGGTCCTTCTCTTCACTAGACTAGCCGGGCCCAGTTCCTGCAACCGTTCATCATATATTTTAGCCTCCAGTCCCATAATCATCCTGGTTGCTCTTCTCTGCACTCTTTCTAGAGCCTCAACATCTTTTTATAGTGTGGTGATCAAAACTGGATGCATACTTTAGGTGTGATCTTACCAAGGCTTTATAGTAGCATTAGTACCTCACTTGATCTTGATTGCATCCCTCTGTTAATGCAATTTAGAATTGCATTGGCTTTTTTGGCTGTCACCACACACTGTTGGCTTATATTTAATTGGTTGTCCACTAAGACTCCAAAATCCCTCTCAGAGTCACTGCTATTAAGCCTGATTTCACCCAGTCTATATGTGTTTTTGGTTTTTCTTGCCTAAGTGTAAGACTTTACTTTTCTCTACACTGAATTTCATTTTGTTCCCAGTGTTCCAGTCTGTCATGGAATATAATTTTCCCCCCTTCACAGGGCCATGCATGCAATAGATTTTTTTTTGTTTGGCTGAGCAATTTGCCCCATGACCTTAAGGTCCTTTTGTCACTCATAGGGGTGTGACTCATAGGGGGAGGGTTTAAGTGTGATGTTTGCCTGTTCAATCTTGTAAGTATTATCTCTGCGGGGATATTTGTTGCTTTCCTCACAGGATTCAAGTTCTTCTTTAAACTGTCATAAATACAAGCAGAAGATGGAGACTATTGGCATCATTTGCCTGCTCTTTGATTCGTAAAGATTTTGAGGAGGACAACAAGTCTTTCTCCAAAATCAAAGAAAGCCCTAGACCAAGGGTGTCAAACTTGATTTCATTGAGGGCTGCATCAGGGTTATGTTTGACCTTGGGGGGGCTGGGGGGGGGGCATGGCCAGGGTGGGTTTGGTGGGGTGGGCATAGCCAGCTCAACATCACTCATGCCAGGGATACCTGTGGTGGCCCAGATGGGGCTTGCGGGGGAGATTCATTGTCTCCAGCAGAGGAAAATGAGACCAGGGAGAGCACCAAACCCTTGTCCTCTGGAGGAGCCTCACCGTCCCTCTCAGGCCACATGGATGACCTCTGGGTGGTGGCACAGGCTGCCAGAGCCCTAGGCAGTGGAGGGCAAGCAAGTTTTTTTTTTTGCTAGCGAAAATGGAGCTTGGAAGGGGTGCTCCGTTTTTGGCTGCAATGCAGAGGTGAAATGCTCCCAGTTCGGACCGGATCGCCCAATCTGGTAGCAATGCTGGCGGGTGATTCGGAGAACCGGTAGCAAAAATCCGTGTCCCCCACCACCACCTGCCCATGCCCAGCTGAGCTGCGCGATCATCAGAGGCTTTTTTTTTTAACTTTTAAAAGCATTTTTTCTACATTTCTTTCTTTTAAAAGCAGAAAAGAAAAAAAAAGCCTCTGACGATCAGGCAACTCAGCTGGGATCATCGGAGTCTTTTAAAAGCATTTTTTTTAAAAGAACCTCTTCATCTGATGAGGTTGTAAAACAAATGCTTTTAAAAGATAAAAAAAAGCCTCTGACGATCACAGCTGAGCAGTGCGCGCCACAGCTCATCACCCCCCCCCCCCCCGCACGCCGTTCTCCTTACCACATGCCTCCTTTTGGCATGAACTGCACGTGTGCAAAAACCAGTAGTAAATCGGTTCAGATTTCACCACTGCTACGATGGTCTCCTGCAGCACTCTGCCAACGAAAATGACCACCATCAGGTTGTAGATTAGCACTCAGTTGGCCTGGGCTGGGCTGAGGCACCATGAATCGGTCCTTTGTTGTTTCCAGGGTGGCCCTCTGGGCCAGATTTTTTTTAAAAAATAAATTTTATTAATTTTTCCAAATTTAAAATCAACATGAGACAAAAATATTGACTATACATAAAAACAAAAACCATACTTTCCCCTCCCTCCCTCCCCCATTCATAACACTAAACATACAAAAACATCTATCCCAGCAGATAATGTTCCTGCCCTCATTAATAAATAATTATGCCCACAGTACAGAATAAAGTAAATAATCTCCATATATGGTTTTCATACAATTATCTTTCAATCTAGATAAATATCTCTCTCCTCATATTAACACGGGCCCTCACTTCATCTCAATTCTTTTATTCAACCAACGATAGCAACTGTCCCGACTTTGAAAAAATTCAGAATCCTCCTTTTCTTTCAACATATTTATTTATTTATTAGTTCGATTTATATGCCGCCCTTCTCCGGAGACTCAGGATGGCTTAAAATGCGTTAATAGCCTTCATACTTTTGTATATACCTGCTTAGTAGGGCTTTCAGACCCCCCTAAGCGGTGTTCTTTTTTATACAAAGTCAGCTTATTGTCCCTACAATCCGGGTCCTCATTATACCTACCTCGGAAGGATGGAAGGCTGAGTCAACCTTGAGCCTGGTGAGATTTGAACATATACGTCATTCTATCCGCCTCAGCTTACTCTAATACTTTATTTATAATTTGGGCACTAGCCGGTATCTTTTTGTCTTTCCACTGTTGGGCGAACGCTATTCCAGCTGTGACTAAAATATGTAGAGTGAGATGCCATTTTTTGTTACTCAGCCCCTCTGGGGCTGAGTAAATATATACCTAGTAAATATATCTCACTGGGATGACCATGGCAGATCTGAAGGAGGAGATGTGAGACAGAGGGGCATGGAGAGTGGCCAAGATTCAGATGCAACTGAATGGCTGATAATGAGAACACCTATTCTTTCTACCTGGTCTCTTTTTATAATTGCCAAGCAATGTTACAACATAATTTGAAATCTATGATTGTACACCCATATTCACACACTCTAACTTGACTAGGTTTTGAGGACCTAATGCCAAAGCTGGACACCCTCTGGGACCTTTCAGATGTTTAAAAAGAAAGAAGATTGAAAATGAGAACACCTTAATTTTCCCATGTTCTCCTTTCTCGCTCCTTATATCGCTTCCTTTCTTTGAGGTGCTTCTGACATTATTTACGAGAAGAAGCACCATCTGTCAAACTTGTGTCAGAAAAAAAGTGGAAGAAAGGAATAGAAAGTTGATACACTGATTGATGAAATTATGCTGCAGGGATATGATCTAACAGCAGCAGTGGTCCTTTGATCATAAAATCAGATGCACTAAAAGGGATCTTTAGAGTAATCTATTTCAACTTCCGGATCTATGGAGTATCGGCAAACAATATTAGCCAGTTGTTTACCTGTTCGTTCAGTTAACATAACATCTCACCTCTATTAGTTCAGGTGACTTATCAAAATTATCAAGGCTCCAAAAAGTAATCAGAAAGATAACAAAAATCATTAAAGAAGCTGTGAAAACCATAGAAGTTATTTTAAAAGAAACATTACAAATTATTTTAATAAAACATGAAAGACATAAAGTGGACTCAAAAATGACAGGGAAAAAGATGCTACGCTGGATATACAAAATGGATAATGATCAGGGGTGAAATTCAGCAGGTTCTGACAGGTTCTGGAGAAATTTTGGATAGTTCAGAGGACTGGCAAATACCACCTCTGGCTGGCCCCAGACTGGGGTGGGAGTGGAGATTTTGAAGTATCCTTCCCCTGGGTGGGAATGGAGATCTTGTAGTATCCTTCCCCCAGGAGTGGGGAGAGAATGGAGATGTTGAAGTATCTTTCCCCTGGGTGGGAATGGGGATTTTGCAGTATCCTTCCCCTGCCACGCCCACCAAGACACACCTACAGAACTGGTAGGGAAAAAAATTGAATTTTACCCCTGATAATGATGTCTTAACTTCTAACTGAACAACTGCAGCAGGGAAAATAATTTTGTGAGAAGGGAGAAAGGAAAAAGGTGAAGGCTCACTTGAAACTCAAGAAGCTGAGAGCCCCCACCCCCATGTTAAGCCAACTCATCATTTCCCCATTTGTCTGGGCTGCTCTTAGGGCCAATCCTGTGCAAAACGGTGCCTGCTAGGAACGACAACTGAATTATGAATCAAAAGAGAGGAATTTGCTCAGGAGGTGTCAGCGGTAGCTCATGTCAACGTTAATTAAGTGCAAGTTTTCAGTGGGGGGAAACGCTTGTGCTTGTCGGCCCCTTAGGCAGATCAGAAAGTGAAGATGGCACTCGTTAATTCCCCTGAATTCCGGCCTAATTGAGCATCTCACTGAGCAGATAAATAATGATGGTATATCCAGGGCTGGAAGTTGTTCCTGTCATACTTCCTGGGAATTGTGGTTATGGGAAAACCCCAGGCGGGCACCAAGTTACAGCAAGTGGTTCTTCAGAAACCAAGAACTACGCAAGATGGCTTGGCTGCCATTAGAACTAGACAAACATGGCAAGCTTTGAATCGAGTTTACTGCCAAGCTCTTCCATTGCTGAATACAAGCATTCAAGTCTATATCTTGAAAGATATATAAAAAAAAATTGCCAATTGGCTGACATTAAAGAAAATCTTGGCATTATCCTAAATTACTTGCCACTGAAAGATTGAGTCTACTGGACCAGAAAACTTTCTCCAGAGATTATGTCTCAAAATTGCTTTTTTTTCCTTTTTTCAAAAGTCAACTGGATTGTTTTTTTCCTTGAGGAAGACATTTTACATGTCATTGAAGAAGCTTCATCAGTTCTGATTGAAGAACCAATGAAGCTTCTTAGATAAGTAGTATAAACATGATTATGAATACATGAAATGGATACAAATAAATGGGGACAGGAGGACAGGGACAGTAGGCACATTGGTGTGCTTATGCACGCCCCTTACAGACCTCTTACAGACCTCTTACAGACCTCTAACCTAAGATTGTCTACTGTTGACCTCACCCCAACAGTAGGTGAGGTCAACAGTAGACAATCTTAGGTTAAAATTATGGAGGTTTGAGGTTGTAACAACAGAGTCAGGTAGTGCATTCCAGGAATTAACCAATCTGTTGCTGAAGTCGTATTTTCTGCAATTGAGTTTGGAGTGGTTTACCATATGTTTGTATCTATTGTGTGCTCTTTTATTGTCTTGGTTGAAGCTGAAGTACTCATTGACAGGTAGGATGTTGTAGCAGATAATATTTTACACTTAGGTCTGACCAAAGACGGCAAAGTTCTAAGTTTTCTAAGCCCAAAATTCCAAGTCCAGTGGCAGAAAGTATTTTCTTGTGAGCAGAGGAGTGGAGGACTCTTCTCATGAAATACCTCTGGACTCACTCAATTGTATTAATGTCCGATATGCAGTGTAGGTTCCAGACAAATGAGCTGTATTTAAGAACTGGTCTAGCAAAAGTTTCTTCAAGGAAAAAACAGTCCGGTCACCTTTGGAAAAAAAACTATGACCTGGATAACTGAGAATCTCAGTAGACATTCAGAGATGATGGTTTTGAAAATCACACAAGAGGAGATGTTTTCTCAGACTTGTGTTTTACTTTTGTCCATATCTCATTTAATTGAACTGGGTTTGATACCCAAGCATTCTTTAATTTTGCTTTATTCTTATTTTTTCTTCTGTATTTGGCTATGGCGTATAATCGTTGCTGCTTTACATTATTTATAATATTGGTGGTCAGATCATTTATTCTGCATCGTTTCCTACCAGCTCCCATTCGGTCTGATGAAAGAATATGTCCTTTAGAATCTTTTTCAAAGGCTAAATTAATTTTTATCTTTTAATGTATGCATTTATTTAGCAATGAAGTGACTAAGGAGAGTTTGAGAAGGTCCCGTCTTTCATTATGCACTTCTCTTTTGGGTAGTCAACAAACTCAATGACATCCCATATTTTGCTTCAAAGAAGATAAGATAAGATAAAATGATAAACTAGACAAGACCAGACAATTCTTCCAATGGGACTTTTTAAAAAATAAGAATGCTACTGTTATCATTAAGTCATACCACTGGGAAATTAGTTAAGAATCATTATTGGGGAATTACAGATTCAGTTGTGAATCAATTGTTTGGAGGAACAGAGACATATTCCTATGGAAGACATTACTATATACGGTCTCCTCCCACTCTTCCATTTCTGTTCATTTTTCTTGAGAACTCCAGAAATAAATCAAAAGGAGCACAGCACACAGAGTTTATCACCTGCCTGTTATGGAAAGCATCAGATGACAATCTAGATGATCTACTGTACTCTAACCACTGCGCCATGCTGGCGCAGTGGTTAGAATGCAGTACTGCAGGCTACTTCTGCTGCCTGCTGGCTTAAATTTGGCAGTTCAAATCTCACTAGGCTCAAGGTTGATTCAGCCTTCCATCCTTCCGAGGTCAGTAAAATGAGGACCCAAATTGTTGGGGCAATGTTCTGACTCTGTAAACCGTTTAGAGAGGGCTGTAAAGCACTGTAAGGTAAAGGTAAGGTAAAGATTCCCCTCGCACATATGTGCTAGTCGTTCCCGACTTTAGGGGTGGTGCTCATCTCCATTTCAAAGCCGAAGAGCCAGCGCTGTCTGAAGACATCTCCGTGGTCATGTGGCCGGCATGACTCAATGGCAAAGACGCCCGGAATGCTGTTACCTTCCCACCAAAGGTGGTCCCTATTTTTCTACTTGCATTTTTATATGCTTTCGAACTGCTAGGTTGGCAGAAGCTGGGACAAGTAACGGGAACTCACCCCGTTCCATGGCACTAGGGATTCAAACTGCTGAACTGCCGATCTTTTGATCGACAAGCTCAGCATCTTAGCCACTGAGTCATCGCATCCCGTAAAGCACTGTAAAGCAGTATATAAGTCTAAGTGCAATTGCTATTGCTAGAACAGGGGCCTCAAACTCATTGTCATCACAAGACGTATCATGACTTTCCCCCCTTCGCTAAAATGGGCCACAGGCCGCAAGTCTGACATCCCTAATCTGGAAGGTTTAGCATAGTATGTTACGGAACTTATGAGATGATTTTTGTGAATCGGGTTGGTTGGTTACTTGAACAGAAAACAGAAAATGAGATTGTTTTGTCTTGGTGGAGACCAAGAATCTTTGTTTTCCCAAGAAGGTCAAGAACTTTTCTTAGATCTGATGAGAACGGCATTGACAGGATCTGCACAATGGATAATGTGGAAGGGTGATTTTTGCAGGAGCTGGAGGAATCGAAAGAGCCCAAAATTGAGCTTCCTATGATTTTCTTGGGTTAGATTTGGATTATGGTACCTGAAACAATTAAGCGGCCGGATTCATTTTTGCAAATAGAGAGAGACTAGTTGATTCAATGGCAGTGTTTCCTCCAACACATCAGATACCTGCCAGCATTCCAAGTAACACACCCATTGAAAGAAGAACTCCGAGGCAGGTAGATTACACAAAGAACATGTTTATTGGATACATCATATTGGCACAGCTGGTGAAAACCAACTCTAAAAATTCCCATGGTTTTCACCTGATTAAAAGAGCGAAAATTCCCTCTTCCAGATGTTACTGGTCACATTGTCCAATGAATATAGCTGGCAGGCTGCTTGGTTACTCCTCTCCTCCTTCAACAGCCCCCTGTTGAGATGACCTTGGTTCCCACAGGAAAACTTTTTGTTTTGACTGTTAGCCGGTCTATCTACTTCTCCCCCTCCCTTCCTCCTTTCAATGCTCGTGGCAACTATTCAGTGAAGCCAGCTTCAGAGTTGATAATACCATGTAAATCTTGGTGCCTGAATCTATATCTTGGGATCTAGCTAGTTGCTTCACGCAACACAGCATAGAACATAACCAATCCTTGGTTTGATATCAATGACAGTGAAAGCTTCAATTTAGAATAGAATAGAATAGAATAGAATAGAATAGAATAGAATAGAATAGAATAGAATAGAATAGAATAGAATAGAATAGAATAGAATAACAGAGTTGGAAGGGACCTTGGAGGTCTTCTAGTCCAACCCCCTGCCCAGGCAGGAAACCCTACACCACTTCAGACAAATGGTTATCCAACCTCTTCTTAAAAACTTCCAGTGTTGGAGCATCCACAACTTCTGGAGACAAGTTGTTCCACTGATTAATTGTTCCAACTGTCAGGAAAGTTCTCCTTAGTTCTAAGGTGCTTCTCTCCTGGATTAGTTTCTACCCATTGCTTCTTGCCCTGCCCTCAGGTGCTTTGGAGAATAGCTTGACTCCCTCTTCTTTGTGGCAGACCCTGAGATATGGGAAGACTGCTATCATGTCTCCCCTGGTCCTTCTTTTCATTAAACTAGACATACCCCGTTCCTGCAACTGTTTTTTATATGTTTTAGCCTCCGGTCTCCTAATCCCCATTTTTAAAAATGGTTCTTAGAATGGATTTTAGTTTTGGGGCTTTTAATTAACAGCCAAAGATTGAATTATCTTCATTGGCTTTTAATTTTTGTGTTGTTGCTGTTTTATTATGGCTGTAAATAATCCTTCAGGAGAAGGGCGGTATAAAAATGCAATAAATCAATAAATCAATACATAAATAAATAAATAATCATCTTTGTTGCTCTTCTCTGAAGTCTTTCTAGAGTCTCCACATCTTTTTTACATTGTGGCGAACAAAACTGGATGCAGGATTCCAAGTGTGGCTTTACCAAGGCTTCTAGATTGAACCTTGTTGAAGATTGCTTATCTCAGAGCATTCCCATAGAGATAAGTGCCTTTATATAATGTGGGAAACATTGGTGTTATTGCATTTTAGCATGGCAACTTCTAATATCAACTCACTTATACTTCTGCACCATGGGCAAGAAAAGGATTAAGGCATGTATGAGCAATGGGAATAATATGGGGTGGTTGAAAGATTGATGATTGAAGACCAATTAATATTATTTATTTTAGGGTTTGTTTTTTTACAGCAGGGAAAACATCCAAAAGATTAGACTGCATTAATTATTTATTGAATTGCTGTCTCTGCAGAAACACCCCAAAACCCTAAAGAAGGGGGAGGGGGGAAGGAGGATTAAAATATATGTCACTCAGTACGTGGCAAGATAATCACTTCAGTAATCCAAGCTCATGTTTTGATAACATTCTTGGCTGGAAGGTCAACTTAAAATATAATCAGGGGAAAAAAATGTTAAAAGCAGTTAGGCAGAGGAGTGGAAAAATATTGCGGTATTGATTTATTGTTTTCTTACTGTGGGGATAAATATCAGGTTGAAGATCCTTAAAAATGCCAGCTTGCATTACGCTTCCAATGGAAGATTTCCAATGCAGCCAATTCATTTGCTATTCAGCAGCCCAATTTATCTGTTTATCTACTTCTCAGGAGCTTATAGGAGAGTGATAAAAACCCCAATAAAAGTAGGGGGGAGGAGGAGGAGGAGGAGAAGAAGAGGAGGAGGAGGAGGAGAAGGAGAAGGAGACGAAGAAGAGGAGAGGGGGGGAGGAGAAGGAGAAGGAGAAGGAGAGGAGGAGGAGGAGGAGAAGGAGAAGGAGAAGGAGAAGAAGAAGAGGGGGGGAGGAGAAGGAGAAGGAGAAGGAGAAGGAGAAGGAGAAGAAGAAAAAGAGGAGGAGGAGGAGGAGGAGGAGGAGGAGGAGGAGGAGGAGGAGGAGGAGGAGAAGAAGAAGAAGAAGAAGAAGAAGAAGAAGAAGAAGAAGAAGAAGAAGAAGAAGAAGAAGAAGAAGAAGAAGAAGAAGAAGAAAGAAGTAGTTCATAAAATCTAAGCTAGGTCAGACCTGGATAGAATTGGATGGGAGATTTTTAAGTACTCCCAGATGGAGGACAAGTCAACTTCCATACAATTGCCAGGAAACTGCATAGATCTCTTTATGTGATCACTAGAAGATCAGCTCAACTTGTGGACATTTTGACCTTTTAACTCTTCGATGTTTTGTTTTGTTTTGTTTTGTGCCTTCAGGTCACTTTTTCACTACAGATTTTCTTGGTGACTTTTTTTGAAAGACATTTGCTCTGCCCTTCTTCTTTCTAGGGCTGAGAGCATGACTGGTCCAAAGTCACCCAGATGTCTTCAAGACCAATGTAAGACTGGAATTCACAGACTCCTGGATTCTGCCTGGTGCCTCTTACCCCTAGAGTAAAACGGGATCTGTCGTGTGAAAACGGTGCTTATTTATTGGTTGGCTAGCTTCTTTGTTCCTTGCTATGGATCTAATCTACCCTATAACTAGATTACAAAATGACTAAAATCATTAGAAAGCCATTAAAACACTAAAAACATTAAAGTGTGGCAGGAAAGGTGTAAAACAGATATCTCTGTTATTTATTTATTCACAAGCTTTTTATAGTCGCCCATCTCAATCAATGCCTCTGGGCAGATTACAATTCAAAACGTGTATTACAATTAAAACACTAAAAACATTTCAAAACAATAAGGGACAATCATAAAAAAATTATAGCATTGATGTAGAGTCTTACTCCCAGTTAAAGAATATCGTACATTGCATCGTGATTAGCTTTGTTCCTGAATTCATCACTGAGTAATCTTTCTAAGATCAGAAACCTAAACTTAAAAAAAAAAACCAAGCTGAGTTTGCAAAATATCTCCAACTCATACATACATACAAAATCTGATTGAAGTTAGACTACTTGACCCTTCTTGGACGTGTTGTGAAAATGCGGTCGTTGATGTTATAGGCACTTTTACGCTAAACTGAAACCTGTAATGAATTTTTGAAAGACGTGTTTTACTAAATATTTTCACAGAAGCAACAAAACTGATGCAAGTTTAGGGGGAAAAATACAAGAAAACTAAACTGGACACATATTTGATTCGTTTTTCCATCTCTCTAGTTCAGGGGTGAAATGCTCACGATTTGGACCGGATCGCCCGATCTGGTAGCGATGGAGGCAGGTGGTTCGGAGAACTGGTAGCAAAAATCCCTGCCCCCCCCCCCATTCCGAGCTGAGCCGCGCGATTATGAGAAGCTTTTTTTTCTTTTAAATGTCTCTGACGATCCCAGCTGAGTTGCCTGATCGTCAGAAGGTTTTTTTTTAAAAAAATGATCAGACAACTCAGCTGGGATCGTCAGAGACATTTAAAAGAAAATTTTTTTTTTCTTTTAAATGGCTCTGATGATCCAAGCTCTGATGACCCCAGCTGAGTTGCCTGATTGTTAGACGGTTTAGAAACCCTCTGCTTATCAGGCAACTCAGCCGGGACTGTCAGAGCCTTTTGAAAGCATTTTTTTTACTTTTAAAGCCATTTACAAAAAATGGCTTTAAAAGTAAAAAAAAAAATGGCCACACCCACCCAGTCACATTTACTCCCACCACCACCAAGCCACGCCCACAGAACCAGTAGGAACAAATTTTAGATTTCGCCACTGCTCTAGTTCCATCGTTTTCATGTCTCTTGATCATGGCTTGATGAAAGAAGACTAAAAATTCAACTTCTTTAAAAGTGTGTGTGTGTGTGTATGTGTGTGTGTGTGTGGTTGCATATGTGTAGGGCGGTGGTGGGTTGCCCCCGGTTCGCACTGGTTCTATAGAACTGGTAGTAAAACCGGCGGGAGGCTCCGTTCATTGACCCCGACATCATGAAAATGCTTCTGCGCTTGCGTAAAAGAGCCCATGTGTGGCCCCATTGCGAATCAGTTGTAAAGGTAAGTAGAACCCACCCCTGGTGTAGGGGTGTGTATGTACATGCACAGGTGTTTGGGTATTATATACCCACACACCAGTGGTGGGTTGCCCCCAGTTTGGACCGGTTCTATAGAACCGGTAGTAAAACCAGAGGGAGGCTCCGTCCGCTGACCCTGATATCATTAGAAGTGATCTGCGCATGCACAGAAGCGAAGAGAGAGCGTGCACGCAATCCCGTTGCAAATCGGTAGCAAAGATAAGTAGAACCCACCTCTGCCACACATACACATTTGATAATTTGTGAATAAAATTATCTCTTATCTCTTTATAATTACATCTTACACACTCCTACAGACGCACACGTGTGTTATCTACATATCTACCCCTACACAACCACACATGTACAACCACACACACACACACTTACACACTCACACACAGAGACACACATATGTATTGCTTATCTACACATCTTCCCAGAGGGGTCAAAAGGACAATGCTGACTTGCATATCTTTGCATATCTTTCAACAGGCAATGTAATATATATTACCTAGGAGATATTTTATTTGCCTAATAATTACAGCACCACCTTCCCCCTGAAGAAACAGACAGTGCTAGCTAAGCAACCTTATTAATCTGCCTAATTAAAGGAACTTCTGTTCTCTCTACATTTCGGATCCAGGCTATTGTTTTCCTGCATGACCCCTTACAGAAATAGAGCTTGAGGAAGTGGGCTTTGCAAAGAACTATGCTATCTAATGTTCCTTGCCTGATGATCAGTGGAGAAGCTCATCAGAGAAAAGGCTGATCTTGGGATCAATTCCTTGGTTGTGTGGTGCTGTGCGCTTCTTCTCTCTCCAGAGTAAATGTGGGGGATCCATAGCCTTTGGTCTGATGCCCAACACATGGCAATTTATTGGCCCTGCTCGCTGGGGCTGCTCTGAGGTAGAACTAAGGAGGAGCACAACTTTCTCATCCTTGTTTTAGAAGTTCTGGTGGATCAGACCAACATTTTATTCTGCCTGGCATCTTGTTCCCAGATAAAGCAGGGCACGGGGCAATTACCTGTTTATATCCCAGACACAGCAGCCTAGTGATGTTCTGTTAGTTCAAATCTCATCAGACTCATGGTTGACTCAGCCTTCCATCCTTCCGAGGTCGGTAAAACGAGGACCCCAATTGCTGGGGATAATAGGCTGACTCTGTAAACTGTTTAGAGAGGACTGTAAAGCACAGTGAAGCAGTATATAAGTCTAAGTGCTTCTGCTATTGCTATATTAACCTGCAACTACCATGTTTCCCCAAAAATATGACCTACCCCGAAAACAAGCCCTTGCCTGAGCCTAATATAAAACCCTACCCCAAAAATAAGCCCTAGTTAAGCCCCGCTCACCGTCTGGTTGTACGAGGTGGGGCAAGGCACAGGTGTAAAAATCAAGCTAGGGTGGGGATGAGAAGGTGCAGCTGCTCCACACCCCCCATACCTGCTCACCTTAGGACTGCCGCAGCCAGGCCTCCCATGCCCTGACACCTGTCGCACTGCTGCCTGACTTTTTCTGTGGCCACTTGCGGCCACTTGTAGTCAGACGCCACGTGGTGCATTGTGCCAGTGCCACCATTTGCAGCAGTGCACATCACGCCAATGCTGCAATGTGCGTGCAATGGCACAATGCTCCACGCAGCCTCCTACCGCGAGTGGCCGCAGAAGAAGTTGGGCAGTGGTGCAACAGGTGTCGGGGCATGGGAGGCCTGGCTGCAGTGGTCTTAAGATAAGTGGGTAAGATATTCCCCAAAAATAAGACCTGGTGCTTATTTTGGGGTTGAAAAGAAAATAAGACGGGGTCTTATTTTTGGGGAAACACAGTAGTAGCCATAAATGACCTTGTTCTCCAAACTCAGAATGTCTCTTAATATCCTACATCTCAGAGGTTCTTCTCAGTTTATTAAATTAACTATGGATCACTCAGTGTTCCCATCACTATTGTAAGAGATCTGTAACTGGCATGGAAGCTTCTATTTTTTTTTTTGTCACCCTTACCAGGTCACAATCTGAAGACGTGCAGAGGAGTCGTGGAAAAAGATAAGGGCATCTCATCTCACTCCATTTTTTCTTCTTAAAATCTACTCACTTGTCACCCCTTCTCCCTAAGACAAAAGAAATGCCTTCCTTCATTAGATTGCATAGGACAGTGATGGCTAACCTTTTTGCCATCGTGTGCCAAAAGCGGGGGGAGCATGGTGGGGTCACACGCATGCGTACCCACATCCATAATTCTATGCGCCCTGCCCCCCCCCCTGTGTCCCCCCTGCTTTTGGCACACGATGGCACGGTGGGCCCGGTAGGCCCGTTTTTTCCTCTCCCCAGGCTCCAGAGCCTTTCTAGGAGCCTGGGGAGGGCAAAAACAGCCTTCCTCATCCCGCACAGAGGCCCTCCAGAGGCCGGAAACAGTGTGTTTCCTGACTTCTGGTGGGCCCAGAAGGCCCGAAAATCAGCTGGCTGGTGCACGCATGTGTCAGAGCTGAGCTTGCGTGCCCACTGATATGGCTCTGTGTGCCACCTATGGCACCCGAGCCATAGGCTCGCCATCACGGGCATAGGAGAATAAACACCTCAGGACTAGATTCAGCAGTCCATCTGCATTTAAAAGACACAGGCCACTCTTTTGAAGACAACAAAGTCCATATTTTGGACAGAGAGGATAACTGATTTGAAAGAGGGGTCAAAGAGGCCATCTATGTCAAAATTGAACAGCCCTCTTTCAACAGAGAGGGAGGGATATGACATCATCTATCTCCAATCTACAACACAGTCCTTTCAACAGTTCCAAGAAAGCTCCACACTTATTTGCACCACTCAGATGACCCTGAGGACACAGATAAACCTCCAGGTTTATCTTAATGACCCAGTACAAGAATACAAATGTCCAGCTGTCTGCAAGGAGTATAACTCCTTCCATTCCCCACCATTCAGTCAGAGCTGAAGAAGCTTCTTGGACGAGAAGTGAAATGTCTTCAATGGAAAACCAGAAAGTCCAGTTGCCTCCTGAAAAAAATAATTTTGGGACGTCCTTCATTAGTTTGCAAGTTGGACAGAAGTAGATGGAGTATGAGAGGACAACCTGGATGTGAGGAAGCTGCAGACTGAGGATGACTAATGGAGTCTATTAGAAGCGTCTTTTTTTAAAGACTTGGATGGGGGTCCTTTCTCCAGTCCAGTTAGAAGAGGAATTCTATATGACTATTAAGTCATACTTAGCCTTTATGTAAGAGCTGATCTCATTGTACCTAGAATGACTCCAGATGTGGCCCTGCTCTTACTACCAACAGCCACGTACCAGAACAGTAATAATGAATCAGTAGTACCACAATAAAAGGGACACCAATAAGATATATGTATATAGATATAGATATATTGTAGTTAGTAATAATATATTATGTATTTTCTATTTTTCTTTTTCTTTCTTTTTTCTTTTCTTTTTTTCTCTTCTCTTTCTTTTTGCTTTTCCCTTTTCCTGCTTCTATCTTTTTCTTTCTTTTGTATGTCTTTCTTTTTTTACTTCTGTTTCTATTGCTCTTTTATCTCTCTCTCTCTCTTTTATATTTTATAATGTATGTAGTTAAATGTGATATTTTATCTTTTTATACCTAATAATACCTAATATTATTACTAGTAATATTACTAGTAATAATAATAATAATTACTAGTAATAATAATATTACTGTAATAATATTACCAGTAATAATAATATTACTAGTAAATAATAATAAAGATTATTTAAAAAAGGGAGGGAGGAACGCAGTGGTTCAGTGGCTAAACTTGCCGATCAGAAAGGTTGGCAGTTCAGCAGTTCAAATCCCTAGTGCCCCATATCGGAGTGAGCTCCTGTTATTTGTCCCAGCTTCTGCCAATCTAGGAGTTTGAAAGCTTGTAAAAAATGAAGTAGAAAAATAGGGACCATTTTTGGTGGGAAGGTAACAGCGTTCCATGCGCTATGCCGGCCACATGTCCACGGAGATGTCTTCGGACAGTGCTGGCTCTTTGGCTTTGAAACGGAGATGAGCACCGCCCTCTAGAGTCAGGAATAACTAGCACATACATGCAAGGGAAACCTTTACCTTTAGTACCACAATATCATCTTGATACCTTAGAGCACACGCAGGAGGGAAGTAGATTGGTTATGCCTCTTGTGAGTTGACCAAGTGATAACCATGAGATGAGTTGCAGACCAAGTGTCTTCTCGCATTATGGCAAATCATCATTCTTTGGCAGATTCACAAAGTAGACAAATTTAGTGACATCTCTTATTTCAGGGGTCTGCTTGAGATTTTTATCAGCCAGTGGGTAAATCCCCAAAGAGGCAAGTGTCTACAAGAAGTGACTGGCACACAAACGTTTGACTCAGGTTAGTGCTACAAGCTCAATCAAGCTTCTCAAGACTTGACTGAGCCGGTTTGAGCGAAGACAAGGAATTCGTCTCAAGTGCTAAGTTTAGAACATTTGTCTTCCCAGGAGGATAAGCTGAGCTCTCTCCAAAGGCTGATCTTCTGATTCTAGGGAATTGATGTCAGTCAGTGAGACAGGATCCAAAGCAGATTGGCACAATCCTAAACCCACATGGGGCAAACAACTTACTTCTTTAATGATGGTTAAGCAGGAGATGATTATTACTATTGTTCTATGTAGGACTTTGTTTTAATGAGTTTAATTCAATGGAAGCTTCAACTGGTGAGTCAGCAAGAGCCAGATTTAATCAGGGGTGGCAAATTTTAATTGATGGTGTTGCGTGCTCAACTGGTTTAAGCAACAATTTTGAGTGGGCTGGTTACTGGTAATTGTATCTGAAGGGCTGTTCGTTTGACCTTTGCATTAACTCCAGTAAAATACCGGTTCTGTTAAAGCTCCCTCACTTGCAGGTATCTGTAGCTGGAACCTCTGAACTCTGTTTTTATCTCAACTCTGTTACTATCTGGTACCCCACCGGGCTGAGGAATGTTAAGCTACAGAAACAAGGTAGAATTATAGCTCTCGGTAATTACTGAAGTACATATCTAGCAATCCTAAATATTGAGGACTGCTAGAAGTCTTAGTACCCGAGTATCTTAGTACACCAAGAAGCAATTTAGAACTAAGAAGAAATTTCCTGACAGTTAGAACAATTAATCAGTGGCACAACTTGCCTGCAGAAACTGTGAATGTTCCAATACTGGAAGTTTTTAAGAAGATGTTGGATAAACATTTGTCTGAAGTGGTGTAGGGTTTCCTGCTGGGCGGGGGATTGGACTAGAAGACCTCCAAGGTCCCTTCCAACTCTGTTATTCTATTCTAACTTGGAGAACTTGAGTTCTCTTTCTAGGAATGGTAAGAAAAATAATATGTTCTCCAACTTCTCCTACTTTAGTATCATTGACTATTCTGTCCAATGACTGGATCCTAAAGCCTATCTCTTATTTAGGACATCACTACATTTTTTAAAGGGATTTTACTATTATAGTTCTCCTTTCCAGGACATTTTAAAGGCATAAAGATTCAAAGTTGGGTTAATTGGTTCCTTCCTGCTTAGACTATTTTTGAACCTCACATAAGGAACAAATACCGTTGGCTGAGAACCACCAGATAAACCAACAAGCCAACAAACCAACAAGCCAACAAGCCAACAAGCCAACAAGCCAACAAGCCAACAAGCCAACAAGCCAACAAGCCAACCAACCAACAAATCAACAAGCCAACAAGCCAACAAGCCAACAAACCAACAAGCCAACAAGCCAACAAACCAACAAGCCAACAAGCCAACAAGCCAACAAGCCAACAAACCAACCAACCAACAAGCCAACAAGCCAACAAGCCAACAAGCCAACAAGCCAACAAGCCAACAAGCCAACAAGCCAACCAACCAACAAGCAAGCTTCTGAACTGTGCAGTTAGTCCCCGACCTTTGACCACAATTGAGTCCAACATTTCTGTTGCTAAATGAGAAAGCTGCTCGGTGAGTTTTTCCCCATTGTACAACCTTTCTTGCTCCAGCTGTTAAGTGAATCACTGCAGTTCTTAAATTTAGTAATACGGTTGTTAAGTGAATCTGGCCTCCTCGTGGCCTTTGCTGGTCAAAAGGTCACAAAAGGGGGTGTATGTCCTATGACCTTGGCAATAGTCATATAACTATGAATCAGTTCCAAACATCTGAAATTTTGATCACAGGATCATGGGGATGCTACAAAGGTCGTAAGTGTGAAAAACGGTCGTAAGTGACTTTTTTCCAGTGCCCTTGTAACTTTGCATGGTCACTAAACAAACGATTGTAAGCCGAGGACTGCCTGGGTTTCTTCAGCAGCGTTGGGGGAAAAAAAAGAAAAAGAAAGATATGAGCAGTAGCCTTATTTAGAAGAATAATAATTTTAAGTCAGTGCCTGGAGGTGATTTCGCAAGCCCGATCTGTAATGTACTCAATTATGGAGGCTTATTTTATTTCAGTAAAGTGCAGGTGGTGAGTTACACCTTATCACAGGTGCTTTTCCAATTAGCTCTGTGTTTTCTAGGTGAATGTGTGGCCAGAAGCCAAATGTCTTTGCCATTAGCAACAGACTAAATCCAAACTAATCCAAGGACTCATCTTGTTTCTCATTAGAACACCTCTCTCTCTCTCTCTCTCTCTCTCTCTCTCTCTCTGTTTTTTATTTTTAATTTATTTTTTCATTTTATTACACATGGAAGGATCTGCTCCTGCCTGGAAACAAATAAACAAACATAAAAGAGGCACACACATTGCAATAGGAAGCTTCAATTCATTTGGAGTCTCCCCCCCCCCTGCTTTTTTTAATACATGCTTCCCAGCAGCTGCAATTCAATTTCAAATCTGTTTATCAGCTTTGGGTAAGAAGAGATTCCTATCTGGATTTTCTATCTGCTAAATGTTTTCTTTGACTAATCAGCCCGTAATCTACATAATGTATGATATTATGCAACGAATGCAGACAAGTGGCTTTCAGCTCTTAATTGGAGACAACTGATCATATTCTGAAAAATGAGGCAAGCCTACTTATGAAACGTACAAGATTGACAAGGCAACTTATAGGCAGAAATTAAGCAAGTTCTACCGATCTCTATCAACTTAACCATCATTTACTGGCAACTCTATTGGGGCTAACTGAAGGGGAAAGGAGAGGTTAGAAATGGATTTTTGTCTTCGGTCCATGTGGCTAGGTGGTGTTAAATTCGAATAACAATGCTTACAAACTCTTCTCTGTAGCTCTGAGATGGGGTTGGCGTTGGCCTAAGACAACAGATGGAACCATTGCTTGGGGCGTCAAAGGTTCGAAGATAAGAGCATGTTTTACAAAACCATCTAGGTGCCTTCAAATACTAACCACAAAGCTATTGGACGCACTTGTCCTAGCAGTATATCTAAGTGACTGTGAGTTCAAGATAGGCCAAGGAAAGAAAGGAAGGAAGGAAGGAAAGAAAGAGAAAGAGAGAGAGAGAGAGAGAAAAGAGAAAGAGAAAGAGAAAAAGAAAAAGAGAGAAAGAAAAAGAGAAGAGAGACAGAAAGCGAGAAAGAGAGAAAAAGAAAGAGAAGAGACAGAAAGAAAGGAAGAGAAAGAAAGAGAGAGAGAGAAAAGAGAAAGAGAAAGAAAAAGAAAAAGAAAAAGAGAAAGAAAAAGAGAAGAGAGACAGAAAGAGAGAGAGAGAAAAAAAGAGAAGAGATAGAAAGAAAGAGAAGAGATAGAAAGAGGTGATAGAAAAAAGAGAAAGAGAAAGAAAGAGAAGAGAGACAGAAGAAAGAAAGAAAGAGAAAAAGAGAGAAATAAAGAAAGAGAAATAAAGAGGAGAGAGACAGAAAGAGAAAGAGAAAGAAAGAGGAGATAGAAAGAAAAAGAGAAAGAAAGAGAAGACAGACAGAAGAAAGAAAGGAAGGAAGGAAGGAAGGAAGGAAGGAAGGAAGGAAAGAAGAAAGAAAGAAAGAAAGAAAGAAAGAAAGAAAGAAAGAAAGAAAGAAAGAAAGAAAGAAAGAAAGAAAGAAAGAAAGAAAGAAAGAAAGAAAAAAAGAAAGACAGGGCTTCTAAGTCTACTATATTTGCTGCAAGGGGGAATAGAAAGATGGAAATAAGGTGGAGGAGGAGGATAAGGTTCAGTGGTTGCTGAACTCCTATGTATAACAGTCTCGCTCAACGTGGCCAATGGTTAATAGCCAAAGGTTTAGTGTGACCATAGATCCCCCTTTCCTGCTCTTTATCATCAGATACTGGCTAAGTTACAAGGGAGGACTATCTGGTTGTTGTTGTTTTTTTAGAATATGCAAAGTTATCAATATCATTCTCTCTTTCCTTACTATGCTGCTGTAGTTCAAATAAATTCAAACTACAGTTGACCTAAACTTGGTTGGCCAACCGGTCATGTTTATTTGACTGGTTCAACCCCCAGCCAATTTACTCTTCTTTCCCACCTGCCCTTCAGCCTGACCCCTATTGTTTAAGATTCCTGTCTAGCCTCGACAAGCTGCTCCATCACAGCTTTTAGGGTAGCCAACATTGCACCTGCAAAGACATGGGCGATTTGTTTCTTTTTGCCTTAAATACTGTTACTCATTGTGGTTCTCCAAGGGACTAACTGAACTACTCGGCTTCCCAACAAACTGACTCAGAGGACTTTTGAATGCTGGCCTCACCTTCACATTGTTTCACCGAAATGCAAAAGGATAAGCTAAGCACCATCAAACCTTTCCATAATCCTAGGAGTTTCAACTTGCCTGTGGTTTACCCATGGAGTAAAAATGTTGACACACCATTGACAATCTTCCTTGATTTACTGACGGCTCTAGCCAAAGAATATCTAACATCCACACTAAGCACGCATGCATTATTCTCTATTTATATCAACTCCCTGCTTATATCTGTTTACCTCTGGCCAAGATCATGATATTTGTTTCTCTTTCCATTAGGCCAACTGCTTCTTGGGTATGATCATAAAAACTGGTATGTTAGATCAGACCAGAGATTTATCTAACCCAGTATTTAATTTCCTTCCATGGTCAGCTCTAAGTCCAGAATAGCTAGCAGGCAAGGGATGATATTTCATGCCTTGTTATTTTGGTAATAACTAGAAGGTAAGGAGTGATGAATCATTAAAAGGGGAAAAAATCAGCTAGTGACTGTCATTCAATGGTTTATTGTCATACAGGAATACAGCCTAAATAAATGTAAAGTGATTCATAATTTCAAATTAGTTTTAATTTCCCTATGAAACCAGGACCAATTATCCCTTCTGTCTGAAGGCATCTCCATGGCTCTGGAAGACAACCAGTAAATTTCTCATCTTGTTCTGATAAATTTGAGGACTAATGGAAAATCTGCGAATTTCACAACTTGTGGATAGAGAGCACAAAAGTCCCATGCAGAAATCTTGATTTCCTAATGCAACCAGAAAGGGTGGTGGGGGGGGGGACCCAACAAAATGAACAAACTAACTAAATGATTCCAACACTGCTGAACTGAAAGCAAAATAATTGGAAATACAAAAATGTTTTTCCCTAGCTGTATTTTATATAAGTTACACTGATCTTAAATGTAAAAATAGTAGGTGAATTGCCTTGGCTAATATTCGCTGAAAAGTATTTCCTCCGTGAATTTGTACAGTCCTTAATTTGGATTCATTTGTTTCAGGATACAAGAGCCAACGTTTTCAAAAGACAATCTAAAATAGGGATTCTTATCACATGACAAAGTAATAAATCTTTCAAGATGAAGACTTTATCTGTCTGATTTCGGTGCCCGATATTAATATTATACAGACTGAACATTATATCAGCCACTGTGCAATACCTTGCATTCTCATATCAATTAAAAGTAAATACATTTCTGCAGAATGAAGACAGGTTCAGAAAGACTCCCGAGTGGGAGGTTAAGATAAGGCAAAAATTAGACATTTCATGTTTTAATACCACTCATTTCCGCAGTGCTTCTCGTCTCTAGCATATTTCAGGAAGATCAGTTATCAGATCTTTCACTTTACCCAGGATAAAGGCCTCTATTCAGCGGTTTAATATATTCACCTCCTTCAACAATTACTGTGATGTTATAAACTTGAATTAATTAGTATTTGCAAAGCATTTTTTAAAAGGCCTGTCTGGGAGACACACTAGTTAAATTGCAAAGTGTTATTGCAAAGCTATTATTGGCACAGGGAAGAACCACACCGAGTTGTCTTTATTTTACATCTCATTATTATCCACGAATACTCTTTCCCAATTGTGTTCTCATAAAATTTTTCACAAGCAAAACAGGCTGCTTAGTGAGCTCTTTCCACATACGGTTAATAAAACTCAAGAGTGTTATTCCAAATTGCCAGGGATAATTGTGAGGCCGTAACTCATCTGGCTTGCTGTCAGATCAGCACTTTAGAGCAGAAACTTTTCTCCCAACCAGGGCGCTAAGAGACACAATTCTTGAAATGAAACCAAGAGGAAGAAATAAAGATGTTTTCATGAAATAACATTTGAGAAGGCATTTCTTTCTCTCTCTTTTTTTTATAAAAAAGTTTTTTATTTTTTATTTTTCATCGACATATTTAAATGCACAGTCTCTTATCCATCCTTAATCATTATTCATTCATCTTATCTTTTAACTTTCAATTGTTAATTATTCGGGCCTGCTCTTTTACCATTTCCTCTCCTTTATTTTACCACAACTTTCCTTTTCCTCTTCTCTTCCTTCTACTATCGCTTTCTACTTTCCTCATTCCTCCTCTCCTTCCCTTTTTCCTTCCCCTTCTCTTCCCCACCTCCTCTCTTCTTCCTCCCTTTCTAACCCTCTCTCCTACTCTTCTTTCCCCTTCCTCTCCTTTCCCCTCTCTTCTTTCCTTCTCTCTCCTTACCTCCCTACTCCTCTCCTTCTCTCTCTCTACATGAATGCATTTCTGTATACTGGTATATACTGCATAACTTGACTTGAGGGGTGCTTGGTGCTCTCTGAGCTTGCTTGTAGATGTTTCATTACTCAAACTAGGTAACTTCATCAGTGTTAGTAGGGAGTGGGGTTTATGGAGAGGAAAAGGAAGAGGGGGACTCTGGGGTCCCTGGTGCTCTCTGAGCTTTCTTGCTTTCTTGCAGAAGTTTCATTACCCAAACTAGGGTAACATCATCACTAGCACCATTGATGTTACTTAATGAAACATCTGCAAGAAAACAAGCAAGCTCAGAGAGCACCAAGGACCCCTCATTTCAACCCTGAGCTACAAATATACTCCTGCATATTAAATTAAATATTCAACCCTAAGCTGTAGTGGCGCAGTGGTTAGAATGCAGTACTGCAGGCTATTTCTGCTGGCTGTCAGCAGTTCGATTCTCACCGGCTCAAGGTTAATTCAGCTTTCCATCCTTCTGAGGTGGGTAAAACGAGGACCCAGTTTGTTGGGGGCAAGAGGCTGACTTTGTAAACCGCTTAGAGTGGGCTGTAAAGCACCGTGAAGCGGTATATAAGTCTAAGAGCTACTGCTACTGCTTTATTGGACTTCTTGACTTCTGACCACAATGAGGGCCCAAATTTCCATGGCAAGCCAGACAGCTGTTAAGTGAGTCACGCCTGATTTTATGACCCTTTTTTTCTTTTTCTTTTGCCACCGTTGTTAAGCAGATCAGTACGGTTAAGTGAACCATGAGGTCGTTAAGCAAATTTGGCATCCCCCCCCCCCATTGACTTTGCTGGTCAGAAGCTGGATGGGAAGGATGCAGATGGTGAACTCGTTAACCCTGGTTGAGTCAAACCATCACAAATACATGGCCAAATTTTGATCACGTGGCCGTGTGGATATCTTCCGACAGTTGTGTCCACCAGTTGTAAATCCCTTTTTTTCACTGCCTTTGGAACTGCAGACTGCTAATGACATCCAGTTCCTTGAATTCAAGAGCATGGGAGATTGTGAGGTTACAAGGAAATAATGTAAATAGACTTTTTAAAAAAACGTAATACATCAAAGGCTGTATTCTCCCCTGCCCCCACTCTGCCTTTCACTCCTATTTATCAAAACCTTCGGAATGTTCACCTTCTTCTCACCCAATACTTACAATATGAGCAGCAAAAACATAAGCACAGAGGGCGAAAACGAGGTGGGGCTAAGCCTCATCTTCGTTTGGCAAGAAACCTGCTTAACAACGGTGGCAAAAGAAAAAGAAAAAAAGGTCATAAAATCAGGCGTGACTCACTTAACAGCTGTCTGGCTTGCCGTGGAAATTCGGGCCCTCATTGTGGTCAGAAGTCAAGAAGTCCAATAAAGCAGTAGCAATAGCTCTTAGACTTATATACCGCTTCACGGTGCTTTACAGCCCACTCTAAGAGGTTTACAAAGTCAGCCTCTTGCCCACAACAAACTGGGTCCTCATTTTACCGACCTCGGAAGGATGGAAAGCTGAATCAACCTTGAGCCGGTGAGAATCGAACTGCTGACAGCCAGCAGAAGTAGCCTGCAGTACTGCATTCTAACCACTGCACCACCACAGCTTAGGGTTGAATATTTAATTTAATATGCAGGAGTATATTTGTAGCTCAGGGTTGAAATGAGGGGTCCTTGGTGCTCTCTGAGTTTGCTTGTTTTCTTGCAGATGTTTCATTAAGTAACATCATTGGTGCTAGTGATGATATTACTCTAGTTTGGGTAGAGAAAGCAAGAAAGTTCAGAGAGCACCAAGCACCCCTCAAGTCAAGTTATATATACCAGTATACAGAAATGCATTCATGTAGAGAGAGGGAAGGGGGGGAGTAGGGAGGTAAGGAGAGAGAAGGAAAGAAGAGAGGGGAAAGGAGAGAAAGGGGAAAGAAGAGTAAGAGAGAGGGTTAGAAAGGAATGTTCACCTTTTTCTCACCCAATACTTACAATATGAGCAGCAAAAACATAAGCACAGAGGGCGAAAACGAGGTGGGGCTAAGCCTCATCTTCGTTTGGCAAGAAACCTGTCTTTATCTCTGCCAGCCTATTAAGAAATTAAACGGATGACAACAGGCAGTCAAGAAAATATTTATTTGCCCTCCTCTCGTGGGCCCACAAAACCTGATTTTTCTTCTCGTAAAGTTACATATATTCCACAGAGTCCTGACAGGAAAACTTTAAGAAAAGCATACATTCAAAGCTTTATTCTTCTTACCTGACAAGATCACCACAGAAATTAGAAGATTGAAAGGACCCAACGCGTGATTTTGATTTGATTTGATTTGATTAGATTTATATACCGCCCTTCTCCTTGCGGATTCAGGGCGGTGAATAGCCAGATAAAAGACAAGGTATATAAAAGTTAAAATTTTAAAAACAACTAATATAAATTTGGCCGATAGTTAAAACAATTCAATTTAAAATTAATATCAAAACTCTAAAATTCTAAAAATTTTTTTACAGGGATCAGGCCAAGCTGGTTGTTAAGTGAGTCATGTCAAATTTTATGAACGTTTGGGCCATGTTTGTTTAAACAATTGACTGCAGTTATTATTATTATTATTTATTATTTATTTAATTTCTATACCACCCTTCTCCCGAAGGACTCAGGACATTGCACAGCCAATAGTAAAACAAATACAAATACAAAATTTAAAAGCATTTTAAAAACATATTAAACAATTGGCCTTAATCATTAAAAATAAACCCCAATTAAAAATCATGTCTAGGCCAGCCCAGCTTGTTGGAATAATAGTGTCTTGAGGGCACGGCGAAAGGTATGTAGGTCAGGGATCCTCCGTATCTCCGGGGCAATTCGTTCCAGAGGGCAGGTGCCCCCACAGAGAAGGCTCTCTCCCTGGGGGCCGCCAGTCGACATTGTTTAAACGACGGCACCCCTCTCTGTGGGAGCATATCAGTCGGTGGGAGGCTATCGGCAGCAGAAGGTGGTCTCGTAAGTACCCGGGTCCTAAGCCATGGAGTGCTTTAAAGATGGTCACCATCACCTTGAATCGCACCCGGAAGACCACCAGGAGCCAGTGCAGCGCAGGAAGGGGGTTACATGGGTGCGCTGAGTCGTTCCCATAATCGCCCACGTGACCGCATTGTGGATCAGTTGGAGCCTCCGCATGCTCTTCAAGGGGAGCCCCATGTAGAGAGCATTGCAGTAGTCCAGACGGGAACTGTTGAGTGAATCATTCAGCTGTTAGGCAAATAAAAAAAAAAGTACAAACTTACAACCAACAATTAATTAAATAATAATACCGAGTAAATAAATAGGTGCGTTAAGAGAGGGCTCGGGCAAATGACCAGGTTTTTAAATTTTCAGTTAAAATTCTGGTTTGAAAAGAGGAGCTGATGCTTTTCATTCAAGACAGGAAGATAGATTACCTATAGCATCCTTAGTGCATTCTGAGCTTGGTTGTTTTCTTCCAGATGTTTCATTACTGAGGTAAGTAATATCATCAGTATTAAAATACTCATCATCTAGATGACATTACTTAGTCAGGTAATAAAAAGTCTGCAAGAAAAGAACCAACTCAGAGAGGACCAAGGACCCAACAGTTCAATCCTGGGCTACAAATCCCCTCTTTTATTGGTAGCAAATTTGCTCAGATTTGCTCAAGAGTGGTTTCGGTGTGGACTATTAACTCCAGTGGACAAAAGCAGTGGAAAAAAATACATTGACATAGGATACATTCATAAAAGGGACCTCTGAGGTAAATATTGTAACCATAGGATACATTCATAAAAGGGGCCTCTGAGGTAAATATTGTAACCATAGGATATCATAAATGGGGCCTCTGAGGTAAATATTGTAACTTAGTCAGGGGTGAAATCTACTTACCCTCCTTACCGCTTTTGGAAGCGCACTCTCTACGCATGCACATCATGCGTGCACGCGCACACCTGTGCATGTGCAAAACCTTCTGCACATGTACAGAAGATTAAAAAAATTACTTCCTGGTTAAAACCAGGAGATAATGACGCCTGGGCGGCGATCACTACCGGATCGCCAAACCACAGGATAAAATTGCTACCGGATCAGGTGATCCGGTCTGATCCAGGAGCATTTCACCCCTGAACTTAGTGTGGAGTAAAAGAGAGGGAACATGAAGGGATCATTCTGCCATGGGATCCGAGTACAAAGATACCCACTTGGGCAGGGGTGTCAAACTCATGTCGTCACGGTGTCATCATGTGACGTATCGCAACTTCCCCCCTTCACTAAACTGGGTGTGGGTATGGCCAGCGTGTGACACATCTGGCCCTGCGGGCTGCGAGTTTGACACCCCTGCACTAGGGTCATTATGCATTGGTTGTGAAGCTATGAGTGACCACTGAATGGCAGCAAAGAGTTAGGGTTAGAGTACCTCTGTCTCTTTGCTGCCCTCTAGTGAATGTTTTAGATTGTGACTTTGATCTGTAGAAAGTGAAACGCATGGATGGAAAACTGCATACAGTTATTATGAAGAATACCCAAAGTACTGCGTGTTGTCAGCCCAACAAATGTGCTGTGTCTGTTTCTCTTTAGCATTGTCGTCTTCATTTTGTAACATTCTGAGTTCTTGCGCTGACATTCTTCTCACGTTCCTGTGCTGCAGGTTCTCCCACTCAACTAAGTGTCAGAAAAAGCCACCATGCCACAAAATTCAGTGTTAAATCTAAAGGCAATTCAAGAGCCTGGTGGCGCAGCAGCTTAAGCAGCAGCTTAAGTGGTGTTAAAGTGACACCAGCTGCCTGCAATTATTGCAGGTTCGAATCTCACCAGGCTCAAGGTTGACTCAGCCTTCCATCCTTTTAAGGTAGGTAAAATGAGGACCCAGATTGTGGGGGCAATAAGCTGATTTTGTATAAAAAAGAACACCGCTGGGGGGGGGGTGGCAAAAGCCCTACTAAGCAGGTATATACAAAAGTATGAAGGCTATTGCTTAACGCATTGTAAGCCACCCTGAGTCTCTGGAGAAGGGCGGCATGTAAATTAAATTTTAAAAAAATAACAAAAAAATAATAATTAAGGTGTCCTGCTAATGTTTTTGTGTTGTTGTTTTTCTGCTAGGAATTGCTTTCTTTCTTTTTCTTTTCAAGACAGACTGCATGCTTTTGCCAGGATTATATTAGTATTTTCTCCATAAATGCCACAAAGCACAATTGTTCGTTAACTGATAATAGACTTAAGGAAAAACATTCACAAAAGCAACCTGCTAATTTTGTTAATTCTCAAATTGTCTTGGTGTTTAATTTTTTTTCCCCCAGTGCTTTGGGCATGAGACAACAATGCCGTTCAAGGAGATTTAATTTTATGCAAAATGTGATCTGCCTTGAGTGATATATAATTGATATTTAATTAGCAGGTGATATAACTAAAAACTAATTTCCTCTTTATCTCATTTCCATCCTAAAATTCTAAAGGCTGGGAGAATTCCAGCGAAACTCTTGAGGCCAAGCCCTGCCCCAAATGGATCCCTGGGGAGGATCCAAACCATGTTAAAAAATTCTGCATGAGCCACCTGAAGTGTCAAGCTTTTAAGCCTTGAGATCCCATCATTACTTCCAAGGTTCATTTGCCTACTATTACATATTCCCAATTTAAGATGCAGATTTTACTCATTACAACTTCTGTTTTTCAAGTGGCATTCCTTCCCTCTAGTTAATTCCACAGTTGGACAATTTCAGAGGAGGAGTTACTGATCCCTGAAGAAGTTGGTCTGAAGGACAAATTTTAAAGAAATAGGGCCTTTAAAAAAAAAAATCTCAGTAGTAGCATTAGAAGAGGAGCTAAGAATTGCCAATTTAATTTTCCAGAATACTGCAAAACTGAGGTAACATCATCAATGCTAAAAGAGACTGAGGTTTGTTCTCTGTTTACAGTAATGGCCAAAATTGTGGGAACCTTTTGGGAAAAGTGTATTTTCTAAAACTAGCTAATAACACCACTTTTTTTTTTTTTGGAGTAGTACCATAAAATTATATATCAATGGAAAGATAATCGAATCAAGAATGTAACACAATGACTTTTATGAAGGATTTGCTATTAGAATAGCAGTATAAAGAAGCAAAGTGAAACATGTAGAAAAATGAGATATACAAAAATGATCACCATAGAAAAAATGAGATATACAAAAATGATCACCATAGAAAAAACGAGAGATACAAAAATTATTGCCATGTCAGTTAATACTTAGTTGGATAACTTAGTATGAATTATGGCCATACAATGTCTTCCCATGGAGTGAACCAAGTCTTTTAGTTCTGCAGCTATTATCATGCGAAACTAAGATTGAATGATGGCTTCTATTAACTGGGTTTTATTGCTAGGTCGCTTCTGACAAACAAGTTTCTTTAGTCAGCTCTTTGTAGATTTTCAGTTGGGTCAATGTCTGGGCTAGTCCCAGGTCACTCCAGCAGTGGAGTGAAACTCCCTCCAAAAGTGGTTTTATTAGCCATCAAACTTTAAAAATACATCTTTCCCAAAAGGTTTTCACAATTTTGGCCAGTTGGTGGGAATGTTCCCTCCCCCACTCTCATGGTTGTTTAAGTAGGCTGTTGTTTACTGTTAGCTTGTTTGTCAGAGTTGATAGTTTCTTGACTAGGGTATTCTGTATTGTTTGATTGTTGGTCTAGTGTTAATCTTGGTGTAAACAGTAGCATAATCAAGTAACCATCGAGAACACTCCCACCAACACTGATAGGGTAAACTACCAATATCTAGGCAGAGATCAAATTCTACTCCCTTCTAACATGGATGATGTTACCTAGTTTGGTAATGAAACAATTGCAAAAAAAAAAAAAATAACCAAGATCAGAGAACACCAAGGACCTCATAGCTCAACCCTGAGCTGCCAATATTCTCTTCTATTGCAATCCTGGGTAGGTTTATTCTATAGTAATTGCATACTTCATTACTTTCTCCCAGGAAATTTGTGATGGATTTGCATCCTATTAATTCCTTCTTGACGTCCAAGAGATGATCTACAAAAACAGGCTTGTGACACCTGTTCTGCAACACAAGTGATGCACCTAGATTCTTTAAATCTAGGTTTTATGTAATGCACTGGCTTGTTGAATTGGGATAATATGTACTATGTCCTTGAAATTCTAACCAGTTCTTCTTTCCATTTTATCAACATGTTCTTGCTGTGTTTTTGAATCCGCACCAGGTCAGATTCTAAGACAATGAAGATTCTAAAACCCAGGAGAGTGAAAAACATAGATTGAAATATCTGCTTGATTGTAAGGACAACGAGCCCATTCAGATAAATTTATCTTCATGGATTTAGCCCACCATTGGTGGAAATCTAGTCAGAATGGTTCTACCATACTAAGAGTCGGTTTTTGATCAGTTCAACAGTGGTCCAGGGCTCATGGTTTTATGGATTGTCCAGATTCAGGGTTATATCATTACTACTGCTATTACTACAGTAAAGGACATGGTGGCTCAGTGGCTAAGATGCTGAGCTTGTCAATCGAAAGGTTGGCAGTTCAGTGGTTCGAATCCCTAGTGCCGTGTAACAGGGTGAGCTCCCGTTACTTGTTGCAGCTTCTGCCAACCTAGCAGTTTGAAAGCCCGTAAAAAATGTAAGTAGAAAAATAGGGACCACTTTTGGTGGGAAGGGAGCAGCGTTCCTTTGGCCACCTAAGCAGAAGGAAGGACTCCCTGGAGAAGAGTCTAATGCTGGGAAATATTGAGGGGAAAAGAAGAATGGGATGACAGAGAATGAGGTGGCTGGATGGGCTCACTGAAGCAGTAGGCATGAGCTTAAATGGATTCCAGAGGATGTTAGAGGACAGGAAGGCCTGGAGGAACATTGTCCATGGGGTTGAGATGGGTCGGCAACTAACAACAACAGCAGCAGCGTTCCATGCGCCTTTGGTATTTAGTCATGCCAGCCATATGATCATGGAGACGTCTTCGGACAGCACTGGCTCTTTGGCTTTGAAACGGAGATGAGTACCGCCCCTTGAGTTGGGAACGACTAGCACATATATGCAAGGGGAACCTTTACCTTTACCTTATTAGTACAGTGGTCCTGCCTGCTTCCCTCCTTTGGTAGAAAACCACTGGAAGTTAGGAAATTGCCAATCTCAAAAAAATGTGGGCAAGAAAGAGAACACTGGGTAAATATTATTTACAGTTATTTTATCCTGCTTCCTTTACCCGGCTAGCAAACCCAGTTGTCATCAAAGACAGATGACCACTTGAGTTTCAATATTTCTTCTACTAATTACGGGTAATCTGGATTTTTGTAGCTCAGTCCTGGAAACCATGCCTCACCTGCAATAGCTCCATTGCTAATAAAAGTTTTCACTGATATATCTTCAAGGAAAAGCTAAGAAGTGGAGAGATTACGTGAAATGGAATGGAATTCTGAAGGAGCAAATCAGCAAGTTACTACCACAGGCTAAAACTATGTTTAGGAACTCTGTTGAAGCATTTATGTGTGTCTCTCTGTATTTATAAAAGTCCCTGGTTGTAATAATTTACTTTGATTTTTACAACAAAAGATCTTTCTACAGATCTTAATCAACCCAATGCTTAGTTCCCAGTGGTTCTTTATACTGTATAGCTGTAATTTGCTACCCAATTTATACACCATCACTAATCCCTAAATATTCATTTACACTAATTAAAAGCCTTGACACTTAATGCCTGGTGCATGTTCTCACTTAGCTTTATATATTTCATTTAATGGTTTGTTAGTCTCAATTTATGATTTCATCCTGGAAGGTCCCAGTTAATTCCTGCTAGAGGCTAAGCCAAAAGTTTCAGTGGGATAATGTTTCTATATTCCTTTCCTTTTTCCTCCCAGTTAATGGCTAGTCATTCACTACTGGTTTTATTTATTTTGATCATTGCACAATTTTTATGGGCTTTCTGTGCAGTCTCATCATATTTTGGTACGGCTGGGACACAGGCATAGGCCAATATGGACCACAACATAGAGAATCAAGTAGCAGCTGATTTTAGCTGGAGGTTGAGTTAGGATGGACTTAAAATCCAGTTTTGGAGTTGGATTAAGAAGTAAAGTCTTTGTAGAGTCAAGTTTATCTCCTTTGACTTTGTGAATTCATCTCTATAACGGTTTGCCATTTTCTTGGATGCTTCTTACTGCCTAAACTGGTCTACATCTCAATACTCGGAGCTGCGGTGGCGCAGTGGTTAGAATGCAGTACTGCAGGCTACTTCTGCTGCCTGCCGGCTGCCTGCAATTTGACAGTTCAAATCTCACCAGGCTCAAGGTTGACTCAGCCTTCCATCCTTCCGAGGTGGGTAAAATGAGGAACCAGATTGTTGGGGGTCATATGCCAACTCTGTAAACCACTTAGAGGGGGCTGTAAAAGCACTGCGAAGCCATATACAAGTCTAAGTGCTATTGCTATTTCCACCCAAGTATCTGCTTAACTTTTGGCTAACTCAAAGTTAGCCAGATGCTGCTAAGAATACGAAGTGCCAACTGGAGCTGGATCATTCTGTTGGGATTATGTAACTATATTTGTGATCACACCCAGAATAATGAGACCAGGGCTGTGTCGTTGGATCAGAATTTTATATCACTTTAACATAACAAAATAAGAAGTGTTATCCTGCACGGGGAGTAACAATATGACAGCAGATTTGCCAAAAGATGGAACAGGCAGACCTTGTCCTAAAGAAAGGCTAGAGCAGACGATTACATAGGGCAGAGACGTAAATACAGAGTTAAGATTTAGCGAGTGTTTCTTAATTCACTATCGCTCAAAGGAAAGGGAATCATAGAACAACTCAGCTCTTCATAGTTATATCTCACATGAAGTGCTGGATTGTTTATGATCTTGTTATGTTATAAAAAATTCTGATCCAATAACAAGGGTATGGTCTCATTATTCTGGGTGTGATCCCAACTATAGTTACACAATCCCAACAGAAGGATCCGGCTCCAGTTTGGCATTTGAATATTCCAAGATATCATGAATAAAATCCAACATTTTCTGGCTCTCCTTTATCATTTATTCATCAGCAAGACTGAGGTATGCTTAAATTCCAATCCAGGTCCTTTATGATTAGCTTGCTTAAAAACGGTGCGTTTGTAGATCTCCAGCGAAGGACAAGATTCCGTGTGGTTGACATTAATCAATAAATCCCTACCCTCCAGGTCATTTGTGAATTAAATATTTCTTCAAAAATTCAGCGGAAGACAAAGGACAGTTGTTGATGATTTCCCAGTGTGCTTTTCACAGACATCAAAATGAAGAGATTTTAAGGTGAAATACAGTTCTCTTTGTGCTTTCTTAAAACACAATTTGATTGTTTTCTTAAGTAATCCCATTACTTTTTACTCTGTTGGACTTTAGGAAGTTGAAAATGTTCACATATTGTCTGCTGCCTGGCAGTTCTCTCTGAATAACAGGCACGAAGCCAAAACCAACCTGATATAAATCTTTCAGGAACTTTACAATGTCACATACGTATGCAAATATCTAAAATGTTGATAGCAACTGGCTCTACAACAAACTAAAGCTTTCAATTAGGCAGAGCTAACCAAGCAGGTTGAGAAACTGCATCAATATGCATATATGTGGTTGTGCATGTGTGTGTGTATGTGTGTGTGAGAGGGGGTGGGTACTGGAAAATTAACCCCACACTGCGAGAATGCCACGCTATCTATTGCTATAATGAAGATCTTCAATTTTATATTTTGCAGTGATCTTCAGTAAAAATTGAATGATCATGATTTGTGCCTGAGATCAGAGGTGGGTTTCAGTAGATCCTGATCAGTTCTGGAGAACTGGTAGTGGAAATTTTGAGTAGTTCGGAGAACCGGTAGTAAAAATTCTAGTAAATAATTATACAATCTTCTAATCATTTTTTCCTCAGTTCCTGTGAGTATCTCATCCAATATTGTCATTTCCAAATAAAAACCATATAATTTTGCATCTTTTTCATATCTTGATTGTATTTGCAGCTGGGTATACCACTCCATTTTAATCCCTTGTTCCTCTAATTCTCGTTTTGTTTTCAATTCCCCTGTTGCTGATAAGATATCTTTGTATCTTATAATATTTTTCAGTTTGGATGTACAAATGCTTTCATTGTTGAAAGCCGTATTGGTATTTTCAAATAATGCTTTTCTCTAATTCTTTCCCATACTAATAATAATGCATTCCTCCCATAATGTCTTTGAAAATAACTATGCATCTTATTCTTCCCATACCATAAAAAAGCGTGCCAACTCAGTTGTAAATCGTGTCCCTCCAAAATTAATAGTCTTATATTTCTCAACACAATCAATTCTTTTCTCCAAGATAATGCTGCTGCCTGATAATATCATTCCCAATTTGGTAATCCAAAACCCCCTCTTAATCTTGCATCCTTTAGTAAAAATTCTGGCCCCCTTCTATTCTCTGCTTCCCGAGTACCAGCTGATTGGGAGGAAATGGGGATTTTGCAGTAACCTTCCCCTGGATTGGGAAGGAAATGGAGATTTTGCAGTATCCTTCCCCTGTCACGCCCACCAAGCCATGCCATGCCATGCCATGCCACGCCTACCAAGCCACGCCCGCAGAACCGGTAGTAAAAAATTTTGAAACCCACCACTGCCTGAGGTGAAGTAAGCATTCAGGAGAATTCCTGAAATATTCAAGGTGTTGATGAATAGCTGGCTTATAGTTGGCTTAACAATTAGCAGGAAAGATTTTGATTGTGTTTAGCAAAAACATCTCAACAGTAAGAGCAGATTCTTGGCCTGGCCCTACAACACCATAGGATGAAGCAGCCTCTTTAACCAGGGACAATATTATGCGTGGGACAAATTGTTCCACTGTTCCTAAGTGATGTCGTACTTTAGAGAGAATTGCCTCCCTTGTTGGCCACTTCATATGTGTTCCTCAAGGTTACAGATGGCGAGGTGGCTAAGGTATCTATCCAGGGGTGAGCTGCTGGGGGTTCACAGTGGTTCAGGAGAACCTCTAGCTAAGATTCTGTGCAGTTCGGAGAAGCCCCAAATCTCACTCCTGGCTGGCCCTGCCCACCCCTTCCCTCCCAGGAGTCCTCATGCAGCCTGTTTTGGATGCAGGGTGCACACGGAGGCTTGGGGAGGGCGAAAAACGGGCTGACCAGAAGTTCAGGAAGACTGGAAACGGGTGTGTTTCCAGCCTCCAGAGGGCCCCCGGAGCCTGGGGAGGCCATTTTCTCCCTCCTGGAGGCTTGAGGAAAGCCTCTGGAGACCAGGGAGGGCAAAAACACCCCCCTGCCATCATGCAGGAGGTCAACTAGGCCATGCCCACCATGGCCACGCCCACCCAGCAACTGGACAGAGAACTCCTTGCTAAAAATTTTGAAGCCCACCCCTGTATCTATCTACTCTTTGGCCACCTCATGATGGGTTGCCTTGAAGAACTTCTCAGAGTAATACTGATTGAATAACAGAATAACAGGGTTGGAATGGACCCTGGAAGTCTTCTAGTCTAATCCCCAACTCAAGCAGAAGACCCTATGTCATTTCACACAAATGGATGTCCAGTTTGTTTTAAAGTCTGAAGCACCCACAACTTTTGAAGGCAAGACTTTCCACTGGTTAATTGTCCTCATTGTCAGGAAATTTCTCCTTAATGCTAGGTTGTTTCTCTCCTTGATTAGTTTCCACCCATTGCTTCTTCTCGCCTTCTGATGCTTTGGAAAATAGGTTGATCCCCTCTTCCTAGTGGCAGCCCCTCAAATATTAGATCTGCTATCATGTCATCCCACATTATGAGTACCACATAATCTGGATGGATAATGATGATGCGACAGTCACGGAGTGTGAGAGAAAAACACGGATTACTTCTGCTTCAGCTATAAATTCCTTTTCGATCTCCTTTGCTCAACGAACTGGCATAGCTTGCTCAATCAAGTGGTCTCTCCATGTTCCGGTCTACAACCACTCAAAATCTCACATCCAATAGTCCCGCGATGGTGAACCTATGGCACATGTGCCAGAGGTGGCACACAGTGCCCTCTCTGTGGGCACGCGAGTCGTCTCCGCAGCTCCGCTCCGCTGACCAGCTGCTCTTCAGGTCTCTATCATGCATATGTGAAATGCAGGATGCATGGGGGCAACGGTGAAATCTAAAATTTGTTACTACCGGTTCTGTGGGCGTGGCTTGGTGGGTGGGTGGGTAATGTGACTGGGTGGGCATGGCCATTTTTTTTTTACTTTTAAAACCATTTTTTCTACTACCTCTTCGATGAAGAGGTTGTAAAAAAATGCTTTCAAAAGGCTTTGACGATCCCAGATGAGTTGCCTGATCGGCAGAGGCTTTTTTTCTTTTAAAAGCCCCTGCCGATCAGGCAACTCAGCTTGGATCGTCAGAGGCATTTAAAAGAAAAAAAGCCTCTGCTGATTAGGCAACTCGGCTTGGATCGTCAGAGGCTTTTAAAAGCATTTGACGATTCCAGCTGAGCGGCGCGATCATCAAAGGCTTTTTTTTTTACTTTTAAAAGCATTTTTCCGCCAAAGTGGTTATAGAAAAACTGCTTTTACATTTTTTAAAAAAAGTCTGATGATTGTGCGGATCAGCTGGGAAGGAGGGGAGGGCAGGGATTTTTGCTACCAGTTCTCCGAACCACCCGCCTCCATCGCTACCAGATCAGGCGATCCGGTCCGAACCGGGAGCATTTCACCCCTGCATGGGGGGGTACATGCACAGGGGTGTGTGTGCATGAGGGGCTGGGTGCATGCAGGGGCACATGCGCGCATTGCATTTTGGTGGTTCACACATGTGCTCTGTTAAGTACTGTTAAGTAAAACCAGCTGCCTGCAATTACTGCAAGTTCGAATCTCACCAGGCTCAAGGTTGACTCAGCCTTCCAATCCTTCCGAGGTAGGAAAAATGAGGACCCAGATTGTGGGGGCAATAAGCTGACTTTGTATAAAAAAGAACACCCCTTGGGAGTGGGAGGGGCAAAAGCCCTACTAAGCAATATATACAAAAGTATGAAGGCTATTGCTTAACGCATTGTAAGCCTCCCTGAGTCTCCGGAGAAGGGCGGCATATAAATCGAACCAATAAATAAAAAGACCAATAGACATCTACCACATGTTCCATAGCCTAACAGTTGAAAAGCACCTAAACTTGGAAGTTCATCTGCTCCTGTTTGGAGGCAAATGAAGATGTTACTGTTGCATTCACACTTTTAAGGGCATGTGAACAAAAATCTTTCAGGGGCACGCCTAAGCCACATGATATGGAAGTGGCCTCAGGGCAAAATTAGGGACAAATTGGGATCAAGTTGAGCACCGATCTGTGCTGGGTTATGCAGAAGAGGTGGAGCACCTTCACAATGCGGCGGCATTAAATCATGAGATTAAAAATAAATAAATGACTGAAGTATGGCCTGTGTGCTTGTCTAAGCAAGGGCCAGCCATGCTGAGAGACAATCTCTTTCCCCACCTGGTGGAAACTGCCCTGAGGGACCTTCCCAGTGTACAATTACTTAACTGGGGAACATTGCTCAAGTTAATATACCTCATTCCTGTAAGGAGATTCCAGATGAACAGTCAAAGAGGTGAAAAGGGAAGCCCCACCCAGATAGTTTTTTTAATTATTATTTTTTTTTGCAATGAGCTTAAATGAAAAATTGAGTGACAATGAATTGTGCCCCAGGAGGACTGAGCACCCAGGAAAATTCCTGAATATTCAGGCTTATAGGAGAGCTACCCCTGTTTTCCCCAAAATAATAAGATCTATCCTGAAAATAAGCCCTAGCATGGTTTTTACACATGTGCCTAATATAAACCCTACCCTCCCCCAAATAATCCCTACTTAAGTGCCTGCACAGCCATCTGCCAACCCATTCTGTCTGGTTGCCACCGACACGAGGTGAGGTCAGGAGGGATGGAGCTGTCCCATGCGCTCTGCACCGGCTTACCTCACAGGCAGGCCATCCACACCCCAATAACTGCTTCTTGGCCACAGCACAGGTGTGTTGCTCAGCCTCCTGCTCCATTGCATCCGCAAGCAAGCAGAAGTGGGCCAGCAGCCACATGAGGTTCTGATAGATGGGGTTGCTGGAGCTGCTGCCACAAGGCAAGGTGGATGTCGGGGCATGGCTGACCCAGATGAAGGGGCCCTAAGCTAAACTGGTGCATGGTATATAGGGCAGTTTCACCTCTCTTGCCTCACGGCAGCAGCACTAATGTGCCCCACAGCCTCCTGCCCCTCTGCGAGCAAGCAGAAGAAGTGGGCCCTCGCACATGGGGGGAAAAATAAGACAACCCCCAAAATAAGCCCTAGTGCTTATTTTGGGACCCAAAAGTAAATAAGACCCAGTCTTATTTTGGGGAAAACATGGGTATATACCAGGGGTGGGTTCTACTTAACCTTTACTACCGGTTTGCAATGGGGCTGTGCACACATGGCTGCTTCGCTTGCGCATGCGCAGAAGCATTCTGATGATGTTGGGGTCGGTGGGCAGAGCCTCCTGCCAGTTTTACTACCGGTTCTATAGAACCGGTGCGAATCGGGGGCAACCCACCACTGATATATACATATCCCTCTTTCTCCTTCCTCTTTATGTTACAAGTTAGACTGCTAAAAAAGAAATGAAGAAAATTGGATTCCATGAAACTGGGCCTGAGTGGGGAAATCTGAAGGGGCTTTGGAAAAGAAAAAAAATGCCAACCATATGCCCAATGCACAAATTGTTCATTTAACTGGCTATTTTTATTCTGAGAGAGTTAGCAGTTCATCTTGCCCTGTGGTTTGCCTTCGTTGGTTTCCGTGTATCTCCTCTTTCTATCGATCTCTAATATTCCTGATGTCTTTTACTTAAACTATATCCTATTGAAGGGCTGTGTAATCCATAATTGCATGCTCATAGGTAATAAGAATAACAACAACTTCAATTATTGTATGTGATTCATAAGAAGGAGCTAGGAGTCATTGTTTACATCAATTAGCAAAGTTTTATTGGTATATAGACAAAGTGCTGTGTTTGTAGACAGAGACAATGGTTGACTTGGGATGCTCCTTACCATTGTGGATGAATCCACCACTTCTGACCTCCCTGGAAGGTTCCAAAATATTCTGCTGATACACACTGCATTCCACATACATCCTTGAGGAAGACGAACCCAGTAGTCATAACATAACAATTGCTAAACAAATGATTGTAAGCAGAGTTGGTATTCAGCCGGTTCGTGTATTCAGAGTTGGTATTCAGCCAGTTGGGATAAACTGGTAGCGGAGATCGTAGGTTGGCCTGCCCCGCCTCCTATTTAGGCACGAATTTGAGGCCAGGTACATGCGCGGAAGATGGGCGCATAAGCAAAGCACATGCATGGAAGGCGAGGCGCATGCATGGAAGGTGTACATGCGGGGTGAACCGATAGCAACAAAATGTGAAACCCAACCCTGGTTGGAAATTTTTTTTTTTAATTTGATTTATATGCCGCCCTTCTCCGGAGACTCAGGGCGGCTTACAATGCGTTAAGCAATAGCCTTCATACTTTTGTATATTTATATTTTTTATACAAAGTCAGCTTATTGCCCCCAACAAACTGGGTCCTCAGTTTACCCACCTTATAAAGGATGGAAGGCTGAGTCGACCTTGAGCCTGCCTGGGATTGAACTCACAAGTAATTGCAGCAGCTGGATCTTAAATGCTGCCTTTGTAGGAGACATTACTCCCCTATGCTACTCAGGCTCTTTGAGGACGATTCATGTTTCTATAATCAGTTTAGAAAGTAGATTTTGAACTACAGAGTATTTCTGAGAATTAGGATGAAAGTGTTTAAAAGAACATTTCTACTCCTATGAATCCATCCAAATTTGGAGATAATCCAAGATTCTGCTCTCAGATTTGTGGGAATAAAACAAATGGGAAACCCATTTTGAATGGGTTTCAAAATGTTTTACTACCAGTTCTGTGGGCGTGGCTTGGTGTGCGTGGCTTGGTGCGCGTGGCAGGGGAAGGATATTGTAAAATCTCCATTCCCTCCGCATTCCAGGGGAAGGTTACTGCAAAATCTCCATTTCCTCCCGATCAGCTGGGACTTGAGAGGCAGAGAATAGATGGGTACAGGGCCAGTCAGAATTTTTACTACCGGTTCTTCAAACTACTCAAAATTTCCGCTACCGGTTCTCCAGAACTGGTCAGAACCTGCTGAAACCCACCTCTGAATAAAACACAGGAGTCTGAGAAATCTCCCTCAGAAAACAGGGGGATCTTATTTGTTATTCATCTGTATGTTTCGTTAAAATAAAACATTTTGTTCCATTTCATATTTTACTGAATTTCCATGCAAGGTAATATGTTAGCTCTTGTTAGCTACCTATCCTGCCAAGAATCTGAGGTGCTTAACCTTGATTGGATTTTTAATATGACATATTTTATTGGTTTGGATCCAGAGATAATCAAATTTGAATTAATGGGCATTGAGCCAGTCATGATTAATTTATATTTCATCAATGTCAATGGATTTACGCTACGTGTGACTAAGTCAAGGACCAATTGAATACGTCTTAACTTTTGCAAATTGCCTTAAAGATATTTAAAGAAGAACTATCCTAAATCAGAGTGTTTCAGTAACTCCATTGTGATATGTTTTGAGGGGAAAAAGAACAACAGAATTAATAACAGCTGAGTACATCTGAATATTTTGTTAAGTTAATGTCTGCTTGATAGAGCTTAAGACATTAATCACGTCTTCAAAATAGTTAATGAATCAAGTAATTGACTTCAGTTTGGAAACCTGAACAGGGAGCTGAGGCCCAAGGCTAGGGACGCTGATGAAAGAATTTTAATTCTATTTTCTGTATTATATTCTCAAGAAATCTCTTATTTTAAAAAGCTATTTTCCAAAGCCACTTTAAATGCCCTAAATGACTGGGGAACAACTGCTGCCAAAGACTAACCCTACAAAATAATAGGCTGTACACTATCACCTTCCCAGATGTTGCTGAATTCAGTTCCTAGCACCATTCATCGTTGGCCATACTGGCTTAAATTATCTGGAAAAGGAAGGTTAAAAGAAACTAGACAACCATAAATGATCCACTCCTTCCTTCCTTCCTTCCTTCCTTCCTTCCTTCCTTCCTTCCTTCCTTCCTTCCTTCCTTCCTTCCTTCCTTCCTTCCTTCCCTCCCTCCTTCCTTCCTCCTTCCTTCCTTCCTTCCTTCCTTCCTTCCTTCCTTCCTTCCTTCCTTCCTTCCTTCCTTCCTTCCTTCCTTCCTTCCTTCCTTTGACAGGTGGCACGAGGAGCAATATCTGTGGGCACGTGAGCTTTGCCCTAGCACAGTTCCAGCATGCATGCACGTGCCGGCCAGCTGATTTTCGGGCCTTTCGGGCCCACTGGAATCTCAGATATATATATTGATGGTCGTGCTCATTCGGTTCTATGAGAAGTTATTTGGTCAATACAGCTTCAGGTTCAAAAAAGTTTGTTTTAATATTTACAAAATATATACATGCATGAACTATGATTGTAAAATTTACAAAAAAAAAATTCATAGACCTGAGCAATAATTTTCCATCCTCTGCTACCATTTGTCAGATATATATATATATTGATGGTCGTGCTCATTCGGTTCTATGAGAAGTTATTTGGTCAATACAGCTTCAGGTTCAAAAAAGGTTGTTTTAATATTTACAAATATATACATGCATGAACAGGGTGTCCTGTTGCATTTATCCTAACTGTATTACTCAGAAATTGAGAGGAGAGAGAACTTCACTTGCTGTCTTGCTGATAGATGAGAGAGAGAGAGGTGAAGATATCCAAGAGATCTCTGGGTAAAGAGTCCAATAACAGAGTTCATTGGCTGATATAGTCACATATGATGTCTGTAAAGACTTAACCCCTTCTAGTCTCTGGTGCATCACATACAGGCAATATCTGACATGGAAGTCGGGAAACGGGCCGTTTCCGGCCTCCGGAGGGCCTCTGGGGGTGGGGAAGGCCATTTTTGCCCTTCCCAGGCTCCTAGAAAGCTTCTGGAGCCTGGGGAGGGCAAAAAAAATGGGCCAACCTGGCCCACCATGCCATTGCATACCAAAAGTGGGGGCAGTGTGGTGGGATCATGTGCAAATGCACAGGGGCGGAGCACATAGAATTATGCGTGTGGGCACACGCGCATGCGACCTCCCCGCACTTCCCCCGCTTTTGGCACTCGATGGCAAAAAGGTTAGCCATCGCTGGTACAGGGTTTCCTGTCTGATCAGGAGGTTGGACTAGAAGACCTCAAAGGTCCCTTCCAGCTCTGTTATTCTGATGATGCTTGACTGTGACATACAGTTCAATGTGAGCTACTTTCAAGGAAGCTACATCTCTGAATATCTCCCTGGATTTTTAATAGGGTTTTTCAAGTACACGGCCATGTAAATTTCCACATAAGGGAGGGTACTACGGACCCCCCACCCCCCAAAAAAACCCATTTTTATTATTTGCATTCCTGCAGACTAGGCTAACTGAAATTTTCTGGCTCTTCAAGAACCCTCTCATAAACTGTTAAGACGTCAGTGTGTGAGACTCTAATGCCGGTTCATCCCGATCTGAAAGGATTTGGATTCTTACTAGACAGCCTGTGATCTAGGGGGCCATTTTTTTTCCAGACATATTTCCTGTGAAAATATTTAAATTTAGTAGCGGGAGTTGTACACTGGGGTTGTACAATGTTCTGGAACATATAGTTATAGTTGATTGGTTGGAGAGTGCTCCTGCGTGAGGCAATCTGCACCGTGATTGGTTGCAGTGGGTCTGAAGGGGGAGTTTCCCTTTCCCCCCGCCTTTTTCTTCCGCATGCTCCGTGTGTTCTGAGAACTATATGATGGTTTATTTCATGATATTCCTGGGTTTCTGACTATCTTGTTTGCTGTATATATAGTTGCAAAATATATTTATTTATATAAAACTATAAGTTAGTCTCGGCTTCATTTGGACATCTGCTTTTGCAATTCCTTAACAACTGCAATGGTTCCTTCCTTCCTCGACATTTCCTTACCAGGTTCCTCATTCCTTCAACAATGCCAAAACTCTCAATGTACTTGAAAAATTCTTTTAAGAATTCTTTTAAAAATCCAAGGAGATATTCAGAGATGTATCTTCCTTGAAAGTACCTCATGTTGAGGTTTATGACACAGTCAAGCATCATCAAAATAACAGAATAGCAGAGTTGGAAGGGACCTTGGAGATCTTCTAGTCCATCCCCCTGCTTAGGCAGGAAACCCTACACCACTTCAGACAAATGGTTATCCAACATATTCTTAAAAACTTCCAGTGTTGGAGCAGTCATAACCTCTGGAGGCAAGTTGTTCCACTGATGAATTGTTCTAACTGTCAGGAAATTCATCCTTAGTTCTAGATTGCTTCTCTCCTTGATTAGTTTCCACCCATTGCTTCTTATCCTAGTATAGTTTGACTCTAATGCTTTGAAAAGCCTCTTCCGATCAGGGAACTCAGCTGGGATCGTCAGAGAGACTTTTTAAAATATGCCTCTTTGATGTTCAGGCAACTCAGCTGGGATCGTCAGAGACTTTTCAAAGCATTTTTTTACTACGTCTTTGGCCAAGAGGTTGTAGAAAAAATGCTTTTAAAAGTAAAAAAAATGATGAGGCTTGGTAAGGGGGGGGGCAGGGATTTTTGCTACCGGTTCTCTGACCACCGGCCACCATCGCTACCGGATCAGACAATCCGATCCGAACCAGGAGCATTTCTCCCCTGGTCCTTGGTGCTCTCTGAACTTGGAGCTCAGAAAGCACCGAAGACCCTCATTATTACCTTTGGACATGAAACTGGCAAGGAGGTTTCACCCACCTCTGATCTGTAAATACACAATAAGGCAAATCATGTGAAGCAGAATATTAATTGGTGTTAAGTGGCCTGTGGTTTCTTCTGTGTTGTTTTAAAGGAGTCCATCAGTCAGGGATTCATAGAATAAGCCATCTGAATCATTAGAATCACAAACCATTTTATAGCTTTTACTTTCTTTCCAGATGTTTCAAGAGCTCATCAGAAATCAAGGGGTCTTCCACTCACTTTCTTTCTTTGTGTTTTTACATTATCTTTCTTGGCTCCAAGAGAGATTGATTGCTCTTTCCTTGCCTCTTTTAAACAGTTTCTTTCCTTAATGATCCCGAAACGTTTGAGTGACAGAACACTGATTAAAAACGAGTTGCATTTTCATGAACCGTTCAAGACCAGCCTTTTTAATCAGGGTTTCTATGCCTAAGGGAGAGAAGTTCTGGCTTGAGTCCGACTTGAAATTTGATCAGCGCAGATTTGGAATGTAGAACTTACTACGGGGTGGGAGTGGGGATACCAAAAGTCAAGGTTGAACTGGTAGCCCTAAAGTGGTAGGAGAACAGAATGAGTGGTGAAAGGAAGCAGACCCTGAAAGATATGAAGTGTATGATAAACAGGATGAAGGCACCAGTGTCCCAAAGCTTTAGTTAGGGTCCTTGATTGCATATTTCAGGACAAAGTCTCTTGAATTGAACTTGATTCCTAGTTATTATTGTGACATGTTCATGTTGGATTTTTGGCAACAATAAGGAAATAGTTTGCTTTCCTTTGGGATATTTCTTTAACTTTGCAGTCAAGTTGATGGCTCTAGATTTCCCTGGTGGTCATCCATATAACAATTAATCATCGGTCCATCTGGTGATGACCATGACCTATGGAAAATGACGGCATGAAGTAGAAGGAAGATAAACAGGAAATAATTTTCGTTAGCCACATTTCCTTCTTCTTCTTCTTTTTTGCTTGTCTCACATCTGTAATTTCTTTTGGTTACTATTTCTTATTCTTTTCTCTGTTTTGGGTATTCAATTGCGGCCGCGCGGGGGATTATGGGAGCGACGGGACGCTCCCACGTGACACCACTCCTGCGTGAGTTGCATTGGTTGCCGGTTGACTTCCGGGTGCGTTTCAAGGTGTTGGTAATCACCTTTAAAGCGCTCCATGGCTTAGGACCAGGGTACTTACGGGACCGCCTTCTGCCACCAATTGCCTCCCACCGGCCGGTTCGCTCCCACAGAGAGGGCCTCCTCAGGGTGCCGTCAGCCAGACAATGTCGGCTGGCGACCCCCAGGCGGAGAGCCTTCTCTGTGGTAGCTCCCACCCTCTGGAACGATCTTCCTCCAGAACTGAGAACAATTGCTGACCTCCGGACTTTTCGTCGGGCTCTGAAGACCTATCTCTTTCAACTTGCCGGACTTGCCTGATCCCTTCTATTTTTAAAAATTTTTAGAATTTTTATCTGTTTTTAAACTTTCAGCCTAATTTATATCTGTTTTAGTATGATTTTAACTTTTTTGTATTGGTTTTTAGTTGGCTGTTCACCGCCCTGAGTCCGTCAGGAGAAGGGCGGTATATAAATTTAATAAATAAATAAATAAATAAATAAATAAATAAACTACAAAAGAAATATTGGAATGGGTATTTTAAATATGTATGGCACAAGATTCCTGCTTTTATCTTAGTGAAGTATAAGTAAAACATTTTTATAAGATTGCTAAAAAAACCCTATATAGACATATCTATGGTATTACTAGGGGACATGGTGGCTCAGTGGCTAAGATGCTGAGCTTGTTGATCGAAAGGTCAGCAGTTCATTGGTTCGACTCCCTAGTGCCATATAATGGGGTGAGCTCCTGTTACTTGTTCCAGCTTCTGTCAACCTAGTAGTTTGAAAGCACGTAAAAAATGCAAGTAGAAAAATAGGGACCACCTTTTGGTAGGAAGGTAATAGCGTTCCGTGCACCTTTGGCATTTAGGCATGCCAGCCACATGACCATGGAGATGTCTTTGGACAGCGCTGGCTCTTCGGCTTTGAGATGAGCGCCGCCCTCTAGAGTCAGGAACGACTGGCACATATGTGCAAGGGGAACCCTTCAGACTTTTTCAGAAAGTGTGCAGATCTATTAGCAAGTCTGTTTAAGCATTCTGCCTCCCGTAGATAAATGCCACCTGAGGTGAGATCCAGTCCCTAAATTTGGGCTGCGCACAAACTTGCAAAATCATTTTATTGCTAAACATTTTTGCTATGATTCCCATTCTTTGTCTCTACAGCAGTGGTGAAATCTTAATTTTTTTAATTACCGGTTCTGTGGGCGTGGCTTGGGGGGGCGTTGTGTGGCTTGGTGGGCGTGGCTTGGTGGGCGTGGCAGCAGAAAGATACTGCAAAATCCCCATTCCTTGCCTGCTCCTGGGGGAAGGATATTGCAAAATCCCATTCCCTCCCCACTCTGGGGCTAGCCAGAGGTGGTATTTGCTAGTTCTCTGGACTACTCAAAATTTCCACTACCGGTTCTCCGAACTGCTCAAACTTTCTGCTACTGGTTCTCCAAAACTTCTCAGAACCCGCTGGATTTCACCCCTTCTCTATGGTACTAATATTATTTCTTGAACTGACCCTGATTGCCTAATGAATAAACTTACATTTAATAACAGTGGGCTCAGCCACACAAATTCTTCACTGAACTCTACATAGCATGGAAACAGCATTCTGTTGCATGTGTATGAGTGTGTCTTTTTTTTTTTTAAGTGAGACATTTGCCAGGCTGTTTGAAAGCTGAAACTTTGCACAGACGGGAGAGTTTTTCCATAATTGCAATGTGTCCCATTCTTTCAAAAAACACTAAACGTCCAGCTGGCCTTAGAATCACTCCCCCCCCCTCCACTCCTGCCCTGCCCCCTGCTGTGACTGTATGTGACTACTGCAGTGATGTACAGCTGTTTCCAGCAGAAAATATGTAAACGGTCTAGACATGCAATAATGAGCTGTGGCCAACCAGGGTTTCCCAGTGGGTGTCCCCAGGTGTTTGGGGGGACATTGCAAAGAAAGTGAATTGCAGACATTCATGATCAGTGCTCTCTCGGTCTCTATTTCTGTTTCTCAACAGAAACATAATCCATGTGCCACAGCATTGCAACTTCTTCATCAGTTAAAGTGTTGGGGGAGATGTGAACATTTTTTTAAAACATGAAAATTCTTTCTTCTTCTTCTTCTTCTTCTTCTTCTTCCTCTTCCTCTTCCTCTTCCTCTTCCTCTTCCTCTTCCTCTTCTTCTTCTTCTTCTTCTTCTTCTTCTTCTTCTTCTTCTTCTTCTCCTTCTCCTTCTCCTTCTCCTTCTCCTTCTCCTTCTCCTTCTCCCTCTCCCTCTCCCTCTCCCTCTCCCTCTCCTTCTCCTTCTCCTTCTCCTTCTCCTCTCCTTCTCCTTCTCCTTCTTCTTCTTTTTTCTTCTCCTCCGCCTCCTCCTCCTCCTCCTCCTCCTGTTCCTCATTCTTCTCATTCTCCTTTTCTTTCTCCTTCTTCATTTCCTCCTCCTCCTCCTCCTCCTCCTCCTCCTCCTCCTCCTCCTCCTCCTCCTCCTCCTCCTCCTCCTCCCAGATTGACAAAGTTGGAAGGGACCTTATAGGTCATCTAGTCCAACCCTGCCCCCCGCTCAAGCCGGAGACCCTACACCATTTCTGACAAATGGCAGTCCAATCTTTTCTTGAAAGCCTCCAGTGATGAAGCTCCCACAACTTCCGAAGGCAACTTCTGTTCCATAGGTTGATTGTTCTCACGGTCAGAAAGTTCCTCCTCATTCAGTGGTGGGATTCAGCCAGTTCGCACCACTTTAGGAGAACCAGTTGTTAACTTTCTGAGCAGTTTGGCAAACTGGTTGTTGAAAGAAATCATTAGGGCAGAGAACCGGTTGTTAAATTACTTGAATCCCATCACTGTCCTCATTTCTAGGTTGAATCTCTCCTTGCTCAGTTACCATCCATTATTCCTTGTCTGGCCTTCAGGTGCTTTGGAAAACAGCTTGGCCCCCTCCTCTCTGTGGCAGCCCCTCAAATATTGGAAGACTGCTATCATGTCTCTCCTGGTCCTTCTCTTCATTAGACTAGCCATGTCCAGTTCCTGCAACTGTTCCTCATATGTTTTAGCCTCTAGTTCCCTAATCATCCTGGTTGCTCTCCTCTACACTCTTTCTAGAGTCTCAACAACTTTTTTATAGTGTGGTGACCAAAACTGAATGCAGTACTCTAGATGTGGTCTTACTAGGGCTTTATAGAGTGGTATTAGCACCTCACTTGATCTTGATTGTATCCCTCTGTTAATGCAATTTAGGATTGTATTGGCTTTTTTAGTTGCCGCTACACACTACTGGCTCATATTTAGCTGGTTGTCCACTAAGACTCCAAGATCCCTCTCACAGTTATTGATATTAAGCCTGGTTTCCCCCAGTTTATGTGTGTTTTTGGTTTTTCTTACCTAAGTATAAGACTTTACTTTTCTCTACATTGAATTTCATTTTGTCAGATAGGGCCCAGTGTTCAAGTTTGTCAAGATCCATCTGGATCTTGAGCCTATCTTCTAGGGTGTTGGCTATTCCTGCCAGTTTAGTATCATCTGCAAATTTGGTGAGTTCCCCTTCTATTCCCTCATCTAAGTCGTTTATGAAGCTTTATCCTTCTTATTCTCCTTTTCTTATTCTCCTTCTCCTTCGCCAACTCTAACTATCCTCTTGTGATTTAAGTCGTTTATGAAGCTTTATCCTTCTTATTCTCCTTTTCTTTCTCCTTCTCCTTCGCCAACTCTAACTATCCCCTTGTGATTTATTGGAAGGTGTTTTTATTTTTCTAATAAGAACTACTTACTTATGTATTGATTTCATCACATTTATATAGTTGCTCATCTCACAAAATGTGACTCCAACATGGGCACTTGCTGAAGAATCATGGGTTCAAGCCAACGTCAAGTGGACAATTCACCCCATGTGATAAAACACTCTTGGTGAAATAGAACTCTGGTTCGGGTATTGGCAAGAATAGCTACCCACTCACTCCTTAAAAAGCAGAGGAGTGAACTGTTAATCCAGTAATGTGCCTTGGATACTGTGCCAAGGAAAGAGGGAATACCTGATAGCTGAGACATAGAAGGAGAAATAGAAAATGTTAGAGTGTAAAGAGGCTACTTTGGAATAATCTTTAACTTGAAAACAATGTCTGGGAGAAAAAAACAAACATTTTAGTTAATTTCCTTGAATTCATGGGGATTTTAAAGAAAGGGCAGCCAATGAGGTGGCTACATATGTGCCAGGTGGAGCTCTGATTGCACAGTGGTTAGAATGCAGTATTGCAGCCTAACTCTGCCCACAGTCTGGAGTTCGATCCTGGTGGGCTCAGGGTTGACTCAGCCTTCCATCCTTCTGAGGTCAATAAATGAGGACATAGATTGTTGGGGATAATATGCTGACTCTGTAAACCGCTTAGAGAAGGCTGTAAAGCACTTCGAAGTGGTATATAAGTCTAAGTGCTATTGCTGTTCCTTCCTTCCCCTGCCTCCCTCCCTCCTCTCTTATTCCCTTTCTCATTCTCCTTCCTGGTGGCGCAGGGGTTAGAATGCTGTTTTGCAGCATTCTAACCCACAGCCTGCAACTCTACCCACAGCCAGGAGTTTGATCCTGACTAGCTCAAGATTGACTCAACCTTCCATCCTTCCAAAGTTGAGCCAAGGGAAAGATTAAGTGTTTTTCTATTGAGAAACATTTGTGGCTCTGAGATTAATTCAACTGCCTAACATGCAGGAAGCCCAAGTTCGAATCCGAGTAAGGGTATGGCTAGCTGATGAAAGCTAAATAGCTTGAAATCTATACTAGTCTCCCTTTATTTCTTCATCAGCAAAATATAAATTTGGTATAAAATGGTTTGTCGTGAATTGACTGCTTGAGGGCTCCTGGATTGGAGCTGAAAGGCAAAAGGTGTATGTATGTATATGTAAATATTAAAACTCATTTGCCTGCATCCTTTAACTGAGTGAAATGTTGCATCTTCTGAATATATTTCCTCCATAGTTATCTCCTTTCATGTAAAAAATAAATAAATAAACCTTGTCCCTAGAAATCTTTTTAGTCAGTTGCCAGCTGACAATACTAGAAACATATAATTATTGAATACTGAAAAGAATCACCTGAACCTGAGATTAAACCTGTAGATCAGCAGTGTCCAACCTTGGCAGCTTCAAGATTTGTAGACTTCAACTCCCAGAATTCTCCAACCAGCCATGTGGGCTGGGGAATTCTGGGATTTGAAGCCCATAAAGTGGCCAAGATTAGATAACCCTGCTGTTGAGATTTGTTGAGGGCCAACCTTCCTCACCACCTATATTTTCAAAGCTGTGCTGATTTCAGTTCTAAGAATCCACAACAATAACTGGGCTAGCTAGGAATTTGAGCTCTTGAAGGCCAACATTTGGAAAACACCTGTGATGGAGAAGGTTGCTCAACATAGTAAGAATAATTATTTTATATGGCTATCTACCAGGCTATAAGGTATAGATCCTGTACACATTTCTAATCTGGATTCATCTGTTGTATTGAATTATTTAACTTGAATGGATTACAAAGGTTTATTGTTGCTGTTGATACAGAATTGTGTGTAACTCCTGTCAGTTTCAACCTGTATATTTGCTTGATCTGGTCATGTTTATTTTCACAAGCTCTATTTTAAGCTCAGTTTTTGTCAGGACAAAGGACAGCTTGACATAGGTACAATCTGTGCTTTATTTGGTTTGTTTTTGATCGGGATTATCATGTCATTAACTGGGAGAGAGAGAGAGAGAGAAGGAGGAGGAGGAGAAGGAGAGGGAGGGAGAGAGGGAGGGAGGGAGGGAGGGAGGGAGGGAGAGGGAAGAGAGATGTTAACCCATTCAGAAAGTTTGATAAGAATATAATTTTAGGTAGGCATGCCCTAAAGGGGTGAGGCTTCTACTGTGATGCTGCTTTCATCTGTTTAATGACCCCATCCCCAACCCCTGGAACAGGGTTTCCCAATCGATGGACTTCAATTCCCAGAATTCTACAGCCATGCAGGTCAAGGAATTCTGGGAATTGAAGTCCATGGGTTTTAAAGTTGTCAAGGTTGGGAAACCCTGCCCTAGAGTCACATCACAATAATTTCTGAGGTCTTTGGAAAGGCAAAATCATCATCATCATCATCATCATTCGGACTTGAACATTTTGACTCTACAAAAAACCACCTTGCTCGGAACAGCTTACATCCTCCGACGATACCTTAACAGTTCCTAGGTCCTTGGTTAGGACTCGAGCTACTGAGCTATTAACTAGCCTCAAAAGCTGTGAATCTCACTACAGATTAACCAACAAAAATAGTAGTAGTAATAATAATAATAATAATAATAATAATAATAATAATAATAATAATGCTCAAAAACGATCACTACAAACTAATGCCATAAAAGCAAAGATACAAAAATCCACTGACAAGCCAAACTGCCGACTTTGCAACAATAAAGTCGAAACTGTTTCACGTTTAATATGTAAATGCAGCAAAATCGCACAAACTGATTACAAAGCTAGACACGACTGAGTTGCTAAATTAATCCACTGGTCATTATGTAAAAAATACGAATTACCTGTATGCAAAAGGTCATGGGAACATAAAGTGGAAAAAGTTATAGAAAACGAGAAGGTGAAGATCTTGTGGGACTTTCAAATACAGACAGATCGTCACTGGGAACACAACACACCAGATATCACAGTTGTCAAAAACCGAAATGTACAATTTATTGACATCGCGGTACCAGGAGATGCCAGAATCGAAGAAAAAGAACTGGAAAAAATCATGAAATATGGTGACCTGGCCATCGAAACTACACAGCTATGGATGAACCATGTGACAGTGATACCTATTGTCATTGGGGCACTTGGTACCATGTCCAAGAATTTTATAAGATACATCAACAAATTGCAGCTTCCTGCAATAACACCAGTGGAACTGCAAAAAATTGCACTACTCGGAACTTCGTACATCTTAAGAAGGTACTTGGTTGATCCCTACAACGCTGGCACCAACCCCTATCAACCATTAGCACCAGTCAATGGTATTTGTGATGCATTTTTGAATGTTCAGTTGACTGTGTTTCATGTTTAATGAATAAAGGAAATAATAATAATAATAGTTTTGAGTAATTCGTTCAGCCTCAGATGCAAAAAAAAAACAATCATGACCTATTACACAAAATGTAGCTTTATGATCCTGAGCTCTGCGGTTTTCAAAAGTCCAACCCAGTGCAGCTATTGCTGGATTACACAATTTGCCTGTCTGTTGTGGTGTTTACCCTGGATGTAGACCTCACTCAGAATATCGTTAACTGTACTGTGAGTGTTGCTGGATCAGTGTTTGCCAACTCTTGCTTCTCTTTCAATTGTTGGCATCGTGCATGGGCAAACGTTCTCAGCTGGCCACACTTGGCATTACTGCAATGCAATTAAGGGGTAATCCTGCCCTGGCAAGAGCAGGGCAACTGTTCTACCCAGCATGCCTTGCAGAACAATTTTGTTTTTATAAATAGAATGAGCAGAATTAGGGAATGGATGAGGAGAGCTCACATGGTGCTTTCTGGAACACTTTGTGGAAATCTGGGGCAGACTTTGAGATGGCAGAATGAATCTCAATTTCATACTTCTGATCCATCGGAGAAATCCATTGGAGAAACTTATTACTTTGTTGTTTTTGCTTGTTCACCGAGAGCTTCTGCTCACCGGAGACAAATTCCTTGTGTGTCTAATCACACTTGGCTAATAAAGTATTCTGTTTTGTCCTGTCCTGTCTTGTCCTGTTCTATAAATCAGGGAGCCCCAATCTCTGGGCAATGGATTGGTATTTGATTCCATGGCCCATTGGGAACTGGGCTGAGCAAGTGGCCAGCGAGCACGCCAAGTTTCATTTGCGCACTGTGGATGGATGAAAATAGGACCTAATTTATAACTTGTCATTTAAAAAATAATTACTAGCTTACTTACAGCTGCCATAATGTGCGTGAGCAGTTTGTAAGTCCCTAAGACAAAAAGGAGGGACGTGGTAGCTCAGGGGCTAAGTCGCTGAGCTTGTTGATCAAAAGGTCGGCAGTTCAGCGGTTTGAATCCCTAGCGCCACATACCGGGGAGAGCTCCCGTTATTTGTCCCAGCTTCTGCCAACCTAGCAGTTCGAAAGCACTTAAAAAATGCAAGTAGAAAAAATAGGGACCACCTTTGGTGGGAAGGTAACAGCGTTCCATGCTCCTTTGGCATTTAGTCATGCCGGCCACATGACCATGGAGATATCTTTGGACAGCTCTGGCTCTTCGGCTTTGAAACGGAGATAAGCACTGCCCCCTAGAGTTGAGAACGACTAGCACATATGTGCAAAGGGAACCTTTACCTTTTAAGACAAAAAGATTAAAAACAAAACAGGATAATTTAACAGCATAAACCAACCTGCTATAACTTCCCAAGCACCAAGGAATAATTAGAATCCAGATACACAATCATTCTATAAGAAAGACAGAACGGATTGGCTTCATACCTCAAACTAAAAAAGGTTTTTTTTTTTAAAGAAGATATTTACAGGTAGTCCTCAATTTACAACCATTTGTTGAGCTATCCTTCAAAGTTACAACTGAAAATTGTAACTTACAACAGTTCCTCGCACTTACAAACGTCATTGTTTGCTTAATAACCGTGATGAAAAAGGTCATAAAAACAGATGTGACTTACTTAACAACCGTCTTGCTTGGCAGCAGAAATTCTGATCTCCCCCAAATGTTGGAAATATAATCAGACATTGGGCACATATTATCATATGTGGTGGACATGTGTAAAGGCAAAACAAAACAAAACAAACTAGAGGAAAATACATACATCGTTAGAAAAAATGTTAAAGCAACAGATAGATTATAAGACAGAAATATTTCTGTTAGGCATAATATCAGAAAAATACAATAAAGGGAATATATATTTAATACTACATGTCTTGACGGCAGCAAGAATTGTATATGCACAGCACCGGAAAAACAAGAAACCACCCATAGAAGAACATGTAATTTAAAAAATACTAGATTGTGCAGAAATAGATAGGTTGACATTAAAGATAAAAGATACAGACGATACAGAATATTTTCAAACATGGGACTTATTTTATCAACGGTTGGCCAATAGAAATTAGAAATTGGAAAAATACTATGATGTATGTCTTATGTTTAATATATTATTATATTTATTTTCTGAGGTTTTCGCGGGTGTTGGTATGTAGGTTATAATTATTATATTATATATACTATTATGTAAGCAAATTGACCTAGACAATATATTGTTCATAACACACTTACGTACATTAAGGGGAAAATATATATATAAATAAATTGTTTAAAAAAAAGAAAGAAATGTTGATCTCAGTTGTGGCCATAAATCAAAGGACTACCTGAATTTATTAATTTTTTTAAAATTTATTTTTAATTTGATTTATATGCTGCCCTTCTCCGGAGACTCAGGGCGGCTTACAATGCGTAAAGCAATAGCCTTCCTACTTTTGTATATTTATACAAAGTCAGCTTATTGCCCCCACAAACTGGGTCCTCAATTTACCCACCTTAGAAAGGATGGAAGGCTGAGTCGACCTTGAGCCTGGCTAGGATTGAACTCACAGAAATTACAGGCAGCTGATGTTAATTGCTGCCTTTAGTAGGAGGCATTAGCCCTCTACGCTACACAGGCTAATAAGATTTATATCAAGTCTTTTCTATAGGAACTAAAGCAGGCTTATGAGACGATCTCTCTTCAGTCTCTCCCTTCATCATAACAAAACCCTTCTAAGTATTTTTTGTTGAGTGAGTCACTGACCCAAAGCCATTTATTTTTACACTTCAGCATACCCTTGGACCAGTTTTTTCAGCACATTTTATGCAATTTAGAACCAAAATGGTAATGATTTTTTTTAAAAAAAGAAACCCCAATTTTTCACTTCCCACATCTATTCTTGTTTTGAAAGCATATGAAGAAAGACAGCCTTACTAACGTTAATAGTTTCCTGATAAATACCTCAAATACCTTTGTGCAAACATAGCATGGAAGGAAGGAAGCAAGGAAGCTCCGCCTGGATTAGCCAAGGAGCTTTGCGCACTGATTTGGAATTTCAAGGGAGGAAAACTGATACAAAATTGTCAATTTGCTCAACTTTATAGTACAATTTGATCCTCCACGTATAATGAGCTTTAAGCTAGGCAATAACTCCAGGATCAGGTGAAAAGAAAGTTTTCACTAGAGAAAAAAATGGTGGCACTGTTCGTTGACCAGGATTTAATATCTTAGGAGATGGAGTGAGAACTGAAGAAGGGACCAATTCTATCAGGGTCGGATTAAGATGTTGATTTCAAACCATGTTTTGTCAAATTACTTTCAAAACAATTATCCATTTCCTGTTTAAGCTGTGAACACAGATATGGCCATGGAAATCCATTCTTCATTATTGTAAAAGGTAAAGGTAAAGGTTCCCCTCGCACATATGTGCTAGTCGTTCCCGACTCTAGGGGGCAGTGCTCATCTCCGTTTCAAACCTGAAGAGCCAGTGCTATCTGAAGACGTCTCCGTGGTCATGTGGCCAGCATGGCTAAACACCAAAGGCACACGGAACACTGTTACCTTCCCACTAAAGGGGGTCCCTATTTTTCTACTTGCATTTTTTACCTGCTTTCGAACTGCTAGATTGGCAGAAGCTGGGACAAGTAATGGGAGCTCACCCCGTTATGCGGCACTAGGGATTTGAACTGCTGAACAGCTGACCTTCAATTGACAAGCTCAGCATCTTAGCCACTGAGCCACCACATCCCTTCTTCGGGGTTTTTTTTTTATTATTTATATGCTGCTCTTCTCCAAAGACTCAGGGCAGCTTACAATGCGTTAAGCAATAGCGTTCATACTTTTGTATATTTATACAAAGTCAGCTTATTGCCCCCACAAACTGGGTCCTCAATTTACCTACCTTAGAAAGGATGGAAGGCTGAGTCAACCTTGAGCCTGGTGAGGTTTGAACTGGTGTAACTGCAGACAGGTGGATGTTAATTAGGGTGCTTAGTCTGCAGAGCTATCCAGGCTCTTATGGACTTCTCCACTATAATTTTTTCTCTTCCAGAAATGTTGATAGGATCCCAACCAGCCAAAGCATTCCCACTTCTATCTCAGTTTTATATAAGAATGTCCTAAAGGTGCTTTTTCAAAAGGCAAGTGGATTTTTTTTCCTTGAAGAGGTTTTGCTTCTCATCCAGGAAGCTTCTTCAGTTCAGAACTGAAGGAAAGTGTCTTCAAGGAAAAAAACAACGAAATTCCAGTTGCCTTTTGAAAAAGCACCCTTGGGACAACCATGACCTCAATGACAGAATCTCCATAGAAACTTTATGTCTGTAACTGGGGAGTCTGAGATTTTCATCATAGATTTTTCTTTTTTCCAGAGTTATCGCGATGAAAATTGCTATTCCACCATCAACACCATGTTGTTTACAGCACTTATGGGCCTGAAAGTCATATTTTTTTTTGCACTGCAAGGATTGGATGACCAGAGGGGATGGTATCTGAAAATGAAACCCAAACCAAGAAGAACTTTGGGAGAAGTCAAATTCACCTGGTGTCCTTTGTAAAGTGAGTCACTAGACTTGATGCGTTTATCCAAGCAATCATGGTACTTTGTACAGCTTTTCCTGAGGTTGTATGATGCAAATTTCTTTGTCCCAAGCAGAGGAAAACTATCTCTGACAAAGGCCAAGAAAATATCCACTGAAATATCATTTGGTTGTGAGATACGTTAAACCTATTTGAGTGATATTACCCATCACGGGAATGCTATTTTTGTAAGCACAAATTAGTCTTTTCATCCGCCCCCCCCCCGAAAGTGTCATGTCATTCTATTTTGAATTTAGATGTCTTTTCCATTGCTAACTTGTGTAGTTTTCAGCCAAGCATCACAGAAAGGACCTTTTCTTCTCTCAGGGATGAACATTACAATATCCATCAAGTGTCTTTCCATGGCAGATCCTAGATAAATCACATACCTCATTAGCAGGTGCATGATTACCCTTTTTATCCCCAGCTTTGGGTTATTGTTATTTTTTCTCTGAGTTGCTGGAGGCCAGAAACAGAAAAAACAATCCGGAGTCCAAATACTCTCAGTTAACCTGACAATAACCCTGATACAAGAGTGCATTATATATAAAAGGCTGGGGTGTTCCTAATTGCATGATTCTTCTATTTAAGGCACAGTTGACTGAGTTTTCGGTTGATCTTGGCCTTCTCATTGACCCGAGGCAGTAAATTCTTCCTCCCTTGATCCGCAGCTTCTTCCTTTCGCTGTTCAAATAGTTTGTCAGCAAATTATCCAGTTAATAAAATGCCGGTGATGACAGTTTTGCAAAACATAGAGGGGCCTATTTGTGAGCCCGATCAATCTGCAAGCAAAACAAACAGAGAAAGAGAGAGGGAGAGGAAGGGAGAGGGCTTCAGAAGGGCCAAGAGAAATGGATTAATGAATTCTAAGACTCCCCGGTGCTTAAAGACAAACCAATGGAATTATATACCATATGGAATTTATTTAAGAATAGAATGAAGATGAGCATTAGTTAACGGGCCCGAACTGTGGAACATAGAATTTGACTAGCCAATCGATGGGTGTTGGTTTTAAGAAATGTAAAATACATTGGATTAATGCTACATGAAGAGGATTTGGTGACTCAGATAAAATGTAAAGGACCGATGCATATTAAACGAGTGTACAATTTATTGTTAGAGAGAGATTCAGAGGAGGAATTAGTTAAAGACTGTATGATAAAATGGGCACAGAATTTTGATCAACCAGTCATGTTAGAAACATGGGAAAAGATTTGGGTCCAGAATGTTAAATTTACGCAAGCACAGAACTTGAGGGAGAATTTTTATAAAATGTTTTATAGATGGCATTTAGACCCAAAAAAGTTATCACGTATGTATCCAAATGTTCAACCTAAATGTTGGAGGTGTGATTGTTTGGATGCAACATATTTTCATATTTGGTGGACATGCAGGAAGTTGAAATCATTCTGGATTAAACTTTGGTGGGTAATGCAGAATATTTTGAAGAAGAAGTTGGAGTTTTCTCCTCAGTTCTTCTTGTTGGGAATAGTTAAGGGTTTTTCAGTAACTGACACTAGGTTAATATTGTACATGATTTCTGCAGCCAGATTACTGATAGGTCAATATTGGAAGAAAGACAAAGTGCCTACTATAGAGGAATGGATATTGAAGATGTCTAATTTGGCAGAGATGGCAAAAATTTCTGCATACCTAAAGGAAAGGACCCATGAAGTTTTTGTTAAGGAATGGAGGAAATGGATAGATTATATGAAGAATAAATACCAAAGCAAGAAGTTTCAATTAGTGCTCAGTTGAATTAGAATCAGAATTTTTTTTTGATAGTTATATGGTTTATTATTATTACTAAAGTGAAGAGTATATAATTGATGTATAGATTAAAATTTAAAGAGAATATTAAAAAAATATTTTTTTTTCCTTTTTGATACTAAGTAGGTTACCAAATGTTAGTATATCTAAATAATTGTATGAAAGGCATAGTTATATGGTTAATTATCATTATTAAAATGAAGAGTATATAATTGATGTATAGATTAACTTTTAAAGAGAATGTATTAAGTTTAATTAGCTAAATTGTCTTAATCTAATTAATCTATATTTTTAGATTTTTAAATATGTGTAATGCTAGTGAATTGTTAATAGTTAATTTCTTAAAGGGATCTCGCCTTTAAAGAATGTTGAATATGTTAAGATTAATGTTTGTCAAATAGCGGAAGTCAAGGGAGGGGGGAGGGATAAAAGGGATAGGGTGGGGGGGTGGGAGGGGGAGGGGGAAGGGGGGGTTTATATATTATAAAATGTAATGTAAAACTTTTTCAATAAAAAAAAGAAAAGAAATGTAAAATATACGTCTTATGATTTAAAGGATAAAGATCAGAAAATATTACTTCATGTTTAAAACAATGGATGTTTTAAATAATAATAATAATAATAATAATAATAATAATAACAACAACAACAACTTTATTGTCATTGTACATGTATACACAGTATACCCATACAACGAAATTCACGTAACACCCAAAGACCAGGTCCAACACACATAACAATCCCCAAACACACTCCCACCCACCACAAATTCCCCACCCCCTAAACCACCCAAACATCCACACAACAGACCAAGTAATGCTGTCCAACAGCTCACTGATGGTGGCCCTTTAGTTCATTGTTGAGTGCAATTATAGCTCTGGGATAAAAACTATTCAGAAGATGTGTGGTCCGAATTTTAATTGTTCTGTATCTTCTGCCAGAAGGCAACAGTCCAAAAAGATTGTAAGCAGGATGGGAAGAGTCTCTGAGAATGTTATGCCACTTCCTCAAACAGCGAGATTCGAAGATGTCGTCCAGGGTTGGTAGCTGGAGATTGGATGTTAAATTTGGGTATGTGTGTTGGCATTTAAAGAAGTTTTAGGGCTCTATATGATTTAGTCTTGTCCTATCATAGCGATGGATGGATGGATGGATGGATGGATGGATGGATGGATGGATGGAAGGAAGGAAGGAAGGAAGGAAGGAAGGAAGGAAGGAAGGAAGGAAGGAAGGAAGGAAGGAAGGATCCACCATCACACATATCATTCTCAAATTTATTCTACTTCAGCCTTCTCAGTCCTGGTGTTTTTCAAATATACGGATATATAATTCCCCATAGTAACCAGTTAAAGTAGGGAGATACTGAACAAGAGTGCCCATAGCATGCCACAAGAACACAAAGAATGATAGCACACATGCAATGATATTGTGATGTTAATCTTAACCTTATATACCATTTGAAATGTCAGGGGGTCTAGGATTTGTTGCATCTCTTATAATAATGCAATTTCAAAATGATGTGTTAGTGTGTCATGATTTTTAACCATTACAGTAATTCTCATTTTGAAGGTTTAACATGATGAATAATTGTTAGAATTCTTATTGAAGTTCCTGTCTGATTTAGATTAATTTTTATGGAATTGTTGCTGCTGTAAACCACCTGGAGCAATGCATAATAAGAGCAATTAATAAATTATGGTTTATAAATCTTAAGGGTTGAGTTTGCACAAGATTGACCTAGAGCAGAGTGAATAATTGTGTCTCCAGAGCCACAGGTAGCACCCACATTTTTCTTTCTTGGGGTCTTTAGCTTCAACTCTGATGGCCACAACTATGGTAAATGAGAGGAAGTATCTTTCCACATGGATGGATGGAAGGAACAAACAATAGTGAAAAAGCCTAACCCAGTTTAACAATTTGAGAGTTAGCTCCACCTATTTTTGCCTTGTAGCTGTTGAAGCCATTAGCCTATCCACCCACCCCCTACATTATGAAGGCACCATAAAGTTGTTCACCTGTGTGCTAAGCCAATAAGGTAAAGGTAAAGGTTCCCGTCACATATGTGCTAGTTGTTCCCGATTCTAGGGGGCAGTGCTCATCTCTGTTTCAAAGCCAAAGAGCCAGCACTGTCCGAAGATGTCTCCATGGTCATCGGCATGCCTAAACGCCAAAGGCGCACAGAACACTGTTACCTTCCCACCAAAGGGGGTCCCTATTTTTCTATTTGCATTTCTTACGTGCTTTCGAATGGCTAGGTTGGCAGAAGCTGCGACAAGCAAAATGGGAGCTCATCCCATTACGCGGCACTAGGGATTCGAACCGCTGAACTGCCGATCTTTCGATCAACAAGCCTGGCGTCTTAGCCACTGAGCCACCACGTCCCTTTTGCTAAGGCAATAAGTAGATCTAAAATACATTCAGATCCCTTCTTCTGTTTTGTCTGCTAGGGGTTATTTTCTTTGGAATTATGCAAATACATGCATACATGCTACCGGCTTTCCCTTGAAAGGAACACCTTCCCTATGAGGGAATGTCTTTTCCTAATGGGTTGTTTTACTAAAACTGGCGAAGAAGGTGAGACTACCGTAATGCCCCCTTGAGCCTGGGAGGAACTTACAATTGCCTACCAAGGAACGTTGGGGCCTCCTCCTCTCCGAGACCGTTCTTGGAAACAATAGCTTCAGTGTTTCCACCAGATAATGGACGTGTTAGAACAGATGGATGGGGTTAGCTCACCTTGTTTGTCTGCCAGCCTCCGAAGCGCACACCTTTCTCTTTTGGCATCATTGACAGATTTCATCAGCCAAGGCAAGCCTGAATTCACCCCGAGTGCTATGGAACAAAAATGTAATTACTTCTGTCATTCAGTTAAGTGGTGAATAGTTGGCGTAGTGGGTTGTGACTGAGAGTTAATTCAAATCCATCATAGTCATAGGCTCAACTTCTTCTGCCTCAGATAGGATGATTAATTTTTTTTTTTATAAAAAGGAGGAGGTTTGGAGCCAAATACACACACATATACACCCGTTCACCCACACCCACGCATAGGCACATAATGTGCACATTTTTTCCCCATCGTGTTTGTCTGAACAGTCAACGAGAATGTGGATTATCAATTACTAGATGATAGTGATGATAGAGATGTTCCTTTTTTCCAGGAGGTACCGGTAAATAAGAATTATGAGGCCAGGGCCACACCTGCCAAACTCTTTCCATTTTGAGATGAGTTGGAGAGAAGTGGGATCTGAACCAATGTTTATAGAGATTCTCAGTGATCCAGGTCATGGTTATCCCAAAGGTGCTTTTTCGGGAGGCAATTAGATTTCAGCTCAAAACTGAAGAAGCTTCTTGGATGAGAAGCAAAATGTCTTCAAAGAAAAACCAGAAAGACCAGTTGCCTCTTGAAAAAGCACCTTTAATCATTAATCAACGATTAATATCAGAGTTAAAGGAAAAGGTCTAAGCTTCCTTTAGTAATATACAGTATTTGAGAAAAGAACCATCATTAACAATTTAACAAAAAAGTTGCTTCATAAAGAACCCAACTCAGAGGCAGGAATTTTAGCACCAAGACGATCAGATTAGAAAGGACAAGATGACAGCAAATGGCTACAAGAAGTCTTCCTTGAAGTCCTGTGTATATAATTACTAAAAAGTAGCCCCCATTTAATTCAATGGGGATTACTTCTAGGTTGATTGATATAAGATTGTAGTCTTAATGTCTGTATGATCTGTGATTATGACCTTCCATGCAGATGTGTCTTCTAGTATAAAACACGCTCTAAGATTCTTCTCCGTGTTGACATATACTTTGTGCAACTCTATGCTATCCAAAGCTTTATGTGATACCATCATCATTATCTGCAGTTATCTACTAAGCTGTAGTATGCTTTTCAGGTACACGGGAATGCAGGCTAATAGTTATCTTTATAGTTATATTAAGGGGTGTGCATAAGTGCACCAGCGTGCCTACCGTTCCTGTCCTAATATTCCCTTTTACTTACTCTTTTTATGTATTCAAATTATTTTTACACTTTTTACCTGTAATCTTATATATGCTTGACAAATAAATAAACTTAAGCTTAAACGTATCTTCTGTCTCTCTATAACTATAAGCAGGGGTGAAATTCAACAGGTTCTGACAGGTTCTGGAGAACTGGTAGTGGAAATTTTGAGTAGTTCAGAGAACCAGCAAATACCACCTCTGGCTGGCCCCAGAATGGGGTGGGAATGTGGATTTTGTAGTATCCTTCCCCTGGAGTGGGGTGGGAATGGAGATTTTGCAGTATTCTTCTCCTGGAGTGGGGTGGGAATGGAGATTTTGCCGTATCCTTCCCCTGCCACGCCCACCAAGCCACACCACCAAGCCACACCATGCCCACCAAGCCATGCCCACAGAACCAGTAGTAAAACAATTTGAATTCCACCACTGACTATAAGTCATAGAATCATAGGACTAGAAGGGACATAAATACATAAGAACCAACTACTCAAAACTCATCAGCTGAATGAGACCTCTGACCCATCTAGTCTACCAGTTTGTTCTCATAGTGCCAACCAACTGTACAAGGAAGCTGACAACAGACGACCTTCTGAGTCAGTCCACTGCCATCAAAGCCAATAGTTATTGATCCCTAGGACCTCTAGGAAATGGTCCAACCTTTTTTTTTAAGCTAGCTAAATTGATAGCCATCACCACTTATCAAAGTAATATACAAAGGGACTTCTGCTCCATGGAAGGTTGGATGTTAAGGAAGAGCCGAGGTGGCGCAGTGGTTAGAGTGCTGTACTGCAGCTACTTCAGCTGACTGCTAGTTCAGCAGATCAGCAGATCAAATCTCACCGACTCAAGGTTGACTCAGCCTTCCATCCTTCCGAGGTGGGTAAAATGAGGACCCAGATTGTTAGGGGCAATATGCTATTTAGTATACTGTGGATTGTTGTAAGCCGCCCAGAGTCCTCAGAGAGTGGGCGGCATAGAAATATGATTAATAAAATAAATAATAAAAATGATTAATAAAAATAGAAAGGGAGAGAGAGAAGAGAGATAGAGAGAAGATTCCATTGACTCCTTTATTTACACATTTTATTTTTTTAATTAAAAAATAAAGGTTATCTTGATACAGTTCTTTGCAGCATCTGGGCAAAAAAAATGCACTCTTTAACAAGACTGTAGGAAACAAGATGGTAATCTAAACTTTGGCACACAGGGCTGGAAAATAAAACGCAAATCCCTCTCCTGCAAAAATTTTCTTCTTGAGTTCGTGACTTGTTTTCCTTGCAGATACCAAGGATGGATGATGGTTCAGTGCTCCTCACCTGCATTACTCAACAGGAGAAACAGTTCCCAGGTGGGAAATGGCAACAACCACAAATTGAACCTTCCAAAGCTGATGGAAAGAGATGGGCACAAAGACGCTTCCTGAACTGATCTGGAGTAGAGGATTCTGGGAGTTGAAGTTCCATTGGTCTTAAAGTTGCCAAAGTTGGACGCCCCTGATCTATATTGTCATAATTGTTTCGAATGTGGCTCCAGGGCCATCGAACCATAGGGTGAAGAACATCAGTCCCAATGACTGCATCAAAGGCCGGCCCTTTCCTTTTTGTGTATCAGATGTGCAACCTGGTAAAATAAGGCCACCAATCAGACATTTGTGGGAGCCCTCTTGATTCTTCTGACAGTTTCAAGAATCCCCAGTCTGGTTCACAGGTATTTTGTCTTTAAAAACCGGATTGCATCACAGTAGCGTATCTATTTGCTGGAACTCATTACTCAGAAGAATATAGTTAATTGAATAAGGCATGACATTTTCCAACATGTGAGCAAGCCTGACTCTTATGCAAAGAGAGGCTTGTGAGGTTGAGCTGTTTCCAGTAACTACTACATCAGAGGCCTTCAAATTTGGCAGTTTTAAGACTTGTGGACTTCAACTCCCAGAATTCTCTAGCCAGCATAGCTGGAGAATTCTGGGAGTTGAAGTCCACAAGTCTTCAAGCTGCCAAGTTTGAAGGCCTCTGCACTACGCTGACAAATTTCAAATCCGGTGAACTGACCTGATCTTTGTTTCATCCATTTTGCAAATAGATTTTTTTTTTAAAAAAAATCAGTAACTCTGGAGCTTCTGCCCTCACCAAAATTTTAATACAATTCTTGGCACAAAAAGGCATCAAAAATATTTGCAAACCCTTACCTTGAGGGAACAAACATTTAAAAATACAAACGGTGTGTAGGAGCAAATAACATTTTTTAAAAAAAGAACAAACAAGCTTTCAAATACCATTTTGATGCACGCTTTGGATGCGTTGTTTAAAACGATGATTTGTTTTTGTTTTTGTTTTTTTTTAAGTGGAAGAAACGTACAAAGGAGATTGCAACAGAAGGAAACTCCTAGCTGCTCCTCCTTAATATAAACTGGCCAGAGGCGAATGCATAAAGGGTAAACTGGCTTTTGATTATGGCAGCTTCAATTCCTAACAATTCATTGCACAGATACCCTCGGGGGGGAAATACTATACGCTAGCGTTTTGCTTGATCTCCTATTAACTTCCACTTCATTTCCAGGGTAATACAGTATTCCAGTGTTGTGATCCGCCAGCAGCCTGTGGACCTGGCAGCGGAGTCGGACAGTGAGGAGACTGGGGAGGACAATGGGCCAGTCCTGGAGTCAGGGGAAGGCCCAGACGAGGGTTCTGTGTCAGAGGCAGAGATGGGGCCAGGGCCATCTGGGAGTGATGCATGGACTCCAGAGCCTCCAGAGGCAGACAGCAGAGAGGCAGAGGAAGAGGAGGAGCCTGTTCCTCGTGCACACATAAAGCTGCCGGAAGGCAAGAGCAGCTGAAGCAAAAAGGACGACTCAGGAGTAAGGCCAGAAGATGATTGGCCACTCCCATAAGGCTTAAAAGAGCAGCAACGAGCCGTTGGGTTCTTTGTAGAAAAGCAACATTGATTCCCCTGCTTCTTGTCAGCATCTCTTGAACTTTATGGGGGTTTTGCCAAGAAAAGCCTTTGGCTGGCTGCCAAAGACATCAAAGGTTGGTGATAAGGCCGAGGGACTGGTTATTAAGAATTTTGTTTTGTACTAAACTGAGAATGAATTAATTCTCAGCTGTTTTAATAAAATAAGTTTGTTGAGGACTTATTGTCTTTGGTAATCCCTAGTTGGGCCTTGGTCACAACATCCAGATGATTAAAGGGAAGGCTTGTTTTAAATGCCCAATAATGTTCTCTGTGCTGAAAGAAGCCATTAAATGGCCTGCACTGGCATTCTGCTGTCTACACTGACTCAAAGGTTCTCCAGAAAAAATGTGTCAGCCTGGCAATGATCCAGGTGTGGAAGACTCTCATGCCAGATCTTTTCAGGGCACACTTATGACCAAGTGGATCCCTTCTCAGCCTCCAGTACCCCCACACAAGCCTTCCTCTACTAAGTTATACCCGGACCACAGTCTAAATCAGGGGTGTCAAACTCAAGGCCCACAGGTCAGGTCTGGCCTGTGATGTGGTTGGATCTGGCTCACATGAGCCATCCTGGTCTAATTAATGTGAAGAGGAAACATGTCAGCAGTTTGGGGAGTGGCATCAATATGGCCACACCCACACAGTTGGCCACACCCACACAGCCCGCTGAGGTCAGCCCTGATGTGGCCCTCAATGAAATTGAGTTTGACAACCCTGTTCTAGATAGAGAGTACAAAGGGACAGGAGATGGCTATTACATCACCCCCCTCTTGTAATTGCCTTTCTACCGTGTTTCCCTGAAAATAAGACCCTGTTTTATATTTTTTTGAATTCTGAAATAAGCACTTAGCCTTATTGCCCTGCACTCAAAAGCCCGATTGGGCTTATTATCAGGGGATGCCTTATTTTGGGGGAAACAGGGTACTCAGAAAAGCAAGTTGAGTAAATAGCAAAGTTGGGCTGGCAGTATCCATTCAGATTTGTCCCCAGAGAACTTAGGGCCTCTATGTGCTCCTCAAAATTCCAACCTCTGATGTTGGATTCTGGTATGGAACAATATAGTTTTCTTACAGTTCAATGGGGACAAAGAGTAGCTAGTATGGAGCTATGTGTATAACAGTTCTGGATTGCAACTTCAGCCTACTGAGTAGCTAAAACCAGCCCCTGATCATTGTTGATCAAATCAATATATTTGCTGCCAAAGTAGCTCTTCCTAGGACATTTGCTTCTTCTACCTTTCCTGGTGGCTTAAACGATCTTTTAGGAAATTAGCTCACCTGAGACTCACAATTCGAGAGCATCGTTAATATTTCTTCATCATATTAATATTTAATATGAGCCTTGGTGGCGCAGTGGTTAGAATGCAGTACTGCAGCTATTTGTTCTGCCTACCTGCAATTTGGCAGTTCGAATCTCACCCAGGCTCAAGGTTGATTCAGCCTTCCATCCTTCCAAAGTGGGTAAAATGAGGACCCAGATTATTGGGGACAATATGCCGACTCTGTAAACTGTTTACAAAAGGGCTGTAAAGCACTGTAAAGTGGTATATAAGTCTAAGTGCTATTGCTATTTCTTTTGACTGCCACCAAGATCACTCTCTGACCAGCATCATGGGAGACCACTGGTATCCCCTTATTTTGAATGACCCATGAAAAATGCTTTGCGTTGGCACTTTTACAAAATGCAACAGTGGGAATCCTGTTCTCCCTGTCTTTGGTTAGTTGCTGCTTAGAATCCATTTTAAAGCATTCTGAATAATAATTATAACAACAACAACAACAACAACAACATCAGTTATGGCAAGATAAAGAACCAGTATCTTCAGCATGCTGAAGTCCCTAAAAATGCTTCTTCTTGTGGAAACATGAGGAGTTGAGTCACTTATGTTGTTTCGGAAGCGTCAATCTCTTTAGCATGCAGTTTTTGGAAGAATTACTCAGATTCCAGGATACGTATAGGGAAAATGTATACTTGACACTGGGAGGTCAAGAAACCATCCTGGTTAACATTGGATCTCCTCATCCAGCCGTCACCTATCACACCAATCGATTTCTTAAGGCACAAGGTGCAGGGACATCCAGTTTATGCATTGTCCCCTGGGGGAGCTTTGAGGTGGCTCTTAACTTGAGGTTGTCAACCCTGGAGATGCCTCTGCTATGTGTTTAAGAGATCCATCGGTATCTGAAGAGGAGCCCAGCTGCTCCTTGGTTGACCCACAGTCATCTTCTGCTTGGCTTTCCTTCGAAACCTCTGGCTGAGTTTGGTTGTTCAACTTTTCTTCTGCTTCGATTTCCTCTGAGGTGGGAATGGAATTTTTCTTTGGGCGGCCTTTGGGCTTTGTGGGGGCCTCCTGTCCTCCTTTCAGGACCTGGAATAAAAATAAACGAAGCTGTTATGGCTATATTGAGATCTGTGGTGGCCCAACAATGGCCAGCGGAGCTGGCAGCAGATTCAGACAGTGAGGAGGTTGGGGAGGAACATGGGCCAGTCCTGGAGTCTGGGGAAGGCTCTGATGAGGGCTTTGCATCAGAGGCAGAGAGGGGGCCAGGGCTATATACCAGTTATCAGCTGCCTTCAGGGGCAGACATTAGTGAGATAGACAAACAGCTGGAGCCTGTTCCCAGTGTGTGCATGCACAGAGTTGCCAGACGAAGGAAACAGCTGAAGAACAAGGATCGACTTGGGAGTAAGGCCACAGGTGGACGATGAATAGCCCCTCCCAGAGGGAATAAAAGAGGAGCGAAAGGGGAATGGAGTTTGCAGGAGACAATTAGTTCACTTAATTGGTTCATGACTCTCCGTGACTCCTTGCCAAGTTTTGAAGATATCGGCCTGGCAGCTCCCCAAGCCAGATAAGGTCTGTGACTGTGAATTCATCCTTGGAAGACTTTGCTGGATGTGAATGAGAAGAATTCACAGTAACTTAATAAAAAGGGTGTTTTGACGGGACAAAGAGTCTGCTTCGTGGTTTGGGGAAGCCTAGATCAGAACAAGATCCTGCTGTCCAAATTACAGAGAGGTGAATGGACTGATTTTGGCTTCTTTGTGTCATCTCTATCTTAAATTTATTTTGCTCTATGCCCTACATTGGTTGGTATCAAGAACCACCTACCCACCCACCCCATTGTTAACCTTTTGTGCATTTTTACCTAATTTACACATTTGCCAAGCCATTTCCCCTAATTTATTACATGCTCGCCTGTTATTTTCACCGATTCATACATTTTTATGCATAATAATACATCTTTTATTGTTGTTTTTGGGCAGGAGCAACTCGTGGCAAAATTTGAAGAAGAGTTTTAATATATGCACGGTTTGAAAGGTGAGTCAGATATGTAATTAAAAGCCAGTAGAAAACATTCTTCCTATATCATGAACGCTAGTCATTGGTGCTCCAGGCAGCTCTCTATTTTCCATTTATTGATTTTTTTTTCATCCATCACATTTCTATACCTCCCATCTCCATCCCATCATGCCATCCCATCACAATTTTATCATTGTGCAAATTTTGGAGACAACAAACAAAAACTAGAGTAAAAATCACTAGATATTTTAAAAAAAAACCTAGAGAAAAAAAATCACACCAGTGCAACAAGACAAAACTTCATATGTAACCTGGCATGAATTAACTGTGGTATTGTTTTATGTTGTGGACAAAATAAATATTTCTTTGTCAAAGGCTAAACATCCTTAGGCCACCAAGATAAAAACTATAAAAATAGCCCTTGCCAAAACCAAAAACTGATGAAGCAATACACACAAATATTTGCAATACTCAGGTTATGGTTATAAAATTAAGATGGCGCACTCAGAAACTCAGTCCATTTGTATGTGTGTTTTACCAACAGAACTTCAATTGCACCATTTTGTGGTTGTGGCCATTGTTTGACCATTCCTTGTAAAGAATCCTGGTGTCCCTTATTTTTTGTGGGGTGGGTAGACTTAATTATGGTTTTAGAGACACCCTGAAATCAATTGATAATATTTTCCTCTGGGTTAGATTCATTCTTATTGAAGTCACTCAACTGACACTCAATTTAAGCATTAGCAGGAGTGAAATCCAGCAGATTCTGAAAGGTTCTGGAGAACCGATAGCAGGAACAGTATTTGAACAGTTCAGAGAACTGGCAAATACCACCTCTGGCTGGCCCCAGGAGTGGGGAGGGAATTTTGCAGTATCCTTCCCTTGCCACGCCTACCAAGCCACACCATGCCCCACCAAGCCACGCCCACAGAACCGATAATAAAAAAATTTGGATTTCACCACTGACCATTAGTACTCTCTCCAAATTCATTAAACGCTTACCATTTTTTTCCATTTCATCCTGCGATTCTGATACCAGGTTTTCACTTGGAGTTGAGTGAGGCCCAGTGACTGAGCAAGATCCAGCCTAGAAGAGAAACTATCCAGATTAATGAACAAGAAGAAACAAGACATCATCATTCATTGACGAGACCTGATTACACTACATCTGACTGAAAGTTAGCAAATGGTTCGTGAGCTATTGTGTGGATCAAAAGACCAGACGCTTAACTGGACATGACTAATGATTAGAGAAGGCCAATAACTAATGATCAAACAAGAGTAATGACCACAATATTGGTCATTGTAGGGTTTCTAAGCAAGTCAAACCAAACTCAATAGGAAGTTAGTCTAAGAAAGCAAACAAAGGCGTGTGCTCTAAATTTGCTTTTTAAAAGCAAACATTTTAATTTGCTTAGGACTGTATTAACTGAACAGTTCTTAGGTAAAGGTAAAGGTTCCCCTCGCACATATGTGCTAGTCATTCCCGACTCTAGGAGGCGGTACTCATCTCCATTTCAAAGCCGAAGAGCCAGCGCTGTTTCCGTGGTCATGTGGCTGGCATGACTAAATGGCAAAGGCGCACGGGATGCTGTTAACTTCCCACCAAAGATGGTCCCTATTTTTCTACTTGTACTTTTTATGTGCTTTCGAACTACTAGGTTGGCAGAAGCTGGGACAAGTTAACAGGAGCTCATTTAACAGGAGCTCATCCCATTACGCGGCACTAGGGATTCGAACTGCTGAACTGCCAACCTTTCAATCAACAAGCTCAGCGTCTTAGCCACTTAAACAGTCCTTAGCACTGGGTTTACTTCTCAGCAGGGATGCCTTGCACCCTTTCTACAAGTTCTGTTTTCAGATTACATGACGTGAATTGTGTCATGCCGGTTCAGAATTTAAAATAAATAAATTGGTTACGTTAAGAATGACCCTGTAAAAAAAAGGAATGGCTCCTCTGATTCAGAAGCTGAACTAGATGTTATGTGGCATGCTGAGAATCGCACTACAGAACTGGATGAAGCCAGAGTCCATCCTGAAGAGGATATCAGGAGTTTGAAATGGTATCTGAAGCAACTGAAAGATCGTTGCCACTTATTTTTCCCCTTAATTCTTCTCAACTTTCAAAATTGTCAATGACTTTATGGTCCCAACTGTTCTACTGGCTTATGGGAGAAGGGCACTGATTCTGATTTTTGTTGTTGTTGTTGTTGTTGTTGTTGTTGTTGTTGTTGTTGTTGTTTGCTCTAAGAAGCCATAAAATCTGTTAGGCGAGCTTGCCGTTTGAAACATGTTTATCTCAGGGGTGAAATCCAGAAGGTTCTGACAGGTTCTGGAGAACCGGTAGCGGAAATTTTGAGTAGTTTGGAGAACTGGCAAATGCCACCTCTGGCTGGCCCCAGAGTGGGGTGGGAATGGAGATTTTGCAGTCTCCTTCCCCTGCCATGCCCACCAAGCCACGCCCACAGAACCGGTAGTAAAACAATTTGGATTTCACCACTGGTTTATCTCCATTATAAAAGCCTTAAGGTAAAAATAGTGAAAAAAATGTTTTCCTGCTGGACAAACTGCAGTATTACATGATGTTATGAGCCATGGTGGCATAGCAGTGGTCAGTGTGCAGTATTGCAGGGTACTTCTGCTGACTGCCGGCTGCCTGCAATTTGGCAAATTGTATTTCACAAGGCTCAAGGTTGACTCAGCCTTCCATCCTTTCAAGGTCAGTAAAATGAGGACCCAAATTGTTGGAGGCAATAGGCTGACTCTGTAAACCACTTAGAGAAGGCTATAAAGCGGTATATAAGTCTAAGTGCTATTGCTATTCACTAAAGAAGAAAAGAAAGCTGGACAGTACTGAACCAATTAAATGTAAAATTGGTGGACAAAGCAAAGTTCTCCGTTGCGCATTCACACGTTAAATGAGCTGCCTAAAGAGGAAAAATGTTCATCACAGTTGTGAGAAACTGGGGATAAAACATTTGATCTACTGTCTCTCGGATATCTGGCTAAGGGCAACCAAGTGAGCCTTTCTTTTTAGTAATAAGAAACTGTGGCTGAGAAATGTTAAAACAAGAATAGAATAGAATAACAGAGTTGGAAGGGACCTTGGAGGTCTTCTGGTCCAATCCCCTGCTTAGGCAGGAAACTCTACACCACTTCAGACAAATGGTTATCCAACATCTTCTTAAAAACTTCCAGTGTTGGAACATATACAACTTCTGGAGATAAATTGTTCCACAGATTAATTGTTCTAACTGTCAGGAAATTTCTCCTTAGTTCTAGATTGATTCTCTCCTTGATTAGTTTCCACCCATTGCTTCTTGTCCTACCCTCAGGTGCTTTGGGGAATAGATTGACTCCTTCTTCTTTGTGACAACTCCTGAATTATTGGAAGACTGCTATCATGCCTCCCCTAGTCCTTCTTTTCATGAAACTAGACATAACCAGTTCCCACAACCGTTCTTCAAATGTTTTAGCCTCAAGTCCCCTAATCATCTTTGTTGCTCTTGTCTGAACTCTCATGGCAGAAGATTTTTTATTTTATTTTGCCAAGGTAAAACTATTGAAGTTGGACGTCCTGATTGATCTATTGATGGTTGTAAAGGACAAGAAGATTTTGTTCTACTTTCTGCCTTTCCCTGCTTTTGACTGATTTTAAGCCCAACATGGTCTTCTCTAACACAGCAGATAGCAGAGGGTATTCCCCTAATATCGGAACTGTGTTTACCTAATCAACCTGCAGAGCCAAAATGTCAGAGGGAAGCTCATGAAACTCACTGAACAAAGACACTTGAATGAAACTTCCTGGTGCTGCTCATGAGTTATGCCTTTTCCATGATTAATATTAGTGAACTGGAACACAAACGGTGCGGAGGCAACATCAACAAACATGATGCACCTTGTCTTCTTTCACGCACCAGCAGTTGCATAACAAATGGTTGTGAATTAGTCTAAAATTTCCCAATCAATTTTCTCTCGAGATGCCCTTCCCAGCGTAAACAATACGTTCTATCCCTTGGTTGCAGTTGTGGAAGAGTGGCGAAAGCATTTGTACCTTGTTTGGAAACAAGTGACGATGTATATAGGTCGAGTTCATACAATTTAGCATACTGGATTAACAAAACACAGTGTAGGGTACCCCAATTAACAGGCTACGTCCAAATGAAGGCATCATATTGCAGCTTAGCATGTTCATACAACATGCTAAGACAATGGTGGGCTCCAGGGATTCGCTGCTGGGGGTTCGTAGGGGTTCGGGAGAACTTCTAGCTAAGATTCTGTGCAGTTTGGAGAACCCCCAAATCCCGCTTCTGGCTGGCCCCACCCACCCCTCCCCTCCCCGGAGTCCCCACAGGTAAGCAGGGTGCTTGCTTACCTGTGGGCGCTTGCAGAGGTTCAGGGAGGGCGAAAAATGGGCCTACCGGAAGTTTGGGAAAGCCCATTTCCGGCCACCACAGGGCTTCTGAAGCCTGGGGAGGCCGTTTTTGGCCTCCCGGAGGCTTGAGGAAAGCCTCTGGAGCCTGGGGAGGGCAAAAGCACCCCCCACTGTGGTGCAGGAGGCTGACTAGGCCACACCCACCATGGAGGCATCCACCTAACAACTAGGCAGAGAACCCCTTGCTAAAATTTTTGAAGCCCGCCCCTGGTGGGCTCCCATACCTTGATAAATAGAGTCCACCAAATACATTCAGTACACTAATATAACATATTGGATGAACCCAACTGAACAATCTTGTAAGGGATAGGATCATGGGAAGTTGCTAGGAGCACAGTGGAGCTAGCATGGTTGGGAAGGTTAGCAAGCCCACATTCAAGACCCAGGTGCTGCCATGGGACAGGGTGAGTTTTTGTCCTTCGCTCCAGCTCCTGCCAAGGACTTGAAAAGGAGCCTCCAACTGCCTGGGTAATGGTGATGTCGCCGGCTAATCCTTCCAATCCAAAAGCATCTTGGTTCTACTAATACTAGTGCAATGTGATGGGAAGTCATTTACATTGAACTAGAAGAGGGTCTCAACCAGTTTGGGCAAGGAATCTAAAACCTTTTAGCTCTTTGGGGCTTTATCAACCTGTCATTACAAGCAATAGCTAGAGACTGTGGTCTACCGTCTGCAACTGAAAGTGCCCCTTCAAACCAGTGGTGGGTTCCTCCCGGTTCGGCCCGGTTCCCCCGAGCTGGTAGCGGTGATGATATGACATCACTGAACTGGTTCTGCCCCTCCCATCCCCCCCGTCCCCCCTACCCTCTACATTATTCTTACCTTTTATTTGGCCCCACCCCCAATCTATTGCTGCCTCCTGAGTCCCAACTGATGGCTAGAGGGAAAAAAACTGTTTAAACTCTTGCTGCAGGGCTTCAAAGGGCCGCCCTACAGCTGATCAGTGTTAAAAGAAAACAAATGAATAGACCGATGCCTGCAAAAATAAATGGGTAGATGAGTGCCTCCAAAAATACATGAGTAGATCAGTGCCTGCAAAAATAAATGGGTAGATCGGTACAGCTCTGCAAGCAGTTAAAAGCCTGGTAGACCAGTTCCACTGCTAAATCCTAAATAATTGTCACATGACCATCAAGCCACGCCCACAAAATAAGCTACACCCACAGAACCAGCCACGCCCACAAAATAAGCTACACCCACAGAACCAGTAGTAAAAAAATTTAGAACCCATCCCTGCTTTCTCCTATCCAGAGCTGCAGGGGACATAGAGAAGAAACAATAGTGTCATCTATCAAAGGGTTACTATTCTTATTTTTAATTTCTCCATGAAGCAGAAAAATCTCAGTGCTGTGATGTGGTGGTGTGATTGTATGAATCTCTTGGGCTCACCACAATTTTCTCTTTATCCATGAATGTTCGTGCAATCTTTGTTTAAAGCCCCCAATGTTAGCAACCCTAGGCTTGTATCCTAGGACAGTGAGATTGATCAAGTTGGTATCCATTGGGCAAAGGGAAATGTGTCAGATCAATCTTCTTGGGCCAGATAATACATGCCTACCATGGCTAGATTGCCTGTAACCCTTTCGGATTGGTTGCTGGCTTGTGGAAAACTACCGATGGCTGCCTAGGAAACGGAAGCAACAAACACCAAGTGTGAGGCCAAAAGCCACAAAATTGCCCTTGCTCATCAGGCTTAGTCATCTACGATGCTGAGCAATATTAACACCAGCCAATTCAGAGAACAGCAATAGCCTGAGAATATATGATCAAGGGGACCATGGCTGATAGGCTCTTGGGAATTATAGGATCTTGAGAATTATAGGGAACTTGGGAATTACAGTTAAGCAAGATCTGAAAACAGCGTGCTTCTTCACCTGTAACAGGGGTGTCAAACTCTCGTCACATCATCATCACGTGACGTATCATGACTTCCTCTCCTTCTCTAAACTGGGGGTTGATGTGGCCAGCATATGACGTATTGGGCCCACAGGCCACGGGTTTGCCACCCCTGACCCATAATGTTTAAGGCCAGGCAAAGATTCAGAAATAGTTAAGATATTGTCAGGTGCAAGCAGCCTCACCCATACAGGAAAGACTCAAATTGACTATTTTATTTTAGTCTACCTGTAGTACAAGAATCTTCCAAGACCGCTTGCCTTTCCTTGGGAACAAACAGATCAGGTTCTTGGCACGTCAGCCGAAGATCAGGCTTATGCCTCTTGCGGCTGTGCATGCTTAGTTTCCAGTTAATAGCAATAGCATTTAGACTTATACACTGTCTGATCGCACTTTTACAGTGCTCTGTGGGTAGTTTACAATGTCAGCATATTGCCCCCAACAATCTGTGTGCTCATGTTACTGACCTTAGAAGGATGGAAGGCTGAGACAACCTTGAGCCCCTTCAGGACTGAACTCCTGGCTGTGGACAGAGTTAGCCTGCAATACTGCAGTTTAACCACTAAGCCATCAGGCCAGTGGTGGGTTCCTACTGGTTCACCGTGGATCAGGCAAACTGGTAGTGGCGGTGGCGGGAGGCTCCACCCACCCATGCCGGATGCTTCTGCACATGTGCAGAAGTGTTGCGTATGCACAGAAGCGGGGTGTGTGCGCACAAGTGCACAAGCTCCCTCAACTCAAACAAACCAGTAGCAACTGGTTTTGAAACCCGCCCCTGCACCAGGCCTCTTGTTCCTTCCATCTTGCTAGCTGGGAGTTTCACAACGGATATAAAGTCAAACTATGCCATTACTATTATCTGTACAAATTGGATGAATGCGCCTTCCTTCTGTCACGCTAGAGTTGTCTGAACGAAATTTAGATGCCACTCACATTTTGATTCAGTTGATACAATTGATTCTTCTTTACAACAAATTAAAATTATGCTATGTTCAGAGCAAGGATCTCCAACCTTAGCAACTTTAAGCCTGGAGGACTTCAACTCCCAGAATTCTCCAGCTAGCTGGCTGGGAAATTCTGGGAGTTGAAGTCCTCCAGGCTTGAAGTTGCTAAGGTTGGAGACCCCTGGTTCAGTGGGTCATCACGGGCAATGGGTTAAACCGTTTCTGTTCTGAATTTCAGCACCCAGAACCCAATCTAGAATGAAACTCCCACACTTTTAATTCCATTGCTGAGTCCATTCATTCAATCATCCATCCCCGTGGTTCTTATTATGTGATGAATATTAAAACAATTGCCAGGAAGAGCTGGTTCCCTTCTCTAGCAACTTGTATTTGCTCTAACACTGACTTCGTATTTGCTCTCAGCTAGTGGAAATAATTTGATTCTCCCTTTCATAGGAAGCAAGCTTCTAAGTATCACTGCCCATAAATCCACCCTGGCAAGTATGCGCGTATCTAGCACACTCATAGCCTGGTATGCATTTTCCACTGATATGATCTATTCATGTAGCCTTTGATTCTAAGGGAAGGGTGCTTTGAAATCTGATCCGGTTATGTGTCCGAGCCTTTAGACAAGAGCACAGACTCATCTTCACATGCTTAGAAGGCATCATAGTCCACTCAGCACCTGAACAGCTGAGAGCAGCAGGGCTAAGGGACCTCACTCTGTTGTGGCTGGAAAGAGGGCCTCATCTTCAATGCTTCCTTGAGAAACAGACTTAAACCTTGCAGAGGATTTCCTTTCTGAAGTGGTGATACGATGAGGCTCAAAGGTTGCCGGCTTTTAGAAAATTAAAACTAGTCTTTTGCATTTTAAAGCATCTGCCTGGTTAGTCTTTTCTCCCGTCTGTAGCACATAGGTAAAAGGTAAAGGTTCCCCCTCGCACATATGTGCATCTCCGTTTCAGAGCCGAAGAGCCAGCGCTGTCTGAAGATGTCTCCATGGTCATGTGGCCGGCACGACTAAACGCCAAAGGCGCACGGAACGCTGTTACCTTCCCACCAAAGGTGGTCCCTATTTTTTTCTACTTGCATTTTTTACGTGCTTTCAAAGTGCTAGGTTGGCAGAAGCTGGGATAAGTCACGGGAGCTCACCCCATTACGCAGCACGAGGGATTCGAACCGCTGAACTGTCGACCTTTCGATCGACAAGCATTTTAGCCACTGAGCCACCGCATCCCTCCTTTATGTATTTATATATTTATGCTTTATGTAGTACATAAAGTAGCCCAAATCTGTCTTTTAAGGCTGCTAAACGTTATTGTTAGGAGATAATTTTGTGTGGCTCATTTTTATTTGGTCATTTTTATTGGTTTTATTTATTGGTCAGTTTTATTGATTTCATTCTTATTGGTCGAGGAGTGGAATTAAGTTCTGCCTCCCTGTCCTTCAAGCACATATCAGTATTCCTGCCAGTATATATTGCTCTGCTTTAATTAATCTAAATCTAGAACTTCAGAATATCTTCTTTTCAAATGGTAATCGTAGAAGATATTTCAATCCCCCCCCCTCCTTTAACCTGTTAAAAATATAACTGAGACCAAAAGATATTCTCCTTCTATGTTAGTTGTGCACTAATTGTTCACCAACATGTCATGTAGCTAGCTCTACCCATTAGGCATTTGGGGCAATCATCAATGATAACAGAAATTAAAGGCTGCAGGGTCAACTGCCTATCCAATCTCCTGCCTTTGAGATCAGAGCTATATATGCAATTGGAATAAGAAAGATAGGATCCTAATCTGCTCATAAGAATGTTTAAGACATCAATGGCCACTGTTGTGAACAGCCCCGTGATTTGTAGATTACATGAGGATACAAGAAAGTTAAAGATAATTCTCATTCTGCAAACTCTGGCTCTTCTTGGCTATATGAGACTTTGAGGCGTAACTTACTCAAAATCTTCAGTCAAGTACTGCTCATATTCCTACTTCTAGAGCTCTACCTCTAGAGAGAAATGGAATATTTGTTTCTAAGCAATTGCCCACTTCCTTTTCCTCCAATTGTCTTAGCTTTTGTAGGGGGATTAAGGGATCTTTCATTTCTACAATCACGATTTAGTCCACACCCAGCCATTATGTTGAATGATCTATCATAGAGTAGTAGTCAGAGCTCCATATAATAATAACAACTTGGCTCATGAAGGATTTCTGCTGCCTTCTTTAAAGGCCACTAAGTCTCACTTCATAAATAGAAAACTGATATGGCCTCTTCTAATATCGGTGTCCAATGTAACCATACCTGCTGGTCCTCATGGTATGACTCAGCCTTGAGTTCAACCCACTTTCAAAGGTTCTCCAAAGCTGGAGTATTCACAAGACAATTTTATCATGCTAAGACTGCATAAGTGATTGGTGGTGAATTCCTAACATGGAATTTGACGCAGACATATCGTTCTCAATAGCATCTTGCCCTTAGAACCATGCTAGTGCAGAAATCAACTCCTAAATGACCTCCAGATGCTTTAGATGCTAAGTCCCATGCTCCCTTTCCACTGCCCATACTGGCTGAGGTTGATGGGAGTAGAAATCCGAGACATCTTAAAAGCACCAGGTTGCCCATCAAAGCATCGTGGTGTCTTCTCTAACCAGTTGGCTTGTTAAATCTCCCACCCACCCAGTCAACCCAATCTCTCCTCAACCAACCTGTCTGGGGTGGAAAGATACTTCTGCTTTTGGAATTTCTTCTCTAGTCCCATCAGCTGCAACTCTGTGAAGATGGTCCGGCTGCGACGAGGCTTTTTCAAGGGGACGGTGGGCTGCTCTGTCTCGGATTCACTGCTGCCATGAGTTTCGTTGGCTTGGCTCTCTAAACAGGTGCTTCCCGAAGGTGGGAGGGGTGAGAGAACCCGAGAGGTGCTCACTGCAGGAATGAAGTGAGAGACTGCTGAAGGCTGTCTGGTGATGACAGAGATGAGTGGATAAGCCCGGAGAGAGGAGGATCCTGGGAAATAAGCATCAGAGAAGGAAAGGCATTACCAAGAGAGTTTGACTAGACAGATTGCTTCATCTTTAAGGTTCCAGCTCTACTTTGATCAAGATTTGATTAATACAGAGTACATAGTGGATAAGATACTGTAAGTACATCATTTGGGACCACCAAAGGCAGGGTAGAGGCAACCAGTGGGGAAATTCAAAATTTTTTTACTATGGTGGGTGTGGCTTGGTAGGGGAAGGATACTGCAAAATCTCCATTTCCACCCCACTCCAGGGGAAGAATACTGCAAAAACCCCATTCCCACCCCACTCTGGGACCACCCAGAGGTGGCATTTACTGGTTCTCTGAACTACTCAAAATTTCCACTACCAGTTCTCCAGAACCTGCTGGATTTCATCTCTGGAGGCAAACTTTCTTTTTAGTGCCTTGATTTTCTGTCTTTCATTTAAAAAAAAAACATGTTCCAAACACAGCAGTAAGCTTTAAGTAATTACCTACAGGAATCAATCAATTGGGGTGGGGGGTATTGGAAAAGAGAGTACAAGGAAGGTAATTCCTCCTGCCTGTCCATGGCCCTCAGTCCTGTATGGACCAGCATGTGTTTCCAATTGAATATACAAAATCATAAAACTAAGATGGAAGACATGTAGCTTGCATGTGATCTAGTTAAGGCCTAGGGAAATTGTTCCAGCCTCCGACATGCCATTTGTGCTCTGATTTTCATCCCTCAACTCCGTAGCAATTAACACTGGAAGATCCAATGAGCAGAACATCAAGGCATGGCTGGCCATCCCTTTCTTACAAGCTGGGAAGAAGCATTTATGGCAGGGGTGAAATCCAGCAGGTTCTGACAGGTTCTGGAGAACCGGTAACGGAAATTTTGAGCAGTTCGGAGAACCAGCAAATACCACCTCTGGTTGGCCCCAGAGTGGGGTGGGAATGGGGATTTTGCAATATCCTTCCCCCAGGAGTTAGGAGGGAATGGAGATTTTGCAGTGTCCTTCCCCTGCCACGCCCACCAAGCCATGCCCACTAAGCCACACCCACAGAACCGATAGTAAAAACAATTTGGATTTCACCACTGATTTATGGACTTCAGGAAATTCATCTATAACCCTGAAGGTAAAGGAGTTTCAGTGGAGAGATTATAAACCCCATTTTATTTTCTTCATTTTTAAAAAGAAACTTAACGGTTTATTGGCAAGCAGAGCCAGCTTCACAAATCAATGTTCTAGCGGCTATTATGAAATAAATATAATATACCTTACAGTGGTAGGAAAAAAAGCTGCAATTGTTTGTAGAAGTGCTTGCCTCCATTGGTCATTGGACAGATCAATTTATTTTATTTTAATCTGTTTTAAATTATTTGGGGTGTTTTAATTCTGTCTGGGCCAAATTTATTCAATCTGTTTTTAGTTGGGTTTTAAATTTCATATTTATGTATTTTTATTGTTGGCTGTACACCGCCCTGAGTCCTTCGGGAGTAGGGCGGTATATAAATCCAATAAAATCTAAAATCTAATCTAAATCTTATGTCTGGACTTGTTTGGCATGTGCTTGCTGACAAATTTAGCCTTTCTAAAGTGTAATATCTAAAAGGGCATTATTGTTTGCACTTCTCACATTTTATGCATTTGATACTCGAAATACTTTTGTAATTTGGAGTGCTCTTTATTCTAGATTGAATATCTACTTTTAATGTTTGTTTAACGTAATGTAATGTTTTCTGAATAAAGAGAATAAAGACCCATGACAGAAGGGTTTTGACCCAGGTACTTAGAGCCATGAGTGTGAAACAGTGGTGGATTGCCCCCCGCTCCCCAGGTTCAGACCGGTTCCGCCCACTGACCCCGACATCATCAGAGCAAAGTGAACACGCGATCGCGCACAGCCCCATTGCAAACCGGTAGTAAAGGTAAGTAGAACCCACCCCTGGTATGAACCAAGTCAATGTGTTTAAAAACACAAGCCAAATAAATTCGCAAGTGTGTGTTTGTTGTGCATATGTAGGGTGGTACACTTTCCACTTTACTTGAGCACGGATGCTTGTAAATAAGTAAAACATTTCTGTCGAAGAAGACAATATGGTAGCAAAATCATTTTTCTGCAAACAACATAGCAGAAAAAATATTTATTTATTTATTTATTTCGTTGAATTTTTATACCGCCCTTCTCCCGAGGGACTCAGGGTGGTGTACAGCCACTGTACAGCCACTGTACAGCCACTGTAAAACACATATAACACAAAAATTAAAACTATTTAAAACGTATTCAATGATATGGCCCTATTTCTTTAAAAAAAACCCAAGACTAAAAAAATACCCCATTAAAAATCATTGTTCCGTTAGACCAGCTTGTTGAAATAATAAAGTCTTCAGGGCATGGCGGAAGGTACGAAGGTCGGGGATCATACGTATCTCCGAGGGCAATTTGTTCCATAGGGCAGGAGCCCCCACAGAGAAGGCTCTCCCCCTGGGGGTCACCAGTCGACATAATCTGACCAACGGCACCCTGAGGAGGCCCTCTTTGTGGTTGCGTACCGGCCAGTGGGAGGCTACCGGTGGCAGAAGACGGTCCCGTAAATATCCAGGTTCTAAGACATGGAGCGCTTTAAAGGTGGTAACCAGCCCCTTGAATCACACTCGGAAGACCACTGGGAGCCAGTGCAGCTCGTGCAGGAGAGGTGTTACATGGGTGCGCTGAGTTGCACCCATAATCACCCGCGCGGCCACATTCTGGACCAGTTGGAGCCTCCAAGTGCTCTTCAAGCATGGCTTACTTAAAAACTGTTTTGCTATCATGATTCTTCCATAGTTTTCAGCTGAGGTGCCAAGAAAACCACAAAAGCCATTAAAAAGTAATAAATCAATGACACTCAAAAACTATATTCAAATACACATATACACACACACAAAGTCTGGAAGATTAAAAACATTACAGGGAAGCATTTTTTTTAGCAAGGTCTTTCTTCTTGGCATATTGAAGTTGTTGAGCTAATGGTGCTTTTCCTATTTGGGTAGGGGTCAAGGCCAAGAATGCCATGGGTGACTGAAGTTTGGGAGAATCAACACAACTTTAAGGGAAGGTGGTGGAAACGTCATCATCAGCTCAACAGGGAAATGAAAAATATGAAATAACATGAGCATTTAGCTGACGCAGTTAAAAAGTTATGTGCTGGGTTCCAAAAAATACATCTGATTTTTCCTAACCTTCGTCTTTCAATTTCATGAAAAAGGAAGCACTTCTGCTTTTTTTTTGTGGGGGGAGCGTCTCCCAAGGAAAAGAACCATTTTGCTGAAGTTGCCACACCTGGAATGCAAGGTTGATCAAATCAACTGGCTTCCAGTTACCATGTTGTCACTGAAATCTGAACTCTCCATCTCCCGGCCCTTCGATCTCTCCCAACGTCGTGGTTTTTATCAATCAGTTTCAGGTACCACCTGGGAGATACTTTCTCCATGACTTTGAAGATGATGGTTTCCACAACTGCATTCTTCTGCTTTGGTTGGTAAATCTGGAGAGCTCAGCTAGTAGTAAGGAGGAATTTGTTTGCGTCTTATCCTTTAGGGTGGGGAGTGTAACTGAAACCGCAGGAGGGCCGGGGAGGGTGGAGAAGAAACTTCTGAAGAAGTTTGCAGTGCTATGGCAACAAGGAAAAGATGATGTGCTGTCAGTGGCATGATGAGTGATGAAGTGATTGGCAGAGCAGTACACAGGACATATACTTGTCCTATCATTGCCTTGGGGCAAGGCATTGCTAGCTATGAATGAAAAGACTCTTCTTCAGCTACATTTCTCTTTAGAACATAATCAAAAAGCTAGAAGGGACCTTTTTTTTGAGATCTTCTAGTCCAATTCCCTGTCAAGGCAGGAAATCTTATAACCATCCCAGTCAAATGGTTGTTCAGCTTAGTTTTGAAAGCCTCCAGTGATGGAGCACCCAAACTCTGGGAGGCAAGCTATTTCATTGATTAATTGTTTTGACTGTCACGAAATTTCTTACTTCTAAATTGGATCGGTCTTTAACAAGTTTCCACCCATTACTTCTTATCCTGCCCTAAGGTGCTTTGGAGAATAAATCAAAACCCTCCTCCTTATGACAGCCCCTCAAATACTGGAAGACAGCTATGATGTCCTATCCCCCACCCCCTCTCAATCCTTCTCTATGATTGGCTAAACATATCTAGTTCTCTTAACTGTTCATGGTACCCTTTAGTCTCCATACGTCTTGCCTTTGTTGCTCTTTTCTGCACACTTTCTTATTTTTCATTTTTATTCTTTCCTTCTTTAGGGAAAAGTCACAGTCTCAGAACCACTTCTGATCAGATTGCATTTGTTCCAGGGTTGGGTTTCAAAAATTTTAGCAAAGGGTTCTCTGCCCAGTTGCTGGGTGGGTGTGGCCATAGTGGGCGTGGCCTAGCCGGCCTCCTGCACCACAGTGTGTGGGGGGGCAGGGTGTTTTTGCCCTCCCCAGGCTCTGGAGGCCCTCCGGAGGCCTTTTTGAACTTCCAGTAGGCCCGTTTTTTACCCTCCTTCAGCCTCCGTGAGCACCCTGTACTTACCTGCATCCAAAACAGGCCATGTGGGGACTCCTGGGAGGGGAGGGGAAGGGTGGGCAGGGCCAGCCAGGAGTGGGATTTGGGGCTTCTTCAAACTGCACAGAGTCTTAGCTAGAGGTTCTCCCGAACCCCTGCAAACCCCCAGCAGCCCACTCCTGATTTGTTCATAAGTTTCCTCCTCATGGAATCGGTTCTAGCCTGAAAGTCAGCCTATTTAGTGGACAAACATCTGTAGAATGGATGTTCCTCATTCAGCCCTTCTCAGAATCTCCAGAGAATCCCCAGACTGAAAATCCAGCTAGCTGTTTACCAAACCTGGGTTAGAAGGACTCATGTTTCTAAGCGATGTAAAGTCATTTAACTTTTCTGGGTTTTTAAACTCAAAAACAAAAAAGTGGAAAAAACTTGAGGGTTGCCTTTCAAGTTAAAAGGAAAACAGATTGTTGTTGTTGTTGTTGTTTTAAAAAAAGCTAAACAATTAACCAAGCTCGGCAGATAAGATGCTGGCCATAAACTCAGATGACCCAAGCTCTATTCTGAGTTCTGACTCATGGCATGACCTTTAACAAGTCACTTTCCTTCCCCATCTCCATTTCATTTTCTGGCATCCCACTCCTCAAAATGTTGGCTTGCAATTAAATCCCATTAATTGGAAAAATCATTGTTGTCATCAAACGTTCATCACTGGACAGATCGTCCTCAAATTATTACCACATTTGAGACCAGAATTTCTGGTGCTACGCAAGGCCGTTATTAAGTGAGTCACACCCAATTTTATAGCCTTTTTGGCCACGGTTGCGAATGAAGCTGGTTCCCTCATTGACTTTGCCTTTCAGAAGGTCATAAATACATGTTGTTTGTCAAACACCCAGATTTTGATCGTTGCAAGGACACTGTGATGGTCATCAGTGCAAAAATTGGTGGTAACTCACTTTTTTCAATGCCATTATGACTTGGAACGATTGCTACATGAATGGTTGGAAGTCAAAGACTCCCTGTAGACTATTCTCAGCAATCAGCCTGCAAAGCAGGTTAATGCTGCCATCCTATCAGATGTGTGTGTGTGTGTGTGTGTGTGTAATTCTCTCTTTCAACATGAGGAGTTTTGGTATGAAGACCTTTTTTGTATGATGAAAGAAACAGCTAAAAGTTCCCTTTAAAGGATGGGGAGGACAGGGCGTTCCAGTTTTCCTCCTTCCAGATTCAGATGATCTCTCTGTGCAGTTATAGGGGAGCCTTGTAGGAAAGTGCAAACGGGTTTCTTAAACTGTGCGAAGAATGATTTATAGGAGCAGAAGCTCTGCATGACCAAAGGAAGCTCATGTGAGTCACACTGTTTTGCACTGAGCCGAAGGTAATCAGATCTGTTCCATCAACAGGACAAGGCTGGAGGTGGAAAGAACAAGGTTTACAAGGATCCCCGATTCCTTCCATCAGTAAGCTTTCTTGAATGTCTCCAAGGGAACAAATGAATTGACTGGCCAAAGCCCACTTAAGTGAGTTAGGATGAGATTTGAAAGGTAAACTTCCGAATGGAATGGAATGGAATGGAATGGAATGGAATGGAATGGAATAGAATAGAATAGAATAGAATAGAATAGAATAGAATAGAATAGAATAGAATAGAATAGAATAGAATAGAATAGAATAGAATAGGTTTATTAGATTTATATACCACCCTTCTCCCGAAGGACTCAGGGCGGTATACAGTCATGATAAAACACCAAGTCATACAAAAATTAAAACCAATTAAAAGAATTAAACAATTAGCCTATTCCATTTAAAACCCCCCAATTTAAAAATCCCATTCAAGTTCTTACTCAGCGAGACCAGCCTGTTGAAATAGCAGGCTCTTTAGGGCCCTGCGGAAGGTATGGAGGTCAGGAATCATACGTATCCCAGGGGGCAGTTCATTCCAGAGGGCGGGTGCCTCCACAGAGAAGGCTCTCTCCCTGGGGGTCGCCAGCCTATATTGTTTAGCAACGGCACCCTGAGGAGCCCTTCTCTGTGGGAGCGCGTTGGTCGGTGGGAGGCTATTGGTGGCAGAAGGCGGTCCTGTAGATATCTGGGTCCTAAGCCATGGAGCGCTTTAAAGGTGGTAACCAAGACCTTGAACCACACCTGGAAGACCACTGGAAGCCTGTGCAGCTCACACAGGAGAGATGTCACATGAGTGCGCCTAGTTGCACCCATAATCACCCGCATGGCCGCATTCTGGACCAGTTGGAGCCTCTGAGTGTTCTTCAAGGGAATAGAATAGAATAGAATAGAATAGAATAGAATAGAATAGAATAGAATAGAATAGAATAGAATAGAATAGAATAGAATAGAATTCTTTATTGGCCAAGTGTGATGACCAAGAGTCCACCATTAACACTACTTGGGCGTAACACAACGTGCTAAAGAAGAAGTATATGAGTAGGACCACACAGATGTCAGTATGAGTGCCAATGAGAAATTGTTTTGTTGAGAACAATTTTCAAAAACTGGAAAAGTAATCATATTAACAATTGGATTCAAGAGACATGTGACTCATCTGTGGTTGAAAAAGCAACGCTATCTGAGAATCCAAAATGACCCAACATGTTGTTCTGTAGCAGAGATTTTATAATGTTAGAGAATCATTAATTTCCCCCCCCCCCAAGATAAATTTAGAAATCTGTTTGACATTTGATATGTTTGTTGGGGAGAGAAGAGTTGTTTATTTTTGTGTTGTAATTTTATTTTTAGATGATAGATACTGTGTTTTCCCAAAAATAAGACCCTGTCTTATATTTTGTTGAACCCCGAAATAAGCATTTGGCCTTATTTTTGGAGAGGTCTTATTAATTTGGGGTGTGTGGAGCAAGATGGGGCTCCTCTTGCTGTCTTACCTGATTTCCAGTTCTGTGTTTAAATATTTTTTGGGAAGGGCTTATTTTTTGGGGGAGGCTTATTTTAGCACATGCGCTCAAAAGCCCGATTGGGCTTATTATCAGGGGATGCCTTATTTTCGTGGAAACAGGATAGTAGGTAGATAGATAGATAGATAGATAGATAGATAGATAGATAGATAGATAGATAGATAGATAGATAGATAGATAGAGAATATCAGGATAGACAGATACAATTAGCCATGTCAGGCCAAGTTTTTGTTCCTGGCAAAACTTGGCTAAATCTTTTTTTGGAACAAAAGTAAAAGGGAAGGAAAGATTTATGGGTTGGCGGCCTGCTGGCATGTCAGCTTCGCTGGGAGGCAGAAATGAGATCTTGGCTGAGTGAACCCTTTCTAAGATGATGGAGGAAGAAAAATAAAAAAATAAATGAACTGCCAATGGAAGAGCTCTTCTCTGCTGGCTGGAGACAGTCAAAACAAAACAAAAAGATAGAAACAGTTTTTTTCTGCCCATTTCTGGCTGCAGGTATGCACAGATCCCTAGTTCCTGACTGCCACCTCCCCTTCATTCTAGAAAATGGATCCTTCACCCAGTCCAGAATTAATGGATGAATTTTATGTGCATTTGCTTTTTTTAATGCTATAGGGCACTGCACACCAGAACAACTAGACACAAGAACAGTTTTCCCCCGAACGCCATCACTTTGCAAAACAAATAATTCCTCAACACTGTCAAACTATTTACTAAGTCTGCACTACTATTAATCTTCTCATCGTTCTCATCACCCATCTCCTTCCACTTATGACTGTAACTTGTTGCTTGTATCCTTACAATTTATATTGATTGTTTCCTAGTATGATTTGGTCGCTTATTTGTACCCTATGACTATCATTAAGTGTTGTACCTTATGATTCTTGACGAATGTATCTTGTCTTTTTATGTACACTGAGAGCATATGCACGAAAGACAAATTCCTTGTGTCCAATCACACTTGGCGAATAAAGAATTCTATTCTATTCTATTCTATTCTATTCTATTCTATTCTATTCTATTCTATTCTATTCTATTCTATTCTATTCTATTCTATTCTATTCTATTGAAATAGTCATTCTTTTAAAGAATTAACCTGCTGTTCAAAATGCATTATGAATTCTGCAAATTAGATTTAGGTCATTTATGGCAACTGCACAGGGATGGTCTTATTAAACTCCCTATTCTCTGTTTAAAAAAGGGGGGGCTGAAATGAAAGGGACATCATGCCTTGCATTTAATCTATGGTTTTCACCTCCACATTGCAAGCTGGACTGAGAGAGTATTGTACCACAAACACCTGTTCATTGCATTATCCCAGTGCAATTTGGAAACTTGTGCTGCGAGATAATAGCCTACTGTTATTAACAGTTCACTCTTATGTTACAAGTCAAAGGAGAGATTAAATCTGTCTTGGTGGATTTAACTCCACCATAACCCAAAGTCAGTGTATTTAAATGTAGGGACACACACAGGAGAGAAATGAATAAATGACAATCTCCAATCCATGGAAAAAATAAACTCTCTATATATTTCACCTTTCTACCACTGAGAATAAGAACAAACTATTCATTGTTTCCATTCTTTTCCTGATCATATTCTGGCCTAGTTCATGCACGTTAAGACATTGATTGAGTGGTTCCAATAACACACTGGATCTAATTGACCCTAACAGTTATTAGTTAGTCTAATTGTTCAGAATAGTCTAATTGTTCTGGTAGTTAAAACAATTAATCAGTGGAACAATTTGCCTCCAGAAGTTGTGGATGCTCCATTATTGGAAATTTTTAAGAAAGCCATTTGTCTGAAATGGTGTAGGATTTCTTACTTGAGCAAGAAATTAGAGTAGAAGACCTCCAAGGTCCTTTCCAACTCTGTTATTCTGTTAAAGCCATGCTATCTGTAGGGAAGGTCTCTTATGCCACTGCTTTGAGCCTTCACTCTTCCAAGAAAAACTTCAGTTGCAATGAAGAATGCAATTACATTCAAATTTGACAATTAATCAACCAATTAGCCAAACTTCTGCTAAAAAGGGAACATCAAGGATTTCTTCGGTGTGCTTTTAAAATCTCTAATTTTAGCACGCAAGCTACGTTCCGTTCCTACTTCTTTAAATCTCAGTTTCCCATTAATTCCGAACCTTCCCATTTGATTTACTTCTGCCGCAAGAGCCCGTTCTTACTTTTTCAAAGCAATCTTTCTACTCAACTTTGGCTGTTTAATTGGGCATAATAATGGTAATGAATGAATCTGGCTGCAGTCTGCACTTAAAGCTTTCGTGCCTTAAGGTGTTTGGAGGTTAGAGGAAAAAGGGAAGAAAAACACAGCAAAAAAACAAACAAAAAATCCAGTCCCTAATCAGGGAAGATAATTAACACACTAAGATGACAGTTTAAAAATACTACTATATACATCTTCAAGGCAAATGCTCTGACAGTAACTAATTAGCTCTAAAATATTTGACAATCTGCAACTTTTGGAAAAGCCAGAAGAAGTTAATGAAGGCAGTCCTGAAAAGTAATGTTTAAACCTAATTTAACATGTATTATAACAACTCCACCCATGGGCTGTCAGATTCATTTATCAGCCATAATCAGACACTTGTCTGACAGCTAGACTGAAGGGTATTGTAGTGCAGGGACCTGGAGCTAAATCATGATTTGTTTAGTCCTGGTTGGCTGAATCAGCTACCGTTGGCTGGATTTATACAAGATGCTACGTTGATTACAGTTCTCTACGATCTTGTACGCAGCCAAAGTATGGCTTATCTGCCTACAGATTTATTTCTCTTACAGTTCTTTAGTGAAGCAATTTTATAACTGTGCCAAGATATTTAAATACCCACCGAATTTATGCTTTTCACAGAGGCTGCAGATTGAAGGATGTGTAATGCTGATTCTTTATCTGTCTCCTTCCTTCTGCAGTAAATACAGGACCAGCCTGTTAAGAGTAGCAATTCAAAACCTGGCTGGCACACACCCTTTTTGGCTTTTTGATTGTCTCTTCTTGAATGTAAACAGACTGCAAACCCCACTCCCTTCTAGCATGGATGATGTTATTCAGTTGGGTAATGAAACGTCTGTAAGACTTTAACCAAGCTCAAGAGAGCCCCGAGGACTTCACAGTTCAACCTGAGCTACGGATATTCTAGGTCAAAAGCTGCTTTTTCCTTATTTGGGATCTTCTGCTCGTGTTTCTAATCTATTTTTGATCAGCATTTTATATATAAGGCTGATGCAATTTGGGGGCTGTTGCTCATCAAGGCCCAAAGGATTAGTTATTCATCGTAACCTGCTAGTTTTAGAAATTAAAATCACTGTTGGGTTGCCTTCGGTTGTTGGCCTGTTTTCTACCACACAAGCCATGGCTCAGGTCTCCTTTGTTAGTCTTTTTTTTTTTTTATTGAAAAAGTTTTACAATAAAAAAATTTTCCCCCTTTTTTTCGCCCCTACCACCTCCCCCACCCTCTCATGCCCCCCAACCTCCCCCCAACCCCATCCCACCCCTCTCCCACCCACCCCTGACTTCCGCTACACATTTCTTAAGAAAGAAAAACAAGAATTTATAACAACAAGAAAAGCAAATACTATTATATATTCAGTTCTAAGTTAAGAGGAAGAGGAAAGAAAGAAAGAAAAGAATTTTAAAAAAAATTTGAAAAAAATATATATATATATAATAGAATAAGATAAAATAAAATAATACAAAAAAAAAACCCCATAAGCATAGATATTTGTCTGAGCTTAACAGTATTGTAATAAAAAAAAAAACACCAGAAAAAATAGCCATTATAATATTTAACCCAATTTAAACAGAGAAAAAAAGAAAAAGAAAAATAACATTACTAACATTACTAATCATATACCATAGTCGATCACTCCCAGATTATATAACTTACTTATTCATATTAAATAATGCCACATATTTTAATCCGAACTACTCCCCCTACTTTAAAAACCCAAAACCCAAAAATTCCCCCTCCTTTGTTAGTCTTGACTGCTTCCCACTCACAGGGACTCTTCCCGGGTGACATTAAAAATTGATTCATCAAGAAGAGTGGATCCCATTTTGACAGGTTAAATAGCAGCCTTACAAAGGGCCCAAACAGAAACATGCTTAGCCCCATTGAACCAAAACATGTACGAGATCCGGGTTTTTTTTTAAACTTGATTTATATGCCGCCCTTCTCCAGAGACTCAGGGCGGCTTACAATGCATTAAGCAATAGCCTTCATACTTTTGTATATTTATATTTATACAAAGTCAGCTTATTGCCCCCAACAAACTGGGTCCTCAATTTATCCACCTTATAAAGAATGGAAGGCTGAGTCGACCTTCCATCAGCTCCCATGCTGGAGCTCCCATGCTCCCAGAAGTCGACCTTCCAACAGCTCCCATGCAATTTGGGAGCTGTTGCTCATCAAGGCCCAAAGGATTAGTTATTCATCGTAATAGTTTTAGAAAGTAAAACGACTGTTGGGTTGTCTTCTGTTGTTGGCCTGTTTTCTACCACACAAGCCATGGCTCAGGTCTCCTTCGTTAGTCTTGACTGCTTCCCACTCACAGGGACTCTCCCCAGGTGACATTAAAAATTGATTCATCAAGAAGAGTGGATCCCATTTTGACAGGTTTAATAGCAGTCTTACAAAAGGCCCAGGCAGTGGCTGCAAACAGAAACATGCTTAGCCCCATTGAACCAAAACATGTACGAGATCCGGTTGCAAATCCACCTCTGTATTCAAAAGGCACATTATTAACTTAGCATATCGGCATTTGAATGAAGGCATGCTTAAATATAAATCAATCGGTTGCTGGCTTCCTCCTTTGTTAATTAATGCAATATCCATAAGCAAGCATGAATTATGGCTGCTGACTCAGACAGTTCACAAAGGATGATTCGGGTTTCACAAGCCCATCCTTCTCCTGGCTGCCAAGAAAGCCCTGGCTGTAAATGCCACCGTCTTTTCCTGCTTCCAACATGCAAAACAATTTGATGAATGACAGAGGAGGGGAAAGAGGGAACTTAATTATTTGCAAAATAAGGCCTGCTTTAATTCAGGGTTGTGCCAACTTTTGGGAAATACATTTCTCACCGAGGTAATACTTCTTAGGTGAATGACATGTCAGGCACAGAGAAGATACAGAGTAGAGTAGAGTAGAGTAGAGTAGAGTAGAGTAGAGTAGAGTAGAGTAGAGTAGAATAGAATAGAATAGAATAGAATAGAATAGAATAGAATAGAATAGAATAGAATAGAATAGAATAGAATAGAATAGAATAGAATAGAATAGAATAGAAAATAGAATAGAATAGAATAGAATAGAATAGCATAGCATAGCATAGCATAGCATAGCATAGCATAGAATAATAGAGTTGGGAGGGACCTTGGAGGTCTTCTAGTCCAACCCTCTGCTTAGGCAAGGAAACCAGGGGTGGGCATGGCAGGGAAAAGACATTGCAAAATCTGCATTCCCACCCCACTCTGCGGCCAGCCAGAGGTGGTATTTTCTGGTTCTCCCAATTACTCAAAATTTCCGCTACCAGTTCTCCAGAACCTGTCAGAACCTGCTGGATTTCATCCCTGCAGGAAACCCTACACCACTTCAGACCAGTGGTGGTTTGCCCCTGGTTCGGGCTGGTTTACAAGAACCAGTAATAAAACTAGTGGGAGGGTCTGCCCACCGACCTGGACATTGTCAGGAAGCTTCTGCACATGCGAAGCAGTCCCGTTGCGAACTGGTAGTAAAGATAAGTAGAACGCACCCCAGCTTCAGACAAATGGTTATCCAATCTCTTCTTAAAAACCTCCAGTGTTTTTACGGGTTGTGTGAAAAGACGAATGCATTTTATTCTGGAGAGATTATCCTACAAACTCTAATCCTTCCCTGAATTGCCAAAATCCAGAAATCTAAAACTCAATGGTGTTTTGTGTATAGCCATGGATGTTTGAAATCACAATCTGGGTTTCTGGTATTTCCCCCTCTGGTTGCTTGCTTTGGATAGGTGGTTTCTGAATTTGGGAGTTCTCTGGGTATCTGGATGCTGGTCAATCCAGTATGAGCTGCAGCAACGTTGTGAGATGGAGCAGGCTAAACTGTAAATCTCGTAATCCTCTTGTCCAATAACATATTCTTTTGAAAGATCTAAGGCAGGGGTCAGCAACCCACAGCTCTGGAGCCGCATGTGGCTCTTTTATCCCTCTGCTGCGGCTCCCTGTTGCTGGTCAGCTCCACAATTGATAGGGATTTTGGTTAGGTCAGGTAGAGGAAAAAGGATGCTGAGCTAAGAGGAGACTCTATGGTGAGGGAACCGGACTTCCGGTCAGCTCCAGAATTGAATGTGGGGCTTCTGGTTGGGACCTTTGTGGCTCTTTGAGTGTTTAAGGTTGCCGACCCCTGATCTAAGGAAAGCTGGCAGAGATGTGCTAACGATCTGCATTGCTCTGATTGATTGATTATATGTCATCGTGTCTGTGTTGACTCTTAGCATCCATGGGATTCTCAGGAGTTTTCTTCCAAATCAAATTTCAAAAGTCCAACTTTCATTTTCTTAAAGCAGGGGTCTGCAACCTTAAACACTCAAAGAGCCATTTGGACCCGTTTCCCACAGAAAAGAAAACACCGGGAGCCACAAAACCCTTCCCGTGCCTATTTCTTGAGCGGCCACAAAACTAGCATATGGAGTTGAATTAAATGTTGTTTTCTTCTGAAAACAACATTTAATTTTTCTTTTCTTGGATTTATCTATGGTTGGCCTACCCGGGGTTGAAAAGCTCAATAAATCACATGCCAGTGGGTGTCACACATTGGCAGTTGTGACGCATATTTTGAGCAACACGGAGGCACAGCAGAGGGGTGAAAGAGCCACATGCAGCTCCAGAGTTGCTGACCCCTGTCTTAAAGTATCACGGGGAAGAGAGTTGCCTGCATGGTTCAGATCTTGGTAGGAATTGATAGCTTTTGATATCTGAATATCTTCCCCGGGGCCTCCATTGCTACCCAACCAAGTGCTAATCTGTAGGATATTTCTCGATGATGGTTCCTTTACTGTTGATAGTCAATCCTGAAAACCAGAAGCTACCCACCAGTATTTTTCTTGTCATTTCTAAGGTTGGTTGCTGCACCTGCTGTCATTAGTTTGGTCTATTTGGTATTTAATCTTAACCTCAATCTCTCAATGTGATCCATATTCTTCATTATGGAGGTTGTCTTCGTTTACGGCATTTAAATATAAAAAAGAACATTATAATTGCCTTTTTCTTTCTTTCTGTTCTGACCAAGGCTTCCTGCAAAGACTCATGTCCCTTTGCTCCACCTTTATGTCTCCAATCATCTCCAAGCCTTACTCCCGAGTCGCCCCTTTTGTCTTAACTGTTCTTGCCTTCTGACAGTTCTGTGCATGTGTGCACGGGGAATAGGCTCCCCCTGTTTCTCTGCCTCGCTGATGTCAGACTCTGGAGGCTCCGGAGGCAGCATATAACTCCCAGAATGCCATGGCCCCATCTCTGCCTCTGATGCAGAGCCATCATCCGAGCCTTCCCCAGACTCCAGGACTGGCCCGTGTTCCTCCCCAGCCTCCTCACTGTCCGTCTCTGCTGCCAGATCCACAGGCCACCGGCAGACCACAACCCTCTCTTTCAATAATGCAAGTGAACTACCGTGTTTCCCCCAAAATAAGACCCTGTCTTATATTTTTTTGCACCCTGAAATAAGCGCTTGCCCTTATTTTCAGGGAGGTCTTATTATTTTGGGGTGCATGGAGCAAGATGGGGCTTCTCTTGCCATCTTACCTGATTTCCAGCTCTGTGTTTGAACATTTTCGGGGACGGCATATTTTCGGGGGGAGGTTTATTTTAGCACATGCGCTCAAAAGCCCAATTGGGCTTATTATCAGGGGATGTCTTATTTTCGGGGAAACAGGGTATTCCTCCGGCACATGGACTGATATTTCAGTTGTGTTCTCCTAATATTCAAATTGTCCCAAATCTTTCCCTACCTCTGGACTTTCGTCGCAAGAAGACTTCTGCAGGAAGCTTCCTTAGATCTCCTGAGCTCTGTTATTTTCATTCTTTGGTATCATTCATGTCACAATCGAAAGAACACCCTTGCCTCTCCCCCCCTCCCCTCCTCAATGGGCCAAAAATAAACCATGGAGCCAGCTCTAGAGAACAGCTGCACAAACAATGCCATTTAGAAGAATGCATCACGACACATGATCGAGTTTTCTGTCTGCTTGCGGAACCTTTGTTTTTCATCAATTAGCCCTCCTGGGTGGGTAACAGGCCGAGAAGTGGCACAGGCAAATTAAGAATGTTAGACGCTCTCTTTTCCAAGAAACTCCCGAAAAAGAAACATTGGAAAGACCCAGATATATAACCGGACAGCCAAAAATGGAGGAAAATGCCCCCTTTGGCTACAAAGATGCTTGGTTTTTTTTTAATTTTTTATTTATCCCGCCGTCTCATTTCCAACAGAGACTATGATAGGACCAAGTAGTGTTATTTGATTAATGATCAGCTTTTAATAGACATGGGGAGATAACTTATTACTGTAAAATACATATTAGCATCTTTGAAACCCTAACTGGGAGCCTACTAGGAGCCTGTGTAGCGTAGGGGGCTAATGCCTCCTACTAAAGGCAGTTAAGACCAGCTGCCTGTAATTTCTGTGAGTTCAATCCTCGCCAGGCTCAAGGTCGACTCAGCCTTCCATCCTTTCTAAGGTGGGTAAATTGAGGACCCAGTTTGTGGGGGCAATAAGCTGACTTTGTATAAATATACAAAAGTATGAAGGCTATTGCTTAACGCATTGTAAGCCGCCCTGAGTCTCCGGAGAAGGGCGGCATATAAATCAAATTTTTTAAAAAAATAACACTTTATATAGCATGAGCAGATAGTGTTGGACTAAGATGCAGGGTTTTATTTCCACCCAATCACACAGTTTTTGGAGCTAGTCGTTAACCTCTCAACCTAACCTTACCTTCCAGGACTGAAGTCAAACGAAAATGTCAGACTCACAAGATGCAAACTGGACAAATAAACGTAGCAAAGAACCGAAGAAAATACAAGCCTGTGCAATGGCTCTGGAGATTCTCAGTCATCCAAGTCATGGCTTTAACACCAAAGGTGCTTTTTTATTTTTTTTCAACAGGCAACTAGACTTTCTGATTTCAACTTCTGAGCTGAGGAACCTCCTTGGATGAGAAGTGAAACGGCTTCAAAGAAAAACCAGGAAGTCTAGTTGCCTCTTGAAAAAAAAAAAGCACCTTTGGTACAAGCCTATGCAATATTCATTTCACAAACAAAAATGACAGAGGTTGAGCGATGTCTTAATACCAACATCTGAGGACCTAAAGAGCAATGGAGGTGTTGAAGTTGGGGTGAACTGGTATGGACCCACCAAAAGCTCCATTGTGTTTCTTTCTAAAGAAGGAGGAATCTTTTTCAATGCACCCTCTATCCTTCCCATTATGGAAGCATGTTGGAAGGAATTGTTCTCCACAGATAAATAAGTACACCATATGCCAGTGTTGGCAAACCTTTTCGGCACCAAGTGCCAAAACGGGAGCATGCTGGGGAGTGCCAGAAACCGGAAGAGGAGCTTACTGGTGTGTACACGCGGAAATGCTGGAAACCAGAACAGTTCCCCGGCACACATGCACACACCGGGAAGCTGAGCTTCCAGTTTCCGGCATTCGCATATGTGCCAGTCTTTTGGTTTCTGGCATGTATGCACACATGAAGACCAGCTGGCTGGCATGCGTGTGTCTGCCGGAAACTGGAAGCTCAGCTTCCCAAAGCATGTATGCACGCCAGGGAGCGTTTCTGGCACGGCCGCGCCAGAAGTGGGTTTCACAGGTTCTGACCAGTTCTGGAGAACTGGTAGCGGAAATTTTGAGTAGTTTGGAGAACCAGTAGTAAAAATTCTGACTGGCCCCACCCCCATCTATTTTCTGCCTCCCAAGTCACAGCTGATCGGGAGGAAATGGGTATTTTGCAGTAACTTTCCCTTGGAGTTGGGTGGGAATGGAGATTTTACAATATCCTTCCCCTGGATATGAGGTGGAAATGGTGATTTTACAGTATCCTTCTCCTGCCACACCCACCAAGCCATGCCACACCCACCAAGCCACACCCACAGAACCGGTAGTAAAAAAAATTGAAACCCAACAGTGGGCCGCGCGCATGAAGACCAGCTGGCCGGCAAGCATGGAATCCAGAAGAACAACAGGTGACAGCTGGTGTGACCAGAGAGATGGCTTTGTGTGCCACTTCCAGCACGTGTGCCATAAATTCGCCATCACTGCCATATGTCAAATAGCCCAGTAGAAAGAGCAAGTAGCCATTTAAAGAGATTCTGAACTGACTAAACTCCTAATTGCTTAATCCAGTGTTTCCCAAACTTGACCCTTTGAAGATGTATGGACTTCAACTCCCAGCATTCCTCAACCAGCCACACACCTTAAAATAGCCAAGTTTGGGAAACACTGGCTTAATCTATTGCTTAAACCAGCGAAAGCTCACAATCTCATTTCTACCTGTCAACACACATTCTGAAACTGCTAAATTTGGATTCAGTAGCTCACATATTTTAGTTGACACACCCCTCTTTTCCCTTGAAATATAAGATTGCTTCAGGTATTCTCTGAACCGGCCCTACCATAAAATAATGGGGACGTTTTGTCAGTGACAGAACAAGAGGAAGATACATGTGTCATGATGTCCAAATTACCATCAGGATTTCCTTACTCTGATGATTTAAGGGAGAACAGTCTGGCTCCAAATTATATTACAGTGTGCGGTGAATATTTAAATTTTATACTCCAGGCCAAATGGCTTGGGAATGAGCCTATGTGGCCTTGACCATTTTTGATACACGGTTCTTCTAAAATAGTCCAATGTCCTCAACAGTATTGGATAATTCAGCCATAGGAACAGCTGCTTAAATCCTTTTGTGGTTGGAAGGAGATACAGAAATACTCACAGACAGAGTGCAGTTCATCAAAGATGTATCACCCATTCACATTAAGATATAACAATCTTCCCCCACGGCTTCTGGTCTGCTTTAAGAGCTAGAAGGAAGTATTTAATTGGAATAAATAGCAGTAGCACTTAGACTTATATACCACTTCATAGTGCTTTTACAGCCTTCTTTAAGCGGGTTACACAGTCAGCATCTTGCCCTCAACCATCTGGGTCCTCATTTTACCCACCTCGGAAGGATGGAAGGCTGAGTCAACCTTGAGCCTGGTGAGTTTCAAACCGCCGAACTGCAGCTAGCAGTCACCTGAAGTAGCCTGCAGTACTGCACTCTAACCACTGCGCCACCTCGGCTCTTTGAGAATGGAATAACCGATCATATAGGCAAGTTTCAACTCTTCCCATAGTCAAATGATCACGCCACATACACAAGAGGGAAGCATCAGCTGCAGAAGGACCACACACTTTTTAAAAGCCTATCTGGTAGTCTTCATCAATGCTACTTTCTTGTTGTAGGCTATAATCACAGAATCTTGAAAGCCTGACATAGATATTCCCTCCCCTTTCTTATATCCAAGAGAATCAAGGTGAGCCTATCTTGAGTTTCTTTCTCACCCTCTCTTCCTTGCTGAGGCTAAGCTGGTGTCTACCTAACAGGCACTGAATTCTTCTTCAAGACTTATCTCCACAGTCCTCTACAAGTACCAACATTCATTTGATATATGATAATATATGATTACTGCTAATCAATGCTCCCAGATTCATGTGAACTGAGAGTTCTCAGTGGATGAAAAAAAATGTGAGTTCAGAGCAGGGGTGAAATTCAAATTTTTTCCCTACCGGTTCTGTGGGCGTGGCTTGGTGGGCATGACAGGGGAAAGATACTGCAAAATCCCCATTCCCTCCCCACTCTGGGGCCAGCCAGAGGTGGTATTTGCCGATTATCCGAGCTACTCAAAATTTCCGCTACCAGTTCTCCAGAACCTGCTGTATTTCACCCCTGGTTCAGAGTAGGCCCAGAGTAGGGAAGGGTGAGAAAGAGAGACAGATGGTGGATCAAAGATGGAATGGAATATCCAACAGAAGAGCATGGCTGAATGAGTTGAACGATGAATAAAAACCCTCCCCATGGCAACATTTTGTTCTGAGCCCTTTTTTAGGAAATAATCGTTCGAATATCTATCGAGGGGGGAAAAAAGAATAAAAATAAAACAAGTGAGAGAAATGATCGTATGATAACGAATCAGGATGCTGGCAGAGCTCAGTTTACAGGTGCACCACTCCATCTGCCTAACCAGTTAAGGCAAAGCATATCTTAAAGGCAAGCCTGGGGAATTAATTGTAACTAAATTTGTTCCAGCGCAAACAACGGAGCTTAACTGATTTGTGGATCAAGATGACTTTCATTCTTTGCTTAGTGAACTGCCTCCAAATTTGTTTCTCCTTGCATAGGAGCTAAAGACAGTAGGACATGGTATAACTTCCCTGGCAAGTGAAAAGCAACAGTGAATGACATGGCATAAATATCTCCTATTTATAAGAAAGTTCTCTGTTGTTTTTGGATCTGAGTTGTGAATTATATTAATGAAGCAACAGGGAATAGCTAACTGCCGCCCAGCTGCTTAGAAACCAAACAATGGCAATACTTCAATACTACACAGGCAACTTCCAGCTAAGACACAACTATAATGAAACATCTTCCTTCACCGTTGAGAGAGAGAGAGATGAACGAAAGGAAGGACTTATTTAATCTATAGTTAAACTGTAGGAGTTGGTGCTATCAGTTGTAGAGATTTTATCAATATAGGCACTTTTAAAACAAAATTGGACCAGCTCCTAAAGACCAGGCTATTCATGGCCACGAGCCTCGATGTCTGCTATTTTTATTTTATTTGTTTTTCACATTTATTAACTGTCCATTTTCCTCAAAGAGGGACCCTTAAATTCCTAAACTCTTATGGGGCCCTTAACACACTTGGGGGTCCAGGTCTGGACACAGAACCAGATCATCAAGGCCTTAAAAAAGGCCAACAGATTTTCCTCCAGTGAGACTTGCTAAGATGTTCGCAAACACATCACCGATTTGTTGGAAATGTAAGAAATCATACGGGACATATTATCATCTATGGTGGACTTGTGTGACAGCAAAAAAGTACTGGACCAAAATTAAAAAGTGGGCTTGAAGAGATACCAAAAAACGAAGAGGTAATAAGGAAAATTTTGGACTGTACAGAGATGGATAAATTGACGAAAGAAATTAAAGAAAAAGATGAAACGGAATATTACTTAATATGGGATAAATGGTACAAATGGTTAGAGAGGTCAGGAATAATAAGCAAGAACATATACAATAGAGATGATCTAGAAATTAGGAAGCATCAATAAAATGATATTAAATATACAATGTATGTAAAGTAATATATAGATATAATAGTATGTATAATAAGTAAGGAGTAGTATATACAATATATAAGGAATAAGGGAACCACAAAAATAAATATGTGAATATGTAGTGGGGGGGAAACACAAACTATGGATATGAGGGGGAAAAGAAAAAGAAAAGAAAAGGCCAACAGAATTGGGACTAAAGTTTTCCCCTTTTTTATGTGGGTCACAGTTGCAGCTCAGGAAAGTTTACCCTTTTTAATACAATTAGTTAGTTGGAAAAAGTGCCATTAATCTCCTGGTTTTTGCTATCGTAGACTAACACTGGTTTCCTCCTACAATGAATTTATCTCTCTTTAAAAAAGAGACTCTCTACTCTCTTGGAATTCAGACAGACTAACGGAGATCACATCTATTTTATCTGATGAGATGTCTTACATTAGTGGCCAAAATTGTGGAAACCTTTTGGGGAAAGTGTATTTTCTAAAAATATCTAATAACACCACTTTTTTTTTGGAGGAAGTAGTATCATAGAATTATATATCAATGGAAAGATACTTTAATCATGAATGTAATGCATTTTATGAAGAATTTGCTATTAGAATAGCAGGTACAGTTTAAAGAAGAAAAGTGAAACATGTAGAAAAAACAAGATATGCAAAAATTATCACCAGAGAAAAAACGAGATATACAAAAATCATCACCATGTCAGTTAACACTTAGTTGTTACGCTGAATTACGGCCTTACAACGTCTTCCCATGGAGTGAACCAAGTCTTTTAGTTCTGCAGCTGTTCTAATGTTTTATTTTATTTTTATTTGTTTCGATTTATAAACCGCCCTTCTCCAACCAGACTCGGGGCGGTGAACAGCCAGGGTAAAACATGATGTATAAAAATTAAAACAATTTTTAAAAATATTAAATGATTTCGGCCGACAAATTAAAACAGTCCATTTTAAAATCAATTACAATTAAAAACCAAGGATAGGATCAAGCCAGCCTGGCTAGGTGAAATAGGTGAGTTTTAAGGGCCCGACGAAAAGTCCGGAGGTCCAGTAATGTGAAACCAAGATTGAATTATGGCTTCTATTAACTGGGTTTTATTGCTGGGTCGCTTCTGACTAACAAGTTTCTTTAGTCGGCTCCACAGATTTTCAATTGGGTTAAGGTCTGGGCTATTCCCAGGCCATTCCAGCAGTGGAATAGGATTATCTTGAAACTCAAAAAAAAAAAAAAAGTGGTGTTATTAGCCATCAAATCTCAAAAATACACTTTTCCTAAAAGGTTTCCACAATTTTGATTTCGCATTTACACAAGCCCTTTTTCAAATGAATTTCTGAGGACAATGGCAATCAATATAAAAATATATCTACAAACAATCTTCCCAGCTCTTTCTTCACACCTAACTGAAATCAATTCTACTTCTACATTACAGAGAACGGTGCAAACAGTTGAAATTTCATGCATGCTTTTGGATGCACTCATAGGAAATATAATCCTATTCGTAATGAATTATAAAAAACTGAAAGGAATTTAATAGGTGAAAGTCCATTTGACTCATATAGGTTCACTGGAGACAGAAATCTAATCTGTGGTAAATTGAGCATAATTATCAACAGTCATGCATGCACAGGTTACAAATGAACTTTGATAATAGAGAATGCACTAACTGCCTTCCAATATGACAGACATATAACAAGTGCATCTTTAGAAGGAAAAAGAAAGAAAATAATGAGCCTTCCCTAAAAGTATTTGAATCATCATAGCTAAAATTCTCAGTATAATAGATTCCATCTCCTGAAGATTTGCTCTGGAAGTAGAAGATGCTCTCTCAAGGATTCTGGGCATGGATTGCAAAATTTCCATTTTCCCCAACTTTCATGTGGACATCATTGTGGCCTGATTTTCATATGATCAATGAAGTATGCTTCATGAGGTATTTAAACTCTGGCTGGGGAGCCACACTTCAGAAATCACAGGACAGGCCATCAACAATATCATCTATCTGAAAGGTAGATAATTCCAAGAATCTCCAAAACCATATCCTTCCTGTTTGGGTACTACCTTCTCTTTGTTGTAGAAGAATGGTTTGAGGTTAGCAGCCATGCTGCAGAAGAACAGAGTTCCCAGCTTGCTTTTAGCTATTGAAAGTTGACTTTTATATCCATCTCATGGGCTATGGATCCCATCAGCCCAGCAAGTCATATTGTAAGATTTGCCGTTCAAACTGGATCATGCACATAGAGTATTTTTTCCCCCCTGTTTTTTTAGGGAGGTGGTAGATATTGCAGAGGGGATGGGGTGGCTCAGTAGCTAAGATGCTGAGCTTGTCGATTGAAAGGTTGGCAGTTCAGCGGTTCGAATCCCCAATGCCGCGTAATGGGGTGAGCTCCCATTACTTGTTCCAGCTTCTGCCAACCGAGCAGTACAAAAGCACGTAAAAAATGCAAGTAGAAAAAATAGGGACCCCCTTTGGTGGGAAGGTAACAGAGTTCCATCTGCCTTCAGCATTTAGTCATGCCGGCCACATGACCACGGAGACGTCTTCAGACAGCGCTAGCTCTTCGGCTTTGAAATGGAGATGAGCACCGCTCCCTAGAGTCGGGAACGACTAGCACATATGTGCGAAGGGAACCTTTACCTTTACCTTAGATATTGCAACCTTCTGTGTTTCTTTAAATGTATAAATCATGGAACAAAAGAAACCCAACAGTATTATTCCAATGTAGAAAAGAGTCAGAAGGAAATCCCCCTGCCTGGTTTCTGCTGAAGTTTGCAGCATGGCCAAAGTTGACTCTGGGGTTGCAAAAGAACAGTTGAGATGAAGTTGGCCTCAGAGACCTAGGTTACACATCTCCGGATGAGACAAACAATTAGCCTTGCTTGTATAAGGTTTCCTATTAAAAACATGCCATTCCCCAAATGGATGTCAGATATGTCTGACTTGAAAAAATGCAGGAGGCTTAAATGACAAACACTGAACCAAAGCAAGACAAAGGCCACCTTCACAACTATAATCACCCGGAATTTGTCTGCCATTTTTCATAGGGTTGCAATACTTGAATTGAAGGTGTAAGGCATGCTGGACCTAGGTCAGTATGTATCCGTTTGGCCAATTCCACTCCAGACCCATAAATCAAGCTGATCGCCAGCATGTTTCTATTTTAATACTAGCTGGTACAATATTTAGACCCCAGGTGCTCCGATACAACTGTCAACTATATATTTCCAACTCCTGTTTGCTGTACAACGATGCTTGTTCTCTTCGGCTGTGGCTTAAGTTTTCTTTCGGTTGAATTCCATTCCTGACTTCCATGATGTATTTACTGAAACATCTATGGAGATTCTCAGTCATCCAGGTTAGTGGTCAGTAACTGGTGATCTGTGGACCACCGGTGGTCCATCAGAAAATTCTGGTAGTCCGTAAAAAAATTATTTGCATTTTTTACATTGCACTAAATCAGGGGTCCTCAAACTTCGGCCACTGGTCCAGATACGTGCAATGAACGTTTGTGTTGCTGCAGAGAGTCTCCCCCTTTGGGGTCTTTTTGTGTGGGTCAGAGGGGGTCAGAAATTCCGACTTGGGGGTCTGCTTCAGCCTCCTGGTGCGGGGCTTTGGGCAAAGGCTGGAGGGAAGTGCTGCTGGTGGCGAAGAGCCGGAGGGTCTCGTTCCAGTGGGACTGCATTATGGCCTGGAACTGGCTGACCATCTCAGCCCACTGAGCCTCCAGATGCCAGTACCTGGCCTTGCACTCCCACAGGTCTTCCTTCTGCTTGGAAAGCCTATGCTCCTATAGTCCTCAGTGAGGTGCTTCTGCTGAGCCTCCTTCTCCATCAGATCCAATTTGAACTGAGCTGTTTTGCCAACTCTTTCTCCTGGTGGCTGCTTAGTTCCAACCACTGCTTCCTGTTGGGGCCCTAAGGAGCCCAGGCGGGGAGGCGAGGAGTGAGTGGGAGGGGAGGGGCGAGTAGAGGCTGGCGAGGTGCCCCTCGATGTGAGTGACATCGAGTTGGCCATGCCCACCCAGTCACATGACCACCTAGACACGCCCGCCCAGCAGGTCATTATGCAGATCATATTATTCAGATCCATTACGTATACCCATTACGCAGATGGGTATTTTTTAAGATGGTGGCGCATGTATATGCAGCAGCTCGATGCTCCAGAGACTGGTATTTTTTAAATTAATTTATTGTTTGTGTATTTTTTAGTGAGTGCTGTGCATGTTCAGGCACAAATAGTTTACACCTGACGAGTTATTAGCTATTGGACAGCATTACTTGGTCTGTTGTGTGGATGTTTGGGTGGTTTAGGGGATGGGGAATTTGTGGTGGGTGGGAGTGTGTTTGGGGATTGTTATGTGTGTTGGACCTGGTCTTTGGGTGTTAAGTGAATTTCGTTGTATGGGTATACTGTGTATACACATACAATGACAATAAAGTTATTTCTTTATTTCTTTATTATTTATATTAGTGGTCCGCGGGACTTCAAATTATGAATTTAGTGGTCCCTGAGCTCTGGAAGGTTGGTGACCCCTGATCCAGGTCATGGTTGTCCCAGAGGTGCTTTTTTCACGAGGCAACTGGACTTTCTGGTTTTTCTCTGAAGATATTTCGCTTCTCATCCAAGAAGCTTCTTCAGCTCTTGAAGCTTCTTGGATGAGAAGCTGAAGAAGCTTCTTGGATGAGAAGCAAAACGTCTTCCAAAAAAAAGAAAAGAAAAGAAACACCACCAGAAAGTCCAGTTGCCTCTTGAAAAAAAGCATCTTTGGGCTATTTATTGAAATGTGTTTATTAAAATAAATGAAGAAGTCTGCCCAAATTTATAGTGGCTCTGGACAGCATAAAACGGAATTAAGATTGGAATGCAAGGCACCAAAGACTCCAGAACAAGAAACTATTCTAAATAATAGAAAAGACAGAACTTGACAAATAATTTAAAAAAACCCCACAGAACTTGCTTGCCATAACTCAAGTTTTGCCATAACTCAAGGTTCAGGGCGGGACAGATAAACCCAGAAGTGATGACATTCCAGAAACTAGGTAGTGTGACAGAGAAGATACACTCATCTTTTTGGATATCAAAAGATTTAAGATGTTAATCACAATCACACAATCAAAGTCCTACCTGTTTATCAATGTACACGTGACATAAAGTGGAAAATGTGTCAACTCTGCCCAGTGGAAAGGCTGGCAGAAACTACGGAAGACACATCATCTCTTAAATAACCAGCTACATCATGTAGTGTTCTTCACAGCTCTTCTGTACGAGATTGCTTTCTTGTACTCTGTACATTCCAGTCTCCCATCCAAAGACTAACCAGATCTAAACCTGTTTAGCTTGTCAAGAACACCACGATCAGCCAAGAATTACAACTGCTGCGATTAACAGAATTACTGCTGATCTTTTAAAAAATGCAGAAATGCTACAACTTAAAAAAAAAGTCCCACCTTATGGATTTACAGTTGGTAGGAGGAAATGCCCTGATTTCTCTAGACAAATCAAGAACGTAGCCTTGGTCTTGTCCCCTGGCAGGATGTTTGAGGTCCAGAAGAAACCTCCATTACATCACATAAAACTTGGGAGTCCCTCACTAGGACTGCTGAAAATATAATGGTTTGGAACATTACATAACATAATAGGAGCCTGGATAGCTCAGCAGACTAAAAGCTTTGTGATTAACACCAGGTGTCTGCAATTACTGTAAGTTTGAATCTCACCAGGCTCAAGGTTGACTCAGCCTTCCATCTTTTCTAAGGTAGGTAAACTGAGGACCCATTTTGTGGGGGCAATAAACTGACTTTGTAAAATATACAAAAGTATGAAGGCTATTGCTTAACGCATTGTAAGCCACCCTGAGTCTCCGGAGAAGGGCGGCATATAAATCAAATTTTAAAAAAAATGTAGGTAGAATTTTGCAAAGTAAAATATTGGGTTACAGAATACTAATATCTGCACCGTGCAATCTGTTACAATATCTGCATTGTTAGGTTCATTCATTGTGCTGTATTGCGTATTTTGTTCATCTGTTGTTTATCAAAGCTTGGTCTAGTGGTTAAGGCATTAGCCTAGAAACCAGGAGACGGGGAGTTCTAGTCCCGCCTTAGGCATGAAAGCCAGCTAGGTGACTTTGGGCCAATCAGTAGGAGACTGTGAGTTCTAGTCCTACCTTAGGCATGAAAGCCAGCTGGCTGATCTTCAGGGGTGAAATCCAGCAGGTTCTGGAGAACCGGTAGCGGAAATTTTGAGCAGTTCAGAGAACCAGTAGGGGAAATTTTGAGTAGTTCGGAGAACTGGCAAATACCATCTCTGGCTGGCTCCAGAGTGGGGAGGGAATGGAGATTTTGTAGTATCCTTCCCCTGCCATGCCCACGAAGTGACGCCCACCAAGCCACACCACGCCTCCCAAGCCACGCCCACAAAAACAGTAGTTAAAAAAATTTGGATTTCACCACTGCTGATCTTAGTCCAGTCAATCTATCTCAGCCCCACCCACTTTACAAGGTTGTGGTTGTGGGGAAAATAGCAGGAGGAAAGAGGATTAGGTATGTTTTGCCGCCTTGGGATATGGATAAAAATAATAAAGGTGGGTTGAAAATAAATAAATTCAATCCCATCAAACCAGAATTGAATGGGCCTGCCATGGTTTAAAAACCTCTTCATGCTCAGCAGAACCCAAGAAAATGATGGTTTATTGCATCATGTGAGCCAGAGGCAGGTTTCAGCAGGTTCTGACCAGTTCTGGAGAACCGGTAGCGGAAATTTTGAGTAGTTCGGAGAAGTGGTAGTAAAAATTCTGACTGGCCCCGCCCCCCATCTATTCTCCACTTCCTGAGTCCCAACTGATTGGGAGGAAATGGAGTAACCTTCCCCTGCCATACCCACCAAGCCACGCCCACCAAGTCATGCCATGCCCACCAAGCCACACCCACAGAACCGGTAGTAAAAAAATTTTGAAACCCACCAATGATGTAAGCCCAACTTCTGTTGGGAATCTGAGCAATCACGTGATCCTGCATTGGAAATCCATGAGTGCTATTTTAAGAAATCTAGTGTTCCACCCCCCTGAGACAACTAACCAGAGACATGCGGCCCCATGTAGCATATGTGTGTGTACATATGTCAAATGCGTTGACATTTCCTTGTTGTATTCATTCTCTTTTCAGATGCTGGCTGTAAGTGTACTTAGAATCTAAAGACTGTTTTAATACATGCCATGCTAGGTGAACTTACAGCAGCCAAAACCTATCAGCACCTTTTGAAATCATTGTGAAGCAACTCATTCAGGCCATTTAATTTTCACTGCAATCGTTTTAGTGATTTGAAGGGTGGAGGAGGAGGGGGGAGCCCGAACCATTCAGCATTTATGCTGGATTTTTCACAAGGCAGGTGAAACAACTGTTATTCACCTCTAGTAAAGTAATAGGAGGCTTAATCGTCCTAAACCACAACCTTAATGCGCTGGTTCTTCTCAATTCTTTTGTAAGAAATCCTGTAATCCTCAGAGTGGATGGATTCCTTGACTTTGTGACGATTGAGAAATAAAGCAGGCATTGTGCACTGGGGGATTAATGTCAAAAAAAAAGTGAAAAAGAGAAAAAGAAATCAGATAAAGGCAGAGGAGGAAGGTCAAGACAATTGCGAAGAGGAAAAGGAGCAAGATGGAATAATACAAGCCATTCAAGCAATTCTGGATCAGCATCTGTTGAGGGACTTTGCAAAACTCTGTGTTGTGGGCTATCATTAAGGGCTAAATTTAACTAACTCAGAGCAGCGCCGGGGGAAAAAAAATGGCATGGAAAGAATAGGCCAGCGAAGCTGTTGGTGGCATTGACTGCAAGGGTGCGTGTAAAACACCAGTTAACACAATTCTAATAGCAAGATGTTTGGTCCCTGTGAAGAAGCTGTTTTTACAACAGGGTGCTTTACCAACTGCTACTACCAAGCACAGTTGGGACTCTTTTCCAGAATTTTTTTTGTCCGTATTTTGCTGATTCGGTGGCCATTTATATATGTGATTTCTATTTTTGGCTTCTAGGCTAGCTGTCCACCAGATCAGATTTTTCAGCAGCTAATTGATAAGAAATCAAGAGCCTGTGTAGCGTAGGGGGCTAATGCCTCCTACTAGAGGCAGCAATTAACACCAGCTGCCTGTAATATCTCTGAGTTCAATCCTAGCCAGGCTCAAGGTCGACTCAGCCTTCCATCCTTTCTAAGGTGGGTAAATTGAGGACCCAGTTTGTGGGGGCAATAAGCTGACTTTGTATAAAATATACAAAAGTATGAAGGCTATTGCTTAATGCACTGTAAGCCGCCCTGAGTCTCCGGAGAAGGGCGGCATATAAATCAAATTAAAAAAAAAAAAAGCATCGCTGCAAAACTCAATTCACAAAGAAACTCTCCACTCCATTCTTCTTATTTATGTATTTGTATCCTGTTATTATTATTATTTTTTTTTACAAATAAGGAGGTGAATCAATTCAACACCCCCTTCCTCCTCCCATAACAATAACCCCGTGAGAAGGACTGGCCCAAAGTCATCGAGCCAGTTTGCATGCTTCAAGTGGAAACTAGAATTCACAGTCAGCCGGTTTCCAGCCAGGTTATAAAAATACTCAGGCAAAACAGACGGACTTGTCTGATCTTCATTTAAGTCAGAAACTCATGTCACATTTCAAAGCATGCTGAAGGATATGTTGGTATTCCCAAGGAGAACAAAACGCAGCTTGCCAGATGTGGAAGAACTATGACAGCCAGCATCCTTCAGTATCAAATCCTGACAGCTGGGATGCTGAGAATTCTTCGACAGCATCTGGAGAGCCCTGGGTCCTGCATTCATACCTTGTCTACAGCTGCACCAATTCTCTTTGACAAAAGAGTTGCACCAATACTCTTTGACAAAAGAGTTATCACAATTGCATAACAGCAATGACTTTGAGCTGGCTTATTTGATGTTCCTCATCCCAGTTGGGATGAGGAACATCAAATAAGCCAGCCCAAAATCATTGTTGTTGTGCAATTGCCCATGTTCCATTGGGAAAATTGTGACAGTCTGTGGCAAACCAGAAAGGACATTGCAGTCAGCCTAAATGGAGGTTAGAATATTTATGAGCGTTCAGGGCATGGCCTCAGCCAACCTATAATCCTCCTAGAATGGAAAGAGTTCTGCAAATAAGGGATCGTATCCCATTCCTGTGGCCTATACCATTGCCAGAATGCAAACTCCCTCCAGCTAGGTGTAAATGAGATTGATAAACAGTATTACCTACTATGTTGTGTTTGTTTTATTTAAGCGAATTAATACAGCTGTTACGGGGCCGATAATAAGGTTTAGGGTGAAAAAGAATCTGCACACACTGTACTCATCCAGTCTTCTTCCCTTTCCCACAGCTCTCTGCCATCCCTCAGGAATGCCGTAACACTATCCGTTCAATTAAACAGGGAAAGTGGGTCTCAGCAGAAACAGTTTCCATGCGGATTTTGAAGTGTGTCCCAGATCAAATTTAAAACAATTCCACGCTGGGACTTTTGCTGACCTTCTCCATTTAAAAAAAAAAAAAAATACCATCGCGAGCTTCTGGGGTCACCGATATAACAACTGGATTGTTTTATAATATGTCGTAAATCTTCTGTTTCTCTGAGCTTCTCGTGTTGATCAGGCTGGCTACGAAAGCTGCGACTGACCCTTCGGATTTCCCGTGATACAACTTAATCATTTCTAAAGGGCTTCTTTGCTTCCTCCAAAGGCTGCATGGTTTACACCTGGAATGTTAAAAGATTGCATCTTTGGATGGCCTGACCATCGGAAATCTTTTCAATGGGCTATTTACTCCAGGGGTGAAATGCAAATTTTTTTACTACCGGTTCTGTTGGCGCAGCTTGATGGGCATGGCAGGGGAAGGATACTGCAAAATCTCCATTCCCATCCCACTCTGGGGCCAGTCAGAGCTGGTATTTGCCGGTTCTCCAAACTGCTCAAAATTTCCGCTACCAGTTCTCCAGAACCTGCTGAATTTCACCCCTGATTTACTCGCTGCCTAGTTCAGAAGAGCTTCGTATGAAGTGCAGACATTTTATTGCGTCGGAAATTGAACGGATGGAAATTACATGAGTGCACCTCCAACTTCAGATTTGGAGATGGGTGTTCTTGATTCTCCAACAACCACAGAGATACCTGAGGATGGGTAGTTTTCACAGATTCTTACCACCGGTTCACCGCGCTTGCACATGTGTGCTTCACACGCACACATGCCTTCTGTGCTTGTGCCCAGCCTTCCACGCATGTGCTTTGCTCATGTACGCATCTTCCACAACTGGAATTATGCCAGGGTGGAGGAAGGCCGGAGGGGGTCCCCCATCCGCAGTCGCCGCTACCAGTTCGCCGCTACCAGTTCGCTAGAACTGGTCCAAATTGGCTGAATACCACTTGTGGCATTATGGGAATGCACCACTGAACTTTAATCAACACATGTGCCATACAGAAAACAGCTTTTGTGCATGCACAGATGCTCCTGCCGTCGTAACTTTGAACAGTTGCTAAACAAATGGTCATAGGTCAAGGACCATCTGCACTATGGCGATTGATAATATGCCATTGATAGTTTCCTTCTATTTCCTTCCACCTTCTCCACCCTTACACAACATTAACTGCTTGCATAGCCCTAATGAAAAATATACTGAGCGTAACCAAGAAATACTGGGAGAGGTTTCTCCAGAGGCTTTGATATAGTTAACTGGGAAATTGTCAGGAGGCGTTAGGATTTCTAACATAAGAAGGAGGATTCAAAGTGGAACCTTACAATTGTTTTATAAAAATGGATTCTCAATTGCAGTTAAAGAGGCGTGTTTACTGAAAGGAACTACTTTGCGAAGAGAACAAGATTGTAAGATATAGCAAATTCAGTTGAAAATTCAAGAATCTGTAAAAATAAAAGAAGGCGGAGGAATAAGACTGAAGAAGAAGGAAAAAATGGAGAAGGAAAAAATGGAGATGGAAAAACAATAATCCTCCTTGATAGGGAGGATAGTAATAGTAATAGTGAAAATGATTGATTATATCTGTATTTAGGGATATGACTGGTTTTGTTCTGAAAAGTTATATTATAGCAAAATCAAGGATTTACTTATATTTAGGGATATTATTTGTTTTGAAAAGTTATATTAAGTAATGTTATGTTTGAATTGTTATGGGCCACTGACCAAACTTTCACTTTTGTCTTGACGTATATTTTAAGGAATGCTTTGTTGTTGTTTTTTTTTTTTTGTTTTTTAAATTTGATTTATATGCCGCCTTTCTCCGGAGACTCAGGGTGGCTTACATTGCATTAAGCAATAGCCTTCATACTTTTGTATATTTATATTTTTTATACAAAGTCAGCTTATTGCCCCCAACAAACTGGGTCCTCAATTTACCCACCTTATAAAGGATGGAAGGCTGAGTCGACCTTGAGCCTGCCTGGGATTGAACTCACAAGTAATTGCAGCAGCTGGATCTTAAATGCTGCCTTTGTAGGAGGCATTACTCCCCTACGCTATTCAGGCTCTGTAAATTCTGTTGAAGAATTTATATAAGTTGATGGGTTAAAAGAAAAATATTATGGTTATAAAAGTTATGGTCAGTGTAGATCATTTAATATAAGTTTATGGGTTAGAAGAAGGATATTACTTAAACCTTTATACTTTGTCTTAAATCGCATTAATGTTATATTAAAGAATGTTTTGTTGAAGAATAAATATAAATTTGTGGGTTATAAGGAAAACATAAGTGGTGCAAGGGTGGAGGGAAGATTTTTACAATGTTTTTATAGAAATTAAATAGTGAAGATGGTATTTGATTATACATAGTGGATTTGTAGAGAATAAGATAAATAAATTTATGTAAAGTTATTAAGTAGGGAATGTTTCCAGGAAAAATCAATATAAGCTTATGGGATAAAAAGTAAAAATAAGGTTTTTATAATACATTTTATTTGAGATTGGATAAAATATTTTGTAAATGTGATAATATATGTAAGGGTTGGAGATGTGATGGTTAATTGTAATTGGGCTTTGATTGTTTAATACTGGAAGAAAGAAGATTGGTTTATTACTGAAGAATGAACAAGAACGAAGTTGGATCGATTACTTTCAAGCAATAATTGGTTTAAATAGTTATATTTAGATATGAACAAGAGGAGTTAAAGTGCAAGAGGGAGATAAAGCTATAGATACCGTATTTTCCGGCGTATAAGATGACTGGGGGTATAAGACGACCCTCCTCAGAGCCATTTAAGGCTCGTCAGAGCCTTTCGGGCTGGTCTGGCTGGTTACAGGAGAATGAGACCCGGCGTATAAGACGACCCCCGACTTTTGAGAAGATTTTTGTGTGTTAGAAAGTAGTCTTATACGCAGGAAAATACAGTAATTAGTGTATGGTTTTTTTTATGTTTGTTAAATGTTATACCCTGTATTTGGTCTGGGAAGTCCTGGGGGTGGAGGGCTGGGGCAGGAGTGGGGAGGAGGGAGGAGAAAATATGTGTAAAATTTTTAAAATTTTTCAATTAAAAAAAAAGAAAAATATACTGATCTTTCTTAGTATGAGGCTCCATTTGACAATGGAGCCTCATACTACCCCAATCGTTGCAAACTTAATCGTTGCAAACTTAATACGAAATAATGCCTAATTAATTGATATGAGGTTCGAGTCACCTAAGGGTTATCTTCTCCCTGTACACGAACAAGCATTGCACCTGAGTTGCCCAATGCAGTGATTTCACTCAACCACCTCTCCAGATCCAAGATTACATGGCAATTTGTAACCGATAGGAGAGATAGCATTAAAGTGTCGATCCTATTATTAAATCTGGAGTGTGCAACTTTTCTGAGGGCCTAAAATAATCTGAGAACCGACCTGCCAAAAAGTGGGTGGGTCCAGGAAGAACTGTAATTTTAAATGGTTTACGTGACATGTAATTAAAGTGGCAATAAATACAATGCAGGAAGTAAAGCTACTTCCCATGCATTTATTAAATTATTAAAAGTTATTAAAATTCTCCATCTGTGTGGCAATTTGGGGTGCGGCCTTGGGGGGGGGCACCTTCAATGCTTTCAGGGTCAACAGGTAGCTCTGAGAAAATTCTCATTCTGTACTTCTGATATACCTTTCCCCAAAAATAAGACCCTGTCTTATATTTTTTGAACCCCGAAATAAGCGCTTGGCCTTATTTTTGAGGAGGTCTTATTATTTTGGGCGCGTGGAGCAAGACGGAGCTCCTCTTGCCATCTTACCTGATTTCCAGCTCTGTCTCCCTAACCCTAACCGGAGGAAATGGAAGGGAGCAGCTGAGCATGTATTTAAATATTTTCAGGGTGGGGATTATTTTAGCCATGCGCTCAAAAGCCTGATTGGGTTTATTATCCTCATTTTCAGAGGAAACAGGGTAGATTGTGTTACAGTTTTGGGGGTAACTAGTTCTTTATTTATAATTATCATGGGTATTTCATGTGTAAACTACATCTCCCAACGTCCCTTACTATTGGCAATTGTAAGCCAGGGCTGTTATGCGTTGAGAAACAGCATGGTAGATTTTTGGTTATGCAGAACAAAGGAGCACTCTAAGCTTTGCTAACATATGCGTGCTAGAGGGAGGATTTTTTTTTGGTTTTTTTAAATTGTAACAGTTGTACATTCTAGTCACGCCACAATGCAATGTGTGTGCAACAGGAGGACCAGCAGACAGAATGGCGAATTCACTATAAGGTGTTCAAAAATTATGCCTCTTGGATAGTGGGAATTGCTGACCTGTTAATCATTACTCCATCTACCCAGGTCAGTTTGTACAGAGAGAACATTGTCGTAATTAGGGAAATGTCTTGAGCCTGTTCCTGGCCAAATTAATTAATCTAAGCCCCATGACATCTGGTTTTAAATATTAAATGTATATATATATATATATATATTTGGACATTTAAATCATTAACTCCATCAGTACAGTTCCAAAACGTCTTGTGTTTTCAGTGAACTGTCTCTCCTTTGTGCCAAAATCCATGGCGAAAAGGTTTCACAAAATCAGCATCAAATCAATAGCAAAAGGAAGCTGAAGTTATGAAAGAACGATGTTTAAATCAGTTGGCTTTTAACAAAGTGACAACAATTGGGGTCAATATGGTTCCAAAGATAATATTCAGAGATTGAAACCTAACCTGGTGGTGATGAATTTGGTTAGTTCAGTCTCTTTTAGAAGGATATTCTAATTAAGCTGTATGGTACAAATCAAGAAATCTTGCTCTTGCTATTGCTATGTGGATCTCATAAATTCATCCATACAGAAAGATTCCACTGTTTTGAATGAACGTGTCTCAACAGCTCTAACTTTGCTACATTGTTCTAGTAAAAACAACACAACAACCCTCCCCACTAAAAAATAAATAAAAAAATAAAAAAGAACTTATTGGTTGGATTAAGGATTATCTATTATGTGGCTCACAAAAACTCATGCAATTCTTACATAATCAACCATTTTTTTAAGTTGGTTGTCACAACACCTGGCATTCTAAAAATCCATTTCCCAGAACAATGAATTGTTGATAGGCACAATTATGCATTCCTATTTGCTACCAACATGTTGGAAAAGCTAAAATATTGGACAAATGGGACAAAGGGAGAAATTTATTTATTATCTGAAATCTCCTACTATAAATGCATTCTGTTGCCTTTTTTTCTTGTACATGCATGCCTTCAAAACCAATAAAACACTGTTTTAGGTAAGCATTTATATCTTTATGAGTAATTCATTTGATATTTATACATTTCCTCTCCTGGTTTTTCATCATTAAGACGATCTCTAAGTGGTTTATAATTATTATTTTTTTGAGGGGGGGAAATAAACCAATTACAATAACTTAAGTCAGGCCTTTTACAGATTGATTTCAAGAAAAAAAGTTTGTGGTAACCTATCTCTTACGTGTATTTTGAGAATCACCCGAAATGGCCACTTCTTAGCTAATAACTTGTGCCTTTCTCCTTCAACCAAAAGCAGTCGAATTGTCCATTCTCTTGATTAACCAACTTTCTTTGATCAGATCATTGGAACTTTTCAATGGCTGAGTTAGGACTGCTTTTGTCACTGATAAATTCAAAATCGGAAGAGACCAACCAATTCACTGCCAGAATTTGTTCCCCATGTGCTTTATGGACGCTTATAAACCCACGACGATGATGCATTTCTGTCTGTTTTTGTCATGGGTTATGGAATTAAATCATCAAACACAATTTACCCTATTTCTGACCTCTTCATGAATTCCCCACCCCTCTTCCTTTGACTGCGTTTGTTTTGCCTGATTTAGTCCTCTTTAAGCCAGAAGCATGAGTAGGACAGTATTTATTACAGTCGATTTAACTGTGAGCTTGATGGCATTCCTTTATCAACAATGAACATTGAAGAGAAAGCATGAGAACGATAAGAATCCATTGTGCAAGTGAAATTGTCTGACATTGTCATCTGGTATTCAGAGATCAGTTGAGTGAGAAAAGAATATTGCTGGACTGTTCTGTATTTTAGATATAAGTCTGTAAAGATCCGATAGTTATGTTGGAAAATCATATTTTGCTTTAGCAAACCATGTGCTCTAAGATGAAACAAATTTTTTTGGCAAGTTCCAGCCAAAACAAATACTAAGAGATTTGACTGCCAACATGAGAAAAGTCTGTCCTTTAGGACAGCTGTGAAGATGAAGCAATTCATCATGAAGATTATTATTCCAAGCATTTTAGAAACTGCCTTGGGTTTCTAAATCTGGGTAAATTTTACATGCTTTCAATTAAGAGCGGTCATGCTTAAAGAGAGTAATGCAGCACTCGCTCCCTTCACGAATGAAAGGTTTTAAAATAAGTAGGTCCAATTGGAAGCAGGGAAACCATTGTAAGTTGTTTGTCTTAAAGAGCATATTGTTATTAATGTCATGTATTATTCTTAATAGTTCCCTTCGTGCTGAATTTCTAAATGCACCCTGCTTCTCACTGGGGCATTGAGATTGGAAAGACTGAAGCAATGTTTAAATCGGCAATTTGGCTGTAGTTACAGAAGGCCGTATATATTTCACTCATATTTATATATCAATTTCATGTTCTTCATCAGTAACCAGATTTCCTTCCATGAGCAATTGTGCGCCTGAAGTTTCAACTATTAAATTCAGGGCAAGGAAGGGAAGAAATCTACTTTATATCTATATTCCTATTTTGTTTTTGTTTTTGTTTTAAAAAAAGACTCATAAAGACAGAAATAATTATATTCCCACCATGAGTCAATCTATTATCACAATCCAGAGAAACTTTCTGGATGAAATAATTGAGATCACAAGAGCAACTGTGGAGGAACTCTGGTTTAGCGCTGTGAGTAAATATTGCATACAAGTTTTTGCAACTGAATGATCTATGAATAGCTACTGAATCACCCACATTTGGTTATGAGCCATTCGAAAAATTAAAGAGAACAGCCTGTAGCTATTTGTTAATGTTTTTTTTCCAACACAGGAGTTAATAATAATCAAGATAAGCCTTTGAAATAGGAAAATACCTTTTAAAATTAATTTCACATTCTCGTATCATTCTGCTGTTAAATATGCCGATTCACTGGAAGTTTACAAGGAAAGTAGCAGCAAATTAAAATAGCTGTCATTTTTTTAAAAAAAATATTTACTGGATATATAGGTTCCTCCAACTGACTCTGAGCAGACTATTATTTCCTTTTGAAAAATATTTGTATGTACCGATCTTTCATACAGTATTGAATGAGAAGTATTTCCATAGTGCAATTTACTCAAAAATAAATATTTCTGTGTTCGGTAGTCATTCACCACAACTTGTAGAAAACTACAATTTTCAAAGAGCTTTGAATTCTTGTTAGTTTTAATTACTTGCATGCAAGGTAGTTTGAGACTGATGAATGTGATTCAGCTTGTAACGTCTAACAGATTACTGCTCTATTTTAATGGGACTTTTATTTTATATCCGACTGTCTTTCATTTCATGGCATCTCTCAAAGATCAGGATGTGAGCAAATGCAAATGAATTGGAAGTCTTGCCTGTGGGTTTCTTAATAAGCAATTCTTGGTTGGAAATTCTTGGCTTGAATGAAAAATGAGGGGGAAATTGATACAAAATATGAATGACAATATAATATTGTAATAAGGCAATTGTAAAGTGGAATTTGTCAGTGCCTTTAAGCACTTCCATAACATTTCAATTAATTGTACATTGTGTTCCTACATGGCATATTTTGCCAGACTGAGTTATAGGGAATCCAATTATCTTTTTAGAGGATGGAATCAGTGATTCCCAAAAGATAGGAATCTGGCAGAGGGCAGTTGGAAATCTTTTAGCCAAATTTTACTTGTCTTAGACATAAGTCACTCTGAATTTGATGGAACTTACTTCTTTTTAATATATGTGACTGAAACCTAGGAGTATTTTATAAACAAAACTTCCTTGTCAGATGGGAATAGATAGATTTAAATTAAAGCCCAAAGAGATACGCCTTTCAAAAGAATCCCTGCCCAATAACTTTCTGCCTTTGTTTTAAACATTATTTGTCACGAAAATGTTTTGCCACTCATGTTATGATCGATGCAGTTTCTTGAGATCTGCATTAATGATAACATACTTAATCTACACACACACGGTGCTTGATGAAGTAACCACACCCTATTTCCAATTCTTGGCTTTTTTTTTCCCCCGAGACAAATTTAATGATTTTGGCTTTTAGCACAAGTAACAGCCTCAAATAAGAAAAAATCTGAAACTGTCACAATTTTCTTTTAAATGTTATGTTTAAAAGCGACCTACACACCATTAAATGTCAGCACGATCTTTTGTTTTGGAGACAGGAGAACACATGTTCTATTAAAATGGGATTCAAAAGTATTAATTTTACTGATCGGAGTTACACTGCCATTGGTTTTACAGGAGTAGAACAGGTGAGAGTAAGACTTTAGCTATTCAAAGCAAGCAGGGCTTATTTCAAAATGTTAGAGTCGCTGTGCTAATATGTTCCACTTGATTGGCTAAATATATTATATAACTTTTCCCCATCCTAAAATATTTATTACACAACAGCTCTGTTGGATACTTGTAAAATGTGTACAATTATTAGTGGGAGCTCTGTATGAAAACCTTTTGCGCTAGCCACAGTCAATGTTAAATTATTTCTAACACAACCTTAGTGGGCTAACAATTGGAAAAAAATTCTCCTTTGATCAAATTGGGATTAGTAGGATTTTCAGTTCCATTAAAATCAATACACTTTTTGAACACATTCTCATTTCTTGTCCCAAAAGGGGAAAAAAATGGATTAAAATATTTTCTGATTCTCCGATTGCACACTCGCTGATTTTGAGGGACAGAATATTTCCTAATGAAGTATTTTAGAAAAGTGTGAGAAATTGGCCTGGGTGGCTTCATAATAAAAGAAATATATTTGCCCCCGAAGATTTAAGCAAACTGGGTCTTGCAGTTTAATACTTGAATAAAGTATTAGTCACTTTACTTCACATTTAAATCATAGGCATGTCAACGGATCAATCTTTACACCCAATGCTTGCAAGATCATTGTAACTAATCGGTTTCTATTTCACTTAATCTTATTTCCTAACAAGGAAATAAATTGCAATCGTCTTGGAATTGGATTACATCCTCGAAGACAATGGGACACTTTATTTATTATATAGAAATCCCACGCGTCTTTCAAAGCAACAAAGCATTTCTTTATGTTTTAACCTGATGTTAACTCTGCAAATTAAATTAAGCCGGGCAAAAGGTTGAATTCACACACTATGTTAAGATTTAGGATGTTTTCCTTGATGTTGGCTTGGAGGGATATATGACCCTACCCTTCATTATTTATAAATCTCAGTTTATTTCTTAAACCCAACAATTTGGGGTTGATTTAGCAAAATGGCTTGGTAGGATACCTGAACTCGACTTTCATTGATTTGTCATTCTAATAAGCTTCAGAGCTAGGAAAAAAAGAGCATTTCAATGTGTCTTGGCTTGAACAAAATCCAGCCACTATGCTATAATAATATGAAGGCAAGAAATGGAATTGGAGCATTGACTTTTGAAGCAAGATAAGCAACTCTTTGCAAACTTCTACAGGAGAACCATGCTAGAGGTCATACTTCTAGTTTTTGCTTAGGATTGGAAAAGAGAAGATTTCATGAAAGAAGATCTGTCTACAAGGACTACACTAAACCAAAGCTCTAACCGATTTCTGCCTCTTCCGGCCCAGTCCAAAGCTGCCTCAGCTCTCTTGCCAAGTTCTGTAACTGTTAAAAAAAATACTGGGAAAGCTGACTATTTTATGGGAAGGAAATGAAAACAAAACCATTCTCCCAAAGGTGCTTTTTCAAAAGGCAACTGGACTTCCTTGCTTTTTGCTTGGAGACGTTTTCGCTCCTCGTCCAATTTATAAGCTTCTTCACTTCTTCAGTTCAGAACCGAAGAAGCTTCTTGGATAAGAAGCAAAATGTCTTCAAGGGAAAAAAAATGAAAAAAAGTCCAGCTGCCTTTTGGAAAAGCAGCTTTGGGACAACCATGACCTAGATGACTGAGGATCTCCATAGACAAAAACATTCTCCTTATTTTAATCCCAAACTCAGAACTTATAGAATTTACAATCAATCCTATCTGCTCTTCTGCATATAATCAGAAAGCAGGATGACTTTATCTCGGACTCTTGGGTTGCCCGGCTCAGCATAGGAGCTCAACTTTAGAAGACAAGTGTGCATGTAGTAAGTACTAACTACGGTGTATTGTAAGCAGCCCCATCTGAAGATCTGAGCTCCTAACAGCACTTGGAAGGGTTTATCCAATTCACCTTCCTTCCCTTACTTAAACCCATTTCTGGGTCCTTTTTGGATCCGGAGGACAGTCGCCTGCCTGTCAACACGGAAAGACAAATGCAAGAGAGGATACACTTCTATTGTTGGCATGGGCACCAACGGTTGGCACTTTCTGCCTTTGAAGTCATGGAAGTATAACAGGGTAAGTGACAATTGGGAAAACATTTGCTTGCCAAGCATTTGAGAAACAGATTTATTGGGAATTATTTGCTTGATTGATCTGCCCTAATCAGAGGGGTTGATTTCTAAAGTTCCTTCTCACACTCAGATCTTAATTTCGGGACTGGGATGGGGGTGGAGAGCAAGTGAGACTTTCTTTGAAACCCAGATAATCTTTCCAGTTGCTGATCCCAAATCCTTGGCAATAATCTTAAATCCCGCTTTGCGAGAGATTACCCTTAATAATTGTGTGTGCGTGTGTGAAACTCTCTTTGCTCCTGGTAAAATTCAAAGTGGGATGCCTGCAACCAACTGACTGAATATTAGTTTCGTGTAAGTTTGTGCCCCCTCCCCACACACACACCTGGTTTGGTTCTCAGAGGTTTACATCTGGACAAGTAATATGACAAGCATTGTGTATGCCATTTTCCATTAAAAGCCTCCCTTGCTTTAAAGATCGCAAATGTTGACATTCAATAGCAATAGTGCCCCTAAAAAACTATTTCTAAGGGAAGAGTTTGTTCTTTGGCAAACAATTTGCAGAGAGAGAGAGAGTGAGAGAGGATGGAAGGAACAAGAGGAAGGGAGGAAGGAGAAAGGGAAGAAAAGGGAGAAAGGGAAGGAGAAACGAAGGAGAAAGGGAAGCAAGGAGAAAAGGAAGGAAATTGAGAGAAAGGAAGGGAAGGGAAAAGGAGAAAGGTAATTGAGAGAAAGGAAAGGAAGGGAAAAGGAAAGGGGAAAGAAAATTGAGAGAAAGGACAGGAAGGGAAAAGGAAAGGAGAAAGAAAATTAGCAGAGGAGAGGAAGGAAGGAAGGAAGGAAGGAAGGAAGGAAGGAAGGAAGGAAGGAAGGAAGGAAGGAAGGAAGAAGGAATGGGAGAGGAGAGGAGAGGAGAAAGAAGGGGGAGATGAGAGGAAAGAGGAAGAAAAGAAGGAAGGAAGGAAGGAAGGAAGGAAGGAAGGAAGGAAGGAAGGAAGGAAGGAAGGAAGGAAGGAAGGAAGAAGGAATGGGAGAGGAGAGGAGAGGAGAGGAGAGGAGAAAGAAGGGGGAGATGAGAGGAAAGAGGAAGAAAAGAAGGAAGGAAGGAAGGAAGGAAGGAAGGAAGGAAGGAAGGAAGGAAGGAAGGAAGGAAGGAAGGAAGGAAGGAAGGAAGGAAGGAAGGAAGGAAAGAAAGAAAGAAGGAAAGAAGGGAACAGGAGAAAGGGAGAGGAGAGGAGAGGAGAGGAGAGGAGAGGAGAGGAGAGGAAGGAAGGAAGGAAGGAAGAGGAGAGGACAGGTCTCCATCAATCCTTAAGCTTCCTTTGCCTGGACCCCCGAGGCAGGATCAGAACCCCGCAGCCGGGCTCTCCAGCCCTCCCGCCCCCCCCCCCCCAGAAAAAACCTCCGTCCTTCTCGAGTGGAGAGAAAGCAAAGGGCTCCGTCCGGGGGCCTCTTACCGGTGCAGGAGTGCAAAGCTTTGGGCCGGACGACCAGCGAAGGGCAGACGGAGTAGAGCGAGAGCTTCTCGAAGTAATCGCAGGTCTCCTTGGAGAGGATCTCGTCGATCATGAAGGTCTTGTAGCGCCGCCTGGCTGCTTTCAGCTGCTGCCCGGGAGAAGGCAGCCGGAGCCCGCCTTGGCAGTGCATGGCGGGTGGGGTAGGGGGGGAGTTGTAAGCCCGGAGGGACCGCCGGACTTCGGGAGGTGAGCGAGAAGGAGAAGAAAAGCCCAGCAAAAGCGGCGAGGCGCGGCCAGACGGCCGGACGACCGCGGGGATCAGCAACAGGCGGTCTCCGGGATCCACGGATCCAGTGATCCTGCCTGCCTGCTTCTCTCGTAGGGTTCACTCTCTGCCTTGCTTGTTTACTTGCTTGCCTGCCCGCCCGCCGCGCTCTCCTCCTGCCTTCCCCACCTCCAGCCTCTATATAAGCCTCGGAGAGAGCGAGCCACGCACCCAGCCCTTGCTCACAACACCCCAGCTGTCAATCAACGGCGCCTATCATCCGCAGCGACCCCATTGTTCGACCGCGGGCTGTGCGGGAGAGCGAGTCATCTCTCTATTTTAAGAATCCGAGGTGTGGATTGGCTTCCCCTCCCTCTTCCAGCTGGAAGAAGGCCCAGGGGTTGGGGTTAAGGCTTGGCTGCGCTAGTCTGTGTGTGTGTGTGTGTGTGTGTGTGTGTGTGTGTGTGTGTGTGTGTGTGTGTGTGTGTGAGAGAGAGAGAGAGAGAGAGAGAGAGAGAGAGAGAGAGAGAGAGAGAGAGAGAGAGAGAGAGAGTGCGTGCGTCTATGTGTAAGGGAGGATTCACTTCCCCGCCTCTTCTTTGCATCTTCCCTCCCGCTTTTGCAGCAGAAGCTGGGAAAAAAGAGAAAGGAACTTTTAAAGTTTCCATTGGAGACTTAAAGGGGTCCCCGGAGGCCCTGGTGGACTTCTGTTTGTTGTTGTTAGGTGCCAAGTCGTGTCCGACCCATTGTGACCCCATGGACAACGTTCCTCCAGGCCTTCCTGTCCCCTACCATCCTCTGGAGTCCATTGAAGCTCACTCCTTCTGCTTCATTGACTCCATCCAGCCATCTCATTCTCTGTCATCCCCTTCTTCTTTTGCCCTCAATCGTTCCCAGCATTAGGCTCTTCTCCAGGGAGTCCTTCCTTCTCATTAGGTGGCCAAAGTATTTGAGTTCATCTTCAGGATCTGGCCTTCTAAAGAGCAGTCAGGGTTTGATCTCTCTAGGACTGACCGGTTGGATCGCCTTGCAGTCCAAGGGACTCACGGGAGTCTTCTCCAGCACCAGAGTTCAAAGGCCTCCATTCTTTGGCGCTCAGCCTTCCTTATGGTCCAACTTTCACAGCCATACATTGCAAGTGGGAAAACCATAGCCTTGACTAGACACACTTTTAGTTGGTCCCAAAAGGAAGCAGAATCCGAACTATGCCAAGCCACAAATAGGCTCCAGTTGATAGCACCCCCGTTCTGCCTTCTGGCGGAGCACCCCTGCTCCCCCAAGGGAAAAGCAGAGGGACCCTAGACTCAGGTGAAGTTCGACACGGGGTCCTGGCCTAACCCAGCTCAATATAACGCCAGAGCCTTAACAGGTGCCCTGACTGTGATCCGGTCCCGTTTCAATGCTTTTTGGGTGGACCGCTAATATTTGCTTCCCAGCAAACGTGCGCAAGTCCCCCAAGGGATGGGTGGCTTGCAGAAATCGTTAGGAACGGCGTTCTGGCGGAGGTCTTCGTGGCCGAGTCCGCTAAAAGAAGATAACCTTGGCCGGAGCATCAGATGGTCTCTGAGTATATGGAAGTTGTGTTTGTGATGGAAACATCCCATTCTTCGTTCTTAAGGATATCCGAGCAAAACTATAGTATTTTGTAGCATTGTACACATACATACATACTCACATACACGCAGGCACACACACACACAGAAACTGTGGTTCTAAAACAGTCCCATTAGCCACAATGGGTTCTGCGGGTAAATAGGCTTCGGTGTGAAATCATCTCAAGGGAGGCCAACGAGGCTGAGGATGCGCCCAGGCGCAATCCTACACATCTGCCCGCTAAGTCTTAACTGAGCTTCGTAGACTTGGACGTCTAAAAGAAACGAGAAAGCTTTTTCCCACCCACTGACTGATCCAACGATCCAACCCTTTGCCGATTCAGGATACTGAATGGGTACTTCAATCAGCCGCGATCAAGAGAGACTCAAGGTCCGAAAATTTGCAAAACCAGCTTGAATTGTATTCGGCTTCCTGGGATTTCCTTCCCATTACTAGCTCGAGGGTCGCAACCAGAATTCCTTTCCTTTCCTTTCCTTTCCTTTCCTTTCCTTTCCTTTCCATTCCTTTCCTTTCCTTTCCTTTCCTTTCCTTTCCTCCTTTCCTTCCCTTCCCTTCCCTTCCCTTCCCTTCCCTTCCCTTCCCTTCCTTCCCTTCCCTTCCCTTCCCTTCCCTTCCCCTTCCATCTCTCTTTCTCTTTTTTTCCTTTCCTCCCTCCCTTTCTCTTATCTCACCCATCTGTCTGTTTGTCTGTCTGTCTGTCTGTCTATCATCTACCTATCTATCTGCTGGCTTTATCGATGTTAAGGCTTATGTACATTGTCAGCGCTCTACTCCTGGATTTTCGCTTTCTACGCGGGTGCTGCGAGGTGCAAAAGCGGCGTGAAAAATGAACCGATCACGCTCTCGCTCGCTCCCGCGCAGACAGCTCCCGCAAAAAACAAAAACAAAAAACAACAGCGCCCCCCTTCCTTTGTGGGAAAGAGCCCCCAGTAGCCGATTCAGACAATACCCAACCTTCTTCTCCACTTCAGGAGGTGCAGGCAGGTGAAGCAAAACCTTTAATAGTCTTCAATATTTGTTCCTTTCCTCGGCTCTCGGAGGGCTTTGTACGGAATTGGTTTTTGACAGCTGGCCTCGGGGAGCGCGTCTCTTCCTTCCTACGGGGCTTCGGCTCCGGGACTTTTGCAAACGTCCCCAAATCCTGGGACGGAAGGTTCTTTCAGGGTGCAGCTCCCTCAGGTAGCACCCCGGGACCAGGAACTGTTCCCCCACTCCCCTAATATTTGACACGCAAGGTAAATAGTCGCGAACCTGAGAGGAAAACCTAACCAACTCTTCAAATTATTTCCCCGGGCTGTTTTAGCGGTCTTGGTTTGGATGAAATCAGACTCGTGAGTTGCATTTATGGGGTCCGCTTTGGACGGGACCCCCCCCCCCCCCCCAATCAGATGCAGTCAGGAACAATTTTGACCCTTCTTCGAGAATAGCCTGGAGTTTTATGGACGGAGCAATTCCTCCTCTATCTCTCCTCTGCCTCCTCCGAGTAGAAGCCACCGGACTTCCCCGCAACTCGCACCCCACCGCCTTCCTACGACCACGGAGAAACTCCAGTCCCAGATTTCTCGCGCTCCCGCTCGACGTTCCCGTTCCATGCGTTGCACGACTGGCGCGTTGCAGTATTTCCCCGAAACCATTTTGCACCAGGGGACCAGCCGTTCCCTTCGTCTTGAACGTTTTTCCCCACCACTCCCCCACCCCCTTCTTCCGTACCCATTCAAAGAACACGTTGCTCTCCCTTCTTTGATCCTTACTCTGTTCTCCTGCTTAAGAAGCCTCCAGGCTTGGCCGCTCTTCCTTCCTGTTGCATTTTTCTCTCGAAAACTTTCTAAAAAAAACACCCTCCCCATCAGAAAAATGGTCCTCCGCTCTCTAGTAGGACTAGAAAAACCCAAGTAAACGGGGAAAAATAATAGTTGTTTTATATGCCCCCTACCAAGGTGGATAGATGGCTGGTGAATAGTATTTTACTTATTCCGTGTGGATAGAAAAAAAATAACAAATTAAGCTTTCCTATCTTATAACATCTCCAACAGGTCTGCATATTTCTGTATCTAGAAATCTCAACCTGCATATATCTATAATTCATTTGATTTCCCCGTAGTAAATCCTGCAGTAACCCACATTTAGGGAGCAACTCCGTACCGTTCGCGATGGAGTCACTATAATTGCAGTGACTCTGCAATTGGGCGAAGAAGGGCAAGGAAGCCGTGCCTTCCCCCCTCCTTTTCTTAGTTTCTCGCTGAACCGGTGGGATATCTGCCTGTTAATTTCTTATTTTATCACTTCTGTAATTCTGCTCCTCCTAATCCAGTCCTGCCTTTGTTTACTTAACTTGGAATCCGGGCATGAAGTTTATAAGTTTATAAACTTTCATACAATGAAATCAGAAGAGGAGAGATACAACGTGAAATAATAACTTTCCGATCCAAACCGACAGACATCTGGCCCACAGCAACACCCCTGACATGACTATTGTGGAAAAGAACGAAGGGAAAAATAGTCACGTTCATTGATATTGCAATATCAGTGATGCACGAATTGAAGAGACCAGCTAGGAAAAAACAAAAACAAAATATTGTGATTTATAAATAAAAGTTGAGAGATTGTGGAGGAAGAAATCAATGATTGTACCAAAAGTTAATTGGAGCCCTCGGAGCAATACCCATGGAAATTTTGAATGTATCAGACCTGAATATTCTGATTTTGCAAAGAGCCACCTTACTCGGAAATGGGTATATACTTAGACATTACTTAACAGCTCTTAGGTCCTTGGTTAGGACTTGAACTGTTAAGTTTTTAACAGTCCCAGACTGCGAATCGAATTGAAGATTAAATTATTATTATTATTATTATTATTATTATTATTATTATTATTATTATTATTATTATTATTATTATTATTATTATTATTATTATTCATAGGATGCTGGCAGCAAGGTATATCAAACATCAGCATCAGTCAATAATATTTTTGATATATTTTTAAATGTTCAGTTGACTGAGTTTCATGTTTAATGAATAAAAGAGAATACTACCACTACTGCTACTACTACTACTACTAATAATAATAATAATACATAAGATGCTGGCAGAATGCCATATCAATCATCAGCGTCAGTCAATAATATTTGTGATATATTTTTAAATGTTCAGTTGACTGAGTTTCATGTTTAATGAATAAAAGAGAATAATAATAATAGATAGATAGATAATAAACAATAAACAAACAAATAAAAACAAATAAACAAACAAAGCCTAGCCATTTAAGGCAGTTAGGAATAACGTCTGAAGTCGATTAAAAAATCGGAAGACGCGCCAAAGAGGGACAAATCAAGGTTTCTTCTCTCTCTCTCTCTCTCTCTCTCTCTCTCTCTCTCTCTCTCTCTCTCTCTCTCTGTGTGTGTGTGTGTGTGTGTGTGTGTGTGTGTGTGTGTGTCTATGTACTTTAAAGCAAGCCAAACGACACCCCTTCCTCCCCCATTGAATATCAGAAAGAGAGGAAAAGACGCAAACCTTCGAGGCGCATATTTCCCAACCCAAGGCCACACAGAGGAGACCGAGCGGCCCCTGTGTGTATTTTGCGTCCGCTTTGCCGGCGTGCAAAATTCAGCAACGCGGGTGCAAAAGACCCCAACACAGCCGAGAAAAGCCACAGCGCGCAAGGGGAGTGGGGGGAATTGCAAATTCTTCGAGAGTAACTCCCATTGACCTCGATAGGATGGGTTCCTGGGAAAGCTTAGTGCGCGCTTCCCTCGCTTCAGAAGCAGCCGCTGGGGGTTTCCCCCACCCCCATTCTCCCCCCCCTCCTCTCCCCCCCCACCCCCATTCTCCCCCCCTCCTCTCCCCCCACCCCACCCCCGTGGGCCTTTTTATTTCAGATCGCTCAATTCGCGACTCAGTCTTTCGGATTGGCTTTAAAGAACCTCTGTCTTAAAACTCTGCAGTTTTAAGTTAACGAAGTTTAGTCATCAGGTGCGTGTTAAAAAAACCCACTTCCTTTTTTAACCGCAGATTGTTTGAAATCGGCTGTTGAATGAACGGTAGAGAGTGTCATCCGAAAGCCGCAACAGATACTTGAGAGAGAGAATGGATAATATAGATCCTAGGCAGGTTAAGAATCGAGCGCCAGGCTTCAATGAATTTTTTCTCCATCCAATCCAGTGGTGAAATCCAATTTTTTTTTACTACCAGTTCTGTGGGCGTGGCTTGGTGGGCGTGGTGTGGCTTGGTGGGCGTGGCAGGGAAGGATACTGCAAAAGCTCCATTCCCACCCCACTCCAAGGGAAGGCTACTGCAAATTCCCCATTCTCACTCCACTCCTGGGCGAAGGGTATTGCAAAATCTCCATTCCCTCCCCCACTCTAGGGCCAGCCAGAGGTGGTATATGCCAGTTCTCTGAAACTACTCATAATTTCCGCTACCGGTTCTCCAGAACCTGCTGGATTTCATTCCGATCTAGTCCCTATTTTTCGAATTCTTCTCAAGGAAACCATCACGGATTTTCCAATAAAAGGGAAGACCCAGAAAAGATAATTTTTCTGCTTGCTCTTCTTCCCGGCTCAAAATAAACGAAGGAGAATTAAACAGGACACGGATGATAGCGAATCCTGGTTGGCATTCTGCCTTCTTTCGAGGAAGAGAAAGAAAAGGAGACTGAACTTCAGAGGCCAACGGGGATCTCCCATTAACTGGGGGTGGGGGGTGGGGGGAAGGGACCGAACGGGGAAATTAGAATTTCTGCAAAAATAATACTTAGAAGAACAGAAAGGAAGGTTGGACTAACCTTCCAACAGAGTCCCTTCCAACTCTGTTACTCCACATGTAATTCCACAAACCAAGGATTGTTTTTATTTAGACGTTTAAATTGTAGTAGGTACGACACCTACCTTCAGATAGTACAATAAAGTACAATAAAGAAGCTTAAACTTCCCTTAACTTCCCTTAACTGATGTTTTTCTAAATTGCTTTGCTCTAAACTTCATTTCACTTTTAGGATATTTGGCAGTCTATTCAATTTACTTTTCATTTATTGCCCCCCCGCAAACCCCAACAATAACCCAGGCCATTCTTCCTTATAAATATAGAAATTATTAAAGAACCGCTGGTATTTTTTGGAGTGACAGCTGGGGTCCTTGGGTTTGAGATCAGCTGGGGTCCTTGGGTTTGAGATTTCGTGAAACGGAGCAAAGACGACTTGAGAAACGAGGCACAGGGAAGGTTGTGCAAGGGGATATTTCTTCTTCTTCTTCTTCTTCTTCTTCTTTTCTCTTCTTCTTCTTCTTCTTCTTCTTCTTCTTCTTCTTCTTCTTCTTCTTCTTCTTCTTCTTCTTCTTCTTCTTCTTCTTCTTCTTCTCTTCTTCTTCTTCTTCTTCTTCTTCTTCTTCTTCTTCTTCTTCTTCTTCTTCTTCTTCTTCTTCTTCTTCTTCTTCTTCTTCTTCTTCTTCTTCTTCTTCTTCTTCTTCTTCTTCTTCTTGGAATTGTGCTTGAAAGTTTTCTTCGCCCTGCGGGCAACTTGATCAAAGATCCGGAGGACGAAGAAGGGCTCAGCGCCAACTCCTTCTCACGTTCACCGGGGTCATTCCTTTCCCCAGCTTCCATTCTCCTGAAATATACAGGGCGTGTTAAATTTCAATTCGTTCTCCGACAGGAAGGAAGGAAGGAAGGAAGGAAGGAAGGAAGGAAGGAAGGAAGGAAGGAAGGAAAGGCTGATATTCTACTTGCTTGGAAGGCACCTTCAGCCGATATAATCGGTTTTAATTTTTATTTAAAAATTAATTAATTAATTTTTAAAAAAAATCAGAGATGAGAGAGAAACAAACGATCAAGCCAACCTTCCATTTGGCTGCAGTTTGATGGAGATGATTTCACATCCATTATTTTTCCTGTCTGCATATAGTGTGCTTTCTTCGGACTAATTCCTTCTCTGCATACCATAGAGCACGGAGAGAAGTAGAGGGGGTGTGGGGGAGGAATCAACATTATCAGACCAGCAGGAGAATAGAATTGGAAGGATTTCTGCATAAATCTCCCCTTCTTTCTCATGGTTTTTAAATAAAGTTGTTTCTTTTTCTATTTCAAACCCTCTCCTATCTAAAACAGGGGTCTCCAACTTTGGCAACTTTAAGCCTGGCGGACTTCAGTTCCCAGAATTCCCCAGCCAGCTGGCTGGGGAATTCTGGGAGCTGAAGTCCGCCAGGCTTAAAGTTGCCAAGGTTGGAGACCCTGATCTAAAAGGTTCATTAGAATATTCCATCACTTGCTTTAATGAGTCCAATTTTCAGCCATTGATCAATGACTTCTTCTTTCTGTGTGATCAAAACAACTGAATAAAGTCACAAACCTTGTTGATCACTCTTCTCTTGATGTGCTTTGGTGTTTGCCTGCATCTATGTATATGTATCCAGCAACTGTTCACAATCAAAAGTGAACCAATCACAGTGCAATTTTACTGGCACAAACAAATATAAATATTTTGCTACTGGGAAACACTTGCGGATTCAGACTGAGGGTAGAAAACATATCCAAACTTATGCGTGCGCTTTTAAATTTAATTTTTAGTTTCAGGAAATGAAGAGCAAGCATTCTACACTTTAAAAAATACCCTTTATAACATGCACGATCAGTATAAAACTGTTACACATCGGACTCCTTTATTCCATTCATAAATGCTATTTATCATTTTTAAAAAAAAAATATTATACAAAGTGACTTCGGGACAATCTAACACATCTTTGTTTCTGATAATTTTGCACATTGCTGGAATTGTTAGAATCCTGCATGGCACTTTTTAACTCTCACAGATCCTCAATACAGTAGCTGCAGCTGCATTGATTCAGTATTAATAAAAGATATTAATAATTATAATAATACTATAAAGATCAGCAGTAATATTTTAAGATGCCTTATAATATACTTGATTAACATTTTTGCAGTTTCTTTTAAACCACATTGTACACCTGTCGTACAAAAGTAAAAAAAAAATTGCGAGAAAGACTGAATAGTACAAAAGTTTGAAAGAAAAAGTGGAACTTTTAATCTTTATTTCTCCCTTGTGGTTTCTTCTCTCTCTCCCTCCCTCTCCCTTCCCTCTCTCTCTTTCTCTCCCCTCCCTCCCTCCCTCCCTGTCTCCTCTCCGAAAATAAGGAGCTATGCCAGTTAGGCAAACCGAAATTCACACTTCCTTATATTGTGTGTTTCAAGGGGCTGCATTTAAACATGGTCTGAAAACTTTGGCTGGTTTTTCACAAGAGTAGCTTATTTGATTGATTGGTATTAGGTTAGTCCTGTCATCTGTAGTGGTTGCCAGGTGGTTTCCAGACCTCAATTGCTGGCATTAAACTCTAAGTCGGGATGGGCAAGCTTTTTCCAGCCAAGTATCACATCCAATCCTCCAGTTGCTTGCTAAGGCGCCCTACAGAAAAACACAATGGACAGGACTTGGGCCAAAAAAGTGGAATTCTATTACACTCGGATGCGATGCAATAGATTTCAGTTACACTCAGATGCGATGCAAAATTCGTAGGCAATACAACTATGTTCCATTCAGATGTTTAACTCATTGCTTGGTGTTGTGTTTGAAATTATAACTTGGTAACAACTTCTGACAGCTTGTAAGGATTGCATACAAGCCTGAGGAGGGGGAAAGTGATAAGCTAGCCCAAAGCCTCACAGCTGCTTGCTTGCCTGAGACACTCTGTGGCCATTGTAGCTCTTCCTGCCATTGGGCAGCCAGTTAGTTAGTTGGATCCCATGTGGTTCTGGTTGAATTTATACTAAAGTGTGTTTTTACCATGAGGATCTTTTCCTAATAGAAAAGATCCTCATGGTTGATTAGAAATAGCAGTGGCACTTAGATTTTATATACTATTTCACAGTGCTTTATAGCCCCTCTAAGCGGTTTACAGAGTCAGCCTATCACCCCCCCAACAATCTGGGTCCACATTTTACCCAACTCAGAAGGATGGAAAGGCTTGAGCCAGCAAGACTCGAACTGCAGGCAGCTGGCAGTCAGCAGAAGTAGGCTGCAGTATTGCACTCTAACCACTGCACCACTCTGGCCCTTCTTCCTTCCTTCCTTCCTTCCTTCCTTCCTTCCTTCCTTCCTTCCTTCCTTCCTAGATAAAATCTACATCTAGTTACTGGTTACCAGTTCTTAGTCACATATTTCCCCCGCACTTACAATGAAAAGAAGCTCTCATTCAGGAGTATAGTAAGATCCTATTAAATTCCTCTCTACGCATTCATGGATACATTCCTGATCTCTTAAGATGCCGATTAAAGTCAAGAAATCCACCACTCTTGATAGCGCTTAAGTTGATGGCTGATCATCAGAACACCACACAAAAGTGGATGGAGGCGTGGAGTAGCTGTTCCCACATGTGTCTGAGCATATCAGTCCTAGTAGCATACCTCCAGATTTAACCTATCCCGACACATATGAGTGACATATAACAGAATTAGAACAACTCTTGGAGTGTGTGCTGACTCCTTGTATAAATGGGGAAAGACACCTTCAGCACAATGTGATTGTGGGGCCCCCTCGACAGACTATCCAACATATCGATCTCCCGATCTCCCTCCAGATCTGAGAACTATTACCGACCTCCGGACCTTTCGTCGGGCGTTGAAGACCTATTTCTTCCAACTTGCTGGACTTGCCTGATCCCTCCTATTTTTAATACACTTTTAAATATTTGTAAATATTTGTAAATATTTTAAATTCTAAATTATTTTAAATTATCTAAATTCTTAGAGTTTTAGTGTTTTATTCGATATATTTCAGCCTAAATTTATATGGACTTTTAGTACGTTTTAACTCACTGTATTGTTATTGTTTTTAAATTGGCTGTTCACCGCCCTGAGTCCGGAAGGAGAAGGGCGGTATAGAAATTTGATTAATAAATAAATAAATAAATAAATAAATATAGTGAGGAAATGCTCTAACAGAAGGTATCCAGGAGATTCTAGGGACTTCCTCTGCATAATAACCGCAGCTACTGACTGGATCTCCAAACTCGACATTAAACTCTGAAATGTTATTTCTGTTTTCCTCTTAGGTTTCTTACTGCTTTTTTTCCTTTTTTGATTGTTTTAAATGTTTTAACCTGTCAAAATGAAGTGTTTTAATATTGCATGTGACCAGCCATACACTAAATAAATAAATAAATAAATAAATAAATAAATAAATAAACCCTTCCTTCCTTCCTTCTTCCTTCCTTCCTTCCTTCCTTCCTTCCTTCCTTCCTTCCTTCCTTCCTTCCTTCCTTCCTTCCTTCCTTCCTTCCTTCCTTCCTTCCTTCCTTCCTTCCTTCACACTTAGCAATAGCACTTAGACTTATATACTGCTTTACAGTGCTTTTACAGCCCCCTCTAAGTGGTTGTTCTACCCCAGCTACGGACCACAAAGAATGCAGCACAAAGTCCATACAAACCTTAGTTTACTAATTAAAGACTACTAATGAGCTTTCTTAGTAGTTGTTCAAACACAAGTACAGTTTAAATGAGTCTTTTCTGAACAAGGGCTGTTAATTTAACTTCATTAACAGCCAACAAGAGTCCAAAAATAAAAACTCAATTCCGAGGTACAATCTTTCAGATAACCATAAGCTTACTGTGGTTGCAGAATGCCCAGAAGCATTTGCAGGAAAAATGACAAGAGAGAAGCAAGAGCTGATCAGACATTTCTGGAGTCAACACACGAAGGAATATGAACGAAGTTGTTTTCTGAAAATTGCCTCAGTCTTCATCCTTCCTTAAATAGGCTAAGGGAGTGGCCAATTAGCCCCAAGCCTTACTCTCGAGACGACCTCCTCCTGAGGAGCCACTCCTGCCTTTTGGCAGCTCTGCGCGCCCAGACATTGAGAAGAGGCTCCTCCTCTTCATCCTCTTCACTTATGGTAGCTTCTGGTGGTTCTGAAGGCCCTGGCTGAATCCCCGCCTCTGGCACCAAATCTTCTCCAGCCTCCTCATTGTCTGACTCGGGTGCCAGCTGCACAGGCTGCTGGCGAATCACCACACCAGCCTCCTCGCTGTTGGAATCAGCTACCAGCTGCACAGGCCACTGGCAGGCCACAACAGTGGTTTACAGAAACAACCTATCACCCCACAACAATCTGGGTCCTCATTTTACCCACCTCGGAAGGATGGAAGGCTGAGTCAACCTTGAGCCTGGTGAGATTCGAACTGCTAAATTGCAGGCAACTGGCAGTCAGCAGAAGTAGCCTGCAGTACTGCACTCTAACCACTGCGCCACCATGACTCATCCTCCCTCTCTCCCCCAAACTTAGACTTTGCACCAACTCTGCCGGACTTTTGACAGGTTTAAAAACCCAACTTTGCCATCAAGCATGGGAAAGAATAGATGAGCCCATATTATGGTTAGCTGGACTGGGTTGTGAGTTTTCTTGGCTGCTTGTTGTTAGTTGCGAAGTTGTGTCCGATCCATTGTGACCCCATGGACAACGTTCCTCCAGGCCTTCCTGTCCTCTACTATCCTCTGGAGTCCATTGAAGCTCATGCCGACTGCTTCAGTGACGCCATCCAGCCACCTCATTCTCTATCATCCCCTTCTTCTTTTGCCCTCAATCTTTCCCAGCATTAGGCTCTTCTCCAGGGAGTCCTTGGCTGCTATGTTTATGTTATTTTTGTTTTATTTTTTTTAAAAAACCACTGGTTTTATTCTACTTGTGGGCTGCCCAGAATCATGTATATGAGATGGGCATACTATAAATTTATTAAATCAATCAATCAACCTGTTTTTAGCCATCCAGAATTGCTACAGTAAGAGAGTTGAGCGTATAACTCAAACAAATAAAGTAAATAAGCTACTTTTCCAAAATTTAATTGCCTGGACTTAGATCTTCTCAAGACACCTTCACTTTAATGAAATCTCTGCAAGAAAACCACAGAGCTCAGACACCACCAAGGACTGTTCCATTCAACCCCTGAGCTACAAATTTCTTTTCTCTCGTTATTGACCAAATCAAGTATCTGCTCCATTCTAAGTCCCTCATTCCTACTTCTTGGCGACATGACCTAAAATGGAATCTATGTAGTTTACATTGCAATTTCAGACTGTAAATAAGCACACACAGATACAACACAGAGAAAAACACAAACATCACGTTATTTTTTTTTTTACACAGAAGTAAAAAAAGGCCACTACTAGTTTAAAGAGCCTGGACAATTTTCAAAATTGCTCTATTTTTTCTTTCTTTCTTTCTTTCTTTCTTTCTTTCTTTCTTTCTTTCTTTCTTTCTTTCTTTCTTTCTTTCTTCCTCTCTCTCCTCCCTCATTCCCTCCCTTCTTTCTCCTTTCTCTCCACTTTCTTTCTTTCTTTCTTTCTTTCTTTCTTTCTTTCTTTCTATCTTTCTTTCTTTCTTTCTTCTTTCTTTCTTCTTTCTTTCTTCCTCTCCCTCCCTCATTCCCTCCCTCCCTTCTTTCTCTTTCTCTTCCTCCTCTTTCTTTCTTTCTTTCTTTCTTTCTTTCTTCTTTCTTTCTTTCTTTCTTTCTTTTTCTTTCTTTCTTTCTTTTTCTTTCTCTTTTTCTTTCTTTCTTTCTCTTTCTTTCTTCCTCTCTCTCTCTCCCTCATTCCCTCCCTCCCTTCTTTCTCTTTCTCTCCCACCTACTTTCTTTCTTTCTTTCCTTTCTTTCTTTCTTTCTTTCTTTCTTTCTTTCTTTCTTTCTTTCTTTCTTTCTTTCTTTCTTTCTTTCTTTCTTCCTCTCCCTCCCTCATTCCCTCCCTCCCTTCTTTCTCTTTCTCTTCCTCCCCCTTCTTTCTTTCTTTCTTTCTTTCTTTCTTCCTTCCTTCCTTCCTTCCTTCCTTCCTTCCTTCCTTCCTTCCTTCCTTCCTTCCTTCCTTCCTTCCTTCCTTCCTTTCTTTTTCTCCACCCACTCACTCTCAGTGACTCTGGACAACTTACAAACAATAAAAACCCAATATAAAAGAATAAAAAACCATAGCCCTCCATCCACCCCCTTACTCTTCTCTGTTGCTTTTCTAAGCCGTTTAAGAAACAATTGTTTTTAGACTCTGCCTGTTCTAGAGCTATTTTTGCTATATTTATGCTTTTATGTTCATTCTGTGGTTGCTCTATAATGGCTTTCCTACTGCGGCTGTATTAAATTTTAGGGTTTGATTGATTGTGCCATCAAGTCTTTATACCGTTGCATAGATCAATTTTCTTCACGATTATCTGTGCCTTAGATTGTTGTATGTTTAAGCAAAGTGATTTAAATGATTTGTACACTACCCAAAATTGCCATTATTGGGCACTTTAAGAAGCCATCAATCAGTCAGCAGAACTAAAGGCTGTGAAGGGTAACAGCTTGTAAATTTAAGCAAGGCTTCCTTTATCCTTTTGCTCCATAATTCAAGCACTGTGAAGTGTGTTTCTTATCAATCCTTGCCCATCTGGAGTCGGGGATTGGGTGAGTCTCCCATCCATCCATCAGATGTGACGTTGTGAACTTTTCAGAAATTAAACAAGAAAAAGAAACTGATCTGGAGGAAAGACACATGTTAATCTTTCAGTCGGGTTCTCCGGTACAGTTGGTCTGAAGTCTACTCCAGCATGCCAGAAAGGGAAAGATAAATGGATGAACAAAATACACAGCTGGGCACCCATGAGTGCAAGAATGCTTAGTGTTCCATGAAAAAACAATTCCCAAGGAAACATTTCATTAAAGATTTGGATTCTAAAAAAAGAGAGAGGGGGGAGAGGGAGGGAAGGAGGGAGAGAGAGAAAGAGAGAGAGAGAGAGAAATTTAATGTCAGAGTTCTTGTCATATGAAGCACACACTAGCTGTCAATCAAAGGCAGCCTCTTTGGTCAGGAAGAATCAGGGGTTTTGTTTCTAACCCAGTAATGAAGTGGCTTCCATAGCAAACATCTGCTGCATGGGCTCAACCCCTCCTCTTACAGCTGTCAGGATCACCCAACGCCCCCCAGGGATCTGGTTAAAAAAAATAATTCACTCCATTCCTGCATTGATTCAGAAACATCAAATCTGGGGGAACATAAAAGCAAAGATGCTTAGCAAGGAAGGAAGTGAAACGCTAACATTTTAGCCAGATCAAACTTACCTCCAAATTTGCCAGTTTGGTGGTCTAGTGGTGAAGATGCTCATCAAGAGATAGTGAGTTCTAGTTCCACCTTAGGCATGGGTCACTCACTCTCTCACAGTCCAGTCCACCTCACAGGGTTGTTGTTGTTATTGTGAAGGAAAGGAGGAGGAGGAGGAGGAAGGAGTATTATGTAGGTTTGCCACCTTGAGTTATACTTATAAAGTTATAAAGGTGGGACAAAAATCAAATGAATAAGAATCCTAATAAAATAGTTCCTGCCTCAGACAAAGAATAAGAAGTCATAGGACCTCAAATATTTCCCCCACATTTTATTACAGTGGGATGAGGTCAGGGGTGGGCTGCTGGGAGCTCGCAGGGGTTCGGGAGAACCCCTAGCTAAGATTCTGTGCAATTTGGAGAACCCCCAAACCCCACTCCTGGCTGGCCCCGCCCACCCTCCCCTCCCCTCCCAGGAGTCCCCATGAGGCCTGTTTTGGGTGCAGGTAAGTGCATGGAGGCTCGGGTAGGGTGAAAAACAGGCCTACCAGAAGTTCGGCCTCCAGAGGACCTCCAGAGCTTGAGGAGGCTGTTTTCCCCTTCCCGGAGGCTCGAAGAAAGTCTCCGGAGCCTGGGGATGGCAAAAATGCTCCCCCCCCCCCCCGCAGTGGTGCAGGAGGCTGACTAGGCCACGCCCACCCAGCAACCAGGCAGAGAACCTCTTGCTAATTTTTTTTTTATTGAAAAAGTTTTACAATACAAATTTTATCATTTCTCTCCCCCCTCCACTTCCCCCCAACCCCCCTTCCCCTCCCAACTTCTCCCTCCTCAACCCCCAACCCCATATCCCCCCCCCATCCCCCCCTTGGCTTCCCTTGCAAAAAAAAATTTTTTTTTATTTTCACACAATCTACATATATTAAACTAGAAAAAAATACAATAATAAAAAACTAATAATAGTAATGTTTACCTCATTTATCAGCCATCAATATTCATTTATCAATCAACACAGCTCTTATAATATTTAAACCCAAATAAAAAATATCAAACATTTCTCTAATCTGATATTAATAATTATTTAGCTAAGTCAATCCCCCATATTATATAATAATAGTAGTAAAATATAATATATAGCATCTATGTCAAATAATTTTCTATATCAATAAACCAATTTTTAATCTTCTCTTCATCTTGATTGAAGTTGAGTATACGGTAACCTAATTAAATCAATTTCTTCTTCCAACGAAGTTTCTCTTGCTAAAATTTTTGAAGGCCACCCCTGGATGAGGTCCCATCCAAAGGTTGCTTAGGGGCATGGCAGACCCATCTCTTTTTTCCAGAGAGAGGCAGAATTCCCAGACGCTATATTGCTCCTCAGAATTTGCTGCATGAGGCATGGGGAAAATCAAGGCTTTAATCCTGGAAGCTACCTGGGTGCCCCTGGACCAGTCATTTCATCAACATGCCAGCTTGATGAGATGGAATGAATTGGAAGAGGGAATGCTGTGTTCCTTGAGTTCTTGGCAGGATAAAAATGTAATCTAAGGAACAAATCACATCCAAGGATAAACAATCATTTTGGGTTGGCAAAATGCTTCAGCAAGTCTTTCTCCGGAAGGCAAACCAGCAGGATAATTTCCACCAACTTTCGCATTTGTGTTTGTTTTACTGTTGACTGTGCACCGCCCTGAGTCCTCTGGGAGAAGGGCGGTTTAAAAATTAAATAAATAATAATAATAACTTTCTAACAGCTTCAGAATGTTCTCCACCGTCCCAAGTTTGCTATTGTGCTTGATGGGCAGGTGGACATCCTTCTAAACATGTCCTGGGCTGTAGCCTGCACTATTTTGAATTGGAACCACTCTACAGTATCTTAATGCACATGTGAGATTCAGTCTCAGCATCATGGCCAAACCAGGACAAAATTGGAGACCCTCTTGAATTAAAATAAAGATGATGCTAAGATTTTGCATATTGTTGTTTTTTTCATTTTTTCCAAATAGCATCTTTTTAAAATGTTGAAGTCACAGGCCAAGAAATTGTCAAAGACTATATAGTGTTGCCTATTCTTAAGCTGTGCATATCCACAGGGTGTGATCGGAAGATATTGACAGATTAACAGAGTTAGAAGGGACCTTGTGGGTCATCTAGTCCAACCCTCTACACCATATTCTAACAGATGGCAGTCCAGGCTCTTCTTGAAAGCTTCCAGTGATGATGCTCCCATATATTCATAGACAGGTTCAAAATGTATCAATAAACTGCATGCTAACTATCCAGATTGCCCTCATCTGAAAGCAAAGACAGATGTAACACCTCCAAGGGATGGGGAAAGTGCTTCGTTGCAGTGGTTTCTCTCAAAACTAAACTCCCAAAAACTGGTTATGCAACTTTCCCTGCTTAGCCAGATCCAGAGAAGATCCTGCTGTAGAAGGCACAAATTGACAAGAACATACCAACAATTACCTCCCTTTCTGGAAGGCTGAATTCCTTTGAAAAAATCTATGCTTATTTGTGCTCTTGTTGGTGTATGACATACACACAAATAAACATATGTCAGCCTGGGCTACGATAAGAAGGCACATGAAGCAGCAACCTTGGGGAGACAAAGTATATCTAAGTCAAGAGACTTCCAAGGTGGAATCTTTGGGGAGGGAGGGAAGGAGGGAGGGAGGAAGGAAAGAAAGAAAGAAGGAAGGAAGGAAGGAAAGAAGGAAGGAAGGAAGGAAGGAAGGAAGGAAGGAAGGAAGGAAGGAAGGAAGGAAGATAAAGGAAGGAAGGAAGGAAGGAAGGAAGGAAGGAAGGAAGGAAGGAAGGAAGGAAGGAAGGAAGAAAGATAAAGGAAGGAAGGAAGGAAGAAAGATAAAGGAAGGAAGGAAGGAAGGAAAGAGGGAAGATAAAGGAAGGAAGGAAGGAGGAAGGAAGGCCTTCTCAAGGCCAAATCACCCTTAATTTTCATTGCTTATTCCAGATTAAAATCTAAAGGTGAAAGATGGATTTATGCATGTGTATTACAGATCAATACCTCATACTTTAACATTTGGTGAAATCCAAATTTTTTTATTACCGGTTCTGTACGCATGGCTTGGTGGGCATGGCAGGGGAAGGATACTGCAAAATCTCCATTCCCACGCCATTCTGGGACCAGCCAGAGGTGGTATTTGCCGGTTCTCCGAACTACTCAAAATTTCCACTACCAGTTCTCCAGAACCTGTCAGAACCTGCTGGATTTCACCCCTGGGTTTGGGGGCAAAAGGGCAGGTAGCAAAAATGTCTTCCATTTTATACAATGGCAACTACTCAAGAGTGAGGTGGTGCTTATGTTTATCTCTAATAACAAATCCCTTTTATGTACCCTAATTCCTAAATCTCTACAAAAGTATTTGCCTTCGTGTTTGTTTTTCTAGCTATAACTCCTCACCTCCGCACAGTGTGAGAAAAAAGTCTGATTTGCACTTGCCAAAAGGAAATTGTCTTTTCCTGGCACAGAGTCAAAAATATGTTGGGTGTCTTTGCTATACTCAGCAGAGAAGGTGTGTCACTCTGGAAGCGTTTCTCAAAATCATCTCAGGTCTGCTTGGGACTCCTTTCTGCTCAAGCGATAATTTTGGTTGATCTTTCTTTTGTTTTCTTTTTTTTTTAAATAGTTTTTTATTAAACGCTTTTCACCTTTAAAAACAGAAAAACAACAACATAAAAAGGACAAAAAACACAGTAAAAAACAAGACAAACATAACATTGTGTACTATTTTTACAGCTTCTGCCCTAGCATGTATATTCTGCTTTTATATTCAACTCTTCTACTTTATCTTTCTACCCTTTATAACAACTTTGATAACTATTATAACCACACTTGTTACATATATTTACATTTTACTTATTTACACAGTCAGTAATTCACCATTAACAATAATTAATAGCTCTGGTTTTTATTTAATCGATATTAAATTAAACCTCCTATTTCTTATTTTGCTTTCTGTTTTCTAGCCACTCGTACATTCTATTCTACACTTTATAGTAATCCGAATCTTCTCTTTCTTTTATTTCCATAGTCATTTTATCCATTTCTGTGCATTCAAGAATCTTTCTAATCACTGTTTCTTCTGATAGGATGCTATTCTTTTTCCACTTGTGTGCAAGGGCAATCCTTGCACACAAGGATTAACGGGATTAATGGCAATCCCGCCGTTAATATGTGCAGTAGTATATATTGCAAATTTTTCTCCATTTTCGGGTCTATTATTCCTAGTAAGAATAGCTCCGGTTTAAGTTCTATCTTTTGTAGTGTAATTTCTCCCAACCATCTCTTAATTTTACACCAGTTATGGTTGATCTTTCATTGGCTGCTGTCTTCAAAAAGATTCAGTGGGATACAGAGAGAAACACTGAATTGGTTGATGCAACCTGGTCATGACACTCTAATTATGTAGGAAGACCATTGCGCAACACTCTGTAAGAAAATGGTGGAAAACAGATTAAACCAGGGGTGCTATTCACTTACTTTCGCTACTGGTTCGCAAATGTGAGCACGTGAGTGCGCTCACTTGCTCTGCTCACATGCACCACCTCCAAGCATGCACAGGGCCTTCTGCGTATGCGCAGAGCCTCAAAAACGGGACATGATGATGCCCGGGTGGGTGGGTGGAGCCTCCCACAGCCGCTGCTACGGGTTTGCCCAAACTGGATAGAACTGGCTGAATAGCACCACTGGATTAAACTCTATAGAGCACCTAGCTTTAATTGTCCTCCATGGTCCAACTGAGGACCAGTCAAAGAAGCATCCTCCTTCACCTGATGGCATTCAGTTATTAAACTTGTAGGCAACGTGGGTGCCACACACATCTTCCAAATCCACATTTGCATCTTCAGAAAGCACCCCAGGTTCACTCCATTCATTGTTTTTGGTGGAGCTTTTTCTTCCTTAAAAAAAGAAGAGGATACATCAAGACCTCTAATAATCCTCCTCTTCATGTCTTAACACTTCATGTCTTATATGTCATGTCTTCTTTACTTTGAGCAAATGTTCCAAATTCTCACAGCAAAAGCTTAAAAAGGCCAACATTCTCGATTTAGCTCTCTTCCAATGATGGCAGTAAATCACTGTTATAATCCCTGTGGCCCCTGGAAATACCATCCCTAAAACATTAATACGGAGTGCTTACCTGGAGGTGAGTTGTTCAACCTCTGCTTTAAGTAGCATTACTGACATCCGTTTCCTTTTAGTTTTCTATAGGCTAATGCAGGAGATTTTTGGAGAAGATCTGCAAAGATATCCCATTCACAAATACCCAACAATTACAAGATGCCTTTGCAAGAAAACCTCTCCCAGCTGTCTCTGAAATGACACGACAATAAAAAGATAGAGAAACCATGCAGAACAATCATCTTCATGAGTTCATTGGTGTAGTAATTTGAACACACACAAATGGTTAAGTGGGTAGTAGCTATGATCACTTGTCTGCTTCATTTATTAGATTTATATCCCACATTTCCTTCAGAAATTCAATGCAGCAAAGATAGAGTTTCACCAGTTTTTCGGGGGGGGGGAGAGATGGGGGGGAGAGAGAGAGAGATGGAGAGAGAAAAATGGAGAGAGAGAGAGATTGGGAGAGAGAGAGAGGAGAGAAAGAGAGACGGAGAGAGACAGAGAGAGTGGGGATTGAGAGAGAGAGAGAGATGAAGAGAGAGAGAGAAGGAGAGAAAGAGAGGCGGAGAGAGGGGGATTGAGAAACAGAGAGAGAGATGGAGAGAAAGAGATGGAGAGAGAGAGATGGAGAGAGAGAGAGAGATGGTGAGAGAGATTGAGAGAGAAAGAGAGAAAAAGAGAGAGATGGAGAGAAAGAGAGAGAGAGAGAGATGAAGAGAGAGAGAGATGGAGAGAAAGAGAGGCGGAGAGAGGGGGTATTGAGAAAGAGAGAGAGAGAGATGGAGAGAGAAAGATGGTGAGAGAGATTGAGAGAGAAAGAGAGAAAAAGAGAGAGAGATGGAGAGAAAGAGATAGAGAGAGAGATGAAGAGAGAGAGAGATGGAGAGAGAAGGAGAGAAAGAGAGAAGGAAAGAGAGGGGGGATTGAGAGAGAGAGAGAGAGAGAGATGGAGAAAGAGAGAGAGAGAGAGATGGAGAGAGAAGGAAAGAAAGAGAGAAGGAGAGAGAGGGGGGATTGAGAGAAAGAGAGAGAGATGGAGAGAGAGAGAAGGAGAGAAAGAGATGGAGAAAGAGAGATTGAGAGAGAGAGAGAGAGATGGAAAGAGAGAATGATTGGATCAAGTCACCCCATGAGCTTCTGTGGTTGAAAAGAGACTTCAATCTGTGCTTCACTAGAGCTAGTTGACCAGCATAAGCAATATTCTACATTAGCTCTAAGGACAGCATGATTGAAGTATGGCAGCTGGAAGGAAGACAGAGCCCACAGGTTGGAGCAACGCAACAGTTTATTTCCCTTTTGGATTTAGTAAAGTTTGCAGTTCATTTTGAAATCAACTCATAGACACTGCCAGCAGATTGCCATACTGACCACCATACAATTTCTTTGGTTTCTCAACATGTGACAAGGTCTCTTGCTTTGCAAGTTTTATTTCTCATCACATCAGGAAGTAGAAACGAGCGCCGCATGGCCCTATGGAAGCCGATTTGTGCAACCTAATTAGGCTAATTAATGCTTTGCAATCGTACAACTTCCTATGAGTTACAAATAATCTCTTTATCATTTTGGAGGCAGGAGTAAATTAAGCTCATTCTCCATGTAAGTGGAGATAGATATATATGATCCAGCTCTATTTGTAAATCGCTGATATGACATGGGAAAGTTATGAATCTCAGTACACAAAATTAGCAATTACAGAAGAGAAGGTTGGATACAACATGTGAATAAATACTTGACAGGATGGCAAAAGAAAAGTTGGTGTCTACTGAAGGATCTATTATTAGTCCATGCCTGGTTTTCCCATTATTTTAGTCCTGATCTGTACAACATGTGATATTCCCAAGCCAACAGTTCTCATCTGTATCCAAGTGTGTTCTCTCATGTCCTTTCAGACAGTTAAGCCCCCAGAGGAACCAAACAGTGGTGGACCTTTATGATAGATTTCTAGATAGTTAGGAAGTAGGTGCCTAGATTGCCTAGATACCTCAATGAAGATGGCCTAGCAGAGCCAAACAAACTCACTGAGATGTAAGGCATGATGTCATCTTGCTTTTGGTGGGGTTGGGGGAAGAGAAAGAAAAAAGGGGGAAGGTGATATGATAGCAGTGTTTCAATACCTGAGGGGCTTCCACAAAGAAGAGGGGGTCAACCTATTTTCCAAAGCATCAGAAGGCAGGACAAGAAGCAATGGATGGAGACTAATCAAGGGGAGAAGCAACCTGGAATTAAGGAGAAACTTCCTAACAGTGAGAACAATTAACCAATGGAACAGAAGTTGCCTTCAGAAGTTATGAGTGCTCCATCACTGGAGGCTTTGAAGAAGAGACTGAATTGCCACTTATCTGGAATGGTATAGGATTTCCTGCTTGAACAAGGGGCTGGATTAGAAGACCTCTAAGGTCCCTTTCAGTGCTGTTATTCTGAAAGCATATTCTACTTTGACTACATTGCAGTCTTCATTTTGACGGATAATTGTTACTTTCAAAGGGAATAATACAACAGAGCGTGGATGAAAAGATGAAGAATAATTAGCTTCCTGATGTTGTCTTATTCATCGCCTACCTTAATTTTCTTACCGTTTTGAGAGTTAAGATTCAAAACCCAGATATTTCCATGCTTAATAACAGGCCAGACTTCCCAATAGGAGGAACGGAAGAGTGTGGGTGCTTCCGTGTACATACCATATGTAGTTGAATGTGAATACAGTAATAAGCAAATGTAAGTGAATATGAACTGAGAAAGCATTGTTCTAACAAACGTTATCCAAGTGACAGAGGAGCTGCTGTTTTAAGCCAAGGCCTCCTCAACTTTCTAATGATCATACAAGCTTTGAAGATCAGTTCACATGAATCTCTACTAGTCACAGACAGCCACCAAGGACGAGCTTTTCATAGGGAACCTATTTATAAGTGATATTCCAAGGAATTGAAATGACTTTTTTTTTTAAATTTGATTTATATGCCGCCCTTCTCCGGAGACTCAGGGCGGCTTACAAGGAGTTAAGCAATAGCCTTCATACTTTTGTATATTTATACAAAGTCAGCTTATTGCCCCCAACAAACTTCCATAGGGATCACATCAAAGAGCTTTGGTGGACTTCCATAGAGATCACACCAAAGAGCTCTGTTTTACTTAATTGTTTGGGAGGGGGGAGGAATAAGAAAAGTGACGGGAAAACACAGAGGAGATTCAAGTGAAATTTACCCACCTTAGAAAGGATGGAAGGCTGAGTCGACCTTGAGCCTGGCTAGGATTGAACTCACAGAAATTACAGGCAGCTGGTGTTAATTGCTGCTACCATTAATTAATTAATCTGCTACCATTATTGCCAGTTACAAGCAGCACAGAGAGACCTACCAACCATCAGACATCAAACTCTATAATCAGTTTCTAGAAATGCAACCTACTTTGCAAATCAATTTGTATCAGGAGCAGGCCATATGGTTTTGCTATAATTCTGTAACTATCTATTCAAGAGCGCTAATGTGTTATGGATGTATCTCCTGTTAGAAGCTACATCTAGAGGCAGATGTAATAAACTGTTCATAGTGGTGTTCCCCAAGGCACTGTTTTAGGTCCAAAACTCTTCATACTTTACATAAATGACCTTTGTGTTCATACTAAAAGCAACTGTGTTCTCTTCACTGATGATGTTAAACTATTCAACACCACTGACAGGGCAACTACCCTTCAAAAAGACCTTGACTATGTGTCTGATTAGTCTAACAAGTAGCAACTTCAAATCTCAACCAACAAATGCTCTGTCTTGCACACTGGCAAAAAAAATCAAAACATAAAATACAAATTAGATAGACATGACCTTGTAGATGACTCTCACTCTATCAAAGGATCTTGGAGTACTCATTTCTAAAGATTTAAGTGCCAAAGCCCACTGTAACAACTTTGCCAAAAAGACATTAAGAGTTGTTAACCTAATCTTGCGTAGCTTCTCCTCTGGTAATATTGTACTACTAACTAGAGCATATAAAACATTTGCTAGACCAATTCTCGAATACAGCTCTTCCGTCTGGAACCCACACTGCATATTGGACATTAATACAATCGAACGAGTCCAGAGATATTTCACGAGAAGAGTCCTCCACTCCTCTGCTTGCCACCAGACTCCAAATTTGGGGCTTAGAAAACTTAGAACTTTGCCTCTTAGGTCAGACCTAAGCATAGTACATAAAATTATCTGCCACAATGTCCTACCTGTCAATGACTACTTCAGCTTCAACCACAACAATACACTAGCACACAATAGATACAAACTCAAGGTAAACGGCTCCAAATTTGATTGCAGAAAATATGACTTCAGTAACAAAGTGGTCAATGCCTGGAATGCACTACCTGACTCTGTGGTTTCTTCCCCAAACCCCCATAACTTTAACCATAGACTGTCTACTGTTGCCCTCACCCCATTCCTAAGAGGGCTTAAGGGGTGTGCATAAATGCACCAGCGTGCCTTCTATCCCTGTCCTAATATTCCTTTTTACTCTGACTCTTTTCATGTATTCAAATTATGTTTATACTTTTACCTGTTATCTTATATATGCTTGACAAATAAATAAATAAATAAAACTGAGGAAGCTTGCTCTAACCACATAATTTTCTGCCTTATTTTTATGCATGGGATTTGGTGGACTTCCATAGGGATCACATCAAAGAGCTCTGTTTTACTTAATTGTTTGGGAGGAGGGAGGAATAAGAAAAGTGACGGGAAAACACAGAGGAGATTCAAGTGAAATATGTTGGCATCCAGCTCTCTAATGCAATTTCTCAAATGTGAGCGGATACCTGCACAAGAGAAGTCTTGAAGGGCCACCTCATTTCTCTCCTCCTGCATGGCACATGGCACAAATCTGAAATGCACCATCATAAAATGTTGGTGGCAGTCACCAATGAAGACAAGATGTACAAGGCTACTGATGACTTCTAGTTGTGAAGTCCATGAACTATTGGCTTTTGCTCTCAGCTTCATTTCTTTGGTGGAAGAGGACAATTGTTTTCATGAATTGTACATAACAATTATACAATTGTTGTTGCTTCTGAGCTCTCAAAGTAGAGGAACAGAAAAGAAAGGAAGGACAACAAACGATGAAAGCAAGGACTTGAAGTTACATGGACACTATCACAGGATCCTGGGAAAAGGATGAATTTTTGGATGAGCTTTCAGGGACTGTGGGTAGTTGCAACCTTTGTGATCCTGTGTAATCTAAAACATTTGTCAGGGATCAAATCTGAAGTCCTGCTCAGCTCTAGTTGGAAGTATAAGGATAAGTATTACATAGCTACCTTCATCTCATATTCTTCCTACTACTTCAGACTTCTCTAATATTTTAGATAATATTTTAGATATTTTAGACACAGGGAATCCTCGATTTAGGATCACAATTGAGCTCAACATTTCTGTTGTGAGGCGACACGTTCGTTAAGTGAGCTTTGTCTCGTTTTACAACCTTCGTTGCCACAGCTGTAGGTGAATCCCTGCGGTTGATAAGTTATTAACCTGGTTGTAACGTGAGTCTGGATTCCCCCTTTGATTTTGTACGTCAAAAGATTGCAAAAGGAGATCACATGACCTTGGGACACAGCAACAGTCATAAGTTGCCAAATATTTGAATTTTGTTCACAATTTTGGGGATGCTACAAAGGTCGTAACTGTGAAAAATGACCATCAGTCACTTTTTTCAAGGACTTATGATGAAACTGCATATCGATTAGCAATGATTATGATCATTGAATGATCACTAAGTGTACTGATTTAAGTCAAAACACTACCTGTAGATCCAGCAGAACAACTAGACAAAAGGACAGTTTTTCCCGAATGCCATCACTCTGCTAAACAACTAATTCCCACAACGCTGTTTTTATTTGTTTCCTAGCATGATTTGATTGCTTATTAGTATCCTATGACTATCACTAAGTGTTGTATCTTATGATTCTTGATGAATATATTTTATTTTTTTCTTTATGTACACTGAGATTGTATGCACCAAAGACAAATTCCTTGTGTGTCCAATCACACTTGGCCAATAAAGAATTCTATTCTATTCTATTCTATTCTATTCTATTCTATTCTGTTCTGTTCTGTTCTGTTCTGTTCTGTTCTGTTCTGTTCTGTTCTATTCTATTCTATTCTATTCTATTCTATTCTATTCTATTCTATTCTATTCTATTCTATTCTATTCTATTCTTGCTGAATTTCCCTCTGATTAAATCTCTTCTGGATGCCTCCTGCTTGTGTTGTCTGTTAAAAGTTTCCAAATTGTTTTCACTCTGGATTCCTGCCATTCTCAACCATTACTTTAGTCTTCAAGTCTTCCCACTCCGCTAGATGGTCTCTCAATTATGAATGGCTTACTTCTGGCTCAGCTCTGTCCCGACAAATAGTGAAGTATCACCATCTGACCTCTGACTATTTCATTTCTTAAAATGTCAATTTGAAACCTCCCTCCATGACTTTCCCTGTCTCACTCGCTCCATGATCTTTCAGAGTAGGAATGTTCATTATCGGAGAGGGGAGGTAGGGAGGGAGAAAAAGGAATTAAATTAACCCTGTGAATAATTAGGAAACCAAAAACACATGGAGATGTAAAGACTCTGATTTGAGCTCTGGTGCCAACGGTTAAGCTAGAAGCTTCTGCTGCATAACTCTAGGCTAACCCCTCAGAATTGCTTTCAACAACTGTCTAAGCTTCCTCTTTTTTAAGGAACATCCTTGGTTTCTTCTCAGTTCAGCCTCAGTCCTTGGTTGTCTTCCTGAGAATGCAGAACAGGGCAAAAAAACAACAGCGATATTTTATAAGCTGCAAAAGATGCAGTGTGAAGCCTTTGCACATCTGCGTAGCAAAGAAGCAGACTCATCAGTTCCTCAGCTCATGCGTATTGCAGAGTTTTGGCACTGAATAGGCACAGCTGGAACCATTATGGGGTCTGTGTTTTTTGCTGTAGTGACTTTCAATTTCTCTTGAATTTACAACCAGATATAAAGCTCCATAGAAATGCACTTCTCTTCTTGAATTTGAAAATGAGTGTTATTCTAAAGCATTGAAAACAGCCAATGTTTGTATATGAATAAATTTTAGAGTCAACCCAATGATGAAGTTTGGTTGCTCATCAACTACTAGACCAGGGGTCAGCAACCTGTGGCTCTGGAGCCGCATGTGGCTCTTTCATCCCTCTGCTGCGGCTCCCTGTTGCCGGTCGGCTCAACAATTGATAGAGCTTTTGGTTAGGACAGGTAGAGGAAAAAGGATGCTGTGCTAGAAGGAGACTCTATGGTGGGGGACCCGGACTTCTGGTCAGCTGCAGAATTGAACAGGGGGCTCCTGGTGAGGACCTTTGTGGCTCTTTGAGTATTTAAGGTTGCCTACCCCTGTACCAGACAATGGATTGGTGCAATATTTTTTTAAAAATCACCTTACACACATACATACACACTTCATGATATCCTGAACGGCTATTAATAACTGCAGATTCTAACGGTTATGTCTTTATCAAATCAACCAACTGTATAGCAAACAGCTCTAAAAAACAGGCAGATATTAGAATATTAGAACAGGCAGATATTAAACACAGGAAAGGAGCCTGTATAGCGTAGGGGGCTAATGCCTCCTGCTAAAGGCAGCAATTAACACCAGCTGCCTGTAATTTCTGTGAGTTCAATCCTAGCCAGGCTCAAGGTCGACTCAGCCTTCCATCCTTTCTAAGGTGGGTAAATTGAGGACCCAGTTTGTGGGGGCAATAAGCTGACTTTGTATAAATATACAAAAGTATGAAGGCTATTGCTTAATGCATTGTAAGCCGCCCTGAGTCTCCGGAGAAGGGCGGCATATAAATCAAATTAAAAAAGAAAAAAAAACCCCACCCCTCTCCTAGAAAAAATGAAATATTTTAGGAAATATTAAAAGGGCAGAACATTTCCCCTAAAAGGGAGGCAGAAACTCAGATCCCCACCACCTTTGTCAATGGTGCCATTAAGGCCTGGGCCAGTCTATTCTGCATAACAAAGATCTACCTCCTTCAGGCAGAGCCATTTAATGGCCCTTCATTGCATTACCCAACAAGATTCAACCAAACTTAGCACACGGATAACCTACAAAGCTAGTCATAACCTCTGACAGCAACCAGTCAGGATACTCTTCCTGTGCCCCAGGTCGTCCAAAGCCAGAGAGGGTATAAAACCCAGGGATGCTCAGCATCTCCTCCCTTTTTTCTTCTTCACCCAATATCTTCAAGGCATGTGATCCATTAAAATTAACTTTCCAAACAATCACCATGTTTCCAGGGTCCTTTTCCCCACTTGGAACTAACCCAAGAATGATATTTCTTCCAACAAGAAGGAAGCATCATTTCCAAGAACCATTCTCCTTAACCCTGGCTATATTTTACTCCCACAGTTTTAAGAATAAAAAGAATGGGAAGAAGTACAGACGAACTGCTGGCCCAGAGAACAATCCTTTCCCTCCCCAGAAAATGGAATTCAAGCAGAGGAAAAGAGGAGCAGAAGGTTTCTTCTGGTATTAAATAACCGTCTTTAACCAGGAAAAAATGTTTTTATTTTGACTGCCCTTTTGAGCTGTGGGTTGCTAAGTAACCACTATCCCTTCTCCCTTGGATGCTCTGACTGGAAGGCCTACCTTCTTGAGGTTGAAATGACACCACAGTAGATTTAATTCCCATGCACAAGCACATATGCATTCATACACATCAAATGTCCACCACTGAATGTTTTCAACCAGTAGTTCCAGAGTAATTTCGACAAGTAACCCTTACACAAAAGGAAAGAGATTTTGGCAAACCTATCACAAATCTACCTGTGTAACATATAGTAGCTTCTGGTAATATAGGGTATCCAATTGGGAAAAGCTGTTTTTTTGTTGGTTTTTTTTTTTTTTGCTCATGGCTTTTGTCCTGCAAAATAGCACTAAGTCATGGTTTAACTACCTGGGGAGATTTGGGGTTTGTGGAAAATTCTTACAAAAAGAATTCAGCCTGAATTGATTTTGTTTTTCTGGATTTATTTTCTTAGACAATTCTGTTGGAATTAAATACCATTTACAAAATACATGTTTTAAATACTGTATTTTCCTGCGTATAAGACTACTTTCTAACACACAAAAATCTTCTCAAAAGTCGGGGGTCATCTTATACGCCGGGTCTCATTCTCCTGTAACCAGGCAGACGAGTCCATAAGGTTCTGACGAGCCTTAAATGGCTCTGAGGAGGGTCGTCTTATACGCCCAGTCGTCTTATACGCCGGAAAATACGGTAGTTAAGTTTTTAGTAACTCCTTTACAAAGATAAAGATCCCATTCCATTCCATTCCATTCCATTTCACTCTACTCTAATCTACTCTACTCTACTCTACTCTACTCTACTCTACTCTACTCTACTCTACTCTACTCTACTCTACTCTTATTCCATAGTCTAGTCTAGCCTAGTCTAGTCTAGTCTAGTCTAGTCTAGTCTAGTCTAGTCTAGTCTAGTCTAGTCCAGTCCAGTCCAGTCCAGTCCAGTCCAGTCCAGTCCAATATGTGCTGAATCAGGAAAAAGACATTTAAAATGATGGATTTGTTGAATACTTTAAAAAAAATTACAATCCCACTATTATTTAAGGAATAAAGCTGTATATATCTGAACAAGCGTTGACCACATTCTGTTTGATGAGCCAGGAAATCTGCCTTACTCCTGGTCTTTCCTATCCCTTAATACTCCGCACAGCCCAAATTAAAATATTTCAAAGGACATCCTGTGCTTTCATTTCCAGCTGACTCCCCTGCCCCCATTTGTTAAAATGGGGAGTGCCAAATTTTCATTACTGAGAGACAGGCAGCAAAAACTGTTGCCTAAAAATCCACCAGGCAGATGCATTAATTCCGGTAATCCTTTCCCGTGGTTTAGGAGACGCCACCCAGATTTATTAATTAAACCCAGTTATCTGATGGCTACTGTGAATTAAGCATTTCCTTGTAATGGTTGTAATGAAGGCTCATTCATTAGCAAATGTTTCCATTACATTTGAGCTGAAGTGTTGCTGCTAGGATCAGAGGCTGCTGCGATAGAAGGAAGAGGCAGATACCAAACATATAAATGAGTTCGGGAGTGAGTAAAAACCTTGATCCTATTACGAATCAGGTCTCTGCTGTGAGTCTCAGCTTCTCCACGAGCCTCCTACATGGCTTTAATTTCTCCCGGTTGGTTCCCTTGTGCAACAGGCAGAAATTCATACCAGTTAATCGTCAACTCAAAATAAGATCATTCATTGAGCAAAATTATAATAATTATAAATACCGTCATTATTGTCAAATTACAAATGCTGAGTTCATGGTAATCCACCAGGTAGGTTGTTTTGCCTCCGTGGGTTGGACAAGCCCTTTCACTATGCTTTGTAGTCCCTGGTTTATGACTTAGCAGAGTTCAGGAATGAGGGACAACCCCATCCTTTGCCCCAAGGACACATGTATTCCCCACAGGGCCACAATTCTGGATATATATATATATATATATATATATATATATATATATATATATATATATATATATATATATATATATATATATATATATCATGTATCGTTACAAAAATTCTGGAATGAATCAGAAAGGATTTCAGGAAAGGTATTGTTTGTTTGTTTGCTTCTTTGTTTGTTCAAATATATGACTCAATAAATCAAAAACAAGATGTAAACATCGTAACAAAATAATATGGCATATGACTAAACATAAATGGGATTAGAGGGTTTTGTTTTATTGTGATTCAGAGTCCCTGGCAAAAACAGAGCTACAAAGCTCCATTTCACTTTGAACTTGAAGGGAAATGAAAGTGTTTTTCAGTCGTCAGAACACCGATATTTGGTTTACTGTTGAGTTGATAGCAGGGGCGGTACTCACTTACTTTCCCTACCGGTTCGCAAATGGGAGCATACCAGTGGTGAAATCCAAATTTTTTTACTACCGGTTCTGTGGGCATGGCTTGGTGGGCATGGCAGGGGAAGGGTACTGCAAAATCCCATTCCTGGGGGAAGGATATTGCAAATATCCCCTCCCCACTCTGGGGCCAGCCAGAGGTGGTATATGCCGGTTCTCCGAACTACTCAAAATCTCTGCTACCGTTTTTTTTTTAAATTAGATTTATATGCCGCCCTTTTCCAGAGACTCAGGGCGGCTTACAATGCATTAAGCAATAGACTTCATACTTTTGTATATTTATACAAAGTCAGCTTATTGCCCCCACAAACTGGGTCCTCAATTTACCTACCTTAGAAAGGATGGAAGGCTGAGTCAACCTTGAGCCTGGGGAGATTCAAACTGGTGTAATTGCAGACGGATGTTAATAACAGGCTTTAGTCTGCTTTTAGCCTGTTGAGCTACTGGTTCTCCATACTACTCAAAATTTCTGCTACCGGTTCTCCAGAACCTGTCAGAACCTGCTGGATTTCACCCCTGGAGCACATGCACCCTGTCCACGCATTGGCCCAGCATTCCATGGATATGCTTTGCTGGCACACATGCTTTCCATGCATGAGCCCAGCCTCAGAAACATGCCTAAATAGGATGGCATAGAGACGAGGCTGGTGGGCTGGCCCACCCACAATTTCTACTACCGGTTTAGGTGAACGGATACGAACCGGCTGAATACCACCTCTGGTTGATAGGATGGATGAATAGATAGATAGATAGATAGATAGATAGATAGATAGATAGATAGATAGATAGATAGATAGATAGATAGATAGATAGATAGATAGATAGATATGAAGATCCTACTCAAAAGTATATACTGGCAATTTAGTAAAGCCTTTAAGAACTGCCCAAACTCAGTTTTTCATTCCTCTCCTGGCTAATCAGAAAGATCCTTTTCCTTTTCTCTCCTCTACTGTCCCCTCCCCTTTCCCCCTCCCTCCCTCTCTCCTCCTCTCCTCCCCTCCGCTCTCCTCCCCCTTCCCTCTCTATTCTCCTCCCTCCCCTCCCCTCCCTTCCCCTTCCCCTCTCCCTCTCTCCTCTCCCCTCCTCTATTCCCTTCCTCTCTCCTCCCTTCCCTTCCCCCATCTCTCTCTCCCCTCCCCATTTCTCTGCATCCTTAGTTCTTCCCAAAGTTACACATGTCAGAGAAGCAGATTATTTTAACATGCAATCTATAATTGTATACAGGAAGGAGTGGGGGAGAGTATATATTTTACGTGCAATAAATAATATTTTATAGGCTTTTCTTTGGTTGGCAGAGGAAGATCAGAATTGTTGAAGGTTTTGCTCAAAGCAACACAAATCCTTGGAAGGTATTGCAGCCATCTAATTTCTTGTGGAGGCAAGAAAACTATTTTGTAAACAATTGTATTGATGCCTGCTTTATCTCACTTAAGAATATTAAAAAAATTTTTTAAAATAGGGTGCCATTAAACTCATTATCTTACAAGTCAGTGGTGGGTTGCCCCCCGGTAGTAAAACCAGTGGGAGGCTCCGCCCACTGACCCCGACGTCATCAGAAGCGATCTGCGCATGCGCAGAAGCAAGGTGCGCGTGTGAGCAAAACAAGCGCCTACTTGCGATCCCGTTGCAAACCGGTAGTAAAGATAAGTAGAACCCATCCCTGTTACAAGTGGATTTGTACCACCTAACTGTGGATGAATTTTGGAGAAACTTAGCTAAGAATGACAATTACACTGAATGTCAGAAATGTGCCTCGGATATCATTTCAATTCTGTGCAGCCTTGGCCCAACACATTGTATAAACCAAGATGTGATCTAATCCTGGTTTGTTGAATAAGCCACAATAGTTAGGATTCTAAAAGCCGATAAACTGTAAATCGTGGTTTTCAGTGACTTGGTTGACCCCACACGTTAAGCGACACCTTTAAAAACACACTCAGTCCAGACTCTCTTCTGTAGCTCCCGAGAGTGATTTTTTTAATCTGCCATGGACTGATTTATTATTATTTATTTGATGTATTTGATTTTTATACTGCCCTTCTCCAGCAGGACTCAGGGCGGTGAACAGCCAAGCTAAAACATAGCATACAAAATTTAAAACAGTTTAAAAGATATTAAATAATTTAAGCCCGCAATTTAAAACAACCCAATTAAAATCAATTTTGAATTAAAACCAAAAGGATGGGATCAAGCCAGCCCGGCTAGATGAAATAAGTGAGTTTTAAGGGGCCGACGAAAAGTCCGGAGGTCCGGTATCGTGCATATCTCTGGGGGTAGGTTGTTCGAGAGGGCGGGTGCCACCACAGAGAAGGCTCTCCCCTGGGGGTCACCAGCCAACATTGTCTGGCCGATGGCACCCTGAGGAGGCCCTCTCTGTGCAAGCTTACTGGACTGATATAAATAAGCATGAAATATATCTTCATTTGTGTATTATGGGCGTGCAAGGAAGATATAATTTGAATTTGCAACCAGGCTGAAATTGTTGGTTGGATTTGAATTTGCAATTCGGTTTCCAGCGGCAAGTCAAATGTTAAAATCCATTCCATCAGTTCGACAAAATGTGCCAGCCAAAAAACACCTGATTGGGCTGGTTTGATTCCGTTTGAAGATTCTGCTTCAAAAAGACAAAGCCATTAGTGTAATTCACCTTTAACTCGAAGCTTTTGAATCCGAGTTCCACAGGGCAGTATAACATCTGAGAAATGCCGACTCACAATGGTTGCGAGCACAGCTGGAACTGCCTTGTTCACAGATACACGCACACACAGTCATGTGAAAGTGGAAAGTGCCCTGAGGGATATTAAGTCAATTTCTGCACAGCCGTTCCATTCATTCTGCAATTGATATAGAGCCATGGCTCCCTCTGCTGATTTAATGGTTAAACAGCCGCACCGTGTTCTGGAAAAAAATGTCATCGAAACTTTAATTTACAAAAAGTGCAACTCCAAATAGCCAAGTCCAATCTCATTCCTGTTTGATTTCTTCATTGATTTCATAACATTAATTTCATGGAGTTGGGAGGGATTCATAATGTTGAAACAAATTGTTTTCCTCAGGCAGAAAAGGCAATGCATCCAGCTTTAATTATAGGATTGTGTTTGTGTGTAATATAAATACACACAGATACACATATGTGTGTGTGTGTGTGTGTGTGTGTGTGTGATTTTTTGACTTTTTTTTGATTTATTAAATTCATATGCCACCTATCTCACTACCCAAAGTGACTCGACATAGATAAAAGCTAAGTGTAAAAACTATATTTAAAAAGTTAGAGGAAGGAACAAGATAAAAGAAAAACGGCAGAAAACAAATAAAAAAAGAAAAGAAAGACAATTAAAGAAGCGACCCCTGATCCTATTTACAGCTGTTACAAGCAAACTTATGATCCCTTCTATTATTTTAAAATAAAATTAGAGAAGTTCCTTCTACCCCATATTTAACCCTTTTCTCAGTCAAGAAATCATCATGTGTCTTTTTCAGCCAAAAGATCCATAAAAGATCCATAAAAATGCCAAAAGTCCATAAAAGTCTTTTACAAAAACAAACAAACAAAAAAAACCTTTTGTGTTAACCACACAGGTCATTTTTGCTAATTCTGCCATCTTTACAATCTATTCCTCTATTGTGGTTATTCCAATGTTTCTCCATCATTGTGTAATTAATAATCCTGCTTCATACCCAGCCTCAGTTCTGTGTATAGAAGCCAACTAAATCAGGGGTGGGTTCTACTTACCTTTACTACTGGTTTGCAACGGGAGCATGCGCACGCACGAGCTTCAGCACATGCGCAGAAGCTTCTGTGCGTTGTTCTGTCCCCAACCCCACGCGCACACACCAACAGACGTTCAGGAGTTAAAGACCAAACCAGCCGGCAAAATCCTTTTCCTTATGATAACTTGGCAACAACCTAGTGGCTGTCTGCCAAGAGTTTATTATTTACAAAGAGGAGAGATAACTTCTCCCCACTTCTGATACATCAAAGGAAAGCAGCTCAATAATTACAATCAAGTCCAGAGATAATCCAGTCCTAAAGCAAAAGTCCGGCAATGCAGAATGGCGTGGAAGCTTTCAGCTTTGTTTGTCACAAGGTTTGACTGGCCATCGTACTTCCTTTTATATCCTGTGGGGTGTGGTCCAGTTACTCAGCCTAATCTCGGGCATGTCCTTTCTTCTGTTGTGCGCGCTTATCTCTGCGATGCTGGCATGGGTCCAGCCAAGAGTCATCACCCTCATCACTGTCCATCTGTGGCTGCGTGGACGTGCTTGGCCCTGGCCCTATATCTTGCCCTTCGGCAGACACCGAAGGCATTGCCAGAGAGGAGGGTCCTGGAGAGGGAGGCCTTGCCAACTCTTCCCCTTCACTCTAGGAGTCCTCTCCTGACGATGACGCAGGCTCCAGTAATGGAGCCACAACATGCGTGCGCAGATCACCTGTGATGATGTTGTGGTGGGTGGGCGGAGCCTCCCACCGGTTTTACTACCAGTTCTATAGAACCGGACCGAACCAGGGGCAACCCACCACTGAACTGAATTAGCAACCAGTTTGTCAAGAGTTGCCCAATTGCTTAGATGAGATGGGTGATGATAGGAATAGATTAAGAAGAACCAAATCTTCTACTCATACCCTATAACCATAATGGCAAACCTATGGCACACGTGCCAGAGGTGGCACGCAGAGCCTTCTCTGTGGGCACACACGCCGTCACCAGCTGCTCTTCTGATTTCTGGCATGCATATGTGTGCCGACCAGCTGGCCTTCATGGGAGCCGAAGCACCAGAAAACGGCCAAAAAAACCAGCCAAAAAAAAAAAACCAGCCCAAAAAACAATCAAAAAACAGGCTGTTTTTCAGGCCATTTTGGAGGCCATTTTCTAGCCATTTTCTGGCTGTTTTTTAGGCCAAAAACGGTCCAAAAATGGCCTGAAAATGATCCAAAAACGATCTGGAAAATGGCCTGAAAACGGCCCAAAAATGGCTAAAAAACAGGCATGCGCATGCTGGCTAGCTGGTCTTTGGGTTTCTGGTGCTTCGGCGTGCATGAAAACCAGCTGTCTGGCATGCATGTGCATGCCGGAAGCCCGGAAGACTGGAACGTGCACGCATGTATATGCATCTGTGCACGCCAGAGCACCAGAAACCCGAAAACCAGCTAGCCAGTGCGCATGGTGTGCCAGCCTTCAGGTTGGTGTGGTCTTCGGGTTTCCGGCGTGTGCACATGCATGCGCATGCCCGCACATTCCAGTTTGGGCACGCGGTATGGAAAAGGTTCACCATCACTGCCCTATAATCCTCAGTAGCAACAAAGAGCTAGAAATTTCCGAAAATGGCCGCTTGTATGCTCAGAAGCAGGAGCCACGGAAGCTACATCTGGCCTTTCTGAGGAAATCCTGAAACGATATGCACATTTTGCGTAGGGGACAAATTATATCTTCTCCCTGTCTTCATAAATTGAGTATAATTTACCTTTCTGCCCCCTGCAGGAACAATTCTTTCTTTCTCAGAAATGCTGCATCCTGTGAAGTTCTTTTCAAACCACCAGATGGCGGTATAATAATGGAAGAATTTTGGAGCCTGGAAAGCGACAGAAGTGCTGGCCAATAACAAGAATCCTCAAAGAGAGCTAAGAAGCTGCTACTGAGATATGGGTTGCTGAAGTCAAAATGTCCTCCAGCTATAATTATGAGGACTAGATAGTTGATTTAAGGCTTTATGATGATAATCATGAGAAGAGGGGGGGGGGGTTGAAGTGGGGCTTAGAATATAGAGTAGAATCGAAAAAAAGTTAGTTCATCCATTCTCCATGGAGGAAAGTGGAGGTAGATATGTTGACCTCATATTATTTGTACTAGCATGCCGACTAACAACCAGAATTTGGAATCTGCCACCAATTTGCCGATTGGTCTGGAGATCTCTAAAGCTACCAGAGAATAAGAAAATGAGGAGAGAGTTTCTTTAATGGGACACAACATATGTGGCAAAAATCTGGATCCTTCAACAGTGGGAATTGGAATAGCCAACTAGCTACTGTTTCTTCTTCTTCTCCTCCTCCTCCTTTTCTTCTTCTTCCTCTTCTTCCACTTCTTCTTTTTCTCTTCCTCTTCCTCTTCTTCTTCTTCCTCTTTTTCTTCTTCTTCCTCTTCCTCTTCCTCTTCTTCCTCCTCCTCCTCCTTCTTTTCTTCATCTTCTTCCTCTTCTTCCTCTTCTTCCTCTTCTTCTTCTTTGTCTTCTTCTCCTCCTCCTCCTTCTCCTCCTCCTCCTCCTTCCTCTTCTTCCTCCTCCTCTTCCCCTGCCTTCTGCCACATCCATCATTAGACATTGGCAATCCTACTTTTATTAACAGCTACATGAAAAAGTGTGACTGAGTTTTCTCCAAACCAGTCCCTTAGATCTTGAAGCCATGATGTTCTTCTCCTGCCTGGACCTCATTTGCTTTCAATCTTTCTCTGGAGAATTAAGTGAAGTATGCCGTATTTTTCTGGATGTCGCATCACATGTCCCAAATATTCTAACTTTTGCTTTTTGAGGGTTTAGCTTTCCCAGGTGGCTTATCGTCTCCTCATTTCTGATTTTGGCCACCGAACGTATACGTAACAGCCGCCTGTAAATCCAGATTTCAAATGCATCTAGTCTCTTCAAGTGACTTTCTGTCAGAGACCAACTCTCCACTCTGTAGAGCAGAATAGAGAAAAGATGTAACATCTGACAAGCCTGATTTTCAGTTTTAGGCTTATGTCGTGACTGCAGAAGATCTTTTTCATTTTTTTTTATTGAAAAAGTTTTACAATGCAATTTTTTTTCATTTCCCCCCCCCACACACACTCCTCCCCCCTCCCCCTACCTCCCCCTACCTCCCCCTACCTCCCTCCACCCCAACCCCTTTCCCCTCCCCATCCCCCCCTTGACTTCCGCTACAGATTTTTAAAAAAAGTTTAAAACAAAAAGTAAAATTTTTTAAAGTATTCAAATTTTAAAATTGAAAAAAATTTAAAAAAATTTAAAAAGAAGGAAAAGAAGAAAAAAAGAAACAAACAAAAAAACAAAAACAAACCCAGCACATATAACAAAGTAATATAACAAGTAAACCTATAAATAATAATATTTTTCTAAAATTAACAATATTGTAATAAAAGGAACTAATAATAAAATTTACCTCATTAACCAACCATCAATATTCAATCAATCAATAAAATACTTATAATATTCAAACCCAATTAAAAAAATATCATACCTTTCTGTAATCCATTAATATTAACATTACTGATCATATACCAAAGTCAATCCCCCTTATAATAAAATATAATATATAATATATCACCTCAATATCCATATCATATAATTTTATTCCAACTACACCCCTTAACTAAAAAACAAAAACATAAAACATATCTCTATTCTAGTGAAATATAATATATATGATTATACATATATAATTATAATTATACAATTATATCCAAAAAGTTAAATATACTTTCTTCCAACGTAAATCCAATTCCAATAAGCTTCATCTTCCCGCTGCCCCCATCAGCAAAAAAAACCCATCTCTCCACACAAAAAATCCCCCCGAGTGACTTTATATAAATAATATCAAACCACGAAGGTATTCATTTTGAAGAATGCTGTTCGAGCTTTCCCTAGCCTTGTCTTTACTTCAGAGGTTGTGTCCTGGCTTTCATGTAAATTAGAACCTAGGTACACAATCCTTTCAATTTTTTCTAGTAGTATTCCTTCTGAATTTATTGGTGTTAAAATAATGGGTTGTTTGCTGAGGCTAAATTTACGAAAATGGGTGGAGGGGAGAGTCCATTAGACATAAGAGCTAATCCTGGTCATTGACCCAGGTCAATGTGATCCTGGTCATTGACCCAGGAGTGAAGGCAGGTGACATTCTGCTTCCGTGGGCCCTACAATCAGCTCTTCATGATTGACTAGTTGTCTACTCATATTTGATTGAAATGATGAAGACCTGAAGCAAAAAGACATTGCAAAGAATCCAGGAAGACTCCTTTACAATAAAGTGACTCTACAATACACTTTTCAGCTGGTCCGAGTCTGTTTTTCATAACTTTCCCAGAGTTACCTGGTCAAAATTGTCAACATTGGTGGTCGTGTTTTCAGTGGTTCAATGATTAGGCAGGGGAAGCCACTTATCTGTATATAAAGAAGGGAAATACCACTCACACATCATCACAAAATCTCCAAAACCGTAAAGCCTACAAACTTGAAATTTGGCACATATGTTCCTCTTGGCTTCTAGATGCTCGCTAAGAAAGGATTTTTCGAAATGACCATCAGATCATTAGTATTTCTTATATTATTATTAACACACTCTGATACTAAGGAGGTAAACGTTCTACTCCCCCTCTCCACCTGAGAAGAACTCTGTTCCAACTGCCACCTGGGCATGAGCGTGGCCAGCGCGTGACTCATCCCACTTGCAGGCTAGGAATTTAGACATTCTACTGCCCCTCCTCACCTGAAAAACACCCTAATGCTAAGGAGTTAGACTGAGGGAGAGAAGGGGATAAGATAGGCGAGGATCAATAGGGCAACCTGAGGGAGAGAAGTGGAGAGGAGAGGCCAATCGTAACTGCTCATTAATTTTCAAGCTGTAACACTACCTAGTTGGGTCCTGAAATGTCTATAAGAAAACAGTCGGAGAGCATCAAGGACACCACAATTCAATCAAGCTACAAATATTCTAAGCTTAGTTGTTACTAATCCTGGTGTACATCTATGGAATCAGTCCAACCATCTATGCATCTTCCTTCCTTCCTTCCTTCCTTCCTTCCTTCCTTCCTTCCTTCCTTCCTTCCTTCCTTCCTTCCTTCCTTCCTTCCTTCCTTCTTTCTTTCTTTCTTTCTTCCTTCCCTCCCTCCCTCCCCCTCTTCCTCCCCTCCTCCTCCCTCCCTCTCTCCCCGTCCTCGGCCCTCCCTCCCTCCCCCTTTCCTTCTGAAATCAAGTCGAAGCCGAAGGCCCGCCAACCTAGCTTGTCAGTCCTTCTCCTCCCATTCATCTTTTCTAAGCCAGCTCAGACAGAGCTATTGAGTCATTGCGAGGGCAGTTGAGAGTGACTCAGCTTTTTCTTCTCTGCGAGGTGAGAACAGGAATGGCGTTTTTTACCCTTTTCTTTCGGGCAGAAAAAGGAAGCATCTAAGGGGAATCAGAATCAAGCTGGGCTGCCAAAAAAGCTGATTAGTAGGCTGGTCCACATCCTTTGGACCTGGAGAAATAAGCAATTCAAGTCCATGGCTTGGTTCATAAAGCAGGACTAATTCCCTCTGTTCTTCCCCCTTCATATACTCGCTCGCCCTTGTGAGTGTGTGTGTGTGTCTCTCTCCCCCTCCCCCGTCACTCAAGGCTCCCTTCTTGGACCTGGGAAAGGACTTCACCCTGTGATACAATTCTCAACAAACAAGTTAGAAGAAGGAAGAGGGGAGGTTTTTTATTTGTCAATTAAAAAGCTCAGGGCTTCTTGGTTGCATGAATTCCAGGAGCAAGATTATCTGGGGCTTTGATTCAATCTTCCTGAAGTTACAATCATTTTTTTTTAAGTCACATGAAATTCTTTGTTTAGCTGCCTATGATGTTGTAGGAAGTTAGAAGAATGAAATATTTTGGAAAATATTAAAAAGGCAGAATATTATGTTTCCCTGGATGAGAAATGGAGATGCATGTTTTAAAGACAAAGCAGCTCCCATCTTCCTGCCCCCCCCCCTGCCCTTTTGTTAATGGGCCAGAGGCAGAAACCCAATCCTTTGTCAAAGGACCATAATCTGCAACACAATAGAACCCATCTAGCAACAGAAACTTACAGTCTTACAGACAACCCTCACTCTGTCAAGGACCTTGGAGTACTCATCTCAAATGATCTAAGTGCCAGAGCTCACTGTAACAACATTGCCAAAAAGGCATTAAGAGTTGTTAACCTAACCTTGTGTAGCTTCTTCTCTGGTAATATTGTACTGCTAACTAGAGCATACAAAACATTTGCTAGACCAATTCTCAAATACAGTGCATATCGGATATAAATACAATTGAGAGAATCCAGGGATATTTCACGAGAAGAGTCCTCCACTCCTATGCTTGCAACAGAATACCTTATGCTACCAGACTCCAAATTTTGGGCTTAGACCATGGCTGGGCAATTATGGCTCTTTGATTTCATGCTGGCTCAGAAATTTTGGGAGTTGAAATCCAGTTTATAAAAGGGCCATAATTGCCCAGCCCTGGCTTAGACAATTTAGAACTACGCCAACTTCGGTCTGACCTAAGCATAGTACATAAACTTATCTGTTACAATGTCCTACCTGTCAATGACTACTTCAGCTTCAACCACAACAATACATAAGGACACAATAGATACAAACTTAAGGTAAACTGCTCCAAACTCGATTGCAGAAAATACAACTTCAGCAACAGAGTGGTCAATGCCTGGAATACACTACCTGACTGTGATTTCATCCCAACCCCCCCCCCCATAACTTTAACCTTAGACTGTCTACTGTTGACCTCACCCCATTCCTAAGAAGTCTATAAGGGGCGTGCATAAGAGCACCAGCGTGCCTTCCGTTCCTGTTCTAATGTCCCCTTTTATTCGTATCCATTTCATGTATTCATAATCAGGTTCATACTGATATCTGTTATCTAATACATGCTCGACAAATAAATAAATAAAATGAGGTTAATCAATGTTTTGTTTTTCAGACTGGGCCAAAAAGAACGAAGTTCGTGAAGGAGCAAAACCTCTTCATTTTTAACAGATGATAATGCTTGTGTAGGTTTCTGCCTATCCATTAAACCAGATGGGAATTCTTCCCCGTTTCAAAAAACAGGCACCCCAGATTTCCCACAGACCCACCAACATGTGCATCTCCTTATCTACGCAGACTGCACCGACTTCAAGTCAGAGCCACCTTTGATTGTAGGCGAAGAAGGAGTCTGAGGCAGCCTTTCAATTAAATATGAGTACACAACACTATGCAGACTCCAGGCTTTTGAAATGATTCTCGGAGGAGGTTGTCTCTCGCTTCGGTGCTTGGCTCCGAAGCTAAAACGTGTCCCCGTTTTTATTGCTGGCAATCATTGATATGGGTCTTTATTATTTTTATTCATAGCTGCTTCAGTAAAATAATAATAATAATAATAATAATAAAATAACAGCAACAGCAGTTGCCTTTTAAAACTAGCTTCGTTTAATTTGTCCTTCCTGCCTCCTCAAGCAGGTCGTGACTGGTTGCAATTGGGACATGGAAAGCAAAGGTGAATGGGCGGTCACAGAGAGAGAGAATTATTTTCATTTTGGGCAGGGTGCTTTCTTGGATAGTTTGTAATGTTAAGGGGGATGGCACCAATCATGGGGCCAAGCAGAAAGTTCTTCTTTAGTTCAGTTCAATAATAATAATAATAATAATAATAATAATGACAATGACAATGACAATGACAATGACAATGACAACAACAACAACAACAGCACCAGCGACAGTGACAACAACAACAGCACCAGCGACAGCGACAGCGACAACGACAACAGCACCAGCGACAGCGACAATGACAACAACAACAACAATAACAAAACAATAACATTATTATTATTATTATTATTATTATTATTATTATTATTATTATTATTATTTAATCTGTAGTGAGATTCACAGCCCTTGAGGCTGGTTAATAGCTCAACAGCTCAAGTCCTAACCAAGGACCTAGGAACTATTAAGGTATCATCTGAGGATGTAAGCTGTTCCGAGTAAGGTGGTTTTTTTGTAGAGTCAAAATGTTCAAGTCCGGTAAATTTAGAATTTCTAAATAGTGGGGTAGCCCTTTGGGTATTGCTCCAAGGGCTCCAATTATAATTGGGACAACACATTATTTCTTTTTCCATAGTCGCTCAACTTCAATTTGCAAGTCCCGGTACTTTGTGATTTTTTTCTTGCTGCTTATCTTCAATCTGTGCATCACCAGGTATTGCAATGTCAATGAACCATACTTTTTTCTTTTCAACTACCGTTATGTCAGGTGTGTTGTGGACCAAGTGCCTGTCAGTCTGAATCCTAAAGTCCCACAAGATCTTGAGTTTCTCATTCTCTAAAACTTTCTCAACCTGATGTTCCCAGTGGTTTTTGCTGTACTCAAATCCAAACTTCTGACACAATTTCCAATGAATGGTCTTAGCAATGCGGTCATGGTGTTGTAGGTAGTTGGTTTGTGAAATTTTGCTGCACCCACTGATCAGGTGGTCGACTGTCTCATCTTTCTCATTACAGAGGCTGCATTTGCTGTTGGTGGTAACATGTTGAATTTTTGCCTTCATGGAGTTTGTGGCTAGGGCTTGTTCTTGAGCTGCCAAAATAAAGCTTTCTGTTTCTTTTTTCAGTACTCCTGATCTTAACCAGTTCCAAGTTAGTTTCTGGTCACCTTTGCCTTCAATACTTTTCAAGTATTGGCCATGCAGAGCATTGCTTTTCCAATTTTCAGCTCGCTGCTCAATTACTTCTTTCTTATATTCTGCTTTTGTTTTAGTTGTCTTTAAAAGGCCTCCTTTATTTACTTCCTTAATCATTGGTTCTTCACTTTTCTGGATGTAATCATTCAAGCTGCGTTTTTCTTCTTCCACAATCTGCTTTACTTGTAGGAGTCCTTGACCACCCTCTGCTCTTCGTAAATATAATCGGTCAACATCACTTTTAGGGTGCAAGGCATGATTCATTGTCATAAGCTTCCTTGTTTTTCTGTCCAAATTGTCTAACTCCATCTGGGTCCAGTCAATTATTCCTGCAGAGTATCGAATCACAGGTATAGCCCAGGTATTTATGGCTTTTATGATGTTTCCTCCGCTCAATTTGGACATTAATATCTTACGAATTCGCCGAATGTACTTGACTGAAATTATTTCCTTGACTTTATTATACATTAAGTCAAAGGCCTCTAAAATCCCCAAGTACTTGTAGCCTTCTTCTGATTTTACTGCCTTTATCGTTTCTTCATTCTTTAGTTCTATTCCATCCTCTTCTATGATCTTCCCTGCTTTGGTTGCTATTGTTGCACATTTGTCAATTCCAAACTGCATACCAATTTCTTGGCTGAATTCTTTTGTGTGTTCAATTAATAAATTCAGTTCAGTTTTTGTTTTACCAAACAGCTTCAAATCATCCATGTATATTAAGTGCAAGATTTTCAGTCCTTTCTTTGCAAGTTCGTATCCACAGTTCAGCTTTTTCAAAATGATTGTCAGTGGTAGCATTGAGAGTATAAAAAGTAGGGGTGAAAGGGAATCGCCCTGGAAAATGCCTTGTTTAATTTCAACTTCACCTAGTTCTTCTTCATTAGCCATAAGTTTTGTTTTCCAGAGGTTCATTGAAGATTCCATGAACTGTTGTGTGTTTCTGCTGATGCCAAAGATTTCCAGGCATTTCTTGATCCAGCTATGGGGAACTGAATCAAACGCTTTCTTATAGTCTATCCAAGCCATGAACAAGTTGATTCGTCTTTTCTTTGAGTTCTTTAGGATTAGCTTGCCAATCAGCAATTGATCATTTGTTCCTCTTGAGTTTTTGCAGCATCCTTTCTGTTCTACAGGAAGCAAGTTATTTCTTTCCAGGTATCCATAGATTTGGTTTGCAATGATACCAGTAAGAAGCTTGTATGTTGTTGGCAAACAGGTGATTGGCCTATAGTTTTCAGGGTCCTTTCCTTTTTCTTTATCTTTTTGGATCAAAAATGTCCTTCCAGTTGTCATCCATTCATCATTTTCAGGTGTTTTTAGGACCTGGTTCATCTGGGTTGCCAATCTTTTGTGCACACTTGTAAGTGCCTTTAACCAGAAGCCATGCAGCTCATCTGGCCCAGGTGCACTCCAGTTCTTCACTTTTCTTGACTGTCTTTGCACCATTGCTTTTGTTATTTTCATGTCTTCCATTTTATGCACTTTAATAGAGTCCAAAACCTGTTTGATCCATTTTGCATTTCTGTTATGCTTCTTGTTGTTTTCCCACAAATTCTTCCAGAATTTCAGAGCTTTCTCTTTATCAGGCTTTTCGTTTGTTGTTACTCCTTCTCCATTTTCTAAGCTCTTATAAAACTGGTGCTGATTTGCTCTGAACTGTGAGGTTTTTTTGAACTGAGTTACTCGGTTTTCATATCTTTTAATCTTTTCAGTGATGGCAACAACCCTCTGCTTCAGCTCTTCAATTACTACTGCAATCTCCTTATTCCTCAGATCATATCTTGCTTCCAGGCTGCTTTTGACATGCTTGTTCTTTAGCTGACCTTGCCTTAGGTTCTTCAAGTTGCTCAAATCTCCACATAATTTTTTGATCTTCAATTCTAAGCAGATCTTTATTGTTGTTGTTGTTGTTGTTGTTGTTGTTGTTGTTATTCATATTTCTATGCCACCCACTCTTTGAGGACTCTGGGCGGCTTACAACAATCAACAGTATACTAAATAGCATGTTGCCCCCAACAATCTGGGTCCTTGTTTTACCCAGCTCGGAAGGATGGAAGGCTGAGTCAACCTTGAGCCGGTGAGATTTGATCCGCTGATCTGCTGAACTAGCAGTCAGCTGAAGTAGCTGCAGTACAGCACTCTAACCACTGCGCCACCTCGGCTCAGTCACAAGTCATAAGATGACTTATGTAGGTCATCTAAAGCAGCGGTCACCAACTGTTGGTCCGTGAGAAAATTTTGGTGGTCCGTAGAAAAATTTTATATTGCACTAAATCAGGGTTCCTCAAACTACGGCCCCTGGGCTGAATACGTGCAGTGAACATTTGTGTTGCTGCGGAGAGTCTCCCCCTTCTGGGTCTTTTTGTGTGGATCAAAGGGGACAGAAATTCTGACTTGGGGTCTGCTTCGGCCTCCTGGTGCAGGGCTTTGGGTGAAGGCTGGAGGGAAGCACCGGTGGTGACAAAGAGTCGAAGGGTCTTGTTGACTGCATCATGGCCTGGAACTGGCTGACCATCTCAGCCAACTGAGAAGGAGGCACTGAATGCAAGGATTGACTTTAAGTGACTCAGCCAATTGGGGTCCCCCCCCCCACAAATTGTTTGCTGAGGGTTCTGGCTTCATCAATCAAAGATCACTTCCTCCTCTCCTCTTTCTGGGAATGGCATGCTGAAGTAGCTATAATCACTGGTTATTTCCATCAAGCTTGGGAATCAATACTGCCCAGGGTCTGCATCATTATCAGGGTGAGAAACTCTTTCCTTAGCAAGAGTCAATTCTATTGAAACTCTATTGAATTTGACACTGCTGACGATTGTCGGCTGAAAAGCAGCCCACTCACCACCTTTTACAGTATTGCACAAATCCAACTCTCTTCTCGAAGCAGTGCCAAAGCAAAAATTCTGAAATCTGGATAGAGGATGAATTAGTACAAATGGAGATACCACCAAGCCATCAAAGAGAATCCTAAAGGTGCTTTTTTCAGGAGGCAACTGGACCTCCTTGTTTTTTTCTTTGAAGAGGTTTCGCTTCCCATCCAAGAAGCTTCTTCAACCCTGACAGGATAGCGGGGAATGGAAGGATGCGAATGACCAGTTGTCTGCAAGGAATATAAATCCTTCCGTTCACCAGAGCAGAAGAAGCTTCTTGGATGGGAAGCGAAACAACTTCAAAGAAAAAACAAGAAAGTCCAGTTGTCTCCTGAAAAAGCACCTTTGGGATAACCACGACTTGGATGACTGAGAATCTCTACAGACTTTTACCAAAGAGAATAAGTTCTCCTTTCAGACTAGCTCATGTCTAAGGTGTTTAAAAAACAAACCCACCAAGTTAAGGAATATTGAAAAATACATTAGTCCTGAGTTTGCAAAAAAAAAACCCAACTTCATCACAATTGTTTCCACCATACATTTAGGGGAGAATGGAAAACCGGCTGGGGAGGAGGGTGGGGGTGGGATCAGGGATAAATAGCCGCATAACAATCCCACCGTGCTTTAATAGTTCATGTTAGGACGCAGAGAAGTTTATGGATTCTGCAGCTGCAGCAGGAAATATTAGAACCTTGTGGGTGGCAGCCAGGAGCTAGAGAGAAGTCTATTTCCAAATGGCCCAAGCCAACAACCACAGAAATGTAAGGATAAAAAGCCCATTGTATTGATGTGAGCAATGCTGGGAAGATGGGGAGAAATCGTCATGCAGACACTTTGAACATTCTGTGCCATAGACTGGTCATGAATGGCCGTAAAGATGGATAAACGAAACCCCAATTTAATAAACATTTAAGAGAGCAGCCCAATGGCTGTTGAACATCTTGAGATCTTGGCTATCCAGAAGGCAGGAATTTATTTGATTTTCCACAGCAACTGACCAGGATGCTACCGCCATACCAGTGTTGGACAAGATGTAAGGAGACTCAGTTTAAGTTTTATTTATTTGTCAAGCGTATATAAGATAACAGGTAAAAGTATAAACATAATTTGAATATATGAAAAGAGTAAGTAAAAAGGAATATTAGGACAGGGATGGTAGGCACACTGGTGCACTTATGCACGCCCCTTATAGACCTCTTAGGAATGGGATGAAGTCAATAGTAGACAGTTTAAGGTTAAAGTTTTGGGGGTTTGGGGAAGAAACTACAGAGTCAGGTAGTGCATTCCAGGCATTGACCACTCTGTTGCTGAAGTCGTATTTTCTGCAATCGAGTTTGGGAGCAATTTACCTTGAGTTTGTATCTATTATTTGCTGGTGTATTGTTGTGGTTGAAGCTGAAGTAGTCATTGAAAGGAAGGACATTGTGGCAGATAATTTTATGTAGTATGTTTAGGTCAGACTGAGGTCAGCGTAGTTCTAAGTTGTCTAAGCCAAAATTTGGAGTCTGGTGGCATGAGGTATTCTGTTGCGAAAGAAGGACTCTTCTCGTAAAATATCTCTGGACTCGCTCAATTGTATTTATGTCTGATATGCAATGCGGGTTCCAGACAGATGAGCTGTATTCAAGAATTGGTCTAGCAAATGTTTTGTATGCTCTAGTTAGTAGTACAACATTACCAGAGAATAAGCTACGCAAGTAGAGTCTAGCAAGACTAGACTCACCTATGGATGTTCGAGGGGCAACTACATATTCTTATCCCAACCTACATCACAGAATGGTGGTTGAGGGACATTTGCAAGACAGGGAAACCTATGTACACTGCACTGGACTTTTGGAAGCAAGGTGGGGCAGAAACCTAGCAATAAATTACCAGGTGGAATCTGGGTAGTTTCCATAACAATCCTGATGTGGTGGAATCTTGGTGATGGCATGCAGGAAGGAAAGCACCTTTTCCCAAGAAGCTAAAAAAAACAGATCAGCCTCGAGTTTCTGTTTTGCAGAAAGAGGCCCAGAAGCAATAGCACTTAGATTTATATCCTGCATCACACTACTTTACAGCCCTCTCAGTTTGGAGAGTCAGCATATTGTCCACAACAATCTGGGTCTTCATTTGACCGACCTCAGAAGAATGGAAGTCTGAGTCAACTTTGAGTCTGGTCAGGATCAAACTGCTAGCAGTTGGCACAATTAGCCTGCAATTCTGCATTCTAACCACTGAGAGGGAGGGAGGGAGGGAGGGAGGGAGGGAGGGAGGGAAGGAAGGAAGGAAGGAAGGAAGGAAGGAAGGAAGGAAGGAAGGAAGGAAGAGGTCTTAGACTTATATCCCACTTCACAGTGCTTTACAGCCCTCTCTAAGCCGTTTACAGAGTCAGCATCTTGCCCCCAACAATCTGTGTCCTCATTTTACCAACCTCGGAAAGATGGAAGGCTGAGTCAATCTTGAGCTGGTCAGGATCGAACTGCTGACAGTCGACAAAATTAGCCTGCAATACCGAATTCTAACCACTGAGAGGGAGGGAGGGAGGGAGGGAAGGAAGGAAGGAAGGAAGGAAGGAAGGAATAGGACTTAGACTTATATCCCGCTTCACAGTGCTTTACAGCCCTCTCTAAGCAGTTTACAGAATCAGCCTCTTGCCCCCAACAATCTGTGTCCTCATTTTACCAACCTCGGAAAGATGGAAGGCTGAGTCAATCTTGAGCTGGTCAGGATCGAACTACTGACAGTCGGCAAAATTAGCCTGCAATACCGAATTCTAACCACTGGGAGGGAGGGAGGGAAGGAAGGAAGGAAGGAATAGGACTTAGACTTATATCCCGCTTCACAGTGCTTTACAGCCCTCTCTAAGCAGTTTACAGAGTCAGCATATTGTCCCCCAACAATCTGGTTCTTCATTTTACCAACCTCGGAAGAATGGAAGCCTGAGTCAATCTTGAGCTGGTCAGAATTGAACTGCTGGAGTGAGCAATGAGTTAACCCTGCAGTATTGCATTGTAACCATTGCGCCATTGTGGCTGTTAGGATCCTTCCTAAACCTTCACAAGATTGATTGGATTCTTACATCTGGCAGGATTCCTGTCTATGGGCAAACAGCAATGAAGAAACGATTCTAAACAATTCGTAGTGCTGCTCTTGATTCCTTTTCGCCTGGCATCCCTCTTCAGAGTCAGCAGGAAGCCAATCAAGGTATGGCACCTCCATTTTGTAAACAGATGAGAAGTAAGACTTTATTTAGAGGTGTCTGCGGGGGAATGACAAAGTCAAGGCAGAGTCCCCAACAGAGGGATTTAAGTTTCCCCTTTATTTTTATGGGCATTGTGATACACAGTTCACATAAAAAGCAAGTGACTCTTTGTGTTTTTGGATCATACCCTGTGGACACCCTTGCTTTATTCCAATCCATTTATCTCATTGTTTCTATTCAGAGGAGTTTTCTTTTTCACCTCTCCTTTTTTTCTCTTCTTCTTTCATTTAAAGCTGGTTTAGTTCTCCGAGGCAGAGGAAGAAAGGAAAACGGGGCCACATGGGAGGCTCTCAATACTTGGAGGAATTTTTTACCCTTATCTACAGGACAAGCTCTTTGTCCAATCTGCCTGAAATTTGGCAGATCTGAAGCTGGGAGGGGAAAGAGAATGGCTGTGAATTTCAATCCACGTTGTACAGAAAGATAAAAGGCAACCCTAAGAGACTGGCTGGGCCAACCATTGTAATAATAATAATAAAAAAATACCCCTGCTCCCCACCCCCAAAATCATGATTACAGCTGAATAAAAAATGAAAGACATGAATTGATTTCCACCCCTTGCACACAATTTGGCCCTACACTCACAGTTCTAGATTTTTTTAGAAAAAAAAACTATGTAGGAAGTTAGCACCCACCCCTCTCCTAGAAAAATGAAATATTTTAGGAAAATATTAAAAGGGCAGAATATTTCCCCTAAAAAGGGATGCTGAAACTCAGCCCTGCCCCCTTTGTCAATGGACCATTAAGGCCTGAGCCAGTTTATTCTACCTAACGAAGATTTACTTCCTGCAGGCATAGCCATAATAGGAATTGCCCTCACCCAAGATCCAACAAAGATAGGATTAGCCCTCTATCCATCTAATAACAGAGATGGCACCTGGGGAGATTGCATCACCCAGCAAGGCTCAACCAAGCCTGGGACTTAGGACAGACTACAGAGTTGCCCCTGCATGGCCCCGTGGGAGTCTGACAGCCAATCAGAACACAAGCTCAGATTCAAAGGCCAACAGAGGGCATAAAACCCAGGCACTCTCAGCTCAAATCTCTTGTCCTTTTTCTGCTCAGGATCTTTCAGGAAGTTAGCACTCACCCCTCTCCTAGAAGAATGAAATATTTTAGGGAATATTAAAAAGGCAGAATATTATATTTCCCTGGATGAGAACTGGAGAAACATGTTTTAAAGACAAAGCAGCTTCCTGCCTCCCCCCCACCTTTGTCAATGGACCATCATCTGCAACAAAATAGGATCCATCTAGCACCTGGGAAGATTACATCAGCCAGCAAGTCTAGCTAAGAACCCCCCGCCAACCCCCTGGGAGTCTGACAACCAATCAGGATACTCTTTTTGGGCCCCAGGAAGTTCAAAGCTCAGAGAGGGCATAAAACCCAGGGACTCGCAGCATCTCAGTCCTTTTTCTGTTCAGGAACTCAAACCATGGGATCCTGTCCACCATTAAACCATCTTTCCAAGCAGTCTCCATCTTTCCAGTGTCTTTTTCCTCACTTGGAGCTGAACCCAAGAAGGATATTTCTTCCAACAATCTCAAGCCATGTGATTCTGTTCATCGATAAACCTTCTTTCCAAGCAACTTCCATGTTTCCAGTATTTTTTTCCCCCCCACTTGGAACTGAACCCAGGAGGATATTTCTTCCAACCACTATTTCCAGAAGCCCGCACAGAATGAGCAAGTAAAAAAAAATAATAATAATTCAATGCTCTCTGGTTTCTTTGAATTACAAATCATACGGGTAGATCCCAGTAAGATTGCATGAGGGGAAAAAATGTGCACCAGGAGCATATTCTCAGCTGCCAGATGTTCCTGTTGACTGAACTGTTCTTTGCCAAACAGCCAAAGCAGAATCTGAAAGGACAGAGTTTTTTTTAAAAAAATAATAAAACCATAAAACTGGACGTATCTATCATGGGCATTAGAAACGGAGGACAATACGATCCAATTTATTGTTAAAATGGGTCCAATGTATTCTTTCTGCTGAAATATTTTCCAGTGGATGGAAAATCCTTGGTTGGCTAAACATCGGGAATTCAGTCCTTCCAAAAAAAGACTTGGAAACAGCTGTTTGGAATGAAGGACTTGGCTCTGAGCGATGAGAAAAAGGGCCCATCATCACGTGAAGATGCTGAGTTTGGACTACGCCGCAGTTGAACCGGGGATGTGAATGTATACGTGAACCTATAGAAATGTTTACTTTGGGAAGATCACCAATGCAGAATGTTTGCCAAGTGATGATCACTCCAAGGCATATATTTCTAGAGGTATTAACTCACTGGGGGTACCAGAGCCTTAATCACAAACAAAACTTTTTAAATGCTTTTGTTTTTGAACGTGCCTGACACGGAGTGAAGTTCCCTGTTGTAGAAAGTTAGCACCCACCCCATCTCCTAGAACAGGTGTCAGCAACCTGCGGCTCTGGAGCCACATGAGGGTTTTTGGGCCCTCTGCTGTGGCTCCCTGTCGGGTTAAACCACCACTGGCTGGCCCCGCCCTTCACCCTGCCCTCTCAGTCACTCCTCGCCTGGCCCAAGAAGTTAAGAGCGATATCGGGTGATGGAGAAGTGGCCATGGCAGAGACAGAGAGATACAGAGAGGGGGGGAGGGAGGAAGAGAGAGAGAGAGAGATGTCAAAAGGGTTTTGTGGTTCCCGGTGTTTTTTAACAACCAGTTCTCTGCCGTAATGACTGGCTGAGTAGGCGTGGCTGGGGGGGGTTATGCGACTGGTGGAAGTGACTGACATCAAGTTGGCCACACCCACCCAGGTTTTGTGGCTCCCAGTGTTTTCTTTTCGGTGGGAAACAGGTCCAAATGGCTCTGAGTGTTTACGGTTGCAGACCCCTGACCTAGAAGAATGACATATTCTGAGAAATATTAAAAAGGCAGAATATTATATTTCCCTGTATGAGAAATGGAGGAGCATGCTCTTGGAAAGCAGCCCCCACCTTTCTTAAGAGCCCACAGCAGATGTCAGCACTCAAGAGATAAAGAGATAGATAGCTCTATTCATAAGCAAATTCCCTGCAGCAAAGTCTGAACGAAGGTAGGATTAGCCCTCAGCTGCAATTGGAATGGCCCAACAAGCCCCTTCATTGCATCGCTCTCAGAAACCTCAACCAAACTTAGCTCAGACAAACTCCTGGAATTTGTATATGGCCCCAGGGGAGTCTGACAACAGCCAATAGAATACATGTTCTTGCGCAGGAACAGGAAGCTCAAGTTCAAAGCCCAAGAGAAGGTATAAAACCTCCTCACTCTCAACTCCAAGTGATCAGCTGCCCAGAACCATGAGCTTTGTGGTTCTGCTTCACCAATAAATGGATCCTCTTTCCAATCAGCCTCCAGCCTCCATTTTGTCTCCAGCAGGAGACCCAATACCATTTCAGACAAATGGATGTCCAGACTCTTTTTGAAAGTCTCCAGTAATGGAGCACCCACAACTTCTGAAGGCAAGCTCTTCCATTGGTTGATTGCTCTCACCTTTAGGAAATGTTTCCTTAGTTCTAGGTTGCTTCTCTCCTTGGTTGGTTTCCATACTTCGTTTCTTGTCTTGCCTTTTGGTACTTTGGAAAATAGTTTAACCCCCTCGTCTTTGTAGGAGCCCCTCAAATATTGGAACACTGCTATCATGTCTCCCCTAGTCCTTCTTTTCATTAGACTAGACATACCCAACACACCATAAATTACAATAAGTCATCAGAGATCAGTAAAGGATGGAGTTAGGGATGGGAAAGGGAAGGAAAAGGGAAGACGGAATCTGGGATGAAGAGAAGGCTGAACATCGCTAATTTGGGGAATATATTTTGTCTCTGGTTATATCAAAGGAGAAATGTTGAAAAGCCCAACCTCCTGCTTGGTGAATGTAATTTAAAGCAACCCTAATAATCCACCCAATCTTTGCTTAAATCCAGTGGTGGGATTCAGATAATTTAACAACCAGTTCTCTGCTCTAATGACCGTCTGGGTAGGTGTGGCTTGGTGGTCATGTGACTGGGTGGGTGTGGCCAACTAGACATCACTCACATCGAGGGGCACTTCACCTCACCCATCCTGTCCTCGCCATGCCCGGTCCTGCCTCGCCCCTCCCCTTTCAACCACTCCTTGTGAAGCCCAGCTACTCCCAGTTGGGCGAGCGGCCGGGTGGCCAGGTGAGCAGGTGGGCAGTGAGGTGAGGAATGGCTGGGAGGGGAGGGGCAAGGCAGGACAACACACACTATTCAGTCAGTTCGCCGAACTGCACAAAAAGTTAGCTACCGGTTCTACCAAATCTATGCAAACCGGCTGAATCCCACCACTGCTTAAACCCATCTAATAAAAACATGATATATGCATTCCTAGATGGTATTCCATAATGTTTTCTGAACATTAATTTTAGCGGGAGGGGTGGGGGAAGAAACCTAAAAAAAATTGAAGAGAAAAAAGGAGAGAGAGGGAATCTCTCTCCATTTCCCTTGAATACTTTCTCAGATTGTGCAAGATTTGCCTATTTCAATGGCTCTGTTAATACAGCCGATCTACTTCGTGTGAATTAATAATTCCCCTGGATTGACACAATAGACTGAATCATGAACTAACCAGAAAGGTTGGATTTGTAGACAGACTAAGAAAATAAAACGGCATCAAAACAAAACAAAACCAAGCTACAGGCTAACTAAACATTGCATGTGATGTGGTTTTAATTGCTAAATCTTTCTCAGCTTTACAAACTAAGCCAGGTCAGGAAAAAGACTTCACAAAGCACCCTCGAACATCCAAACAATATAAGAAATGGGGGGGAAAGGTAATTCTTGTAAAAATCTGTAGACAAACAGATTACTAATGGATCCTTTTAAAGTGGAATAAGTGGCCATTGAAATAGCCCAGTGGGACTAAGATTCTGCCACAACTACAGCTAGTCCTTGACTTATGTCCGCACTTGAGCCCAAATTTTCTGTTGCTAAGTGAGACTCCATATTATGCCACAGTTTGTTAAGTGAATTACTGCAATTAAATTAGTAACACAATTTGCCCCTTGTTTTTGCTTGTCACAAAAAGTGATCACAGGACCTCAGGGCATTGCAAGCGTCGTAAGAAGGAGTCTGTTGCCAAGTATCTGAATTTTGATCATGTAACCCTGGGAATGCTGCAGTGGTTGTACGTGTGAAAAATGGTCATAAGTTATTTTTTTCCAGTGACCTTGTAACTTTGAACAGTCACTAAATGAACTCTTGTAAGTTGAGGACTACCTATAATTCATGCAAAAATCTGTAGACAACATTTGTCTCAAGTAGGGGGTTGGACTTGAGGACCTCCAAGGTCCCTTCAAGCTCCTGTTCTGTTCTGTTCTGCTCTGCTCTTCTCTGCTCTGCTTTATTCATTCTTTCCTAATTTCATTCTATTCTGTTCTATTCTGTTCTATTCTGTTCTATTCTATTCTGTTCCGTTCCGTTCCGTTCCGTTCCGTTCCGTTCCGTTCCGTTCCGCTCCGCTCCGCTCTGCTCTATTCATTCTTTCCCAATTTCATTCTATTCCGTTCCGTTCTGCTCCACTCTGCTCTGCTCTGCTCTATTCATTCTTTCCTAATTTCATTCTGTTCTGTTCTGTTCTGTTCTGTTCTGTTCTGTTCTGTTCTGTTCTGTTCTGTTCTGCTCTGCTCTGCTCTGCTCTGCTTTATTCATTCTTTCCTAATTTCATTCTATTCTGTTCTGTTCTGTTCTGTTCTGTTCTGTTCCGTTCCGTTCCGTTCCGTTCCGTTCCGTTCCGCTCCGCTCTGCTCTATTCATTCTTTCCCAATTTCATTCTATTCCGTTCCGTTCTGCTCCACTCTGCTCTGCTCTGCTCTGTTCATTCTTTCTAATTTCATTCTGTTCTGTTCTGTTCTGTTCTGTTCTGTTCTGTTCTGTTCTGTTCTGTTCTGTTCTGTTCTGTTCTGTTCTGTTTTGCTCTGCTCTATTCATACTTTCCCTATTCTATTCTATTCTATTCTATTCTATTCTATTCTATTCTATTCTATTCTATTCTATTCTATTCTATTCTATTCCACATCAAGCAGATGTTGTAAATGTTTTTATCTCCTGTCCGAAAGGAATCTGGAAATGAATTTGAAACGGTAAGAAGAAAAAAGGGAATACAGCCATGGAGTTTCCATTTCCTCTTCAGCTCCTCCAGACAATAGACCCCATTACGCCAATTTGATGTGGAATTATTTATTAACTCCATCTTTCTTAATGGCCCAGGTTATGCACTCCCTCTGATCACTGATGCAAAACGCTGCTGTTTTCTTTTAGTGTTAGGGCTGCGTTAGCTATTTTCTCAAGAGTTTCTCCGGCATCACAGAAACACACAGCGAGCTTCCCTCTATCATTGCGGTTCTTCCCTCCAAGATCACGGAAGAGAAAGGAAGAATCTGTGTCTTTAATGGTCTTTCAACAAGTCTGGCTGCCGACGGCTGTCCCGTAAATTAAAATAGTTTCTGACATCCTGAAAGGTGCAGGACTGAAGGATTTGTACAGTTTCCTTTTATCTTTTGACTATTACACTCCGTGGCTGTTCCTTCTTGTAGATTAGGAGAATTATCTCAATTTGCCAGAGGGGGGGGAGCGGGTTGGGAACAGAGAGAAAAGGCCTTTCTTTCCTTTTTGGAATTAAGAAAAAAGTCATTTCAGAACAAGCTTTTTCTGGAATGGGGGCGGTGGAAAATGACACTCCGGAGACTAGAATAAGTCAGAAAGCAAGTCAATTCATAACCAATGGGGTTTTTTTTTTGTTTTGGTTTTTGAAATGCATTTGAAATTAATAGCAGAAAAATAATACAGGTAGTCCTTGTCAGTGTATAAGGGTTCTTGAATTGGAATAGACATGGTAACAGATCAGCCAATGGGGGCTGTTTGGTGACCCAGATGGCTCGGAGCCTGGGCATAGCTTAGGTTGATTGATCTGTATATATATATGAGTGCTTCCGTGATTCTATAGCTTCTGTGATTATTGATTCTGTACTTCTGGATTCTGAGTTCTGGTTCTGGCTTCTGCTGTATGGTACTGTCTACAAAGAAGTTTCTGCTTCCCAGGGTCACAGGATCCCCATTTGCGACCTTCTCAGCTGGCTTCCGACAAGCAAATTCAACGGGGGAAGATGGATTCACCAAAGGACCACGCGATTCACCTCATGGGTCTCCAACCTTGGCAACTTTAAGACTTGTGGACTTCAACTCCCAGAGTGCCTCAGCCAGCTGAGGAATTCTGGGAGTTGAAGTCCACAAGTCTTAAAGTTGCCAAGGTTGGAGACCCCTGATCACTTTACAACTGCAGTGATTTGCTTAATAACCAGGGGAGGAAAAAAAAGGTCGTAAGATTGGATGCAACTCACTTAACAACCATTTTGCTTAGAAATGGAAATTCTGTTCCCAGTTGTACCGCTAAGCTGAGGACTACCTGAATACATTTTTACCCTACTCGTTTTTATTATTCAATATTGTTTTCACCTGAAGAGCACGAAGAAAGGAAAAGAGGCAAAGAGCTTGTACAGTACTTATTATTTGATTTATTAGGCCGTTTGTTAGATGTTTTCGACCGTCAAGGATGTTTGAGGAATGCAAAATTCCAGCTTTCCTTGACCTTGAGATGTTTCAATCAGAATAGAGTTGGAAGGAACCTCAGAGGTCTTCTACCCCAACCCCCTACTCAAGAAGGAGACTCTATACCCGTGATACGAACCTGTGGCACACGGAGCCATATCAGTGGGCACGCGAGTATTGCCGTAGCTCAGCTCCAGCATGTATCTGTATGCCAGTCAGCTGATTTTTGGGCCTTTCGGTCCACCTGAAGTTGGGAAATGGGTTGTTTCCGGCCTCCGGAAGGCCTCCAGGGGGGTGGGGAAGGCCATTTTCGCCCTCCCCAGGCTCCTAGAAAGCCTCTGGAACCTGGGGAGGGTGAAAAAGAGGCCTACCAGGCCCACAAGGGCCATCACATGCTAAATGTGGGGGGGGATGCATGCACATGCGCAGGGGCGGGGTGCATCAAATTATGGGTGTGGGCACACATGTGGGTGACCTCCCCACGCTCCCCCCACTTTTGGCACACGACGGTAAAAAGGTCTATATCATTTTAGACAAGTGGCTATCCAGTCTCTTCTTAAAAGCCTCCACTGATGAAGCAAGCTCTTCCACTGGTTAATTATCCTCACTGTCAATCAATCAATCAATCAGAATACAGCTGGAAGGGACCTTGGAGGTCTTCTAATCCAACTCCCTGCTGGAGCAGGAGAACCTCTACTATTTCAGATAAGTGGCTGTCTAGTTTCTTCTTAAAAACCTCCAGTGATGAATCACCTAAAACTCCTGAAGGCCAGACGTTCTACTGATTAATTGTTCCCGCTGTTAGGAGGTTTCTCCTTAAGTCGATCGATGCCAAGATGGCACCACTGATGGCAGCTTGGTGAAATGCTCTCTGATGCTTTTGCTGTTTTTTATTATTCTGTGTGACTCACTCTTGAGGATTTCATGCTCAAGAGACCAACTGCTAAGCATCAAGCAATGTTTCTTTAATGGGCAGCTTTCTGTGACTTCACTGCCCCCTCTCCCCCCAGGGTCTTTTCAAATCCAGAAGAGATTCTAACTTCCTATGACTATCACTAAGTGTTATATTTTATGATTCTTGATGAATGTTTTTTTTAATGTAGACTGAGAGCATATGCACCAAAGACAAATTCCTTGTGTCTCCAATCACACTTGGCCAATAAAGAATTCTATTCTATTCTATTCTATTCTATTCTATTCTATTCTATTCTATTCTATTCTATTCTATTCTATTCTATTCTATTCTATTCTATTCTATTCTATTCTATTCTATTCTACTCTACTCTACTCTACTCTACTCTACTCTACTCTACTCTACTCTACTCTACTCTACTCTACTCTTCATTCCAATATTCTATTCTATTCTATTCTGTTCTGTTCTGTTCTGTTCTGTTCTGTTCTGTTCTGTTCTGTTCTACTCTACTCTTCATTCCAATATTCTATTCTATTCTATTCTATTCTGTTCTGTTCTGTTCTGTTCTGTTCTGTTCTGTTCTGTTCTGTTCTGTTCTACTCTACTCTACTCTACTCTTCATTCCAATATTCTATTCCATTCCATTCCATTCCATTCCATTCCATTCCATTCCATTCCATTCCATTCCATTCCATTCCATTCCACTCCACTCCACTCCACTCTACTCTACTCTACTCTACTCTACTCTACTCTACTCTATTCTATTCTATTCTATTCATTCCAGGTTGCTTCTCTGCTTGATTAGTTTCCATCCATTCTTTCTTGTCTGGCCTTTGGGTGCTTTGGAAAATAGGTTGACTCATTCTTCTTTGTGGCAGCCCCTCTGGAATGAGTTACCTACCGAGCTCCGGGTGGCTTCTAATCTCCCCTCCTTCCGTCGGGACCTGAAGGCTGTTCAAGCAAACAGGCTGACTCTGATTCTGGGTTTTATTATTTATTATTAATTATTTATTTGGTTTAAAATGGGATTTTATTGTACATGTTTCTTAACTTGTGTTTGCCGCCTTGAGTCTCTCAGGAGAAGGGCGGCATATAAATGCATGTAATAAATAAATAAATAAATAAATAAATAAATAAATAAATAAATAAATAAATACTGGAATACTGCTATCATGTCACCCCTAGTCCTTCTTTTTTGGAAGATGTATGCATAGGGGTTGTCTGAATGGATGAGACCAAAGACCAGTCAATATAGTATTCAACATCTTTAAACATGCTGTTAAGGGCAGGGCTACTCTGTCCTCAGGTTGTGATGGGAGGCACATCCCTCGTGCTTTACAAAAGCTTCATTTTATTTTACGTGCCCACACATTTATTTTACACGAGTGTCTCAGCCTCACACCTAAAATTATTGCAGTCCACCTGGTTTGCATGCCTTGCCATCTGATAAGACAAGCAGTTATGTCTGTGAAAGAAGATATGATAGCCATAAATCATCTGGTCTTTCAAGCCCATACAAGCTTCGGCAGCTATTATTGGAAGGAACATCTGGAATGTGTAAATGCCTGGTGGATTTTTTCTAGTCCTAAACAAAATAAACTTGCAGAAGAGAAGAGAATCAGACTTTGCTCTCAAAACAGGCTTTAAAAAATGCTGCACATCTTAGAGATTGATGAATGAAAGAAGAACTCTGGTGAGGCCAAGGGACTTATCTAGTCCAGAATTCTGGGTCCTTTCAATGGCTGGTGAGATGCAATCAGGGAATTCACAAGCAATCACCCCTTTTCACTATCACTCCTCAGTAATTGGGACTTAAGATACACTGCCTGTGAATCAGCAGGTAATAAACAGTTGTTAAGATTAAAAGCCGCTGATTGCTCGATCATCAACTATCCACAGAATCTTGTTTTCGAGTCTAAATTGGTGGCCATTATTAAATCTGATGACAGCAGCAGAAATCTTCTGGGCTGTGGGACAAGCAAGGGAAGGAGCATTTTTTAAAAACTTTACCCCCATAGTTTGCTCTGAATATTAAGTGACCTGGTAGCAAGACATCAACAGATAAAATATGTTTCCAATCAAAGCTTTCCAATACACTAAGTTGGCTCTGAGCATTGCCAACAATCCCACTCAGCAGTTCTATCTGTTTTGGCTTGGAACAGTTATTAAGAAAGGAATTGAAAGTTTCTGATTGTTATTTAGAGGGACACTCAGCCGGGCACTTAAAGCCTCTGTTTAAAGATGTCCACATCTCATTTAAATTTATCTGACAGCTCCATAAGTGTGAAAGGACACTTGATAAAGCAGAGCCAAGGGCTTTGTGAGATCCGGGTTACAGGGAGAGAATACAGATCTTCCAACCGTTGACAAAACATTGTCAGCATTCCTTAGCTGCCCGCACCGAAGGACCAAAATGGAGGCTTTGCCTAGAATCCTTGATTTATGACCAGAATTGGGAGAGGATTTCCATTGCCAAGCCAGGTGGTTATGAACTGAGCTATGCTTGATATTATAACCTTTTTTTTTTTGACATGGCTGTTAAATGAATCACTGCACTTGTTAGGCTAATCGGTCTTTCCCCACTGCCTTTTGATTAGATGACTTGGGGTGGGGGTGGGGTGGGGGAGGGATGCTGTGTGAATGGTAAGGACCAGGTATAAGTCACTTTTTTCAGTGCTGTTGAAACAATGAATGGGCATTAAATGAATAGCTGTAAATCCAGGGTCCCCTGTACTTGTTAGGAGCAATCTGAGGCATGTGGAGAGATTGACTGAGTCAGTGTGAGGTACAAAGGTCCCTCTCAGATCAGAGAGTTCACCAGAGTTCTGATTCTCATCCTCCAAAGCAAGCATTTATTTATTTATTTATTTTATTTATTGGTTCAATTTATATGCCGCCCTTCTCTGGAGACTCAGGGCGGCTTACAATGTGTTAAGCAATAGCCTTCATACTTTTGTATATACCTGTTTAGTAGGGCTTTTGCCCCCCACCCCCCAGCGGTGTTCTTTTTTATACAAAATCAGCTTATTGCCCCCACAATCCAGGTCCTCATTTTACCTACCTCGAAAAGATGGAAGGCTGAGTCAACCTTGAGCCTGGTGAGATTCGAACTTGCAGTACTTGCAGGCAGCTGGCAGCTAAGTGCTATTTAACAGTGCTTTAGTCCACTGCTCCATCAGGCAGTGGGCAATGGACATGTGCAGGGGTGGGATCAGTGGTGAAATCCATTTTTTTTTACTACCGGTTCTGTGGGCGTGGCTTGGTGGGCATGGTGTGGCTTGGTGGGCTTGGCAGGGAACGGATACTGCAAAATCTCCATTTCCATCAGTGGTGGGTGGCCCCCAGTAGTAAAGCTGGTGGGAGGCCCCGCCCACGGCCCTGGATGTCATCATCGGTGATTTGTGCATGCGATCCCATTGAAAACCGGTAGTAAAGGTAAGTAGAACCCACCCCTGATTACCACCCCACTCTGAGGCCAGCCAGAGGTGGTATTTGCCAGTTCTCCGAACTACTCAAAATTTCCACTACCGGTTCTCTGAACTGCTCAAAGTTTCCACTACCGGTTCTCCGAACTACTCAAAATTTCCACTACCGGTTCTCCGAACTACTCAAAATTTCCACTACCAGTTCTCCGAGCTACTCAAAGTTTCCACTACCGGTTCTCCGAACTACTCAAAATTTCCACTACCGGTTCTCCGAACTGCTCAAAGTTTCCACTACTGGTTCTCCGAACTACTCAAAATTTTCACTACCGGTTCTCCGAACTACTCAAAATTTCCACTACCGGTTCTCTGAACTGCTCAAAGTTTCCACTACCGGTTCTCCGAACTGCTCAAAATTTCCACTACCGGTTCTCCGAACTACTCAAAATTTCCACTACCGGTTCTCCGAACTACTCAAAATTTCCACTACCGGTTCTCTGAACTGCTCAAAGTTTCCACTACCGGTTCCCCGAACTACTCAAAATTTCCACTACCGGTTCTCTGAACTACTCAAAATTTCCACTACCGGTTCTCCGAACTGCTCAAAGTTTCCACTACCGGTTCTCCGAACTACTCAAAATTTCCACTACCGGTTCTCCGAACTGCTCAAAGTTTCTACTACTGGTTCTCCGAACTGCTCAAAGTTTCCACTACCGGTTCTCCGAACTACTCAAAATTTCCACTACCGGTTCTCCGAACTACTCAAAATTTCCACTACCGGTTCTCCGAACTGCTCAAAGTTTCCACTACCGGTTCTCCAGAACCTATCAGAACCTGCTGGATTTCACCCCTGGTCTTATCATCTCAGCTGAATGACTATAGCTCAATTCTAAGATCTCATCTTCCCCTATCTAGATTCCCAAACATGGGTGAACCACTACAGATAGTTCTCAAGTAAGCAAACTGGACATAAATCAAAAACTACCCGTATGATGTGGTGGTTGGAATGATGGACTAGGTTTGGGAAGACCTGGGTTCAAATCTACTTTCACTCATTGTATCTGCCTTTCTCATTGACAACTTACTTCCAGAACCTGTGAATGCTCCAACAGTGGAAGTTTTAAAGAAGAGATTGGACAACTAATTGTCTGAAATGGTATAGGACCTTGTTAGCAAACCTATGGTATGCGTGTCACAGGTGGCACACGGAACCACATCTGTGGGCACGCGAATGTTGCCCTAGCTCAGTTCCAGCAGGCATGTGCACGCCATCTAGCTGATTTTCAGGCTTTCCTGGCCCACTGGAAATCAAGAAAGGCCGTTTCCGCCCTCCCCAAGCTCCAAGAAAGCCTCTGGCGCCTGGGGAGGGCAAAAAAACAGGCTTATCGGGCCCACTGTGCCATCACGTGCCAAAAGTGGGAGGAGTGCAGGGGGTCACGTGTGCATAGGTGCGGGGAGGGGCAGGGCACGGGCATCATTGAATCTGGGTATGCATGCGCGTGACCCTTCCGCATTCCCCCCACTTTTGGCATGCAATGGCAAAAAGGTTAGCTATCACTGGCATAGGGTTTCCTGCCTCAGCAGTGGGTTGGACTAGAGGACCTCCAAGGTCCCTTCCAAGTGTGTTATTCTGCATTCTCGTTTTCTTGTAGCCCAGCTTTCACCACAGGCTTATTGTCAAGAGGGAGAGAGGAATCTTCATAATCACCAGCAGCAAAACTATTCTAGTCGTAGATCAAAATCAGACAGCATTACAGAGACATAAACTTTGTCTTTTTAATACAGACACGGTTATAAATAAATCCAGATTAGTCATCTTGTCCTGCGATGGTGCCTTTTTGATGGTGCGTCCTTGTTGCTAAGTAGCATGATTTGGCGACTCAGTAGGTGAATGCGGGATCTGGGTCTTCTCTAAAGAAAGCTAAGTGCAATTTCTCTGATTGACTAAGCATTTTTATTTTCAAAAGCAGCCAAAGCAGCTTTTGGCTCAGATAGGCCTAGCAAAAAAACATTCAATTTCTCCCGATTCAAAGCAGCAAAGCCTCTGAAAAAATAAAAAATAAATGGGATTTTGTTGAAGCTGCCTCCAAAATTGCTGAAGGAAGAGCATTAAAGCAAGCTGTAGAGAAATCCATCAAGAGTTATAATAGGGACGGAAATGAAGATATTTCATTCGAAGGAGCCTTCGCGTTTCCCTTCATAGTTCAGGGGATCTATACAGTTTGCCTCAATTGATTCTGAAGCTCGGCATTGGCGAGCCAGTGCCAAATATTTCCTTGGCCTTATCCAGACCTGGTGTTAGCAGAAACACAAAAGAAAAGCCACAGGAATGTCATGCCTATTATTCCGGCTTCTGGGGCAAAGGCCGGTCATAACTTAGCAAACATTATACATAATACAATGAGAATAAAATATGGCTATGTCATATTTAATATCCCGGAAATCTTGCAGGTAGGTGAAAGGGTCAAATGCATAAAATCTGTGCAGGTATAAGCCTGAAAAGATGCTTTTTCAAAAGGTGCTTCTTCAGCTTGGATGAGAAGTGAAACAACTTCCAGGAAAAATAAAGGAAGTCCAGTTGCCTCTTGAAAAAGCATCTTTGAAACAGCCATGACCTGGATGACTGAGAATCTCCATAGACACGCATAAGATTGGATTCATACATCATGCTGTGTCACAATTTGCTTAAGTATTGTTTGTTCCACAAGCCACCACAATTGCTTAGAGTTCACATGTCAGACTCTGCGATGAGTGATGATGCTGTTTGGGAAAGAATTCAGGGTGGGAGTCCATCATACTTCCATTTAATAGAGGGTGGGGTTTGCCTGACATTTTTGAGCACTTTACCTATTTATTTACCATATGGATGTAGCCATCCCTCTCACGGAATGTGAATCTGGGCGGCAAACAGTGAAAACACATCATAACAAGTCACCAGAAAGCATTTACAATTAAAAATGCCAGTCAGAGTTAACAATGACAGAGTAGCAGAGAAAGCTACTGTATCAGGATTAGCCATGCAGCCATCTCACCAGACGTGATATTCAGCCGGTTCGGGCGAAACGGTAGTGGATATCACTGGCAGGCCCGCCTGGGCCTGACTACCCATTCCAGCTTCATGCTGTCCTATTAGGCACATTTTCGAGGCCAGGCCATGCGTGGAAGGCATGCAAGCAAGCAAGCAAATGAGGTGGCGTGTGAAGTGAGCATGCATGTTGTGGGGCAAACCGGTGGTAAGAATATCAGAAACCCACCACTACATCTCACTAATTTACTTTGAGATCTCAAGGTCTGATGTCACCACCATGTTTTAAGGAACTTCCAGAAGGATGTCAGGGACGGTGGAACAGAAGAAGTTGCCACGGCCAACTCGCCACGGGATAATTTAACAATTCAATTTACCGTATTTTCCGGTGTATAAGACGACTGGGCGTATAAGACGACCCTCCTCAGAGCCATTTAAGACTCGTCAGAGCCTTATGGGCTGGTCTGCCTGGTTACAGGAGAATGAGACCCGGCGTATAAGACGACCCCCGACTTTTGAGAAGATTTTTTGTGTGTTAGAAAGTAGTCTTATATGCAGGAAAATACTGTAATTATTTTGAATACAATTTATTTTAATTTTTCTCATTTACATTGCATTCTATCCCTCCTTTGACATCCTTTCTTTAATGATTCTATCCCACCATTTCTTTGATATTAGTGTGACTTTTGTGCTGTAGCAAAAATGTAACATTTGTCTTACGGCATATTGGCCATGGAAAGTTACCCACAATGAATTTGACCATCCAAGTTGGCCATGTTGAGTTGGCCAAGGGATGGGGTCAGGTTGACCACGTGTGGAAACACGGATGGCACACTTTCAAAGATTCCAAAAACATTACCTTAGACTTGTAGCTACACATAAGGCTAAGGCCAGAAATAAAAACATATTTCAGTTTCTCTGATAGATGGCAATCCCTCGGCATGGCATTCTGATCTAAACCTGGCTCCAACTTCCTATTCAGCAATTAAGGAAGCAGTAATTAATTTCATTAAGTAATTAAGTAACTGAGTAATTTGCTGATGCAAATGTGAGGTCATGCCTTCCCTTTTCACTTCCAGTAATGGGAGGAAGACTAGTCTGGTTGGACAATCACGCTATTATTTACTTTCACCTTGTTTACTCTTTCGATTTGGGTTGGGCGGCAAGTAAGGAGAGCTGGATATACTGGTAGATCAGGTGATCTGCTGTAGATCAGCAAGAATATCAAGTCTCAGTTATTTAACAATGTTAGCAACAAAATTATATGCTTATGCTAAGAAAAGAAAGATGCCATTTTGGTAAATTATAATATTATATGGCTGAACGAATGAATTAGAAATTATATTTATATAATGAATGATAAATGGGAGCAAGGGGGCGCTCCCATGTGACACCTCTCCTGCGTGAGCTGCATTGGCTTCCGGTGGTCTTCCGGGTGCACTTCAAGGTGTTGGTGACCACCTTTAAAGCGCTCCATGGCATAGGGCCTGGGTACTTGCGGGACCGCCTTCTGCTACCGATAGCCTCCCACCGGCCAGTTCGCTTCCACAGAGAGGGACTCCTCAGGATGCCATCAGCCAGACAATGTCGGCTGGCGACACCCAGGGGGAGAGCCTTCTCTGTGGCAGCACCAGCCCTCTGGAACGATTTGCCCCCGGAGATCCGTACGATACCTGATCTCCGGGCTTTCCGCCGTGCCCTAAAAACTTTTTTATTTTGTCAAGCTGGGCTGGCGTAACCCACCCCCTCTTTTTTTAAGCTTAAAGTTTTATGGGTTTTAAATTTTAATTGCCTATTGGGTTTTTTAAATTTATTGGGCCAAAATTATTTAATTCTTTTATTAATATTTTAAATTTTGTATTGGAGTGCTTTTTTATTCTTGGCTGTACACCGCCCTGAGTCCACTAGGAGAAGGGCGGTATATAAATTTAATAAAATAAATAAATAAAATAAATAAAACTCTTAGGGTCCCAATTCTTTATTTCCCACTTTGGCAAGAAACGTTCCTGCTTAACAATCCAGCAACCAGTCTGCAGCTCTGACATGGGCTCATTTTAGCAATAAATAAATATATAATAACATTCCATCCCCATTCTTTCTTCCTTTGCTTTGCCTCTAGTGTGCAATTTATAGTTCTTTTTACTCACCCTTGAATGTATCTTAATCTCACTTTGCATATGAAAGAAAATCATTTAAAAGATGTGAGTTATGCAAGGAACTAAAACACAGAGGCACAAATGCTGTTCTTATTGAGCACCTGTCTACGGAATTAATCCATTTTCCAGGTTTACACAGTACATTGAATATAAAAACTAACTAAATGAACTGGACTTGCAAATCAAACTATATTACAGTTCAATAACCAAGGATACAGCTAACCAGATTTAATATGTTGCATGATTGGGTATTTAACTTATATGGCAGAATTTAAAGTACATTCTGGTATGGTTACCTTGACATATTTTAGAGACCAAACAATGAGATCTTACAGAGATGCAGCCATTCCTCTTGAATCTTCTGCTGTCACCTGTACATCAAGGTGTTTTGGATCAACCGATTTCTTCACAGAGATCCAAGAAAGTGCTCTAGACAGTCAATCTTGTTTATTGGACATGGGAGCATTAATCATGGTTTGACTGGTATTAAAAGGAAGATGGAGTTGCACTGTGGGTGGGTTGCCAGTCTGTTTTAACTATGGTCTCTTGAATATACATACCACAATGGTTGATTAACCAAAGTGGACAATCCATAACTTTACAGTCAGCCACAGTCGGGGAGGAAAAGAATTAATCTGAACGTCTAGGGTTGGGATGGCGAACCTACGGCACACATGCCCAAAATAGCACATGAAGCCATGTCACCTGGCCTGCGTGGCCTTGCTTGTTTGTCTTCTGGGTTTCTGGCATGCATGTGCATGCGATGATCAGCTGTCCTTCACATGCACAGCAGTGCCGAAAACTGGTGTGTACATGCGCACTGGCCAACTGATTGTCAGGTGCCCATGCGCACTAGAACCCAGAAGTTTGGCTTTTCTGGAGGGTGATCCTTTCGTGTGTGCAGCAGTGCTGAAAACCAGCCTGCGTATGCACGCCAGCCAGCTGATCGTCAGGAGCACATGAGCACTAGAACCCAGAAGTTTGGCTTTTCTGGAGGGTGATCCTTTCATATGTGCAACACTGCCGAAAACCAGCCTGCGTATGCACGCCAGCTAGCTGATCGTCAGGGGCCCATGCACACTAGAACCCAGAAGTTTGGCTTTTCTGGAGGGTGATCCTTTCATGTGTGCAGCACTGCCGAAAACCAGCCTGCGTATGCACGCCAGCTAGCTGATCGTCAGGAGCACATGAGCACTAGAACCCAGAAGTTTGGCTTTTCTGGAGAGTGAGTCTTTCATGTGTGCAGCACTGCCGAAAACCAGCCTGCGTATGCACGCCAGCTAGCTGATCGTCAGGGGCCCATGCGCACTAGAACCCAGAAGTTTGGCTTTTCTGGAGGGTGATCCTTTCGTGTGTGCAGCAGTGCTGAAAACCAGCCTGCGTATGCACGCCAGCTAGCTGATCGTCAGGAGCACATGAGCACTAGAACCCAGAAGTTTGGCTTTTCTGGAGGGTGATCCTTTCATATGTGCAGCACTGCCGAAAACCAGCCTGCGTATGCACGCCAGCTAGCTGATCGTCAGGAGCACATGAGCACTAGAACCCAGAAGTTTGGCTTTTCTGGAGAGTGAGTCTTTCATGTGTGCAGCACTGCCGAAAACCAGCCTGCGTATGCACGCCAGCTAGCTGATCGTCAGGGGCCCATGCGCACTAGAACCCAGAAGTTTGGCTTTTCTGGAGGGTGATCCTTTCGTGTGTGCAGCAGTGCTGAAAACCAGCCTGCGTATGCACGCCAGCTAGCTGATCGTCAGGAGCACATGAGCACTAGAACCCAGAAGTTTGGCTTTTCTGGAGGGTGATCCTTTCATGTGTGCAGCACTGCCGAAAACCAGCCTGCGTATGCACGCCAGCTAGCTGATCGTCAGGAGCACATGAGCACTAGAACCCAGAAGTTTGGCTTTTCTGGAGGGTGATCCTTTCATGTGTGCAGCACTGCCGAAAACCAGCCTGCGTATGCACGCCAGCTAGCTGATCGTCAGGAGCACATGAGCACTAGAACCCAGAAGTTTGGCTTTTCTGGAGGGTGATCCTTTCGTGTGTGCAGCAGTGCTGAAAACCAGCCTGCGTATGCACGCCAGCTAGCTGATCGTCAGGAGCACATGAGCACTAGAACCCAGAAGTTTGGCTTTTCTGGAGGGTGATCCTTTCATATGTGCAGCACTGCCGAAAACCAGCCTGCGTATGCACGCCAGCTAGCTGATCGTCAGGAGCACATGAGCACTAGAACCCAGAAGTTTGGCTTTTCTGGAGAGTGAGTCTTTCATGTGTGCAGCACTGCCGAAAACCAGCCTGCGTATGCACGCCAGCTAGCTGATCGTCAGGGGCCCATGCGCACTAGAACCCAGAAGCTTGGCTTTTCTGGAGGGTGATCCTTTCGTGTGTGCAGCACTGCCGAAAACCAGCCTGCGTATGCACGCCAGCTAGCTGATCGTCAGGTGCCCATGCGCACTAGAACCCAGAAGTTTGGCTTTTCTGGAGGGTGATCCTTTCATGTGTGCAGCACTGCCGAAAACCAGCCTGCGTATGCACGCCAGCTAGCTGATCATCAGGTGCCCATGCGCACTAGAACCCAGAAGTTTGGCTTTTCTGGAGGGTGATCCTTTCATGTGTGCAGCACTGCCGAAAACCAGCCTGCGTATGCACGCCAGCTAGCTGATCGTCAGGGGCCCATGCGCACTAGAACCCAGAAGTTTGGCTTTTCTGGAGGGTGATCCTTTCGTGTGTGCAGCAGTGCTGAAAACCAGCCTGCGTATGCACGCCAGCTAGCTGATCGTCAGGAGCACATGAGCACTAGAACCCAGAAGTTTGGCTTTTCTGGAGGGTGATCCTTTCATATGTGCAACACTGCCGAAAACCAGCCTGCGTATGCACGCCAGCTAGCTGATCGTCAGGGGCCCATGCGCACTAGAACCCAGAAGTTTGGCTTTTCTGGAGGGTGATCCTTTCATGTGTGCAGCACTGCCGAAAACCAGCCTGCGTATGCACGCCAGCTAGCTGATCGTCAGGGGCCCATGCACACTAGAACCCAGAAGTTTGGCTTTTCTGGAGGGTGATCCTTTCATGTGTGCAGCACTGCCGAAAACCAGCCTGCGTATGCACGCCAGCTAGCTGATCATCAGGAGCACATGAGCACTAGAACCCAGAAGTTTGGCTTTTCTGGAGGGTGATCCTTTCATATGTGCAACACTGCCGAAAACCAGCCTGCGTATGCACGCCAGCTAGCTGATCGTTAGGAGCACATGAGCACTAGAACCCAGAAGTTTGGCTTTTCTGGAGGGTGATCCTTTCATGTGTGCAGCACTGCCGAAAACCAGCCTGCGTATGCACGCCAGTCAGCTGATCGTCAGGAGCACATGCGCACTAGAACCCAGAAGTTTGGCTTTTCTGGAGCGTGGCCCCAACAAGCATGCGTGCATGCAATGTTTCACCATCACTGATCTAGGGTGCAAATCAGGATAGGAGGTTGCCCACCAGGGTCATCAACTATGATTTAGAAACCACAGTAGCTGAATTCATATATTGCGCCAAGTTCAACATAAGGACGGCTTTGTGGAGTGAAATTAGCTATTGTTTCAAGACTCAGTTAGCTTTGGAAAATGAAAATAAATTATATAAATTTGTCTTTACAAGCTAGCTAGATGCTTATTAGCCCATTGAAGTGAGCAGAGGGAGAATTATGAGCTCTGTCTTTCTCACCACAACTAATTGCATTTTTGGGCTGGAATTGTACTTCGTTGGGTTGGTACAATACATGAAGACCTTAATCCAGATTTAACAAAGCACAATTGCAGTACTGACCAACATGATATACTTTTTAAAAAATCTATATTTTATCTATAGTAGTAATAAGACTATGGGGGGAGGGGGAGGCATGGTGGCCTAGTGGTTAAAATTCTGGGCTTGTTGACCAAAGGGTTGGCAGTTGAAGGCTCAAGTACCATGTGATGGGGTGAACTCCCATACTTACCCCGGCTCCTGCCCATCTAGCAATTCGAAAGGACATGCGAGTAGATCAATAGGTACCACTTTTGTGAGATCAAAGTCTGTGCTGTAACAGCAGTCCGTGTACCTCGGCATATAGTCATGCTGGCCACATAACCATGGAAAATATCATTGGACAATACTGGCTCCCTTGGCCAAGAGACAGAGATGAGCACTGCCCCAAGAGTCAGACAGAATTGGCCAGGAGACAACAACTGAGGTTGCCCAAGGGAACCGAATCTCATACTAATCCAATCCCATTTAAGATATCTTTAGCCTGCATTGTAAATACAACCATTTGGTTTACTGATTAAACCAAGATTGGCTGGGTTTGTATGATTACTAAGCCAGAAAGGGAACACGGTGGCTCAGTGGCTAAGATGCTGAGCTTGTTGATCAAAAGGTCGACAGTTCAGCGGTTCAAATCCCTAGTGCCGTGTAATGGGGTGAGCTCCCGTTACTTGTCCCAGCTTCTGCCAACCTAGCAGTTCGAAAGCATGTAAAAAATGCAAGTAGAAAAATAGGAACCACCTTTAGTGGGAAGGGAACAAGGTTCTGTGCGCCTTCGGCGTTTAATCATGCCAGCCACAGGACCACAGAGACATCTTTGGACAGCGCTGGCTGTTCAGTTTTGAAATGGAGATGAGCACCGCCCCCTAGAGTCAGGAACGACTAGCACATACGTGTGAGGGAAAGCTTTACTTTAAGCCAGAAACTGTGGTCCATAATGGCTGCATTCACAAAACTCATCAGGTGACAGACCAACCACACTGGGGCTAAGTTCGGGATGTAAATCCAGTCACTGCAGAGGAAACTTACTTTCATATTACAGCTGCATCTGCTTCAACAAGAGAGAGATTTTTTTTTTAATGAGCGATGAATACACGAGTCATGAATAGAGAGGAAGGAAAGAAACCCAAATTAAGGAACCTGTTTTCTGGAATAAGCGAAGCTGCTTCTCTTCCCTGCCGTTCCATGATTAATAGATTCTGTGATTCATCTTCATAATCGGCTGATGATCAAAATTACCCACCTCTAGCCAACACACCATCTCATAAACATTCCCTGGAAGCTTCACTCAGAAATTCTGTCACCTGCTGGGATAATGAAGAGTGACTTGGATAGAAAACAGCATCTTCTTACACTAAGATACCATATATCTGTTTCCCACAGGGCTGGGCTGGCCTCATCAATATGGCAGAACAGCATGACGTGGAAACACAACGAGCACAGGAATTCTAGAGTGTGGTATTGCCAAAGTTCCGGTATGGTGTGTGGTCCTCCGATGGTCCAGGAAATGAGGAAGAAAAACAGAGTTGGTAGGGACCTTGGAGGTCTTCTAGTCCAGCCCCTTGCCCGGGCAGGAAACTCTATACCCGTGATGGCAAACCTCTGCCAGAGGTGGCAGGCAGAGCCCTCTCTGTGGGCATTCATGCCATCGCTGGCTACTCTTCTAGTCTTTGTGGGTGCTGGAGTGCTGAAAAATGGCTTTAAAACAGCCATTTTTCAGGCCACTTTCCATGCTGTTTTTGGGCTGTTTTCAGCCTGTTTTCTGGCCATTTTGGAGCCATTTTCTGGGGCAAAAAATGGCCTGAAAACCAGCCAAAAAACAGGCATGCTTGTGCCAGCCAGCTAGTCTTCAGGTTTATGGTGCCAGCGCAAGCACATGCATGCACGTTCCGGTTTGGGCACTTGGTGCCGAAAAGGTTCACCATCACTGCTCTATACCATTTCAGACAAACGGTTTTCCAACCTCTTCTTAAAAACTTCCAGTGTTGGAGCATTCACAACTTCTGGAGGCAAGTTGTTCCACTGATTAATTGTTCTGACTGTCAGGAACTTTCTCCTTAATTCTAGGTTGCTTCTCTCCTTGATTAGTTTCCACCCATTGCTTCTTGTCAGAAGTTTCCATTCATTGCCTGGATAGCTCAACAGACTAAAAGCCTGTTATTAACATTCAGCTGTCTGCAATTACTGTAAGTGCGAATCTCACCAGGCTTTAAGGTTGACTCAGCCTTCCATCCTTTCTAAGGTAGGTAAATTGAGGACCCAGTTTGTGGGGGCAATAAGCTGACTTTGTATAAAATATAAAAAAGTATGAAGGCTATTGCTTAACGCATTGTAAGCCGCCCTGAGTCTCTGGAGAAGGGCAGCATATAAATCTAATTTTTAAAAAATTGCTTCTTCCTGTAGAGGAGAAGTGCTCAGATCCCATTTTTGGTCTACCGTATTTTTAGGTCATTTCTCCATCATTACTGTGGGAAGCTACACCCCTCCTAGAAGAATGAAATATTCTGGGAAATATTAAAAAAGCCAGAATATTATATTCCCCCAAAGGAGAAACATGTTTTTAAAGACAGAAAGCAGCCCCCAAATTTTTCTTAATAGACCCAGCAAGACTGGGCCAGCCTATCTACAAGACAAAAGACCTTCAGCTCCAGGGTGATGGGATTAAGACATGACCTCCAGTTCATAATAGGATTATCTAGCAGCAGAGCTCACTGCATTGCACAACCTCCTAAGGATCACACAGCAAACTTCAACCAAACTTGACTTAGACAAACATGACCCCACATGGCCCCATGAGAGTCTGACAACAGCCAATGGAATACATGTTCCTGCATAGGAACAGGAAGCTCAAGTGCAAAGCCCAAGAGAAGTTATATATATCCCTCACTCTCAACTCTATGTGGTCAGTTGCCCATAACCAAGAGCTTGATGATTCTGCTTTATCATTAAACCATCTTTCCAATCAGCTTACATGTTTCCAGTGTCTTTCTCCTGGCTTGGAACTGAACCAGATGGTTATTTCTTCCAACATTACCTTAGAACAGCATTTTCACTCTTGACCATTTCCAAGCGTATGGACTTCAACTGCTAGAATACTTTTCAATGACCATGCTGGTGGTGGAATTCTGGAAGTTTTTTTTTTAAAAATTGATTTATATGCCACCCTTCTCCGGAGACTCAGGGCGGCTTACAATGCGTTAAGCAACAGCCGTCATACTTTTGTATATTTATACAAAGTCAGCTTATTGCCCCCACAAACTGGGTCCTCAATTTACCCACCTTAGAAAGGATGGAAGGCTGAGTCAACCTTGAGCCTGGCTAGGATTGAACTCAGAGAAATTACAGGCAGCTGGTGTTAATTGCTGCCTTTAGTAGGAGGCATTAGCCCCCTACGCTACACAGGCTCTGTTGAAATGCACACACTCAGAAATGACCATAGTTGGGCAATACAGCTTTAGAATCTCTTTTGGAGTCATCTGACCATTGTTGGGCCAAAAGAAAGATAATGAGAATAGCCTAACTATTTGTCCATATTTATTTATTATTTTAACTATTTGTCCATATTTATTTATTTATTATTTTTATTATTCATATTTCTATGCCGCCCACTCTCCGAGGACTCTGGGTGGCTTACACCAAAGACAGTATATTAAATAGCATATTGCCCCCAACAGTCTGGGTCCTCATTTTACCCACCTCGGAAGGATGGAAGGCTGAGTCAACCTTGAGCCGGTAAGATTTGATCCACTGATCTGCTGAACTAGCAGTCAGCTGAAGTAACTGCAGTACTGCACTCTAATCACTGTGCCACCTCGGCTGTTTCATATTAACTTGTTCCATCAGGATGGTTTAATCATCTAAGCCAAAGATAGGAGCTGTGGTGGCACAGTGGTTAGAATGGAATATTGCAGACAAAATCTGCCCACAGCCAGGAGTTTGATCCTGACCAGCTCAAGGTTGACTCAGCCTTCCATCCTTCCACGATTGGTAAAACGAGGACCTAGATTGTTGGAGGCAATAGGCTGATTCTGTAAACTGTTTAGAGAGGGCTGTAAAGCACCGTGAAGCAATATATGTCTAAATGCTATTGCTATTGCTATGCTTTTTCTTAATTCTCTCCCCCTCTTCACTCTTTGGCTTTCTAAAAACTTTAATATCCTTGTAGCTTTTTTCCCCCCCAAACATGCAAAAAACTGGGCCCCTTCTACTTCTGACATATTTTGATTTATAATGCACACAAATCAGGGCAGATACATTTTAAAGACTGTGATCCCTACCCTTCTCTGCTTATTGGATGTTCTTATTGCAACATTAATCTCTTGTCAACTTCTTTTTCTGCTAGTCTAAAGATTATTCCCCTATTCTAGGAAAGTAGACAAATCTTTTCAAGTCTTGCTTACACCACAGCTGTGAATATGTCATTTTTCAGTTTGGTTTCACTCTGCAAGTTGTATTAAAGTTGCTGCCTAATGCACCAGATTTTATTCCCCCTCTACATACCCGTATTTTTTGGAGTATAAAATGCATTTTTCCCCTCCTAAAAGAGGGTGAAAATTTGGTGTGTCTTATACACTGAATGTAGCCCTCCCCCACCACCCCTGCCACCCCCCCCCCAATGGAAAATGGGGTGTGCAAAGGTGGCAATAGGCTATGGCTATCCCTGCAGCCTGAAACAGGTGATCTTCGGGACGCCAATCCAACTGGCAATCAGCTGCTTGTGCTAATCAGGCTATGCTGAAGCTGAAGCTGAAACGGGCTGTTTGCTGCAAGGAGGCAAATTGCTAGGAGACAGAGGCAGATTTTTTTTTCCTTGTGCTAATCAGGCTGCACTGAAACTGAAACAGAAACTGAAACAGGCTGTTTGCTGTTTGTTGCAAGGAAGCAAATTGCTGGGAGGCAGAGGCAGATTTTTTTTTCTTTTTCTCCCCCCCCAAAAAAAGTAGGTGCGTCTTATAGTCCAGAGTGCCTTATACTCCAAAAAATATGATATTTATCCTCTTTCTATAGTGGACTTTTTATTTGTATTAATGAAGAAAGAGAAATGTCTGATTGTTAAAATCTTGGCCCCCCTGGAACAGCATGGAGTTTGGTTTTTGACTAGCAGGAGCAGAGACAAAAAAGAAGCAAATCCTCCATGTGTAAATAATTTTTATCAGGTTTTTAGGGTTTACCAAAGTGACAGCAATAACATATTGTTTTGTTTTTGCTTAAATAAGCAGTATGTTTTCTGTTTACCCCATTTATGAGGTACTTTTCAAAAACATGAATGTTTGTTTAATCATTACTACCTTATTTTGATAGTTAGATGTTGATGGTCTTACTTTGTTTTAGCTTATTTTCTTTTCTTTTCTTTTTTAAGCAGACAATGGGTAATTAACCTTATGCACAACTTTTCCTTATGCAAATGGAGCGTTTGATTTATGAAAAAAATAATACAAGCATACTAAATAGCCATCTCTTAAAGACACTTGTCAATCACAGAGCACCCTAATGGGTGGATAATTTTCTTTTTGACAGTGACTTCCAAGATGGTGTGTAGAAGTATATTTATTTTGGTTGGAATAAGTATAGTAAATTAGCAGGCTAGAATGAGGTTTCATACTTTTAGCTTTTATACTCAGAATCCAAAACAGGTTTGATGGGAGAAAAAAACACAACTAAAGACGACCAATGAGTGTAGGGAGAAAAAAAAGCAAGCGGGAACTTAGAACTACTATAGAAATGGCCCTTAGACTTATATACCGCTTCATAGTACTTTATAGTACTCTCTGAGCAGTTTACAAATGTCAGCATATTGCCCCCAACAATCTGGCTCCTCGTTTTACCGACCTCAGAAGAATGGAAAGCTGAATCAACCTTGAACCAGTCAGGATTGAACTTCTGGCAGTGGGCAGAGTTAGCCTGCAATACTGCATTTTAACCACTGTGCCACCACAGTTCATAACTTATAAGAAGTAACTTATTAAAGTTACTATTATAAAAATTACAAACCTTTTAATAGGTTTACTTCCTGTTCAGTCCTGATCCCAAAGCAATCATATTATAAAATATTCTTTTGTGATGACAATTTTTTGTGAATTCCTTCCTGCACTGTGAGGTGGAAATCCAGGAGATGTGGTTATTAGGATTCAGAGGAGGGATGAAATTGTTTCTACTGTATAGAGTACCTTCAGAGTCAAATCATTTGCTAGGGGTTTTCCTGGCTGATGGGCTTTGAAGTCCAAAACATATTTGGTGGACACCAGATTTTCTACTCTTGCCTTAGAGGTCATTGATTGGAATTCATAATCCAAGCCAGGGGTATCAAACTCAAGGCTCATGGCCTGTTTTCAGCCTTCACGGCCTCCAGCAACAGTCTGCTGGTTGAAAATGGGCCATGACTGCATTGGACTGGATTACAATTATGTGGCCTCAAGTAAATGCCTGATCTGGATAGAAAACAAGCAACATCTTATGTTAATACTACAGTTTAATGCCAGATTTTACACACCATAGGTCCATTTAATCTACAGTCAGCTATCTATTATTGATATCCATTTCTATTTACTATCCTGGAAATATACCTCTGCTGTTAGATCTTGTATTATCATGTTATTTGTGCTACTGTATTTTTTATTATAAGTTGAATAATAAAAATACAATAGTATAAATAGCTTTTCTGCCTGGAGAAGCAATCTAATATTAAACAACAGGGTATAAATTTACAAATAAAACGTTTAGTGGAGTATGAAAAATAAGTAATGAATGTTTGCCAATAATACCTGGTAGAAGAGATAGGAAAATGGTTATGGTAAAGAACTGTGGAAAGAAAGAAGAGAAGGGGGGAAAATGCATCTTGAGCCTGTGGTCAAACATCCACCCACGTCCACCCATGGCTGCACACATATCCCGGCTGTCTGAGGTCAAACAGAATCCTGATGCAGCCCTCAATAAAATTGAGTTTAACATCCCTGATCCAAACTGACCATTCGTAGAAGAGAGAATTTCCCTGCAAGGGAACATGGTGATGATTGGCCTTATGTGACAGTCTACTCTAACTTTTAAAACAGAAAGAGAAGTATGGATGGAGAGGGGATTTTTTAAAATCGACTATCACCACATGTTCTCTGCTCTTTTAACTTTGCTGTTGAATACCACAATTTTCCCTAAGAAACAATTCAGCACCAAGGAATTATGAATCAACATTGTGTTCTAGATAATATCCGCCAGCCAGAGTCCGCAAACAAAAAGCTTTTTATTTCAAAAGTGTTTTTTTTCCTTCTCTCTCTCTCTCTCTCCCTCTCTCTCTCTCTCTTTAAAAAAGAGCTGTACTGGACAACCACAAAATAATTTCACAGGAAGGGAAATGTTTGTTTCCTCTTCTGGCAAATAGGGATTCAAAGAGCAGCAGTGATGAAAAACACCTGGAACTCAGTTCAGATAATGATAAATCTTGTATTTATACAGGCCGGGTTAACCCAGTCAGGTCAAGAACTAACAGAAACATTCTCACACTGTGCTTAGGTTGTGTTAATCCTTTTGCGGCCTTGCATATTGTGCAAATCTAATTCATTTAATCAATTTATGGCTCAATACGTTGTGTAAGACCAGAAAATGGGTTTATTTAATGACCAGCTTACCAGTGTGGCATCAATGCAACTTATGTATACGTAATGCATGTCTCTGTATTCAGAAGAATACGTTGGAAAAGATTTTTCTATTTAAGAGTATTGCTCACACTGATTGTGGGTTCACCAAAAGGACACACCCTTCCCATTCTTTGCCTTCGTTGTATCGGTATGTAATAAGTTGCATTGATTGCTTCCATGACTATAATTTGTGAAGAACTTTAATTAGAGTTACTATTTCTAGGCTGTGACAATCCAGAAGGCCACTAGATGGCAACAAAGGGTGCAGGAAACTCTAACTTTGCTGCCAACTAGTGGTCCTCTGGATGTTATACATCAACAGTAATTCTAATCGAAAAGCAAAATGCTTGCCTTAAGTGACTCTCGGCTTACCTGCACCTGTTCGGAGGCCTTTCCCACTTTCCGTTTGTACATGCATTTGCTGAAAGATCCCCACCCCTTCTTGCTTTTCTTTTGTGAATAATACACACATTTAACAATGGCACAGAAAATGAGTTCAATTCTCTTCCCACCGAGCAGAGATCAATTTTCATGAATAATAGAATAGGGAGACTTGAGTCGGTCAGGTTTAGAATGGCATTATATATCCCTGGGAACGCAAGCCTGGAAACTCGCTTTACTCGCCGAGCAGTACAATCATTTTTGTCAGCAAGGCTAAATCTGGTTCCTCGCCAAAGCAAGCAACAGAGGCAACACTCAGAACTGTTGTTTCTCCCGAATTTGCTTGCTGATTAGTGAAGAAAAGTTGTTCAGCACGTTTTTATATTTATTAGTGACACCGAAGAAGGTATTTTGTGGACTGAAAATATGCTGATATGAAATTATGAATAGAGAATTTCTCCCAAACTTTAAAAAATTGTCTATTTGTATTACAGAATTTGGGAGGAAGAGAAACAAGAACAGGTTATGCTACGGCTCACAATAGCTAAACCAAATCATATCTTAGCCTGTTGTGTAAATCAGGCCATATTCAACCACAATAAGATGGATTCTGGCTTACCATGTAGTAGAACATAGCTCTTTTATAAATTTTTTAACGGTAATTTTATTAAAAGTTAAACATATACTATGCCAAAAATCTGAAAGAATAAAAAACTTGAAGATGCATGAAAAAAATAAAATAAAAAGATAAAAATATAGTTTAAAAAAAGAAAATTATGTAAAAAAATTAATTCCCCCTTCATTACAACAAATATACACCATTTTAATGATAGCTCCTTCTCTTAAAATACTACAAATGAACTTTCTTCCCATATCTCATCTATCTATTAAAAAAATTCCTTTAAAACCTCATCATTTCAATCCTGATAAGCAAAAATCCATTACAGGTTACCAGAAATAACTTCATATCTGTTTTAACCTTGATCAAATAAACCAATTTTATATTCATTTTACTTTTAACAACGTTGTTGTTTAGTGCCTTCAAAGAGTCCTAGAACTTAATTTTATTTTTTTCTTCAACCCTTCTCGCAAAACCCTGAATCCTTTAGCTGATGGCAGCACCACCTCAATCCAGCTGTCTTGTTGTAATCTGCCTTTTCAGAGAAACGGCTGGCTTGTCCCTTAAATTCATCCCTTACAACTTTCTTCATATCAGCCTCTCTGGCTTCTTAAAATAGTGTGAGTTTTAGTGTTTACCAATAATTTCTATTTCTAGGGGTTGAATAACCCTCTTGAACCAAGTTCCACAGCCACCAATAAACTAACAAACTACTAGGAGACAATGATGGTTTCAAATGAGCAGAATAATTAGTTTCTAAAATCACAAATATTCATGATCATATCAGTCAGGTCAGGATGTTGTTTCCTTGTTTCCTTGTGCAATCCCAATCATTGCAAATAGCAATAGCACTTAGATTTATATACCACTTTACAGTGCTTTACAACCCTCTCTAAGCGGTTTATAGAGACAATTTGGGTCCTCATTTTACCAACCTCAGAAGGATGGAAGGCTGAATCAGCTTTGAGCCTGGTAAGATTTAAACTGTGGAATTGTAGGTAGCCAGCAGTCAGCAGAAGTAGCCTGCAGTACTGCACTCTAACCACTGCACCACTGCGGCTCATGGTTTAGAATAGAGATGAGGAAAAAAAAGTGTAATTTAAGGGGTCCTTGTTTATGATCCCCAAATGGACAGCATTAAAACTTTTAGCATTCTGTGACTTTTGGGGTTTTTTAAAAGCTAGAGGGATAAAACATTCAAGATAGCATGTGGCAGATAAAACATTCAAGATGATCAAAGGCTTGCTCCTTTATGGGTATTGCAGGAGTGACACATTTTAAAAAGGGACAGAGTTTTAATCACACAATCATGGCCACCATCTTGATTTTTCTGAACCTCTTGCAAAAATCCCAACAAGTGCTTTCACTAGGGGTGAAATGCTCCGAAGTCTGCTACCGGTTTACTTTGCTACCAGTTCACTGCATGCACACATGAACGGTGCGTGTGAAATGCACACTTCATGCATGCATGCACGGCGTGTGCCAAATGTGTGCTTCATGCAGGCATGCACAGTGTGTGTTAAATGCACACTTTGTGTGCATGCAAACTGCATGCGCTACCATGCAGCGTTGAAAAAGGAGGATTAAGAAGCCTTTTCTAAGGTAAGTAGAACAGCGAGGGGGGGGAACAGCTGTGCTGCGTGATTTAGATTTGCTAGAAAGCAGGATTTCCAGCTTTCTAGCGAATTTAAATTGCATGGCATAGCTGATCATCGGAAATATCAGTTTGTCTGAACTGGTAGCATTTTTTTACTGCCGGTTCGGGCGAACTGGTCTGAAGAGGTAATATTTCACCCCTGGCTTTCACCGTAGGCTTTCTCTGGATCCAAATCCCTGCACATTTGTGGACTGCAGCTCTCAACATCAAACCCAACAAAATCTTATGCACACCTCTCTCCTTTCACAGCTCAACGTATGGTTTGAACTCAGCCTAGTCAACTAATTAATTAAACAAACCAAGACTTCTCCCAGTGTTCAAATTCAGGCAGGAAGTTAATTGCTCTCTCATGAAAATTCCTTTTATTGTCATTCAGCCTCCGCTGAAAAACATCTTCAGATGTGACCCCTTCTTTCTCCCAGATGATCACTTAAAAGAATAACGAAGATGACAGACCCTGGGAAAAAAAAAGAGGAGACACATGGAAGTATCTCTAGCAATTTTATTCCACAAAGGCCCCATTGTCTGCCCCTGTGGGATACTTGACTCACTTAGCCATGGGAGGATTCTGACAAGCTACTGCAAACAAGGCGAGAGTTTGTACGACTTCCGGCACCCAAGAAAGTCTCTCATCCCGCCAAGCACTTGAGGGACCTTAGAAAGGTCCGTGGGATGAACCCTTGCACCGATGATAGAGAAAGCTACAAATTATTTCTTTTCCTTGCTGGAATGGAGCACTGGGAATGTCTTACACTAATGGGACTGACGAAACTACTTGTTTCTGCTCATTATATGCAACTCTTTGGTATCAGCCACTAATGAGAAGCTGAAGAGGGAAACAGCTCAGTCAGAGCTGGAGAAGACTACTGAGGCAGGTTCAGTGACCCCAAGCATTTTGCCGTTAGAGAGAGAGAGAGAGAGAGAGACAAAAAACAAATTAATACTGATTTATCTCAAGAGTTCTGTCTTACCCTCTAATGCACGTGGACCGCTCAGCATGGCTTGCAATGGTTCAAATTAGAAACAACTTTTGAAACAAGTAAAAAAGAGAGAATCTACAAAAATGATAAAGTAAGTTAGTAGTAGTAACTTCTAACGTTTCTATTGCCTGCAGAGAGAGAATACCTTCCTAAAAAGGAAATCCTCACCCATTGGAGATCACCAGTATAGAAGTTTCAAGGTTGCAACTAACAATTTCTTTTTCCATGTTGCCCAGTTCACCTGTGCCCCGTCTGTAAGAGAACTCTGAGGAATTGAGTTGGATCATGCCCTGATCCAATAGTTTATTTTAAACCTATCCTGCATAAAAGATCAGGGCTGCAACCTAATGAGGGCATCCTAACAGAACAGGGAAAAGCACCTTTCCAGGTTCTCCCGAGACATCTGCAAATCAGCTGTACAATTTCTGTACAAGGAAAATATTAGGCAGATTTTACAACGTGTGTCTTTACTGTGAGATTAAAAACGGCAAATATTACATGCAAAATAGGACGGGCCACAACAATATGGTTTATCCTAGTGAAGGCAATGGACAATCACACTGTTGCCAGAAAACCATTCAGAGAAAAAAATAACTTTTCTGTTTAAAGACTGGAAGGCTTACATTAAGAGCCATGGTGGCGCAGTGGTTCGAATGCAGTATTGCAGGCTAATTCGGCTGACTGCCGGCTGCCAGCAGATAGGCAGTTTGATCCTGACTGGCTCAAGGTTGACTCAGTCTTCTATCCTTCCAAGGTGGGTAAAATGAGGAGCCAGATTGTTGGGAGCAATATGCTGGCTCTGTAAACCACTTAGAGGGGGCTGTAAAGCACTATGAAGCGGGATATAAGTCTAAGTCAGGGATCTGCAACCTTAAACACTCAAAGAGCTAATTGGGCCTGTTTCCCACAGAAAAGAAAACACCGGGAGGCACAAAACCTGGGTGGGCATGGCCAACTCGACGTCACTCACTTCCACCAGTCACATGACCCTCTAGCCATTCCTATCCAGCCGATCATTAGGGCAGACAACCAGTTGTTAAAAAACACTGGGAACTGCAAAATCCTTTTGACATCTCTCTCTCCCCGCCTCCACCTCTCTCTCCCCATCTCTCTCTCTGTATCTCTCTATATCATAAGTTTATTTTGTCAAGCATATATAAGATAACAGGTAAAAGTATAAACGTAATTTGAATACATGAAAAGAGTAAGTAAAAAGAGATATTAGGACAGGGATGGTAGGCACACTGGTGCACTTACGCACGCCCCTTACAGATCTTTTAGGAATGGGGTGAGGTCAACAGTAGACAGTTTAAGGTTAAAGTTTTGGGGGTTTGGGGAAGAAACCACAGAGTCAGGTAGAGCATTCCAGGCATTGACCACTCTGTTACTGAACTCCTATTTTCTGCAATTGAGTTTGGAACAGTTTACCTTGAGTTTGTATCTATTATTTGCTCGTCTATTGTTATGGTTGAAGCTGAAGTAGTCATTGGCAGGAAGGACATTGAGGCAGATAATTTTATGTACTATGCTTAGGTCAGACTGAAGTCGGCGTAGTTCTAAGTTGTCTCTCTCTCTCCCTCTCTCTCTGTATCTCTCTGTCTCTGCCCGGCCACTTCTCCACCACCCACTGTTGCCCTTACCTTCTCAGGCCAGGCGAGGAGTGACTGGGAGGGGAGGGTGAGGGGCAGGGCCAGCCAGTGGTGGGATCACCTGACAGGGAGCCACAACAGAGGGCCCAAAGAGCCACATGCAGCTCCGGAGCCGCAGGTTGCTGACACCTGGTCTAAGTGCTACTGCTATTGTTAGCATAGAGACTATTTTGTTGAAAGAAGAGACTTTGCTTGTCGGAAGCCAGTTGAGAAGGTTGCAAATGGTGATCATATGACTCCAGGATCCTACAACTGTGATAAGTACATGCCGGTTGCCAATGACCTAAAATTTGATCATGTGATCACGGGGACACTGTTAAGCATGAGAAACAGCTGCAAGTACTTTTTTCAACATTGTCGTAACTTTGGATAGTTTGCTAAACACGTGGTCGTAAATTTGAAGACTATCTGGATGCGTTTCCGCAGAAATAAACCCCAGTGTGTTCAAGAAAGCATTCCTAGGTTTTCTTGGACTTCTTCTTGATGCAAGACATGTCCGGAATCATGCGCCGTAGTGTTTCCCAAATGTTTCACACCGATTACTGCATGCTTGGAGAAGGGGTGCAAAAGAGCCGTCCTTTGTACAAAGCAGGCGAGAGCAAGATGCCAGCCCATCTGCTGCCTAAAAACTTGCCTCTCTGTTCTACTGTCAGTTTTTTGCAGTCATTCCTTTTCAGAATTCAGCAGGCTTCTCTCCGAGAAGCAGCTGAAGATTTTGGCGGCGGCTGCATTCTGAACTTCCTCCCGTGAATTTCAGTCCTCCGGACAAACAGCAAAACTGCACGTGGGAAACTGACCTAAGCTCTGGGAAATATTAGTTTTAAAAGGGTGATGGGGGTGGATGGGTGAGTGGGTGGGATGAAGAGAGTGACTTTACGGCCTCAGCTTCCGGACAATCACACTGTAGGAGGTCAAGTCAAAGGAGAAAAAGAAGAAAGAAAAAAAACCCCGTGAACTTGTCTTCATCCAAATGGTTTTACAACTAACTTCCAGCCTGCAGCTAAGCTGGCATTCTGCAAATTCTAGTTTCTAGTTTGCAATGGACAATGCAAAAAACAAAAACAAAAAACTAGCAACATTGCAGGCAATTGAAAATTTCCCTATCCCGCCCCCCCCCCCGGCCTTTTATTCTGTACTCCATTGGGCTTTTAAAATCTCAGCTATTGGATTCCAGAGCAGGAAAGGTCAGAGGGCAAAGGTCACAAAAGTCAGCTTTTGGATTGATTATTTTGTACTTATCAGCAGCTTCCTCATAGGGAGGGGGCCTGTCATTGGCTCCTAAGACTAGGAAAAGATAACATAAGAGGATCTGGAAACTTTCGCTGACTTTACCCAGGAAATCTGAAGAACCATATAGATAAAGGTAAAGGTTCCTCTCGCACATATGTGCTAGTTGTTCCCGACTCTAGGGGGCAGTGCTCATCTCTGTTTCAAAGCCGAAGAGCCAGCGCTGTCCGAAGACGTCTCTGTGGTCATGTGGCCAGCATGACTCAATGCCAAAGGCGCACAGAATGATGTTACCTTCCCACCAGAGGTGGTCCCTATTTTTCTACTTGCATTTTTTACGTGTTTTCGAACTGCTAGGTTGGCAGAAGCTGGGACAAATAACAGGAGCTCACCCCGTTACTCAGCACTAGGGATTCGAACCACTGAACTGCTGATCTTTCAATCGATAAGCTCATCGTCTGAGCCACTGAGCCACCACCTTCTGGTGCTTTGGAGAATATTTTAACCCCCTTCTTCTTTGTTGCAGATGTTCAAATACTGGAATACAGCTATCATGTCCCCCACCCCAGTCCTTCTTTTCTCTAGACTAGCCAAACCCAGTTCCTGCAACCATTTTTCATGTTTTAGTTTCCAAGCCTGGGAGCTCAGCAGACTAAAGCATTGTGATTAACATCAGCTGTCTACAATTACTGTAAGTTCGAATCTCACCAGGCTCAAGGTTGACTCAGCCTTCCATCCTTTCTAAGGTAGGTCAATTGAGGACCCAGATTGTGGGGGCAATAAGCTGACTTTGTATAAATATACAAAAGTATGAAGGCTATTGCTTAACGCATTGTAAGCCGCCCTGAGTCTCCAGAGAAGGCATATAAATCAATCTTTTTAAAAAAATGGTCTTAGCTGCTCTTTGCATTTTTTTCCAAAGTCTCAACATTTTATTTTTTTTTTGTAATGCAGTGACCAAAAACTGGTTGCAGTATTCCAAGTGTGATCTTACTAAGGTTTTATAAAGCGGTACTAATACCTCCCTACACTACAGTTAGTTCACTACACTAAACTAGCTCTCATATACAATTTATAATCAACATTTCCCAAAGGAAATTGCATCTTTCCATACATCTGAATATTTACTTGTTCGCCATCTTTTCTAAAGCTGGAACGGGCTGTTTTTTTTTGTTTTTTTAAAAGATGCCTGAAAAGAAAAAAAAAAATCAAACAAACTCAGATTAACTCTCCAACAAAAAATCTCCCTTGTGAATTTTCCCTCTCCTTAACTCATCCCCTCATGGATGACCTATTTGCAAAGTCTCTGGCACCGGAGAGGAAAAGCAGCCATAAAGCTTGGCTGGAATAAGCACAAAGCAGAAGGATAAAATATTCAGTTCAGGAACCCTACGTGCACTTTAGTCTTAGGCAAATTCATTCCAAAGTAATGCCATTTATTTAAACGGGAGTCGCTTCTACGTGGAAGCTTACGATTTCCGAGACACAAAAGTCACTGTATGGCATGTTAGCTGCCTTCCTTTTTCCTGAGGCAGCCTCTAAAACAGGGAAATTGCCTAGCTTTCAGAGAATTGGGCCCTTAAAATGCAGGATTCCAAACCATTTTGATTCCTTTCAGCTACATCTCCGTACTGTACCAAATTCATAGGATTAGCAAAGTACATTATATAAAGCTGTGGTTCAATCTTTTTGTTTTTTAATGACATGCAGAGTGCTTCCCTATCACAAAGCTGCCTTTCTTCCTTCTTTATCGTACTGCATTTAAGAAAAAGAAGATAATTTTCTATTAAAATCCCAAGGTTTTTATGACTGCACCATCGAGTGTTGCTTTACTGCTGGGCTGGTGAAATCTCGGACATTGTCAGTCTTAATGGCAACTGGGACATGACTGAATTCCCAGAGATCAGGAGTTCCATAATTCATGAAACGGGCACAAATAGCAATGTATTGATCAGGTGCTGATCTCATACAGAAAATTCAAAGGCAAAGCAGAATTCAAGTCGAGTGCTGGAATTGGGAGCACAGATGCTCCGAGTGTATGTAGCACTGAAATGGTACTAATCACCTTTGACAGCAAAGAAAGAAAAAATAATACACGAGGCAAGTTGCATCAAATACAATATAAAATATCCCCTGGCAATATTATATTGAACTATTTAAAAATCCAAATGATTGCTCGGTGGTTAAATTCTTAAGTGATGACCCTTTAACAGTGAAATAGCAAGTAATTCTATCCATCAAACAGCCATGTAAACAAACCTTCCTCAACACGGAACATTCTTAAGGGTGGCTGACAGTCTGGGTCCACATATGACGATAAGTCACGGTTTGCTTAATCATAGTTTGTTCACCAACATCAGCTGGGTTTACACACAGAGTAAGCCATAAAGCATTTTATAAACCACAAGTGGTGTCTAAACTCAGACCAGCTGTTTGGGCCAGCTTGGCCCAAGCGTGCTTTCCAAAAGGCATCTGGGCTTGTCTTTCTTTCCTTTTAGGCTTGGAGTGTCAACAATTCAGCAGAATTGAAGAATAGAATAAGAACTTCATTGTACACTTAGAAATGTACACTAATCGGCGTATGTTAAAATGAAATTTGATTGCAATACAACTCTCAAAGAGTCACCACCAGCGGTGGGTTTCACATTTTTTTACTACTGGTTCTGTGGGCGTGGCTTGGTGGGCGTGGCTTGGTGGGCATTGCAGGGGAAGGATACTGTAAAATCTCCATTCCCACCCCACTCCAGGGTAAGGATATTGTAAAATCTCCATTCCCTCCCCAATCCAGGGAAAGGTTGCTGCAAAATCCCCATTTCCTCTCAATCAGCTGGGACTTGGGAGGCAGAGAATAGATGGGGGCAGGGCCAGTCAGAATTTTTACTCCCAGTTCTCCGAACTACTCACAATTTCCCCTACCGGTTCTGCAGAACTGATCAGAACCTGCTGGAACCCACCTCTGGTCACCATCTCCAATATATGCTATATAACCATGACAAAATAAATAAATAAATACAAAATTATGTATATACCCACATATTATATGACACAGAGAAAAATACCCACCTTGACTGGTGTGTAGGTGTGTGGGTGTGTGTGAGACTACTCCCACCCGAAAAGAGAAACAATTCTCTATTTCTCTCCCCTCCCCATTTACGCCACCCTGAACAGTAGCAGAAATTTTGAATAGTTCGGAGAACTGGCAAATACCACCTCTGGCTGGTCCCAGAGCGGGGTGGGAATGGAGATTTTGCAGTATCCTTCCCCTGCCAAGCCACGCCCACCAAGCCACGCCCACAGCAGCGGTAGTAAAACAAAATTGGATTTCACCACTGCTTGAAGTCCAGGCCTGTGCCTAGATTTTAGCATTAGTGCCACCACTGCAGCTCCAAGAGGCCACCAGGTGCCATTCTCCAAAGTGCTGTTGTACTTACACCTAGCGCTCCCAAGTGTCTGCCTCTCGGCTCTTACCTTTAGGCAGTATTGTCTTTCTGTTGCAAGGGTGGGCAGCAAGGGTGGGTTCTAAATTTTTTTACTACTGGTTCTGTGGGTGTGGCTTATTTTGTGGGCATGGCTTGATGGTCATGTGACAATTCTTTAGGATTTAGCAGAGGTACTGATCTACCAGGCTTTTAACTGCTTGCAGAGCTGTACCGGTCTACCCATTTATTTGGAGGCACCGGTCTATCCATTTGTTTTTGGAGGCAGCAGTCTATCCATTTGTTTTTGGAGGCAGCAGTCTATCCATTTGTTTTTGGAGGCACCGGTCTACCCATTTGTTTTTGGAAGCACTGGTCTACTCATTTGTTTTTGGAGGCACCGGTCTACCACCACACTGCCTTTTAACACTGATCAGCTTTAGGGCGGCCCTTTGAAGCCCCACGGCAAGAGTTTAAACAGTTTTTCTCCTTCTAGCTGATCAGCTGGGACTCGGGAGGCAGCAATAGATTGGAGGTGGGGCCAAATAAAAGGTAAGAATAACGGGGGTGGGGGGTGGGGGAGGGCCCAGCTCCGGAACAAAGAGAACTGGTTCAGTGACATCATATCGTCACTGCTACTGGCTCGGCTGAACCGGGAGTTAAGTTTTCCCAAAGGGCCAAATAAAAAAACTGGGACTGTTGTGGAGAGCCATACCAATAGGGCTGAGAAGGTGTGTGTAGGCACACATAGGCAGATACATAAACTGGGGGGAAAAAATAGCAGTTGCTTTCAAAATAAAAACAATGCAGTTGTATTGTGTAGATGGAGTACACTTATTTACATTTGATTTCCGATTGGCCTCACGTGGGCTGGACAGGAATTGCCAAAGGGCAGGATGTGGTTGTAAAATGCTCAGATCTGCTCTGTTGACAGGCCCCTGCTGCTCCCCAAAGCCATCCGGATAGTGAGGCTTTTATTTTGTAAAGTAATTTGTAAAGCAGTTTCTGCAAATGCTCTTCAGCAGCCTCAGTGGCTTCCCTAATTCATGTGAGAATAACAAAATTGGAAGGGACCTTGGAGGTCTTCCCTCACACAGGCAGAAAATCCTAAAAAATCTCCAATGATGGAACAAAACTTCTTGAGGCAAGCCGTTCCACTGGTTGATTGTTCTGTCAGGAAATTTCTCCTTAGTTCTAGGTTGCTTCTCTCCTTGATTAGTTTCCATCCCTTGCTTCTTGTCCTGCCTTCAGGCAATTTGGAGAATAAATGAAACCCCCCTTCTTTGTGGCAATCCGTTAAATATTGGAAGACTACTATCATGTCATCCCCTAGTCCTTCTTTTAGTTAAACTAGACCTAGTACCCAATTCCTGCAATGGTTCTTCGTAAGTTTTATTCTCCAGTCCTCTGATCATCTTTGTTGCTCTTCTCTGCACTATTTCTAGAGTAGAGTAGAGTAGAGTAGAGTAGAGTGGAGTGGAGTGGAGTGGAGTGGAATGGAATGGAATGGAATGGAATGGAATGGAATGGAATGGAATGGAATAGAATGGAATAGAATAGAATGGAATAGAATAGAATAGAATAGAATAGAATAGAATAGAATAGAATAGAATAGAATAGAATAGAATAGAATAGAATAGAATAATGGAATGGAATGGAATGGAATGGAATGGAATGGAATGGAATGGAATGGAATAGAATAGAATAGAATAGAATAGAATAGAATAGAATAGAATAGAATAGAATAGAATAGAATAGAATAGAATAGAATAGAATTCTTTATTGGCCAAGTGTGATTGGACACACAAGGAATTTGTCTTTGGTGCATACACTCTTGGTGTACATAAAAGAAAAGATACGTTCGTCAAGAAACATAAGGTACAACACTTAATGATAGTCATAGGGAAGAAATAAGCAATCAAATCGTATTAGGAAACAATCAATATAAATCGTAAGGATACAAGCAACAAGTTAGAGTCATGCAGTCATAAGTGGAAGGAGATGGGTGATAGGAGTGATGAGAAGATTGATAGTAGTGCAGACTTAGTAAATAGTTTGACAGTGTTGTGGGAATTATTTGCTTAGCAAAGTGATGGCGTTTGGGGAAAAAACTGTCCTTGTGTCTCGTTGTTCTGGTGTGCAGTGCCCTATAGAGTCGTTTTGAGGGTAGGAGTTGAAACAGTTTATGTCCAGGATGCGAGGGGGTCTGTCTTTTTGACTCATGCAGTATACAAGTCCTCAACGGAAGGCAGGTTGGTAGCCATTGTTCTTTCTGCAGTTCTAATTACCCTCTGAAGCAGGGGTATCAAACTTGCGTCATCATGGCGTTGTCACGTGATGTATCACGACTTCACTCTTCTTCATTAAACTGGGCATGGGTGTGGCCAGCGTGACGTATCCAGCCCGCGAGCCGCAAGTTTAACAGCCTTGTTCTAGATTCTCAACGACTTTTTATATCGTGGTGACCAAAACTGGATGCAATATTCCAAGTTTGGTCTTATCAAGGCATTATAAAGTGGTATTAACACTTCACGTGATCTTGATCCTGATCTTGACACTTTGGAGAACAGTTGCTGTCAGATGTTGTTGACCCCTGGTGTGTCAGGGTCCCCCCCCCCCAATGTTATGACATGTCCTACGGTTGCATCAGGAGGCCTATGAGGCTCATATGGGCTAGGATAATGGTGGGTTTCAAATTTTTTTACTACCGGTTCTGTGGGTGTGGCTTGGTGGGTGTGGCATAGTTTGGGAGGCGTGGCTTGGTGAACGTGGCAGGGGAAGGATACTGTAAAATCTCCATTTCCTCCCAATCAGCTGGGACTCAGGAGGCAGAGAATAGATGGGGGCGGAGCCAGTCAGAATTTTTACTACCGGTTCTCCAAACTACTCAAAATTTCCGCTACCGGTTCTGCAGAACTGGTGAGAACCTGCTGCAACCCACCTCTGGGCTACAAAGAGTAATTTTAGCCTACAATCTTTCGAGCAGCCCATGATACAGATGTCAGCTGTTCCTACTCATAAACAAAACTTCCCCTTGAGCCAAAGCATAAGCTGCGGTTTTTCAATGACTTCCTTCCACCTCGTTCTGATACGCTATCTCTGGCCTGCATTCTGACTCAGTGGTAAAAGAAGTCCCTTTTGATTGCTGGTGATTTTGAGCACTGCTAAGATTGCACATTCCTCCACCCGAAACTCACACACACACCCTGCAAAGAAAACTACAGTAACCTACTATACAGAAGAGTTTTCCAGCTATCTTCTTCATCTGATAATTTTCTACACATATGTATTTTTTGGGGGGGGGGGGGCGGCATTAAGTCCTGCACGCCTAAAACATTCCAGTTTGGTATAAACTGGCCTATTTTAATCCCAAGCTTATTTTCTGATTACTTTAGCAAGACAGGACAGAATACAGACTTGAATACAGAATGACAGAATTGAAAGGGACCTTGGAGGTCATCTAGTCCAACCCTACTTAAGCAGGAGACCCTATACCATTTTTTAAAAAAAAATGATTTATATGCCGCCCTTCTCCGGAGACTCAGGGCGGTTTACAATACGTTAAGCAATAGCCTTCATACTTTTGTATATTTATACAAAGTCAGCTTACTGCCCCCACAATCTGGATCCTCAATTTACCTACCTTAGAAAGGATGGAAGGCTGAGTCAACCTTGAGCCTGGTAGATTCGAACTTACAGTAATTGCAGACAGCTGGAGCTAATCACAATGCATTAGTCTGCTGAGCTATCCAGGCTCTTACATTTTAGACAAATGGTTGTCCAGTCCCTTCTTAAAAAGCCTCCAGTTGTTGGAGCACCCACAACTTCTGAAGGTAAGGTGTTCCATGGGTCGATTGTTCTTACTGTCAGGAAATTTCTCCCCAGTTCTACAAGGAAGTTATTCAGGAAGTTATTCAAGTATGGAAAGTCCACACCTCAATGGTGTTTACCATGGTGTGGGGAAATAAGAACGCTCAATAGCAGGAATGGGACCTGCTCAGCCCCACCTTGTCAGTTTGTTGTGCTTTCATACTTCTGTAGTAAAGGACATGAACCATGAGGGATGCTGGAAAATCATTTCTGCAGGAGCAGAAGATGCAACGTTTAACCTTTCCCTGTGTTACGGTCCGCCGTCAGCCTGTGGAGCTGGCAGCAGAGTTAGACAATAAGGAAGCTGGGAAGGAACATGGGCCAATCCTGGAGTCTAGGGAAGGCTCGGATGAGGGCTCTGTTATGGAGGCAGAGAGGGGGCCAGGGCCATCTGGGAGTTATGTGCTGCCTCCGGAACCTCCAGAGTCAGACATCAGCGAGGCAGAGGAACAGGGGGAGCCTATTTCCAGTGCGTGCATGCACAGAGCTATCAAAAGGCAAGAACAATTAAGACAAAAGGGACAATTTGGGAGTAGGGCTTGGAGATGATTGGGCCGTCCCATAAGACATAGAGGAGGAGCAAAGGAGTGAGCCTTTGCAGGAAGCAACTTTGTTTGTTCTGGTCGGTTTAAATTCTGAAGCTCCGTTTTGACTCTGTGCTCCGTGTGGCCTTGCAAAGCTAATTGCCAATTAGGCCTTTGGCAGCGTGTCAAGGGAGATAAAGGTGGGTGTTTATCAGCCTCATCCCGAAGGACTGTGGCAGACTTCTGTCCGACTCTTTACAAACTATTTATGGGCTTTGAATGAACCTAATTCACAGCTGTTGAAATAAAAAGAGGGTTTTTGGGGACTAATTGTGTACTTTTTACTGTCTCAGGAAGCCTAGGTCGAAACACCCCATGGGTGGACAGTGTAGTACACAGCCCTAGTTTACGGACCGATCAGTCCATCACATGTGTAATTGTGACATGTGTTCATAAACCACAGTTTATGGCTTGATGTATTGAGCAAAGTCGTCCAGCGGGATTCCTTCCAAATGCCTCCTTTGCAAAGCCTGTCTGAGCCAGAGTTTACACTAAGGAACGTTAAGCCACAAACCAACCAGCCACATTTGGCCTTAATGTGTAAGACAAACCCAGTCATGATACTTTACAGTCCCTCACTGATGCCTCAGCAAGTTGCGGGTTGGCGTCTGAACTGCCTTTCCAAGCAATTTGCCACAATCCAGGAGCACCGGGAGTCGGGTCCAGCCCCTTTCTCTGCAGGCCTGCCTGGAAAACCCAAATGCAGGTACATTTGGAACAGTCGTGAGTCAATTCCCAGGCATCTGAATTGTGGTCACACAACCGTAGAGATGGTGTAACGGTTACAAGTGTGAAAAGCGGTCGTAAGTTGCTTTTTTTTTCAGTTATGTTGTGACTCTGAACAGTCACTAAATGAACTATTGTAAGTCGAGGACTAGCTGTGTGGGGTGTAGAGGAGGTGTAGAAAGTGGAGAGAAAAGGCAACGTCAAACAGGCTTCCCCAAGGATGCCATGGAAAATCCGTGCATCTCTTGCCCTTTCGCTTCGTTCCACTAATCCACCTCCCTGATAGGAACGTTGTTGCAAGGAAGTGGAAGAAAACCAGCCACTCTCTTTTTTACACCTCAAAGGCAGAACTGCAAAAGCAGGCAATCTCCCCCTCCTTCCCTCTCCTCCCTCCCTCTCTCGCTCCTTCCTTCCTTCCTCTCCCTCTCCCCTCTCTCTGCCTCTCCCTCCCTCCTCCCTCTCCCCTTCCTTCCCTCTCCTTCATCACTCTCTCCCCCTCCCACCCTCTCCGCCTCCATATGCCCCTCCCTCTCACCTTCTTCTCCCCTTTCCTCCCTCTCCCCTTCATTCCCTCTCTCCTTCTCCTTCCTCACTTTCTCTCCCTCCTGCTCTCTCCCTCTCTATCTGCCACTCGCCTCCCTCCCTCTCCTTCCGCACCCTCTCCCCTCCCTCTGTCTGCCCCACCCAACCCTCTCCCCTCTATCTGCCCCTCCCTCTCCCCTCCCTTCCTTTCCTCTCCCATCACTCTCTCCCACTTCCACTCCCACCCTCTCCACCTCTATCTGCCCCTCCCTCTCCCCTTCCTTCCCTCTAACTTCTCCTTCCTCCCCCTCCCCCTCCTTCCTCCCCCTCCCCTCTCTCTTTCTCCTTCCTCACTTTCTCTCTCTCCCCCTCTATCTGCCCTTCCTCTCCCTCCCTCTCCTTCCACACTCTCTCCCCTCCCTCTGTCTGCCCCTCTCAACCCTCTCCCCTCCCTCTCCCCTTCCTTCCCTCTCTCCTTCTCCTTCCTCACTTTCTCCCCCTCTCTCCCCCTCTATCTGCCCCTCACCTCCCTCCCTCTCCTTTCACACTCTCTCCCTTCCGTTTGCCCCTCTCAACCCTCTCCCCTCTATCTGCCCCATCTCATCCCTTCCTTCCCCCTCTCTCCTTCTCCTTCCTCACTTTCTCCCCCTCCTGCTCTCTCCCCCTCTACCTGCCCCTCACCTCCCTCCCTCTCCTTTCACTCTCTCCCCTCCCTCTGTCTGCCCGTCCCAACCCTCTCCCCTCTATCTGCCCCCCTCTCCCCTTCCTCCCCTCTCTCCTTCCTCCCTTTCTCCCCCTCTATCTGCCCCTCACCTCCCTCCCTCTCCTTTCACTCTCTCCCCTCCCTGTCTGCCCCTCTCAACCCTCTCCCCTCTATCTGCCCCATCTCATCCCTTCCTTCCCTCTCTCTCCTTCCTCACTTTCTCCCCCTCCTGCTCTCTCCCCCTCTACCTGCCCCTCACCTCCCTCCCTCTGCCTCCTTCCATCCCTCTCTCTCCCTCTCCCCCCTTCTCTCTTTCTCTCCCCTCCCTCCCTCCCATCCTCGTCCGAGCCCCCTGAAGCAGCGCCGCACGTTGGAACGTGAGTGGGCGGGGCTTCGGAGGCGCGCGGCCCCGCCTCCCCTCTGGCCTCCTCCTGGCCCCCCTCAGCCGCCGCCGCCGCCGCGCGAGGGGGCGTGGCCTGCGCGCGCCTGCGCCCTGGCCATCTCCCGCCACCGTTGCCTCGTTGCGGCTCCTTCTCCTCCTCAGAGGCGAAGGTGGCGGACGGGCCCCGCGGCGCTGAGGATCCCCTGGCCGTTTCCTTCCTTCCTCTTGCGGCTTCTCCCGAGCCTTCCCTGTCGCCCAGCTCCGGCCTCGAGCCGGGATGCGCCCCGCCGCCGCGCGCTGCCTGGAGGCGGCCCCGGCGAGGAGGCGGCGCGGGTGAAAGCAGCCCCGGAGCGGCGGCGGCGGCGGCGGCCAGAGGGGAGCAGCGTCCCTCGACCCGGCGGAGGTAAGCGAGCAGGCGGGGGCGGACCTCGGCGCCCGTTTCCCTGCGGCTCTCTCCCCCCTGAAGGTCGGGCTGGCGGGGGAGGGGAGGGGAGGGGGCTTTTAGGGGAGGATGGGAATTGTAGTCCTGCCCCCCCTCCCAAATCCCCTCGAGGACCCCCAAGCCTGGCTAGTTCCCCCCTCCCTTTTTTTAAAAAAAATTGCTTTAGGACTTTCTGGAGGGGGGAGTGGGCTGGCGTTGGGGGGGGAGGGGAGGGGAGGGGGCTTTTAGGGGAGGATGGGAATTGTAGTCCTGCCCCCCCTCCCAAATCCCCTCGAGGACCCCCAAGCCTGGCTAGTTCCCCCCCCCCATTTTTAAAAAAATTGCTTTAGGACTTTCTGGAGGGGGGAGTGGGCTGGCGTTGGGGGGGTAGGGGAAGGGGGGGAGAAAGAGAGACCCCCAACCCAATTCCTTAACGGTTGGCTCTTTTGTCAGGCGGGGGTGGGGGTGGAGGTGGGGGAGTTCGCCCAAAGCACGCTTTTCACCCAGCCATTGTGTGTGTGTGTGTGTGTGTGTGTGCATGGCTGGAGGTGAAAGGGGAGGGGGAGAAAAAAGGGGGGAGGCAAGGGGCTACATTTCTTGATCCGCAGCCGCCTTTTCGTTTGGGAGTGGGGGGGTCCCTCCTTTTCCCCATCCTCGACAATGAGCCATGATTGAGCTGGGTTGCCTCTATGCAAGGATGGACTCTCATTGGAAGCATGAAGCCGGGGTCTTGTGGCTTAATAGCTGACTTTGCGCAAGGGTCTCCGGGATCCCCCGGGGTGGGGTGGGATGGGATGGGGGTGGGTGGAACGACCCCAGACCACCATGCACAGATCTGCAGCTTGGAAATGCGGTGCTGGTGCGAGGTGTGTGTGTGAAGAGAAGAGGTTGAAGCTAGGCCTTGGGTTCAAAACCTGCAGCGGAGTTGCTTTCCCTCTTTAGTCAAGGATTGAGTAGGATCTATGCACGGGATAATCTTTATTCTTTTCCCCTTGTGGTTGTCGTCCCCCCTTCCTCTTAATAAAGGGGGGGGGGGTTACTGCTCAGTACAATCTTTGCAAAAGGAAGGCTGGCCGCTCTCTGCAGGGTTTTCCTTGAGTCAGGGATGCCTGGTGGGTTTCTTGAATCAAGCGGGCAGGGCTTCAGCTGGGATGCTGCTGCTGCTACCTGGGCGATGGGGGAGATGGTAGCCTACAGCTTGGACCAAGGAAATAACAAAAGACTCATGCGGCACCCTAGAGGTTTATTATGACGTAGGTTTCATGCGGACGACACTCTACTTCACCGGACACATGGGCTGTTGTCGTGACGGGGTTGCGTACAGAAACCCATGGCTTGGAGCTGCGTTGCATAGTAATGCTTGCCTTGTTCTGTTGAAGGGCCGAGGATGTATGTACTTTGAATGGCTCTTTCAAGATCTTCCTTTGTGACTTTCCCATGAATGAGCTTTGGCACATAAAACCTTAAGAGAGAATTCCAGATACTGCACAAGGCTTAATAAACGTGGTTGTTTGTGGCATCTTCCTGTGGTTGTGTGGAAAATAAAAGACTTCCATGGAGCTGGGCAATCTCGTCTGGTGAGGAGGATTACTTTCAGTTAAGTTTGAATCAGATATTGCAGCTTTAAGGCTGCCTTGGGAGTACGGCCATTCAAACACCTCCCTTTTGCTAAATCGTGTTCAGTTAGGATTTGGCTGCACATTTACTGAAGTTCCATGGCCTCTAGATCTCCACCATTCTATAATCCAGCTTTTAAATATAGATGCTGGAAATCCATTGATTAAAAATGACACAATAGTTGATTTCCCACACTAGAAGCAATTAGACTAGATGATAATCTGGTCTAATCCAATGTCACAGTTCTCTGACTGACCTCTTTAGAACCTTAACATTATATCAAAGTTGCATGCTTGAACCCCTTCTCCATTCTTTCTCCTGCACATTGGAGTTTTTTTCCCTCCTGCTTTGAAGGAAGGACGTCTCTTAGGTCGTTCCCTAGAGTCCCAAATACAAAAATCTGGTCTGGCAAAGTCATGATGGGACAGATAAGGATCTCACATTGTGAAGGTGTGACCAGGGCTTCATTCTTATTCATCTAGGTTCCACAAAAGTTTGGGGCTTGGGTAAGCACAAGGAGATTGGTTGTATACCTTTAGGTGAAAGTAACTTCCCTGTTTTTTTGAGACTCTTATTTCTCTGGGGATGGGTGGGTGGAGAATGCTGTCACTGCTGAGGCAGTGACACTTGAAAGTTTTGTTGGAATAGTCATGAGTGGCTTTATGGTCCCCGGAGATCTGTCAGGCCCTGAAATAAGGACATTGCTTTACAATCAAAGGACATCTTCTCAGTACTATGCGGTAAGAATTCTAAGAGATTCTTGAGAAGTGCCAAGCTAAGAAAGTTGATGTAAGACTCTGCAGGCAAGTGCTGAATGATTGAAAGAGAAGGGTATTCTGGAATGTGCTAATGCTGCCATAGGACATTATGATTGTGGCTTCTATCGTGATAGGGAGAAATTCCTTCATAAGCAGTTGTGTCCTTCATGAGTGCTGCAATGAACAGAGGCTAACAAAGAACCTGTGCCATTTCCTGAATCTGCTGTTCTTTCTAATTATGTGCAAGGAATGCAGTGAATTGATGCTTTTTAACCTTTTCTGTTCAAGAAGCTTTACATAAAAAAGTTCTTAGGCTTCCAATGTAAGCATTGCAAACAGTCTGTTTTGTTGATGGATGAATAGAATGTTTCCATTGCTTTATTTTTTTTGTTGTCTCAAAATGTTTAAGGTACAGGGCTCCATTTGAAACTTTTGTTTCAAACGAAAGTTGATTCCTTTTTGTTGTTTGGGGAAGAGAATGAAACAAGGTTTTGAAGTACTTTGTTGCTCATTTAAGCCTCTTAGCATCACATGAAATAATTACATTGAATGAGGATGACAATAAGATGTGTATAGTTGCAATCCATAGAAAGTACGTTAGTATTGTGTGGTGGTTTGTGAAAGGAGAGCTTTTGATAGTCACGATACATAATAGCTAAAATCTTGTGAAAGGATACATACAAATAGATTTTGAACTAAATGTATAGAGCATAAATGGATTTTTTTATGTTTGGGCATTTTGTTACCATCTGGAAATAACATTCAAAGTTGAGAATTTTGAACAGGCGGGAATATCTACCTTAACAAAATCCCATTCTGTATATATTTGAGCTATTTTTAGTCTTGGCAATTATCAAATGCTAACTCTTATATATACAGTATATGGATAGATGTACAAATACAGCCTCGTTAGGACTCTCACTAATACCACTGATGGTTCAGGCATCCACGTTTTAATTGGGAGGCTCCTTAACTGGGTATGTATTTGCAGAGGTAATAGTTCACTGCAGCTTTTTGGCTAAACCCGTTCTTCATGCAACTCTTGTAGCACTTTACGGCTATTTTTACCAAAGCAATGATGTTGATAGGCAATATATTTTATTTGCTAATACTTCAGTGCTGCAAATCATTTATGTGAATGAACTATGTCGTTTTCATTGATTGTGAAAAAGAAAAAAAACCCCGGGATGATCTGGATTTCTGTTTGGAAGATTTCCAGTCAATCGATATGATATTCAATAGCAATAACACTTAGACTTATATACCGCTTCATAGTGTTTTACAGCACTCTCTAAGTGGTTTAAAGAGTTAGCACCCAACAATTTGGGTCCTCATTTTTACCGAGCTCGGAAGGATGAAATTAAAGGACTGTCTTTCTTTAAAAAAAAAAAAATTATAATGCTTTGCTAAGAAGTGAAAAAAAGATTGAAGCTGCTTGCAGCATGGGATACGTTCCTTGATATATTTATACATCTACAACCTTTTGAAACAAGGCTGACTCATTTGGGAAGAAAAAAATGCACCTTCTGCTTGCAGAGGTTGCTGTAGGTGGATTTAAATGAAGCTCAAGTCACTTTGTCGGTCATAATACTTCAGGTTCACAGATAGTTCTAAAGGATTCACAAACTTTCTCTGCTTGACATAGACAGAATTGTAAGCAATAGTGTGATCTCTTTGGCTTTGTCTCAGCATGTCACGAACCACAATACTGCGGTTCATAAATTACAATTTGAGTCATAGCATAATGTACTAACCTAGCCCAGTTGTGGTTTTTACATTATAGCAAGCCAGGTAAACTATGGCTTTGCACAAAACGTGATCCTGATCAGAGTGATCCCTACAAGAGGAAGAAATGAAGGTATTTTGCTTCTTTTTACTCCTCCCAAGTGAATCATTTGGGAAAGGGGAAGAGAGAGGGACGATCCTCACAATGGTTTGTAGCATCTTTGTCTCCTTCGCTGCTGGAAACCGGATCTGAAGTTGTATGTCGGTGGCACATTAGCCACGCACAAGAATGGTGTTGTCACAAATATTTTATATCATAATCCTGTTTGTTCCACATCCTCTCTCTTGCACACAATATGCCAAGACAGTGAGAAGATCCCCTAGCACCTGTTTTGTTAGGCCTCCGTAGTCTGGGGAGGTAAATGGGGAATAATTGTTGCCTGTAGTCTCATACCTGTCATAGATTTTTTTCCCCCTCGAGGCAGACTCAGAAGCTGTTGTGCCAAGTAGCAGCCGGTCTCAAATGCCCTTTTCCTGGGCAAGAAAATAAAGAGGGTGTTGGCTAGCTCATTGGTCTCAGTCAAGTTTAGAGGAAGCAGATTTTGTAGACCCATCTTATACTGGCCGTAGGCCATGGTGCAGCATGGAAAAAGTCTTGAGTGCTCCAATGCTCTTTTCCGGAAGAGAAACAAAGATACCATTGAGAACTCTGCATATTTTGTTGGAATCACTGAGAGTTGGAAACAGGGTTTTTCATTATTTCCATTGCTACTAGAGTTCATTACCAGGAAAGGTGCATCCATTTTGATCCAAAAGATATTCATTAAAATTTTAAATCTTGCCCACGAAGGCAAATACAGGGAACTGTCCACCAGGGATTTAACAACTCTTGGTTTCTTGAAATGATAATAGGGGTGGATGATCGTAAGTAAACAAAGGATAAATCCTAATAGGCAGCCAGTTTGGTCTAGTGGTTAAGGCACCAGACTTGAAACTGGGAGACTGTGAGTTCTAGTGCTACCTTAGGCATGAGGTCTGCTCGGTGACCTTGGTGGGCCAGTCATAGTTCCTCATCCCTAGGAAGAAAAAGACAAACTACTACTGAAAAATGTAGCCAAGAAAACTGCAGAGGTTTCTCCAGGCAGTTTCCAGGAATTAACATTGATCTGAAGAGGTACACACACACACACACACACACACACACACACACACACACACACACACACACACACACACACCCCTAGATAAAGGGAGTCCACTTTAATAAAAAAAAGTGGTCTCTCTATGTCTAGGAATTGAGAAGATAAACTATTGTAATCAAGGTTCTCAGTTGAGTCTGTTACCAAGAGCACAGGTCAGCTTTGTTGAGGAATGCTAACCATCTAAATCATTTATAGCCGAAATAACTCTGCTAGCAATAAACTAGCTGGAAAGCCCCAGTATCAAGGCCTTTTTTTTACCGTGGAAAATTATAGGTAATCCTTGGTTTATGATGGGACAGGAGTTGCTGTCACTAAGCAACACAGTTATAGTGGGATGTCAAGTGATTGTGCATCAATTCTGATGGGTCCGGTTGCCACCGTTAAGTGAATTGCTGCAAGCTGTTAAGCAAGAAAAAAAGGTGGCTACCATTTGCAGCCTCCTTGTTGTGGCCCGTCAGCACCTGTGCAGATTGTAGCTGATTCCGACAACGAGGAGGCTGGTGGGGTGTTGTGTCAGCAGCCTGTGCAGCTGGTGCTCGAGTCGGACAGTGAGGAGGCTGGAGAAGATGTGCCAGAGGCAGGATTCAGCCAGGGCCTTCAGAACCTCCAGAAGCTCCTTTAAGTGAAGAAGATGAAGAGAAGGAGCCTCTTCTCAATGCACGGGCATGCAGAGCTGCCAAAAGGCAGGAGTGGTTCCTCAGGAGGAGGTCTCGAGAATAAGGCTTGGGGCTAATTGGCCACTCCCCTAGCCTATTTAAGGAGGAATACCAACTGAAGCAATTTGCAGGGAACAACTTTAGTTCACTCTCCTTCATGTCTGTATTATCTGCAAAATTGCTTCTGGGCTTTCTGCCAACTCTAGTAAGACTGTGATTACCTTATCTTAGAATTTTGTAGGCTGTTAAGACAGTTGATTAACAGCCTTTGATTAATAAAGACGAAGTTATTTGAGTAAAATAAGCTTTGTATAGAATTTGTGTGTGCTGCGTTTTCTGCGTTCTTTGAGAGCAGTCCTGCCAGCTTCATCATGGACTTTGTTTGATGGAAATTAGCAAGGACCACATATGGATATGCTGCAGCGGCCAGAACTCTGAAGGCTGGTTGTAAGTACCACACATAAAGTGCCATCACAAGTCTGAACAGTAGCTAAAGTTAAGGAAAGCTACCTGTATTGGATGATTTTGGACCAATAATTCCCTCTTAGCCCAAACCATGAAGCCAAACATGGCAGTTTTTTAAAATTATTATATATTATTGTTATTCATGCAAGAAAGGCGTAACAGAAAACTAAGGACTGAGAATAACTAAAATAATATAAGGATGGTTTTAAAAATAAAAATAAATTGGGGCAGAATGATGTTTTAAGGGAGGCTAAATGGAATTATATGTTCCTTGCTCTTCAAATGCTGTTTGTTCCCTGAAACTTAGAAGAGCTAATCAGTAATGATGATCCAAAGCTAGATAGAATCTAGTTTTGTTTCTGGAATAATAATTAGGTTTGTATGCGGCCTGATTCTCAACAGCTCTACTTCGGGTTCAGTTATTAAATAACTTTATTTCCTAACTTCCAGTAATATTTTATGCTATTTTTTAAATTTGTTCAAAGCATTAAGATGATTTCACTAATACGATGTAGTAAACATTTACATTAAAGCTGAAGAACAAAATGTTTCATATGCTGCAACTGTGAATCTCTTATTAGAATTTACCTTGCAAAATACACTTTTTTTACTTGGGTAAAATTGAATATAGCCAAACACTAAATCAGAGAGTCACCAATCCAGAATGCATAACTTCCAAATCATCAGTCCTATTATTGCAATGTAAATGTAGGTACTTGAAATGGCAAAATATTGTATATCGTATTAGTGTTATATACTGCATTATTATTCAGTAGATAAACTGACCCTTAAGTTTTAACAAAAATTTCATGAAAAATGTTCCACCTGTGGATAAGCTAACCTGCATTTTTCATATTATTTTGATGAGAAATTATGGTCTGTTTATCTGCAGATGGGCTTATCTGCAGATGTGAATATATGCAGTAAATATGAGTACTTTAAAAAAGGATTACCATGTATATATTTGTGGATAAACCCATCCACAAATAAGCCAAACCGGATTTTCTGAGTGCATTTCGGCATCTTAAAATTCTCAGCTTATTTGCGGGTATGTGCTTAAATCAAAATTAAGAGGATTGTTCATATGTTGTTGAGATAATTTCTCATATATATTGAAGCAATGGCATTCCCTCTCTCCTTTTCATTACCTTTGCTTATACATGCATTTTGACTCATTGTACAACTATAATGGTTGATTGTTATATCAAGAAAAATGATTCAGCACACATATCCAATTAGTAATCACACATTTCTCTGCTCTGTTGATGAGTATCTTTGAAATTTATGAGTAATAATTCCCTACTGTTGGAAAATGTTTTCCATGCTTTATAAATATTGTCATTTATGTTTGCAATAAATAACATGTATGTGGCTTGTTGTTGTCTGTGTGGCTACCATCTTTTTTCATATTCTTCTTCTTCTGTAGGCTAGACGTCATCCTGAATGGACTTTTTAAAAGGATTTATTTATTTATTATTTATTTTATTAATCATATTTCTATGCCGCCCACTCTCCGAGGACTCTGGGCAGCTTACAACAATCGACAGTATACTAAATAGCATATTGCCCCCAACAGTCTGGGTCCTCATTTTACCCACCTCGGAAGGATGGAAGGCTGAGTCAACCTTGAGCCGGTGAGATTTGATCCGCTGGTCTGCTGAACTAGCAGTCAGCTGAAGTAGCTGCAGTACAGCACTCTAACCACTGCGCCACTTCGGCTCCATGACTGTCATGGATGACTGTCAGTGTTAAATGTTGGCAGAATTCCTGTGACCTCAGATTTGCAACAAATGGGAAGATGAAAACATTCTGTTTGGTGGTAATCCTGAAAATGAATTTGAAGAAAGGTGTACAAATTCCAACCAGTTTGTTGGTTTGATGTAGCAAATCAAATTTAATTTAAAAAGTTTAATCAGTTTAAGATTCGATTGAATACTTTTGAACTGAATCTTTACACCGTACTTCTTGGAAAGTCACCGTAACATCTTCATTTTGATGGATGGAATTTGCAGATTAATTCATTCGTTTCAGAACTGTAAAGAATTTTTTTTCTACTGTCCAGTTCATGCCATACAGGGATATTATTTTTAATAGCACAAATCAATCCACTGCAGGATGAAGGCCTTGTCATTGAAGCTAATGGACTAAATCTACCATGATGGTCCAGTATGGATTGGTAGATATTTTTCAGCTTTCTCGTTCACAGCTGAGCGAATGTGATTAGCTTAAAGTTACTCGGCCATCTTCACTGCCTAAGGGAGGATTAGAATCTGGGTCTCTCTGCTCATAAACCAGCAATTTCTCCATTATACCATACTGGCTCTCGTGTAGTGGTATATGTACTTAAAAAATGACTTTATTGTTATCTTTCAGGTAGGTAAATTTAATTAGCACCTACCAATATTATATTTGTCAACGTGTATACAATTGATTTTAAGAAGTTTTGAAACAAGTAAAACAGTTATGCTTGCATCACTCACACATTTAAAGAGTGGAATGTAATATATGAAAAGAGAGTAAACAATCTGAAAGAAAATATGGTTCTTTTTTGAAGTGTGGACCAACACTAGGTTCATTGCTTATCTGTGTGTAAGCTATGAGAGGTTTATAAACGATGACTAAAAAACACAAAGGGAGATTCTAGGGGTTTATGGTTAAATGATGCACACAGAAGTTTTGGATGTAGCACTTAATTATTGTAATGGATGCATCTTTGTTCCATTGGAAGAAAAGGTAACAAAGGAGTTGTTTGTTAAGTACCATAGAACTGGCCATAATAGCTCCAATGACCTTTAAATCTTAGCCACTCTGGATCTGCAAGAAGATTTGGAGTAACCGCCAAGAGATGAGATCTGCTTTTGAATCCCTTTTTATTTTCTTACTGTAATTTTCTTCCTGGAATATATTAATGCCACAGACTTCTCATTTGGACACAATGAGCGTCCTTTTAGTCGGCAATATTCTAGCTTGACTATTGCCCCCGCCCCCACCCTAAAAAGTCTCGCACAGAATATTTAGCCAAAAAAATATTGTTGAAGCATTTTCACAGAATGAAATGTGATTTCTTCTGGTGGATTTTAATGAAGTCGTCATGATTTTCCGTGGCAAATGTCACTTCTGCGTAAAGGATATAGGAATCTCTCTGGAACAGGTAACATTTTATTTATTTATTTTATTTTTTTGTAAACAGATCCCAAATAAGAATTGAACAACTACTGTGGCCAGGTACTGAGCGAATACAATGAATAGCAAGACCACTTGTAGGTTTTAAGAGTAAGGTGTGCAAAATGTTTCAGCGTTGAAATTGGATGGTGTGACCTCGTGAGAAGTCAGTTTTAACAGATTAACAGAGTTGGAAGGGATCTTGTACTGTAGGTTATCTAGTCCAAACCCTGCCCCCCCCCCCCAAGCAGTAGACCCTACACCATCTCTGACAAATGGCAGTTCAGTCTCTTCTTGAAAACTTCCAGGGATGAAGCTCCCACAACTTCCAAAGGCAAGCTGTTTCATTGGTTGATTGTTCTCACTGTCTAAAAGTTTCTCCTTATTTCTAGGTTGAATCTCTCCTTCCTCAGCTTCCATCCATTATTCCTTGTCTGACCTTCGGGTGCTTTGGAAAACAGATTGACCCCCCCCTCTTCTCTTTGGCAGCCCCTCAAATATCGGAAGACTGCTCTCATGTCTCCCCTGGTCCTTCTCTTCACTAGACCAGCCCTGCCCAGTTCTTGCAACTGTTCTTCATATGTTTTAGTCTCCAGTCCCCTCATCATCCTGGTTGCTCATCTCGACAACTTTTTTTATAGTGTGGTGACCAAAACTGAATGCAGTCATCTGAGTACGATCTCTGCCACTTTCCTCGTTCCAAAATGGGGAGAAAACGTAACAAATCTCTACTGTATCTGCAGATACTCAACTCTGCCAAAACAAATATATCCATTTGTTTTCCTTGTGAAAAGCGAAGTACTCTGAAGCTTTGAAAAACCAAATCAAAGCAAGGCACTGTTTGGGAAAGAAATGTAGACCAAACTGTGAACTCAAAAGCACCTTGCTATCTAATGCGGCAGAGTAAATTCCAAGCTCAGATAATTTTATATGCTCAGGTTTTGCAACAGGCAGATGGAGTTCCTCCCAAAATGGAAGGGAAAACAAAGCCTTGGAACTCTTGTTCAGAACATGTAACGCTTCCCTAATGATGGTACAGGTTTTCCTACCTTCCTAAATAATTTCCTGCAATTCAACTTATTCGAGATTTTCTGGCTTTGGTGCTTTTTGAAATCCAACTTTTCTTCCCCCTGATCTATTGGCAGGTAGTTTTGGTTGGAAGGGCAGGCTGATCACGGCTTCTCCTGATTTTGGGATTGTGGTCTTGAGCTAATGTAAGTATGAGGTTTTTGAAAGTTTTAAAGTAATATTAATCGGAATGGCATAGGTTCAGAGTCAGTCAGTTATCTAATATTTAAGCCACATTCTTTCCTGAGAACCGTGTTCTTGTTTGCTGAATGTATGCCTAATCAGATGGAACTGTGGTACACGTAAGGCTAAGCCCTAAACCTGTTTTGTAATGGCTGTCGGCATTCTTGCATAATTTCTATTCACATTTGCTGGGAGATGATGCCTTTGCCTTAAATTAAATTCTATCTTCTTATTGTTTGTAATTGCTCTTCCAGAGCACTTGTGTAAAAATTAAAAACCCTTTGCTCCGGGTACTGCCTTTCTCAGATGGGGAGTTTTCCTGTTGACGAACAGAAATTTCTTGCTCAACTCCTAAGAAGTTTCTAAATAAATACATGGTAATTCGAAGAGGGGGAAAAAAAAAGGGTTGCATTTTTGGTTGTGCATCGCTGCCAACAACTAAGCTACTTCTTTGCTACTACTCAGGAATTCATTTGGACTCCTTTCTTGGTCTTGGTCTTTGTCCATCAGTTGAAAATGACGTCACTGGAAACTGACTTAAAACTGGTCCTCACACTTATGACCATTACAGCATTCCAGAGTTCACATGATATCTATCTATCTATCTATCTATCTATCTATCTATCTATCTATCTATCTATCTATCTATCTATCTATCTATCTATCTATCTATCTATCTATCATCTATCTATCTATTTATCTATCTATCATCTATCTATCTATCTATCTATCTATCTATCTATCTATCTATCTATCATCTATCTATCATCTATCTATCTATCTATTTATTATTTACTTATTTATTTATTTAATTTTTTTATACTGCCCTTCTCCCAAAGGACTCAGGGCGGTGAACAGTCAGAATAACGTACATATAACTTGAAATAAAATTAATTTAAAATAATTAAACTGATTTGGCTCATCAATTAAGATTCTCCGCATAGAGTATAGATAAGCTGAAAATTTATGCCAGTCCAGCTTGGTGAAATAGAAAAGTCTTCAAGGCACGACGAAAAGTACGGAGATCTGGGATCGTTCGTATCCCTGGGGGTATCCTGTTCCACAGGGGAGGTGCCCCCACAGAGAAGGCTCTTCTCCTGGGAACCACCAGCCGACATTGCTTCCAACCTTCCAGCCAGCTTCGGCAAGGAAAGTCAATAGGAAAGCTGGAATTTTGCCCCATAACCATAGCAAAGGAAGATTTGTAAAATTGATTCATTTTTTTTTAAAAAAAATTGATTTATATGCCGCCCTTCTCCGGAGACTCAGGGCGGCTTACAATGCGTTAAGCAATAGCCTTCATACTTTTGTATATTTTACAAAGCCATCTTACTGCCCCCACAAACTGGGTCCTCATTTTACCTACCTTAGAAAGGATGGAAGGCTGAGTCAACCTTGAGCCTGGTGAGATTCAAACTTAATAATTGCAGACAGCTGGAGTTAAATTACAATGCATTAGTCTGCTGAGCTATCCAGGCTCAGCAGACAACAACTGCCTCGTTTAGTAACTGAGATTCCAATCCCAATTATTGTTGTAAAATGAGGACTAAATTGATTCTCACTGTACTTGCCTAGAGTGCTTGAATGACTCTTAAAATATTGCTTAGCATATGTTCATGCTATTTTGTGAGGATTTGGGTAAGTGTGTGCTCAACAAATCTGTGGTGTTAGGTTTATGAATCTGGATGCCTTTTAAATGAACGAATGGCAAAATTTGGGAGAAAATGAGAATTTCCTTGGAAGTATTTCCATATTCCTGGTGCTGTTTTTGGAAAAGTGCAGGAAAGATACCTCTATGATTGAATATTCAAAAAAAGGTACATGGCATTTATGCAACCACCTTAGAATGGCTAAGTGGCTCAGTGGCTAAGACGCTGAGCTTGTCGATCAGAAAGGTCAACTGTTCGAATCCCTCATATAGGGCTCCTGCATGAGCAGGAACGGGTTGGACTAAATGACCTCCAAGGTCCCTTCAGCTCTGTTACTGTTACTTCAAATGTCTAAATTAAAACTGCACAGTGTCCTTCGCTATTCACAGAGTTAAGAATAAAGCTCTGATCTCTACTACTTTAAAGGAGCTGCCTTTTCCTATCTGGTTGCCTTCTGCAGCTGCTGCCTGGTTGTGGGGAAAGACCCAACCGCATGAAAGAATAGCGCACAGGCCTTTCTATGTGTGCCCTCACGCTTCCCAAAGCATTTTTCTGAAATCAAGTCTAAACAATTGTGTCACCCTACTGCCTGTGGCAACTGGCAGCACTACTTCCAGATTGAGTTCAGTGTGCTAAACCATATTGTCGTTTGTTCCATTTTTGCTGAATGTGAATCAACGTGATTTCCAAAGCTGTATTTTACGATTTAGCATACTTATGTATGTGTTTTAGTAACTACAGCACTATGATGCTTCCTAGCATCAGATATTAGCTTTTAATTGTGAAGATGCAGTTTCTGAAGTAAAAGGTGGGATATGTGCAAGACCTAATGGGCTATACATTAATTTTTAAAGTTAAGTTCTTGATTGGTTGAAAGCCATATTATTATCATCGTTTCTTAATAATTCATATCATTTGAAATCCCAGAATGACCTTGGGTTTCTGGATTCTTTGCAGTATCAAAGATTACTCTCCAGTGCATGGCTACACATTGGATCTACTGTGCATTGTAGAGAAAGTTAGAGGTGCATTTTTAATCCATTTGTCTGGCAGACCCTGGTTGCACTATTAGAAGAAAGAAAACAAGAGGCATTGTTGGAATTTCCCATCAATTTTCTTCATCATCTAAAATTTTATATCCTTATCTTGTCTTCCATTCATTGCTTTTTAAACCCCCAATTACCAGTGTTCTGATAATTTTGTTGCCCTTTCTGGTATTCTTAAAATTCCTGCTTAAAATGTAGTGAAAACGGCCTTGGCAGTTTAATTATGACCCCTTCTTTAATGTGTGTGTGTGCGTCTCTGTGTAAGTGTGTTTTAGTGGCTACAGCACATTAAGAGGAAGCTTCCATCAAGCTCTTAACATATTATCAAGATTTCTTTACTGGGTACACATTATCAGCAGACAGGAGACAAATGTTACAGTGAAGAAGTTCATCATGTTATAGTTTGGAGTCATCTTTTTAGAGCCAAATCTGCTACCACTAGATCTGGCTCCAAAACAGTGGATTTGCTCTTTACTTTCAATAGCTCTGCTACTCACCCACTCCATCCATCCATCCATCCACAGCTGGGTTTGGAACAGCGCTTCCTGTATAACTTTGGGAAAGCTTCAGATTTGTCGCAGCTCTTCTTTCATCTTGCAACATGTGGAATAGTAGTGGCTAATGATCCAGAGTTATTTTGACATGCTGTCTTTGGTGTTAAATCTTCTATTTTTAATCTGGTTTTGTTTTTTGTGGGGTTTTTTTGCATCAAAGTTTAAAGCATTTGAATAGATGTAAGTATTAAGCATGTTTAAAATTGTGAGCTGTGTACATGGCTCTTATACATAGGCTTTGAAATGTAGATTGAGACCTGGGGGGGGGTTTCTCCTCCGAACTGTATCTTATATGCACGTTTAAGAAGAGGTCACTCCTTGAGCGTGAGAAAAAGAAGCATTTTGAATTGCAAAAGAGTGTCCTTGTCTTTTTGAAATGTTTTGTGAACAGCTGAACACGATACGCAGTGTTGTGGTCAGCTACCCCCCTGTGTTTGGCAAATTCAACCTTGGAATACGAATGTTTCCTGCTGTTAATTAAAACAGGGATGTGTGCATTGTGAGCGTCCAAAAATAATTTAACATTACCAAAGTTTAAAATGTTGAGGTAGATTTAAAACTGAACAATCACTAGAAGTTTAGGAAGTTAAGGTAGTATTTTAAAAAGGATGCTTTCACAGTTTCTTTTTATGGCAGTACTATACAAGGATAAATAGTGCTTCATATTCGTATATGGAAGGAGGTAGATTTAAAATCTTTTTTCTGAACTGATTTCTTAGGCACAAGGCTATTATCTATTATTAAACTCTCCATCAAACTGATGAATTAATTTCTAATTCATGAATTTATATATTGTATTGTTTTAAGAATCTTACATAATGGGAACTCGGCCTGTAAAGAAGGTTAGACTTAAGTGCTTATACCTGCCCCCAATTTGTTCAATGAATTCCGTGACTTGTGCTCAGATCATATCCATGTCTCACAAATCCTCTTTTATTTCTTGAGAATTACTATTCAGATATCAGAAAAACAGGTGTCCTGATTTTTTTCTTTTAATGAGGGCTGTCTTGTTTTAAGAAGAGAAATTCACGCCAGCCAAGTTTATAAAGTCATTTTCATGATTTATTGTTTGTATGTTGTTGGTAATTACAGTGCGTTATAGGAGCCTATGTTTGTTATGGATAAAATCTGAAAATTTGGGTAATATCAAAGAAAATTCAAACTATCGGCGGATTAGTCTATGATCAGGGGTCTCCAACCTTGGCAACTTTAAGACTTGTGGACTTCAACTCTCAGGGAATTGAAGTTCACAAGTCTTGAAGTTGCCAAGGTTGGAGACATCTGGTCTTTGACTATGGAGTTCTAAGTAACTTTTACCCTATTGTAGTTAGGGATTATTGCTAATTGAAATATAGAATGAGTAAAAAAAAACCCCACATCATACCTAATTACATTCAATTGTATCAGATACTAATTTAGCCATATATATCGGGGAAGGGCTGCTTCTGACAAGCTTTCCCTCCCTGTTTATAAGCCTGCACAGGAAGCTTTTTAGCACTGATTCCTGACATTCCCCATAAATTAACCTGCATGCTTTGGAACGAGAAGCCTAGAGCATTTCACACTGAATCAATACATACATTTGTGTATGAATGTACGCTCTTAAAAATGACCAGGAATTTAAGGGGGTGGGGAGGAAGTGCTGAAATAGCCTTCCTTTATAGATTTTATGATTTGAATCTGAAAAAGGAGTGCCATACTGTAAAAGGCACGAAGAAACCTTTGTGACGACTGACATAATCATCTAAGTGACTTATCAAGTGAGTCTTAAAAGCTTTATATATGTATCCAAGACATTTATTGAAATGAAAGTACTGTACAATCAAACTCGATTTCATTGAGGGCCGCGTCAGGGTTGTGTTTGACTTTGCAGGATGGGATGAGTGTGGCCAGGGTGGGTGTGGCCAGCTCGATGTCATCATGTCGGGAGGGCGCCTGAGGCATCCCGAGCACTCTGCCAGCGAAATCCCTTGTGTGGCCCTCCTGAGCTCTGTTTTCCTTGGCAGAGGCACTGTGAGCCGGTCCCTTGCTGGTCCAGGGTGGCCCCCGCGAGTCAGATCTAAGCACCCTGTGGGCCGCATCTGGCTCTGAGTTTGACACCCCTGACATAGAACATCCCAGCCCCTACAGTTGATATTTTTTTGTACAGACAGATCTGTAAGGCTAAATATTCTGAGGTGAACCAGAAAAGCTTTTGAAAGAAGGTAATACAGGGGTGCTATTCAGCAGGTTCTGACAGGCTCTGGAGAACTGGTAGCGGAGATTTTGAGTAGTTTGGAGAACCGGCAAATGCCACCTCTGGTTGGCTCCAGAGTGAGGCGACAATGGGGATTTTGCAGCATCCTTCCCCTGCCATGCCCACCAAGCCACGCCCACAGAACCGATAGTAAAAAAAATTGAATTCCACCAGTGAGGTAATAGCAAGAAAAACAGAATGAAATATCCATGGCTTCACTAAGAGTTGAGAGTGAATTGAAGACAGCCTTGTCTTCTAAAACAGGGATCCCCAAACTGTGGGCCATGGCCCTTTACCGGGCTGTGACCTGTTGGCCACCCCCCAGTCATACCAGTGACCGCCAACATCTTGTGTGCGCTAGTGTTGCAGCGAGCATCGCTTGCACACTTGCAGCTTTGCATCATGTTCGCGGCCCTGTTCACGTGTGCACATGCGTGTGTAAAGACGCTTGCCCCTCCCTTCCTCCGGGCCACCAACCCAGAAAGGTTGAGGAACCCTGTTCTAAAATAATCATTTAGCTGATATTAGAAAAAGAGACAGGAAATCTGGGCTAATCTTTGATGAATCGATATGTAGGATCAAGCAGCAATTTAGTATTCTCAAGTTCATGAATAAGAAAAGTGCAGTTGCTCATTGAAGAAGAACACTGCTATTTGTCTTGCTAACAAGACATTGTCTCTGTTTTAGAACAAAAATATTAAGGACTTCAATGCAGTGAAATGATCCTGGCTGGAGTTTTTTCTACGATTTTCGAACACTGAGTGTATACTTATTTCCATTTTGACATTTAATGGTATTTTAGTTTTATACATACAGGTAATAAGTAAGACATCCTAGATCAGATTCTAGCAAATTGTTGAAAAAGAACGGAGGCTGAATTCTCTCTCTCTTCCTTTCAAATACTACAGTTTATGAATAGTGTCGAGTTACTAATGGTATTTTTAGTCAGGTTAGGAGCTTCATCCAAAGAGATTTATTCAGGCAAATCGACACTAATAATTTATTAAACTTGTGCGCTACACAACTCTCAACCAACTCCAGGTGGCTCCCAACAATCAAAGGAATTGCAACCGAATTAAAAAGAAATTAAAGATAAAAGATGGCGAGGGCTCATTCTCTCTCATCTACCCAAAGTCCTGGGTGAAGAAATTTCCAATTAAAAAAAAACGTGACTAAAACGTGATTTAGGATTGTTGCCGGATACAATAATCCTGTTCAGTTTCAGTTAAGCCCTTCCCTTGAAGCCGAGCATGGTATAGAACCCCCTTTCTGCTTATATAAAGTATCTCATACTGCGTGAACAGTACAAAAAAAAGGGAAAAAAAAAGAAGTGCTTGATTATTTGATTTCTTTCCCGGTTTGCTGGGTTGTAAACTTTCAAGGAAAATATTCCACTGGTTAATTTGCCTGATTCTGTGAAGTTTTCCAAGCCCAAGACACTTATTCCCAAGGGTGGGGTGGGGAAAGGATTATATAAACAGTGAGATGGATATTCCTAGAAGCTGTGTGAACATCTTCTTCCCAATGGAGAATGAGGACTTAAGTCCCAGAGCTTCACTAGGGGATATAAATCCTTGGGAGAGCCTCTTGGTGGGAATGGTGGCACACAAATTTGCTAATGCATCTCCTCCGATTCTTCCTTATTTCCTGGTGCATCCATTGTATTCTTTTGCCTTACAAATGAAATATCAACTTCCTAATCCTCTGTGCACGTGGTGCTCAGTGGCTAAGATGCTGAGCTTGTCGATCAAAAGGTCGGCAGTTCAGCGGTTCAAATCCCTAGCGCCGCATAATGGGGTGAGGTCCTGTTACTTGTCCCAGCTTCTGCCAACCTAGCAGTTCGAAAGCACATAAAAAAATGCAAGTAGAAAAATAGGGACCACCTTTGGTGGGAACAGTATTCTGTGCGCCTTTGGTGTTTAGTCATGCCAGCCACATGACCACCGACATCTTTGAACAACGCTGGCTCTTTGGCTTTGAAACAGAGACAACCACCGCCCCCTAGAGTCGGGAATTACTAGCACATATGTGTGAGGGGAACCTTTACCTTTACTCCTCTGTACATTACCATCTTGTTTTGCTGTAGATGTCACTATTAAAAATTTATATAAAAATCATTTTATTGGTTCCTCATTAATTCATATTTTAAGGCATTCTTCCTTAATTTGGAGTCCTTCAGGCATTTTGAGTGTCAGTTTCCAGACTTTGAAGCCAGCGTGAGTTGTAGTAAGAATTCTGGGCGCTGAAGTATCGATCATATCTACAGCCATCAGTCTGGACAAAGCTGGAACGTCTTCATATGAATTAAAATTAATTTGTTGCATAAAATGTGTATGTGCTATTGTCTGGCATGAATAAGTGCAACAAATTGATTATCTTTCATCTCCCGTATCTTTATCTGATAGGTGATAAGACATAAATTTGACAAACTGAAATGTAGAAAATTCTAGTTCCAATTATTTGTGAAACAACCTCCTCTTTATTTTCTAATATGCTAATTCTTTTTTTCTCTTAAATGTGCTTTAGGCTTTTCTTGATTAACTTAAATCAAGGTTTGTGTATACGACATGCCCATACTATGATACTCTAAATGTATTATAATTCCGTTGCTGGATTTTGTTGTATTGATTCATTCTGCTGTTCTTGTCTGCTTGGTTTCTCTGTGTTGAAGCTGACATCCTATTGAAATTCGGATTATGCACAGATTCCTTTCATATTACAACACCCATTTATTGCAGACTGGAGTACAAGTTATAGTGGATAATAGTCATGAGACAGCTCTTCAGTTGACTTGGAATCAGTTTGAAATTCAAATTATTTGGGTAGCAATAACTCGGAACAAAGCCATTTAAGCTTCTGATGCCTGTGTCAATAACTATTGTCATAATTTGCAAGTTCTTTATTCGTGTGTATTGTTGACTCATGAGGAGTCAGTGGTGCCCTCTGAGTTTCCTTGTTTTCTTGCAGACGTTTCATTACCCAAACATCATCAGTAACATCATCAGTGCTACCGTAGAAAGGAGTGTCGTTTGCTTGGCTGATTGCTGTTGGCTTCTTTGGCAGTTTCTTCATTGGGGTATTTGTTTACTTGATTGTTGGTCTGAAGTTAACCTTGGAGTTAATCTATGCTGAACTGGGTGCTGATTACTGCTGGGGCCTTTTGGTTCCTTTTTGGGTTATTCTTGACCGGGAGTGTCAAACTTGCAGCCCATGGGCCAGGTGCATTATGCGCTGGCTATGCCCAGCCCCATTTTAGTGAAAGGGGAATAGTTGTGATATGTCACGTGACGATGTGTCGTCGTGAGTTGGACACCCCTGTTCTTGACTCACCAGCCTCCTGTTGTTTCTGATGTTCTAGAAATGTTAGAAAGAACTTTAGAATTATGCTCTTCAATATTCTGCTTGTATCTATCTATCTATCTATCTATCTATCTATCTATCTATCTATCTATCTATCTATCTATCTATCTATCTATCTATCTATCTATCTATCTATCTATCTATCTATCTATCTAAGCTAAAACCACTCACGTCCTAATCACTAAATTTCCAGAACCGTAAAGCCTACAAACTTGAAATTTACCACGTATGTTCCTCTTGGCTTCTAGATGCTCACTAAGAAAGGATTTTTCGAAATGACCATCAGAGCATTAGTATTTCATACATTATTATTAACATGCTCTGATGCTAAGGAGTTCTACTCCCCCTCCTCTCCTGAAAAGAAATCTGTTCCAAATGCAAAAACACAAGCAGAGGAGAGGGGTTTCACTTTCAGTTTTACTTTCACAGCAGCAACCAGGGGATAGGATAGGGGAGGCTTCTGTGGGACAAGCCTGAGGGAGAGAAGGGGGATTGATAGGCTTCTGAGGAGCAAGCCTAAAGGAGAGAAGGGGATAGGATAGGGGAGGCTTCTGTGGGACAAGGCTGAGGGAGAGAAGGGGAGAGGAGAGGACGATCATAATTACTCATTAATTTTCCAGCTATAAGTGTTGATTTATCAAGCCGCATCATATAGTTTCGTAGTGAAGCACGGGTATCCAGCTAGTTATTTGATTTTGTTCTGCAGAATTCTCAGTTCAGGATAAGATGGTTTTGAAGTTTTTAGTTCAAGTAACTCTTGAATACCCTTGAATAGAATCTCCTCTTCATGATAGCGTTAAATCCAGTGGTGAGTTCCTAGTCATTAAATACATCCTACTACCTGCCAGAAATGTAACACATTGTCGTAGTGGCATTATGAAGAATGATATTAAAATGCACAGGGGAGGATGAGAAATATTTCTAAGCTATCCAAAGGATGGGATATGGCAGCTGCTCTTAATTTAAGGCAATGCAGAAACTATTTATCTTTTACTCTTTCTTCAGTGAAGCCAAAAAAAAAAAAAAAAAAAAAAGGCACAAGGACTCTGAGAAGCCAGCATTTTAAGAATGTTGTGCATAAAATGCAGTGAACTAGTGGTTATCTACATCTGTGTCAGCAAGATTCCTTATGGATTCCAGTCTCAGGGTGCTGTGTGTATATATTGGAATATATTTTAGATTGACACTAAAAATGATGTGTAATACGTGTTTCTTATCTGGCCTGTCTCTTAGGGTTCCTTTTTAATCAAGATTTAGTTCTGTGTGGGGGAGAGAATGAGCGGAAAGACAAATATTCCATTCTAGAATTACTATAAATACCTTCTTGGCTTATACAAAAATCTATTTTCAATGTTAATATAACAGTAAGTATTAGTGGAGTTTACTCTTGTAGTTGCTATTGTTTGTATTTCCAGGAGATACTGGTTTATTAACCTAAACCTGATGTAGTCCTTCCGGAAAATTCTGCGAGCTTTTTTTTTTTGAGGTGAACAAGAGGTTTTTAGAGCATGAGTTGCTGCTAATGGAACAGATGGGTATTTTCTACTATCATGAGCAACCTTGAACAGCTGTTAAAGGCATTCAGATTGTTCTGCAGTGCTAACGAAAGTATGAAATGCATATTTGCTCCTAATATACTTTTCAGTAACAGCATAATGAATCTTAACCAATTTTAAACTCATCAGCCTTTTGTTTCCATGAATTTCTTTTTTAATTGGCATGTATTTTACAATATTATTCTCTGTGTGATCTTCAGTTTTTGAAACTGTTATTGGTGACGCTGTTCAGTGTTTATATGCTAATCTTACATTTTGTGCTTAATAAAGATACAACAAATGACAAAATTTGAGTGTCTTAATATTTCTAAAGAATGTTGACTAGAGAAATCTGGTATAAAACAAATGAAACAAACGCTGAGCAAATGCTGAACAAGGTTGCCTGTGGTCGATTATTTTTTATTTATTGTAGATTTTTTTTAATTTTATTTTTGGTAAGCTGCCTAGAGTCATTGTTCAAGTCGGGTGCCCATATGCATTGTTTAAAAAGATAAAAGTAAATTAAAACGTGTATTAACATGGTAAGCTCCAGTAACCTTCTACTGATGATACGAGAGAAGGAAGATAATTTTCTGAGCTAGCAATCATTGTTTTTAACCTCCAAACCTTGAAAGCTTTAGGGAAACAAATTTTGAACATTAAGGAACAAAGATGCTTATAATTTACAAAGCTCGTTTTCCTTGAAGACTGCCTTACGGAGATTTATGCAAGTTAGCAGTGAACAGGCAAAATTAATGACAGTATAATATTTCTGCAAATATGCTGAAGAAATAGGTTGATAGTATAGCAAGCTTTTTCGCTGTGTGCAGCATTTCATGTTTTTATGATATACTTGCATTTTTATTGTACATAAACCACTTATGTTGAGGTGATTGGATTGTGTATAAGCTTTTATAAAAAATATATATTTTTAAAAAAAGATCTGACCAATTTGGGCTTTTTTCCTAGCATCCTATCTCAGATTCTCACCTCTATAGAACTATAACTACTCAGGTAGACCAATTTAAATGTTAATATGTTTGGATTAATTCGCATATGCTGTGGAACATGTGGTCAGGCTCAGTGGCTGAGAAGTTGTCTTTAGTTTGAAAAGGAATTGTAAGGTTTAGATAAAAGTAAACATTCATTATATGAGAGTATTTTGGCAGTGATTGAATGTAGAAAAGATGGTTTAAAAAGAGATAAAAAGAGAAATGCCTGGAAGAGGAGGTTTTTAAGGAGGACAATCAGATATATTCAGTGGAAGATTCAAATGAAGTACCATCCTGAAGTAGAAATTCTCAGAGCGTTTGTGTATTATACACAAGAGGCTTTTGAATTGCCATCTGCGTTCTTAAGAGCATTAAACAATCTTAGTTTTCTTTTAATTTCACCATTTTACATGAGGGTACTTTAACAAAATAGAAAAGTGAATTGCAGGTTAGTGTTCGATCTAGCAAAATGTATATGATGGAATGAACAATAACTTAATTTTGATTACATCCATGACTGGAAAAGCAAATATCATATATTGCAAATTTATGTAAAGTGTTACCCACCAAATCACTAGTGAGCTGTGGGTTGATAATTACTTCCTTATAATTATAAAAAATATAAGAAAACTACATCAACCGTAGTATATGATAATTGTGCCACATAAATCTGATGTGTTATGAATCCATACATCATAAATTATGCCACATTATATCTATAAAATAAATAGAATTCTTCATTGGCAAAATGTGATTGGATACACAAGGAATTTGTCTTGGTGCGCTCTCGGTGTACATAAAAGAAAGGATACATTCATCAAGAATCATAAGGTACAACACTTAATGATAGTCTTAGAGTACAAATAAACAATCAAATCATATTAGGAAACAGTCAATATAAACCTTAAGGATATGGGCAACAAGGTTACAGTCATACAGTCATAAGTGGGAGGAGATGGGTGATAGAAACGATGAGAAGATTAATAGTAATAGTAATGCAGCCTAATATGAATAGTGTTTGACAGTGTTAAGGGAATTATTTGTTTAGCAGAGTGATGGCGTTCGGGAAAAAACTGTTCTCGTGTCTAGTTGTTCTGGTGTGCAGTGCTCTATAGGGTCGTTTTGAGGATAGGAGTTGAAACAGTTTATGTCCAGGATGCAAGGGGTCTACAACTCTGCATAGTTCTGATTATTACTTTATCTGTTTTAAACTTTCTTAAATCGTTAAGCTTTTTGCGAAGAATTATTGAATCTTTTAATCTTTAAATTCTCTATTTTAGTAATCCAGAAAAAAAGTGAAACTTACCAATAGGAATTTTATCTTTGCTGCATAGGGAACCTCTCTTTATCTGTAGATTAATTGCTTCCAAAAGTGGTTAGGAAATGAGGATGGCTAGACATTTTATCCATATAGGCCAGGGGTCGGCAACCTTAAACCCTCAAAGAGCCACAAAGGTCCTAATTGGAACCCCCCCCCCGTTCAATTCTGGAGCCAACCGGAAGTCTGCTTCCCCCACCATAGAATCTCCTCCTAGTCCAGTGTTCTTTTTCCTCTACCTATCCTAACCAAAAGCCCGAACAATTGTGGAGCCGACTGCAAAACCTGCCCCTTGCCATAGTCTCCTCCTGGCATCCCGTGTTTCCCCCCCCACCCCCAACCAGAAGCTCCTCTCAAAATTGTGCCGCCACATGCGGCTCCAGAGCTGCACGTTGCTGACCCCTGCTGTAGGGTCTTGTGCTTGCTGCTCTAATGGAAGAAAGTTGTGACTCTGAGCTGCCTGGCCCCTAAGCCAACTTTCATTTTTGCAGTTAACTCATGAGGAGCAACCATAGAGAGTACAAGTTGATTGTCTCACTTTGATCCAAAGAGATTTCCTCCAGTGGTGTAATGTCTCTTAACACCTATCAAGATATCAGTCTGCCAAAATCCTCATTGAAAGCTGGATTTCTATTTCCCCCCCCTAAATTAAACATCCGGGAGTATATTTAAGCATTCGCTTATGGCTTTAAACTAGCCAGTTTTTCTTTTTCAGTGAATGGGTTTGTATGTTAAATTGGAAGTTGAACAAATTAGTGTTAATTATGATCAAAGTGAAGCCTAAACTAGGTCACATATCTTTCCAGATGAAACACACTGAAGCATGATTTTTTTTCTTTCTTGCTTAGATTTGAAGTATTATTTATATGAAGTTTTAGCGAAGGCATTTCAAAGAGCAGTCTCATAATCAAAATGTAGTCCTTTGATTTGTAGTGGCCTTGGCTTTTGTATGTCCTCGAAGGTTTTTTTTTTTCTCCTTTAAAAAGTTAAGATTTATTTTGAATTGTGAAGCAGCTCCGCATTCTACATGTTAATCACTACCCACTTGTGTGTGTGTTTGTGTATGTGTGCCCTCGTGCACACATGCATGCACGCTCAGACATGCACACCATCCTGTAAATGACCTCCTTATGTGGAAAATTTATCCAGGTTTTTTTTTCTTTTTTTTGCAAGAAAGTTCTTATTTTTTCCTAAGAACTGTAATGAAAGAAAAATGAGTGGCATTTTTATTTCTATTTTTATAAATAGAAGAGCAAATAATGTGCTTATTGTTGCAGAATCTGGGAAAAAAATGGATCGGGGAACACTAAAAACAAACATGTATATATAGGGTTTGTCATCTTCTGAAACGATCTGCAGATCAACATTTTATTGGAGATATTAAAGTGAATAGGGAACTGCTGCCTTGAAGGGGAGATCTGTATTAAAAGAGTGGGATATAATTTTTTATTTAAATGAACAGAAAATAAAACCAGTTGCGAATAGAAACAGCAAATCCCCCCACCCCCTCCACCAAAAACAGAACCAGCAGTTGCACTGTCCTGGTTGACAGGGCTGTATCACTGTTGCTTGTTCTTTTCCTTATTCTTCTTCCAACACATTTTGTAAATAACTTGTACCTAACTTTTTACAGTACTATCTTGTAGGAGCTGTAGTTTTCATTATACTCCGTTGTGTTATTTTACTTCTTAAATATTAGTCATTTATGAATTGGTACATCATCAAAAATAAATTATTTCATTAATGACTCAAAAGTCAAATTGCGTGATAATAGTACCACTTTTGATCACGTATTGACTACTGTAATGCTATCTACATGGGGCTGGCCTTGAGGACCACTCAGAGGCTTCAGCTGGTACAAAATGCAGCTGCGCGGGTTGTGATGGGAGAATCCCAATACTCCCATGTTACACCTCTCCTGCGCGGCTTGATTGGTTATCAGTTGCCCTCTGGGTGAGATTCAAGGTGCCGGTGATGACCTATAAAGCCCTACATGGCTTAGGCCCAAGATATTTGGCAGACCACCTGCAGCCAGCAACGACATCCCATCGCCCGGTTCGCGCCATAGAGAGGGCCTGCTCAGGGTGCCGTCAGCTAGACAGTGTCGGCTGGCGGTCCCAGGGGTAGAACCTTCTCTGTGGGCACGCCCACCCTCTGAAATCAACTCCCTTTGGAACTCCGGTTGGCTCGTGACCTTCGCACCTTCCACCGCGAATTAAAAACTTGGTTATTCAAGTTCCCTGACCTGGAGTGATGGGGTTTTTATGGGTTTTTAAATTTTATTTGGTTTAATTAGATTTTAACTTTGTACAATGCGTTGTGGATTTTATTCTTGTGAGCCGCCCTGAGTCCGTTGGAGATAGGGTGGCATATCAACTAAATAAACTAAAATAAAATAAACTTCCTATTATAGCAACAGTAATAAGTGTACACTGCCCAGAGTTATTTGTGAGATGGATGGCTATAGAAATTTGAGTAATAATTAACAATAATTCCAGTTCAGGCATTTGGAATATATTTTATTATGTATGTATGTAAATTGTCTTTTAATGACCCCATAATCCCTTGCGTGGTGGAGTCTGGGCAACTAAATGGAGCTAAGTGTTTACTGGCTGGATGCCCTTCCTGTCGCCAATGCGGAGCTGTGTTCAGCAGATATATTCCCAATGTGCCCAGACAGAGAAATATCTGCCTCTACCCAGGATTGAACTCACAGCCTTCTGATTGTGAGGCGAGAGCTCCACCTCTAGGCCACTGCCCAACTCATTCTATGTATGTAAATAGAGTTTACTAAGATAATAATAATAATAAAAACACTTCTAGTTCAGTAGCATAATACAACCCCTCCTACAATGTTGCAATGGTTTAGTTATGAAACTCTGTCCAGAAATGTTTTATCCGAGCCAGTTTTGGGTTTCAGATGAACGGTACGCTTTCAGTAAATAATATTTTTATGGTGCATGCTTTATTTTGGAAATAGATAAGCTTTAGAATGATTTTGCAAATATTAAAGGGCTGGAATTGGGTGGGGTGAATTGTATTAAACTATTAAACTAGAATTTAAAAGTTCTAATCCCTGGCAGTCTAGTTGAAAAGGCAGAAGGCTCTTTGCTAAAGGGAGAGTGGAAAGCACTCTTCATACAATGCATAATTAATTTAGTGCTACGGTATTTATTTGTTCTGAACCTAGTGCCAGTCACTTTAATTGGATGACCCTGAGGCTCAGGCTTATGACAGAGGATAGGGGGGAAAAAATCTAACGTGGGTGAAGGAATGGAAGGACTATTCGTAGTTTCAAATATAGCTGCACAATAAATTTTTATTAAGGCATTGTGATATTTGCAGTTAAAGTTTCAATCTCCGTGTTTATAACCTCCCTATCATGGAATTTGTATTTAAAAATATTGCTATGTTGTATTGTCAGTTTCAGTTAATATATTCACAGGATAGTATGACTGTAGCCCAGTTAGATGAAATTGTATTTATGTGAACTTGAAATATCAAAAAAATGAAAAACAACCATCCTAGTTCAGTTCTGTTTCAGTTGCCTTTTTGTAAGCTGCTGAAAGACAGTAAGGGGTTGGATAGCATATTCATCTTCTAAATGTAGAAATTTTATCTTGGATCACACATACCTTAAAGATGTGTATTTCTAAAATATTGCATATTTCTGGCTTTTTAAAACTACTGAAAATATTCCTTTTTGTGAGTTTATATGAGTCTGTATTTAGCTAGGCATGAAGTCTGTTTTCTTTAGCCTTGTTAATAAAATCTGATTACCCAACTACTATTTTGATTAACAAAAAGTCTTGTGGTGATAAATTTACTCCTACCCCATTGTGTACTGGCAAAATCAGCATTTCATTAAACACACTGCTTATGATTTAGTTGCACACAGTGATGTTAATTCTGCAGATGTGGTAAAATCTGATCTCCTGAGCTCATTTTATTTTTTGAATGTTTGTTTATCAGAGCTTAGAACTCTCTCCCCAACCTAGAGGACTAGTCCACTGGGTTGGGTGTCTCTAGGTGGAGGGCAAGAAAATTCATTAAATTATTTGGTATTGATATAGCAGACAGTAATTGGAGTGGTGCAGTGGCCTAGAAATGGAGCCCTCGCCTCACAATCAGGAGGCTGTGAGTTCGATCCTAGGTAGAAGCAGATATTTCTCTCTCTGGGCGCACTGAGAATGTATCTGCTGGAAAAAACCCTCTGCATTGGTGACATCCGGCCATGAGTTAAAACACTCTGCTAGCTCCATTTAGTTGCCCAGACTCCACCCTGCAAGGGATTATGGGGTCATTCAATGAAGATGATGATGATAGCAGGCAGTAGTTATCATAGCTAGCTGTTGCTTTTAACTGTTGACTCTTCCTATTCATGGATCATGTATTTCTACATGAGCCGAGAAAAAGCAAAGTCACTTGTTCTCAAGCTAGTGGGAAGACCTGTTGTCTCTTGCCATGTGTAAAGCAACCTTTATATAAATGTGTGTGTGTATGTATGTAATTTACATCTATAAGCCACATTGTGACTAATTTCAATTTTATTTTAGAAAGTTACCTGATTCTACAACAACTATGGGTGGCATGCAGTAAAACTATCAGAGAGTACAATATAATAAACCAGCAAGACAATCAGACGTGGATCTACTATCCACTTTCACTCAAGGCTTTCATTTTCACCTAGGTTTTCACAGCTCTTTTAAACATGACCAGGGTGGAGGCTAGATGTATCCTTGGTAGAGACGGTGTTCAGGAGGGCAGATTCTGGAACAGAGAAGACACACTAACTAGGTCTCATCAGGTGATAACTTCTTAAGGGATAGGGCCTATAACAGAGGTGTCAAACTCGATTTCATTGAGGGCCGCATTAGAGTTGTGTTTGACCTTGAGTTGGGTGTGGCCAGCTCAACATCATTCGTGTTGGGGGTGCTTGTGGTAGAGATGGGATTCACTTATCTTCCCTACTTGTTTGCAAATATTAGGGTGTCCACCTTTGCACATGCGCAAAGCCTTCTGTGCATGTGCAGTAGTCACGCATAATGTCTGGGCGGGTGGGTGGAGTCTCCTGTAGTCGCCACTTCCGGTTCGCGCAATCCGGACAGAACCAGCTGAATCCCACCACGTGCTTGTGGAGGACTGAGCACTCTGCCGGTGAAAAAGGGCTTGTGAGCTCTGTTTTCGGCTGCGACAGCCTCCTGTAACCCTCTGCTAGTGAATATGGAGCTCTGCGGGCCGGTCCTTTGCTGTTTCCAGGGTGAGCTAGCGGTTCAGATGTAAGCACCCCACAGGCCGGACCTGACCCTCGGGCCTTGAGTTTGACACCCCTGGCCTATAGCATACCAACTCTGCCTGCTTGTAGAGGCTGGGCAGAAGGCATGGAAGACGGATATCCTCTCAGATTTAATGTGATTTGTGAACCTAGTTTATGCACCACAGTTTTTGAGAAGGCAAGAATAGAATTTGAATGAATGGTAGCATTCAAGCTCTTCAGAATCATAGCGTGCTGGTTCTTAGAATCAAGATATCTCCACAGTAAACATTTCTCTCCAATTTGATGTGCTTTCAGAATGTTCTACGTTCTTACAGTCTTAAAGCACTTCACACTTTTCAATCATAACTTAGGATTGCTGCTGTAGGGCTAATTCTGCTTTGTCTCATGAGAAAAGCATATTTTTAAAAGCCATTTTCTTCGTGTTGTATGATGGACTCTGTCGGCCGTGCCAATCATTCATGGAATTGCTCTTATTTTTGTTGTCTTATTAAAATGTCGCTATGTTTAAATGCTGGGTATGCCAGAAAGGGGGAGGGAGGGGAAATTCATTTGTTATTTCTTAAACATATTTAATTCTTGAATATAAAATTGGTTTTTTAAAAGATTTGGCTTAGGAAAACTAAAACAGCAAACACGATTTCAGAGACAAGTGCCTGCAGGCCACATGTTACTTTGAAGTCCACCTGAGGCTGCAGCATTTGTAGATTCATCAATTAAAGTCCGCAATCCCAAGCTTTATACACTGCAGCAAATTTGAAAAGTGACATAAACAACAACAACAACAAAAAAAAAGATGTTGGAGCGCATCATAAATATTAATTATATTTCCAATGCAGCATCAGATTTATTATTTTTCTTTTAGTGGAAGAGCTAAATCTCAAAGAGATTAAGTGACCTGTTCAAGGTTAGATGGCATACAGTGTGCCAATTCAATTCTTAAACGTCTTACTGTAATCAGATGGATTCCATGGAATCGCTTATCCCTCCTCCCTCCCCCCCCAAAAAAAGAGGTTCATAGCAGATGGTTTTGCCTACATTTGAATATAAACGAGGACGTGTCATTTTCGAGCAAGGGAGAGAATTTGATTTGTTTTCTTACACCCCAGTTTGGAAAGGGTTACAGTTGAATTGCCTGTAGCAGTCTGGAGAAAGTGTGAATCATTCAGGGAAGGAGGAATGCAAAGCTACTTGGTTCTTATTGTCAGGATTTTTTTTTTCTTACCCCAAATGTTAAAAGAGTTTCTGTCAACTGCCAAGATGCATGAACACAAAACAACCCATGGACTGTAAAAATGCAGGAGTGTGTTGGGAATGTGGAGTTGTGGGGGGGGGGGACGGGGGGGGAAGCAACTTTGGCTCTCTCCTGCATTGGCTTCTTCTAGGCAGCTGCTTCTGCAGTGTGTCTATCTGCGTGAAACCTAAAGGAAGGGACTGGAGCAATTGCTCCTGCTTTCCCTCCTGCCAATTCATCAGCTTCCACTGCAGTAAGAACTGGTAGCTGTCCTGATGAATCCGAAAGGTCAGTATTACCGATAAATCACCCACAGGGAGGTATTTATTAATTAATTTATTAATCCCAGATCTTCACACTTTCCGACGTGCCCTGAAGACCTTTCTATTTCAACAAGCAGGGCTAGCATAAACATCAAAATTCTATGCCAAGGTCTTAGTAGATACACCAAGTTGACTCAATTTATTATTTACTGTTTATAAAATATATTTATATGTATATGAAATCTTAATCTGTTCACCGCCCTGAGTCCTTTGGGAGAAGGGCGGTATAGAAATTCAATCAATCAATCAATAATAAATAAAAGAAATGTTTTCAGCCACTTCTGGATGTCTCTCTCTCTCTCTCTCTGTGTGTGTTTAAATACTGAGATTTTAAGCAGTATTTAAAAAAATGCATTCCAGTATTTGAGGGGCTGTCATAAAGAAGAGGGGTCAAATTATTCTCCAAAGCACCTGAAGGCAAGACAAGAAGCAACGGATGGAAACTAGTCAAGGAGAGAAACAACTTGGAATTAAGGAGAAACTTTCTAACAGCGAGGACAATTTACCAGTGGGACAGAAGTTGCCTTCAGAAGTTGTGGGTGCTGCATCACTGGAGGCTTTAAAGAAAAGACTGGACAGCCACCTCTCTTGAAAAGCTATTGTCTCTTGCTTAAGCAGGGGGTTGGACTAGAAGACCTCCAAGGTCCCTTCCAGTTCTATTCTGATTGAACATTGATTGATTGATTGATCACCAGAAATTGCCTACATGTCTCAATGGATAGAAGACATTTCACATTCTGGTTTAGCCAGTGTTTTTTTCCCCACAAAAATGCAACCTCCAGTATTTAGAATAAAGCTTTTTTCATAAGCACCCATTACTTTTTAATGTATAGATGAGCGAAGGAGATAATTCAAAATAAACCACTCAAATATCATAGACAGTTAAAAAAGTTATAAAAAGTTATGTGAATCCACTTGATGTCAATAGCACAGACTTATATACCGCTTCATGGTGCTTTACAGTCCTCTCTAAGCAGCTTACAGAGCCAGCATCTTGCCCCCAACAATCTGGGTCCTCATTTTACCGACCTTGGAAGGATGGAAGGCTGAGTCAACCTTGAGCCTAGTGAGATTCGAACTGCCAAATTGCAGGCAGCTGGCAGTCAGCAGAATTAGCCTGCAGTACTATACTCTTAACCATTGCGCCACCATGGCTCATGATCCTCTTGCTGGCTGCTGCTATTTTTTTCTGCTTGGACAAACCACCTGGGCTAAGTTTTGAGAAAGTCTTGCTTTGTAGAGTAGAATCGGTCAGAAGGCAGGGCAAGAAACAATGCATCTACACGACAAAGAAGCGAATATTCTTGGACATGAGAAAAAAGAGACGTAAGAGGTGATCACCAGTGGATTAAACTGCCTCTGGAGGTGTTTAATAAGAGACCTGATGATCGCCTGTCACCTATAGTAACAGATTCCTCTATTGGACAAGAATTTATATTAAAATATTCCAAACTCTCATATTCTGTGAGACTCATTTTCATTGGTCTTTTTTTCCCTTCCAAAGGCTCCGTTTATATCTTTCTTTTGTTGTTGTGGACTTCGGTTAGTTGCTAAGTCATGTCTGACCCATCGTGACTCCATGGACAATGTTCCTCCAGGTCTTCCTGTGCTCTACCATCCTCTGGAGTCCATTTAAGCTCACGCCTACTACTTCAATGACTCCATCCAGCCACCTCGTTCTCTGCCGTCCCCTTCTTCTTTTGCACTCAATTGTTCCCTGCATTAGATTCTTCTCCAGAGAGTCCTTCCTTCTCATTAGGTGGCCAAAATATTTGAGTTTCATCTTCAGGATCTGGCCTTCTAAAGAGCAGTCAGGGTTGATCTCCTCTAGGACTGACCGGTTGGATCGCCTTGCAGTCCAAGGGACTCGCAGGAGACTTCTCCAGCACCAGAGTTCAAAGGCCTCAATTCTATGGCGCTCAGCCTTTCTTATGGTCCAATTTTCACAACCATCCATTGCAACTGGGAAAACCATAGCCTTGACTATACGCACTTTTGTTGCAGGGTGATGTCTCTGCTTTTTAGTATACTGTCTAACTTTGCCGTAGCTTTCCTCCCCAGGATCAAGCATCTTTTAATTTCTTGGCTGCAGTCCCCATCTGTGGTGATCTTGGAGCCCAGGAAAATAAAATCTGTCACTACCTCTATTTCTTCCCCATCTATTTGCCAGGAAATGAGAGGGTCAGGAGCCATCATCTTAGTTTTCTTTAGTTTCCTTTAGAAAAGTGTGAATCAAAATACTTGTATCAGTATGAAGTGATTTCCAATTGTGATTGATATTAAAAAATACCATCTTTGTCTTTTGCCAGTGAAGTTTGAATATCTCTACTCACACTGTGTTGCTTATGGATGGAATTGTTATTTTAGTATTTTAGTATACATACATGGGACTACCCTTGAAAAGTGTTTGTAGACTACAGTTGGTCCAGAACGCAGCCGCGAGAGCTGTGGTGGGTGCACCTAGGTACACCCACATTGCACCAATTCTCCGTGAGCTGCACTGGCTCCCTATTGGTCTCCGGGCACAATTCAAGGTGTTGGTTATTACCTTTAAAGCCCTACATGGCTCAGGGCCAGGGTATCTTCGAGACCGCCTTCTACCGCATAGCTCCCAGCGACCGATAAGATCCCACAGAGTTGGTCTCCTCAGGGTCCCATCAGCTAAACAGTGCCGGCTGGCGGGCCCGCGAGGGAGGGCCTTCTCTGTGGCTGCCCCAGCTCTCTGGAACCAGTTACCTCCTGAGGTCTGGAGCATCCCCACCCTATTGGCCTTTCAAAATCGGTGAAGATCTGGCTCTTCCGGCAGGCCTGGGGCCGTTGATCTCGCTGCTGCGATTTGGCGAGATCCGGCCAGGAATGGTGTGAATGGGTTTTAATTGTTTTTAATGGTTTAACTTTTAATGTTTTATATATGGTTTTTAAATGCATTGTAAGCCGCCTTGAGTCTTCGGAGAAAGGCAGCATACAAGTTGAATGAATGAATGAATGAATGAATGAATGAATGAATAAATATACTCATAAAAAGTATTACACAAGAATATGGAAAAGTTTTTATTGGTGAAAAGTTGTAGCTATTTGATTATGCTTTTTCTTCTCAGAATGCCTTTGTCTAAGAATCTATTCTTACAGTGGTTGGTTTAGTATTTTCATATCCCTGGGTAGTACTGAAAAAGGTGGACGTGGAAATTTTTTGATCTTTTACAGGGCTGCTGCAAACTTGAAGCGATTCTCAGCGTCAATTTAAATAAAGGTGTAAAAACCCTTTGCAGTTTTGAAGGGATTCTCATGTCGTGCCACATGCTCATCTGATATTGCAAGAGTAAGATCAGTGTGGTTTGTCTTGCAGTGTGTCCCAGAGTTGCCTTTTGCATATTATATCTGTCACTACCGTGTTTCTCCAAAAAGAAGGCCGTGTCTTATTTTCTTTCGACCCCCGAAAAAACAGCTATGCCTTCTTTTTGGAGGGTTCTAATTATTGACTCACCTCGCGGTGGTGGTACTGACAGCTGTGCCCAGCAGGAGTCCTCTGCTGGCACACTTCTGCGGCCGCTTGCCGCTATTTGTTCTGCCCCAGCTATGGACCTCAAAGAACGCAAAACACACAAAGTCTATACAAACCTTAGTTTACTAAATTAAATCAGTCTTTTTCAAACAAAGGCTGTTAATTAACTTTCCTAACAGCCTACAAGAATCCAAAGAATAAATAATTGTAATCTTACTGTGGTTGGCAAAAAGCCCAGAAGCAATTTGCAGGAAACTGATAAGAGAACTAAGATCCAGACGCGAAGGAGTGTGAACGGAGTTGTTCCCTGCCAATTGCTTCAGTTGGTATTCCTCCTCAAATAGGCTAAGAGAGTGGCCAATTAGCCCCAAGCCTTACTCTCAAGGAGACCTCCTCCTGAGGAGCCACTCCTGCCTTTTGGCAGCTCTGAGTGTCTGTGCATCGAGAAGAGGCTCCTCCTCTTCTTCCTCTTCACTTATGGGAGCTTCTGGAGGTTCTGAAGGCTCTAGCTGAATCCCTGCCTCTGGCACCACATCTTCTCCAGCCTCCTCATTGTCTGACTCAAGTGCCAGCTGAACAGGCTGCTGGCGCAACACCACACCAGACTCCTTGCTGTCGGAATCAGCTACTAGCTGCACAGGCTGCTGACAGGCCACAGCACCACTCACACGCATCGCCCGGCCTCCATTTCGCCTTTAGATGCATGCCGGAAGCCATCTGCAGCCGATAACAGAGCACCGGATCGATCAAGAGCACTGGTATCAGCTGCAGATAATAGATGCTGGCAGGTATCTGAAGGTGAAACGGAGGCTAGGGCGATGCATGAGAGTGGTGGCAAGCGGCTGCAGAAGGTGGGGCAGGTGTCGGGGTGTGCGAGGCCTTGTAAGTAAGGCAGCTCCATGCTCCCATCCCCACCCTTTTTACCTGTATGTCTCTCCCCACCCCCTGCACCCTAGGGTGGGCAGAGTCTTAATTAGGGCTAATTTTGTAGTTGCGGCTTAATTTGATCACACATGCTCAAAAACGTGATAGTGCTTCTTTTCAAGGTGGGTCGTCTTTTTGGAGAAACATGGTATTACATCTCTGTAGAGGCTTTCCATAAAAGTACAAGGAGAAAAGGAACTGGATTTTTAATCATTCTGCCGGCAGTAGCTCTGGCTAACAAAAAGGAAAGATACTTTCATTGATTTCCTCTTTCCTTTAGAGTTCTAACGGAGGCTTTCCCTCTTATTCCAGAGTAGACATCAAAAGTCCAAAGCTGATTTTGTGGGGAGGTAGAAGGAACTCCTGAGGAGGTGTGAATTAGCAAAAATTGCATTTTTTTTCCTTTTTCCTTTTTCCCTTTCTCTACTAGCGGGATGGCTACCTGGGAGCTGACGTTTTATCTAAGTAGAAACCCTTCTGTTCTTGAAAGGCCAAATTTGGATCCAGCCCATTAAATCTGTAATACTATCATGCTTGCAGATATATAATACGGATTCCTGTTGACATTCATTTTCTTTCATTAGACTAGCAAGCCAGGTTACTTTTACAAAATGGAAGCTGGGCGAGAGGCACCAAGTAAAATATATGAAGTGTCTCTGTAGCGTAGAGACAACGGCGATGCTTTTACGGGGTTGGATTAGATGACTTCCACAGTCCTTTCCCATTTTGTTATTCTCTTATATAGTTGTTGTGGAATTTGAACAGGGATCTGTAATAAGAAAACCTGCTCATGGTTAAAGGTACTTTCTGTGCTGAAAGTATAGAACAGGGGTCTGCAATCTTAAACACTCAAAGAGCCATTTGGACCCATTTCCCACCAAAAAGGAAACACTGGGAGCCACAAAGCGTGGGTGGGTGTGGCCAACTTGATATCACTCACTTCCACCAGTCACATGACCCACCCTAGCCACACCTACCCAGCCAGTCATTAGGACAGAGAACCGGTTATTAAAAAACACTGGGAATCAAAAACCCCTTTTGACATCTCTCTCTCTCCCTCCTTCCCCACTCTCTCCCTCTCTGTCTCTCCCCCCTCTCTCTCTGTATCTCGCTATCTCTGCCCTGGCCGCTTCTCCATCCCCCGCCGTTGCCCTTACCTTCTCAGGCCTGGCAAGGAGTGACTGGGAAGGGAGGGAGAGGAGCGGGGCCAGCCAGTGGTGGGATCACTTGACATGGAGCCAACAGCAGAGGGCCCAAAGAGCCAGATGTGGCTCCGGAGCCACAGGTTACTGACATCTGGTATAGAATATGCTCATCCTTAAAGCCATAAGGTCTTATTTTAAACTTGCACACAATTAATTTTGATCCCTATTATTGGGTGTGGTTCATACATCACATAGAGTTGTGGAAATATTTCTTTTAGATTTGCTAATACATGAAGTAATGGCTTTACACAAGCAACACATAATTAAGAGCTTATAACTGTATACCGTCAATCCAATGCCCTTTGTTCTTTGGAATTGAAATTTTAAATAGAAATTGCTTGATACTTCATTTCTTATTATTTGGTTTCACTTCCCTAATGATTCTTTAATGATATATTTTTTTTACGATAGGCAACTCTTGCAAACTAAAGAGCTCCTTGTTTAGCCAAGCTTGTGGGATGGACATATAAGATCAGACATGTTAAGCACTTTGGGGAAAGGCGTGTGCAGATTGAGACACGGGAAAAGAGTAGAAAGGGATTCCAGGTAAAGGAGAGGCTGTGATCGGAAGTTCAGGAAAGTGGAAAGGAGAAAAGATAGCTGCATATTACAGGTAAGGACAGAAGTTTGGTTTTCAAACAATCTGATGGGTCAGGTAAAAATAATTCAGAATTACTGAATTTTTTATTTAGGAATATTAAGAAATTTCTATAATTACTTAAAAGATACTATTTTGCAGATGAAAGCGTAATATTTAAATTCAGCGCCTGAGGTTATGTAAGTTCTTGGGCCTTTCATACCACAACAATTATTTGCAATCAGACAAAAGGGCCTGAAACTATTTTACTTTCACTTATTTTTATGTCGACTTACTTTTGGGTTGCTGCTTGTGTGGCTGTTAATGAACATAATGAATCTATAACATTTTATTTATGTATTTATTTGAATCCATTTGTTACTTTTACTATAGCAGTATGGTTTTATTTTTTTTATTATTATTTAAGGGACGTGGTGGCTCAGTGGCTAAGACGCTGAGCTTGTCGATCAAAAGATCGGCAGTTCAGCGGTTTGAATCCCTAGTGCCGTGTAATGGGGTGAGCTCCTGTTACTTGTCCCAGCTTCTGCCAACCTAGCAGTTCGAAAACACATAAAAAATGCAAGTAGAAAAATAGGGACCCCCTTTGGTGGGGAGGTAACAGCGTTCCGTGGGCCATTGAGTCATGCAGGCCACATGACCACAGAGATGTCTTCATACAGCGCTAGCTCTTCGGCTTTGAAACGGAGATGAGCACCGCCCCCTAGAGCTGGGAACAACTAACACATATGTGCGAGGGGAACCTTTACCTTTATGCTTTTATTACAACTCAAAGGGGCGAACATATCCAACACACCCTACTGCTGCTATTCCCACAACAATCCTCTGAGGTAGTTGGGCTGAAAGAGTTGACTGGCACAAGGTCTCAGGGCTAAGGCAGGACTAGAGGACTAGAACTCACGGCCTCCCATTTTTTAGCTTTTTATTTGCACAAAAGGACAATTCATAGCTTGATTTGAAAACTGTACGAGAGAACAGCTTTTAAAGTGATGCTTGTTTATGCCAGTGGGATAATGCTAAAAAGCTTATTTAGGTCAAAAATATCAAATGCGGGATTTAAATACAGTTTGTCTAAGTAAAACAATCTGGCATTCTTCCTGAACGGTACTTCTAAAAGAAAAGAAAAGAAAAGAAGAGAAAGAAAGAAAAGGAAAGGAAAGAAAGAAAGAAGAAAGAAAAGAAAAAAAGAAAAGAAAAGAAAAGAAAAGAAGAAAAGAAAAACAATATTAGCCTTTTTTTTAAAAAAAGGTGAACTGAAACTATTTAAAGGACTATTTTTTGCTAAATAGTTTATGTACAGCAGGCAAGTCAATTATACAATATTATTGATAAATATTTTATAATATACCTTTTGACCTTGACATGCTGCCCAGATTTGCTGACCGTAATTTTCTTCTTAATTTCCACTGAATATGCTCCGTCGTGACCTCTATGTTTCGCTCTGATTGACTTGATGCTGAAACATTATTTGCCCTTTGCTTTCTCCGTGTTGGGTTCTCATCCATGCAGAAGGAATGACAGGTAGTTCTCGACTTATGACCGCAATTCGTGAGAAATTTGTTAAGTGAGTTTTGCTCCATTTTACGACTTCTTGCTAACATTTCTTATGTGAATCACTGCAGTTGTTAAATTAGTAACTTGGTTGTTAGTGAATCTGGATTTCCCATTTACTTTGCTTATCGGAAGGTATTAAAAGGGGAATCACATTAAGGCAGAACACTTCAATCGTCATAAATAGCCTGGATAACTCAGCAGACTAAAAGCATTGTGATTAACTCTAGCTGTCTGCAATTACTGTAAATTCGAATCTCACCAGGCTCAAGGTTGACTCAGCCTTCCATCCTTTCTAAGGTGGGTAAATTGGGGACCCAGTTTGTGGGGGCAATAAGCTGACTTTGTATATATATATATATACAAAAGTATGAAGGCTATTGCTTAACACATTGTAAGCCAGGAGAAGGGCGGCATATAAATCAAATTTAAAAATAAAATAAAATAAAAAAATAAATATGAACCAGTTGTCAATTACGTGACCATGGGGATGCTGAAACGGTCATAAGTATGAAAAATAAGTATAAGTCACTTTTTTCAATGCCGTTCTACCTTTGGTCATGAAATGAACTGTTGTAAACTGAGGACTCTGTACTTGTTCAGCTGCTTGAAGTAATGTTAAAATTACCTCTTTCTTCATAAAATACTGTATTCAGTGGATGTTTGACTTGAATATGTCAAATTGTATCCGTGTCCAAATATCAAACATCTTAGATACTTAAACACACCAATATCACATAGGTTGCATTTGAACTGTGATTTTCCTTTGTATTAAATTGAGTTATATGGAAAAGTCAGTTTGTAAGTAGAATTGATTTTACGTGACAATTTTGGTTATGCATTGGTCCTGGAACGCAATTGACTGAGCTTGGAATGCAGTGAGGCCTAATACTTCTGAAATCCTCTTTATGCCAGTCTTGTTTCAGCTCATATACTTTGTGCTAAATGGTGATTTAGGAGGACCCACGGATTTTTGGTAAAAGATGGGAATTATAAAAGCTGATTCAATAAACCTTTTTTCATTCAAGCTTTTGGAACGTTTAAGTTTCATAGTTAAGACTGAAAAATGTTTCTGAAGCAATCCCCCTCCCCAATCTGTATAGGAATATTAATAAAACATTCCTTTTTTTCACTGTTAATTGTGTTCAGATTAATAAATAGGAAGTCAGCAATTTTCTAAACTACAGTGGAATGAAACAAGTTTGATTAAATAGTCATGCTCCTTGTTTTATGGAGGATAGTTTCAATAGACTTCAAACTTATTGAAGTCTAAATGGTGCAGAATTTGATTTTCATTCTGAGATGCCAAAGGGCGATTTAAAATTCATCTTTAGTTTTGTACAGCATGTTCTGTGTGACAGCTAACTGAACAAGAGGAAAGGTATAAAATGTAACTTTTCTATAAAATAATACCCTCAACTTCATGCTTTTTGCTACATCTAGCAGAGAAAAATATTTTTGGTTACCAAAACATTTTTGGAGCTGACAAGGTCTGATGCATATATGTGTATATAGATATTGTCACATGCAAGCCATATTAAGAAAATATATTCAGGATAATATAATTTGAATATTCTTACCTGCTTGTTGTGTGCTTGGTAAACTATATGGATGGACCTGCCATCTGGAAACAGTTTTTTCTTAAGCACTTTTTATTTTTAAATTATAGTTAAATAGGTTAATGTTTTTGAACAAATAACTCCCAGAGGAGGACAGCAAATTTAGGTTTTATTCTGGTATTGTTCTAGAGTGGTGTGGTGGCCTAGAGGTGGAACTCGCCTCACAATCCGGAGGCTGTGAGTTCGATCCTAGGTAGAGGCAGATATTTCTCTTTCTGGGCACAATGAGAATATATTTGCTGACTATAACTCCGCATTGGCGACAAGAAGGGCATCCAGCCAGTAAACACTCAACTCCATTCAGTTGCCCAGACTCCACCCTGCAAGGGATTATGGGGTCATTAAAAAGACGATAATGATTGTTCTGAAGAGCTAGATCCTATGCAGCATGAAGTTGCTGTACCATAAATGTTGAGGAGAGATTTAAGTCATGGCTTTTCAATAAGACATTGTCTTTTTATTTCATTTTGCTCCATTCAGGTTTAGTTTATAGATGACAGTTTCAGTGGTTTAGGTATACTTGTGAAGCACAACATCGCATGGGTGACAGCCTTGTCCACTCCGTACACCTGCTACTTTCAGCTGAAAGGACTGTCCTTCCAGAGTCTCTGAAATTTTGTTGTCTTCTACAAGAAATAAATCACCAAGTTTTTGAGTTGCCTTATATTGTAAATTGCTGTATTTCATGTGTGTTCTATTATTGTAACTGCAGTTTTGGGCATTGGATATTTGTTTTAACATCTCCGCTTTTTAAAAAAGAAAAAGGGACACGTAACTCCTAAGTATCAATAGTTGGGCTGCCAAGATGCTTCCAGGGGAAGGCTGACCCAAATTTTAAAAACTTGAAATGATAAATTGTTGGATTCTAGGGAGCTCTCCCCATAGTACATCAGTATAGGCACTTGTTCTTTGTTCCAAATAAATTAAAGAGAATAAACATCGAAAGCTTATAAATGCATTCCCCAAAGACTAATATTGCCAAATAAATCATTCTTTCCTTCCAAGATCTCATTAGTAGGGGTTTGCTATAAAATAATGCACATTAGTGTTTTAGGGTTGACATTGGGAGATTCTATAATTTTTTAATCTTCTAGAATCGGGGATTTATTAAGACAGCAAAAAAGGCCTCGTTCTTTTATAATTACTTTTCTAGAGTTGCTGGCAATTATGCTTCTAATGCGGAGTGTGTGTTTCATAAAGATTTATGCAGGACTATCATTTGGAACAATAACTGCATCAGTAATCATAAAAGGAAACAGGTAAGAAATAGTTCAGCCTGTGTATTTATTCAAACTCTTTTGCCTCTAGGCTTTCAGGAAGTGATCACTCTAATATTTATTTACTTTATTACTTACATGATTATCATATCTGAAGAACAGTGTTTTTTTTTGTGTGTGACCTGTATTGCATGGAAAGTAGAATTAAAGAATTAAACCTCGGGACGTGTGTTAAAATGATAAAACAAAGGATTTCTGTAATAAAATGAGTGGAAATATTAAGGAAACTCAACTCAGACAAATCTTAGGAGCAGTAGAAAGAGTTTCGATAAATATACCTTAATCCTCCAGATAGAAATAGGAACAAGATTTTTTTACTTTGAAATTTCTGCAGTATTTTCCTTTTTTGCTAGAATTGCTGCTTTGTAGGAGTGACATAATTCAACAGAACTGTAGGCATTTTACATGGGAGCTGTTTGATTCAAGTGAACAGACAGCAGAATACTAGAATAAACTTGAGCAACTGATTTCCACACTTTCAAAAGAAGTGTCTATAGTACCATCTGTTGACAGTTGCCAAAATAACTTAAATTATCTAGTGCATGTCATTAACGTTATAACTCTTAAGGTGTGATAAATACAGCACAGCATTAACAGATGGGAGAAGTGAGACACAGCGAAAGTCATCATATTGTTATAGGTAATCCTTGATTTACGATGGTAATTGGCACCGGAATTTCCATTGTTAAGTGATGCCGTCACATAGTGCGATGTCACACGACCATATCGCTTACCGTTGGCATTCCCAGCGCTCCCTGTTGCTATGCTAACCAAATTCATTAGCCAAGGTCGTCGTCATCATCATCATCATCATCATCATCATCATCATCATTTAGCCCTGTAATCCCTTGTGGGGTGGAGTCTGGGCAACTGAATGGAGCTAGCAGAGTGTTTTAATGGCCGGATACCCCTCCTGTCGCCAATGCGGAGTTTTGTTTAGCAGATATATTCTCAGTGTGCCCAGAGAGAGAAATACTTGCCTCTACCTAGGATTGAACTCACAGCCTCTTGATTGTGAGGCTAGAGCTCCACCTCTAGGCTACCTAGAAGAAGCACCCTGAACCAAGCCATCGCTTGATCTGCGCCAGTTCTGAGCTTCACTTCTTCCAAGGTAAGGGACTATGTCAACTCCCTCAATTGCCAGTTCCCTGACATCTCTGCCCTTTTGGCCACCCTATACCCTACCTATGGGTCAGGAAACAGCCCTGCAACCATGCAGCTCTGGAGATGCTTGTCACGCTGCAGATCAAGGGCTTCTTGGCACCTTGTGGTTCTGGGGCTGCAAGAAGTCCCTCAGCCACAGCACAAGCCCCCTCCCACCGCAGCTATACAGCACAGCGCAAAGTTCAAGACACCGTGGGAAATCCCAGCCTGGTCCAGCAGCGTTGTACACAACTGCTTCTTAAGACCCAACTAGCTGTATTTTAAAACATCTGGAGAGCACACATTTGCCCTCCCTGTTACAGGTTTTGTACATTATGTTGAAAAGCTTATTACAAACAATGAAGAGTCATGAAAAGGGATAATCATGACTCAAATTGTATTACAGTCTAGACCAGGGGTCTGCAACCTTGGCAAATTTAAGCCTGGAGGACTTCAACTCCAGTTGAATTCCCAGGGGGAATTCTGGCTGTCGAAGTCCACCAGGCTTAAAGTTGCCAAGGTTGCAGACCCCCTGGTCTAGAAGGTTCAGGAATTATTTCATCATGATTTTACATTTGTATAGTTTATACAGCCTGCAGTTTTCTATTGATGTATGTTATTTCTCAATTAGCCATTCGTTTCGTGGAATGGACAGTTTTCTGTATAGTTTTGAAGATTTCCCCACACTTTGAAAAGCAAACAAAGGGCTTGAAAGAAATTGGTCCTGCTGATTAAGGAAGATTGGCCCAACTTGCTTTCTGTACCATCTCACTTTCTATGGAAGACAGCCCATTCATTGTTCCTTCTTTTCTTTTCTTTTCCTTTAGCATCAGCATAACAAGCATCAAGTCACTGTGGTTACAACCACTACTCAGTTTGGAATAGGGGTATTTTTATCTTGAAGGCTTATGCCAGTGTCAACCATGTCAGTTACTAGTCTACACATCATACAATTATCCTTTCTAGTGAAATTACAGAGATTTCCCAAAAATAAGACCCTGTCTTATATTTTTTTTGAACCCCTAAATAAGTGGTTGGCCTTATTTTCAGGGAGGTCTTATTTTGGGGCACATGGAGGAAACCAGAGGAAATGGCGGAGACCGGCTGTGCATGGATTTAAATATTTTCAGGGAGGGTTTATTTCTGGGGAGGGAGGGGCTTATTTTAGCGCATGCACTCAAAAGCCCGATTGGACTTATTATCAGGGAATGTCTTATTTTAGGGGAAACAGGGAATTTTTGTGTCTAAGGTCTGTTTTGTACCCTAGCATTTTTTTAAAATTGGGTTTGCAATAGGTGGAGTGATTTTGGGAAATTCTTTTTAATTTTGTCCTTAGGGCAATTTTCAGTAGTATAACTGGGGAATATTGAAAGATTGTACTGAAATCCTTTTGGCCTTTGCTCCATATTTTCAGTGACTCTTGATCTTAAATGTTTGCAGGAGGTCTCTATATTGATCCTTGTTTACCAACAAAGCAGTTTTCACACATGCCATTGGAGAGAAGTTTTTAATTTCACTTTACTTTTTGTGCAACATAAGGAGAGCCATTTGTGAAAAAACGGCAACACTTTCTATGACTTTCGATCAGTATAGGATTTCTGTTTCAAAGTGGAGGCTGTCCCCAAATAATTTTGGACTAATATGTTAAATCTCTCTTGTCCTAGAAGAAACAAAAAATTAAGAAAAATATACAATTTGCTGCTGACCTTTGCTGTACCTAATTATCTTTTCACCATTAACTCCCGTTATGCAGAGAAGGGTATTTTCATTAGCAGGACTTAATACTTTATCCTTTATATGGGGTAAGTTTATGTTGGCAGGAAAGTTTAATAACCTTTCATATTCTGAATTTCTCAGTTCAAGTCTGAATGTGACCATCTTATCCGCTTTGTGCTGACCCTTATACCATACTCGGCTGACTTTTTAACTGCTTCCTCTCCTTACTAAATATTGGCTTGAAATTGTGGTTATGTGCTCCTGATGGCGAACCTATGGCACAGGTGCCACAGGTGACACGTGGAACCATATTGGTGGCATGCGAGCTCAGCTCTGGCACGCATGTGTATGCCAGCCAGCTGATTTTTGGGGCTTCTGGGCCCACCAGAAGTCAGGAAACACACTGTTTCCGGCCTCCGGAGGGCCTCTGGGGGAGTGGGGAAGGCCGTTTTTGCCCTCCCCAGGCTCCTAGAAAGGCTCTGGAGCCTGGGGAGAGCAAAAAATGGGCCTACTGGGCCCACCATGCCATCATCGGCCAAAAGCAGGGGGAGCACGGGGGAGCGGGGTGCATAAAATTATGGATGTGGGCATGTGTGTGTGTGACCCCAACATGCTCCCCCCCCCCCCGCTTTTGGCACGCGATGGCAGAAAGCTTCACCATCACTGGACTAGCTACTTAGGCCTCACGTAGAAGATAAACAGCCTTTAATGCTTTTCACTAACTTTTGTCTTTCAACTGTTAAATGTCTTCTTTTAATTCTACTGCCTTGTATCACATCATTCTTTTTTATTTTCAGCTGTGGATCAAATACACAGATAAAAATAAAAGCTTCTTAGTGAACAGATCTATTTATTGTGTTATGTGGGAAGGTAGCTTAGGGGAAATATAAGTTTCTAAATTGGTGTCAATTTTGCACTGGTGGGCACTTGGTGTAGTGGATTGCAACTAAGTATATAGCTAATAATAATTTTTCTCTGGAAATTAGGTGGTTTGAGTTTAGGTTAAATGCAAGCTAAGATTTGTAGTCAACTAAAACTAAGCTATTTATTTATTGCTGCAATATAACCTCATTTCCCCATAAAGATTAAATGGAATATAAAACTATAAAACTTTCATGCCTTGCATCATAAAGACTTGAGGTATAGTAATTAATATTGAGTATTGTTCAGTAGGGTTGTCCTTTTAATCTTTCTCAATGAATTAATGAGCATGGTTTTGGGATTAGAAAGACAAGTTGTCTGGCTCTGACGCACTTCTGTATCTTCTGGAAAAAAAAAACACTTTTCTATTTAAAAATATCCTCGAGAATCCCTGTTTGCTTTTATAAAGACCACAGGTGGATTATCTCTTACTTTTGCAGGTAGTCCTTGCTTAACGACTGCTTGCTTAATGACTGCTCGAGATTACAGCGGAGCCCTAGAAAGCTACTTGAAAACAGGTTCCAGAGTTTTGATGGAGACCACAATGGTGGGTTGCAGTGTTTTACAATTTACAACTTTTCTTGCTGATTGTTGGCCTTTCTGGCCACTTTCAGCAAAAAAATTCCTGCCCATAGCAACACATTTACTCAGTGTTCATTTTATGACTGTGGAGTGTTGTGGCCCCGTCCTCTGAGCCTATCCCATTGGAGGAAGGAAGCTCTGAGCAGGAGGAAGAGGAGCCAGCCAGATCTCCCAGCCCCCCCCCCCCCGGTACCGTCTCAGGTGCCAGCTGAAAGAGAGCCAAGTAGTGGGGAAACAGGTGTCTCAGATGAGAGTGAGGGAGAGACGTCATTCCTGGACGCACGCCAAAGAAGGCGAGATAAACGCTTACAGCAGCTGCGGAGACGCATGAGGGAATAGACCTGAGTCACTGGACTTGAGTCACAGGATCAATGAGTCACTGGACCACACCCAGGGCCTATATAAGACAGGAGGGTGGTTCATGATCTCTGTGACGAACAAAAACGCAATCTAGTAGTCTTTGGAGCTAAAAGAACGGATTTTGGCAAAGCTATGTAGGTGATTTTCTTTTTGTGAATTATTAAAGCCCTTGGCAGATGGTGTGCATATCGCTGCCAAGTTTGAGATAAGAACTGTGGAGTGTGCCAAGTGCTTCTCAACCCTCGACTGGCTGTGTTTTTGTGGGTCTCTGTAGGGGGGGACAGATCATGGGGTTCATTTTACGACTGCTGCATGAAAAGTTCGTAGAATCGGGTTTGGTCATGTGGGGTGCCTCAATTTATGACCGTCGTGACTTCTGATGGAAATTCCAGGTTCCATTAGAGTCATAAGTCATAAGTAGAGGACTGCCTATATTGAGGGCAGTGTGGTGTAGTAGTTAAAATGTTAAGCAAAGAGTTACAGTTGTCTCTAACATTTAATTTTACTGTATAGGATTATAGCTGAGATGGAAGAGTATATGAGGCTATAAACAGGGTGGATAAAAATCGATGACTTTTAAAAAATTTTTTTTAAAAAACAGATTTTTTAAAATTTAAATCAGATTTTTTTTTACTTTTATCAAGTTTATTTCAAAAAGTGCTTTTGAAGTGAAAATCTATCTAAAGATAGTTTTCTATTTAAGATACATTAATTTAGCTTATTCAGCATGAAATGGAAGTTAGTTATCTAGCGTGAGTGTATATTCTGCAATATTGGGACTATCGGTGAGTCGACAGCGGGTCAGAGGAGGAGCTGCTGCGGGACAGAGATGACAGTTGCTCTTTGAAAATTATGATTTTAAATCGAGTTAATATAAATCAAGTCTTTTTACTAGTGATTTAAATCATGATTTAAATCGACTTGATTTCAATCAAATCCACCCTGGCCACAACTACCCCCTTTTCTTCTTGGGGATTAAATAAAACAATTGAACAATTATTTTGTGTACTTTGCCTCCTGTACATGTTTCCTTCTGTCCATGAGGTGGCACAAAAATTACTGTATATTTCTGCGTATAAGACTAGTTTCTAACACACAAAAATCTTCTCAAAAGTCGGGGGTCGTCTTATACGCCGGGTCTCATTCTCCTGTAACCAGGCAGACCAGCCCATAAGGCTCTGACGAGCCTTAAATGGCTCTGAGGAGGGTCGTCTTATACGCCCAGTCGTCTTATACGCCGGAAAATACGGTAATTTGCCCTGTCCCAAGAGCCATTCTCCTTCCATAATGAGACTGTGAAATGGTGGTATCCTAACCCCTTAATATCTTTATCTCTTATTGATTTTATTATATTTTCTTTGTCTTGAATCACCTAGGTTCCCCGAGACTCAGGCAGCATACAACATGATGATGATGATGATGATGATGATGATGATGATGATGATGATGATGATGGTGGTGGTTGGTCACACAGTAAGCCTGGTGTTTAGATTGGATTTGGCATTTTTATTCACTTCTAGAATGGAACCCAGAATAGGCAGACGATGTTTGATGGTGTTAAAAGTTATTATCGCGGAATGTAAACTATTCCAAGTAAAGCTATCTTTTGCAATTGACTGAGAGTGATTTTGTCAATGCCAATGGTGTTCAAATGATGGTCCAGTTGTTTTGGGATCATTATTATTATTATTAGCTAAGGGAAAAGTGATAGAAACATCAGAAGGAGGACAATGAGAAAATGATTTTAATATCTTATTTCAAGAATTCCTCCTTCTGATTGCCTTAATAACACATTGCTCTCATATTAATTCAGACTCAACAATATAAATTGAAAACAGGTTTTGAAGTCGGTAAATGTCTCTGGTTTTTACATTATTAAATTAGCAACGAGTCCTGTTTTAGATAGCAATTTCAGAATAATTTCACATGGGACAAAGCCTAGTTGTTCCACTACTGGCAAGTTGAGAGCTTTCTGGTCTAGTATTACGATCGAATTAGCATAATGTCATGGTTAAATTAGATTAATCACAGATGAATTATTCAGTGCCACTGAAACAACTTCTCTTCTTTAGCAAATATATTTGGAAAACCATTCTTAAATAGCAAGTGAAATGATGTAATATTTGAAGTACTTTGTTTTCAGTCCTGACAAGGCTTCAGGTTGACTCAGCCTTCCATCCTTCTGAGGTCAGTAAAATGAGGGCCCAGATTGTTGGGGACAAAATGCCGACTCTGTAAACTGCTCAGAGAGTGGTGTATGTTGAAGTCTTATATAAGGATAGGATGGGATGGGATGGGATGGGATGGGACGGGACGGGACGGGACGGGACGGGACGGGACAGGACATTAGATTAGATTAGATTAGATTAGATTAGATTAGATTAGATTAGATTAGATTAGATTAGATTAGATTAGATTAGATTAGATTAGATTAGATTAGATTAGATTTTTTTATTGGCCAAGTGTGATTGGACACACAAGGAATTTGTCTTGGTGCATATGCTCTCAGTGTACATAAAAGGAAAGATACACTATATTATAGTGTACATTATAGAAAAGATATATGTATACCTGTATATAAGTCTCAGTGCTAAAATATTGATATCTATATCTCTTACCATCATCATCATCTTTTAATGACCCCATAATCTCTTGCGGGGTGGAGTCTGGGCAACTGAATGGAGCTAGCAGAGTGTTTTAATGGCCGGATGTCCTTCCTGTCACCAGTGCGGAGTTTTTTTCTGCAGATTTGATTTGATTTTGTATACTCAATGTATCTCATTGAGTATTTGTATACTCAAAGAGAGAAATGTCTGCCTCTATCTAGGATCGAACTCACAGCCTCCTGATTGTGAGGCGAGAGCTCCACCTCTAGGCCACCACACCACACCATTCCTATCTAAATCTCGATATACTATCAATATTGCTAGGCCACCGGATAGAGCTTAGCTATGCATAAGTCTCCCAAATGCACCCAAGCGGGGGGAAAAACGACTGAGATAAGATAAAGGATAAGAATCCCCATTTCTGTTAAGTGATAGGCACATTTGGCATTCTGAAAAGATGGACGTGGTTGGAATGGCAGATGGGATTCACTTTGGGAGACAGGAGGAAGAGTTGGAGATTGTCAGATACAATTTGAGCCCAAAGGTGGAAAGGTTCCAGAAGTGTTGTGGCCCCGTCCTCTGAGCCTATCCCATTGGAGGAAGGAAGCTCTGAGCATGAGGAAGAGGAGCCAGCCAGATCTCCCAGCCCCCCACCCCCCTGGCACCGTCTCAGGTGCCAGCTGAAAGAGAGCAAAGTAGTGGGGAAACAGGTGTCTTAGATGAGAGTGAGGGAGAGACGTCATTCCTGGACGCACGTCAAAGAAGGCGAGATAAGCGCTTACAGCAGCTGAGGAGACGTATGAGGGAATAGACCTGAGTCACTGGACTTGAGTCACAGGACCAATGAGTCATTGGACCACACCCAGAGACTATATAAGACAGGGTGGTGGTAAATGATCTCTGTGACGAACAAAAACTCAATCTGGTAGTCATTGGAGCTAAAAGCTGAAGCTGATCAGAGACTTTGCTGAATATTTGTTGTGATTTTCTTTCTGTGTACTATTAAAGCACTTGGCAGACGGTGTGCATATCGCTGCCAAGTTAGAGATAAGAACTGGGGTGTGTGCCAAGTGCTTCTTTAACCCTCGACTGGCTGTGTTTTTGTGGGTATCTGTAGAGGGGGACAGATCAAGAAGCTTCTCAGAAGAGGCATTTCCTAGTTTTTGAGAGAGTAAAAGGGAAGGGAAGGAGGGGTAGGTTTAAAGTTGCAGGATTCTGTCAATATAGCCCTTTCAGTAAAGTTATAGCTAGTAAAGTACTCCTTGTTAGGCTTCTTATCTGGTCTATCTAGCTAGGCTAAAAGGGATTGAGCACATATCAGGTATAAAATACATACAGGTAGTCCTCGATTTACAACAGTTAATTTAGTGACCATTTAAAGTTACAACGGCGCTGAAAAAAGTAACTTGTGACCGTTTTTCACACTTATGAACTTTGTAGCATCCCCATGATCATGTGATCAAAATTCAGATTTTATGATCGTTTCTCTGCCCCAAGGTCGTGTGATCCCCTTTTGACAAGCAGAATCAATGGGGAAGCCAGATTCATTTAACAACTAACTAATTTACCAACTGCAGTGATTCACTTTACAACTGTGGCAAGAAAGGTCACAGTTGGGGCAAAACTCAATGAGTTTTCTCATTTAAGCAACAGAAATTTGGGGCTCAATTGTGATTGTAAGTCGAGAACTATCCGTACTTCCCTGTGTGTGTGGCTGTCTGTAACTCTGGTTTATCTTTGCCTATTTAGGTAGATAAATATACTTCTGTACAAACCACTGGACTGTAATAATACAACTTTTTATATTTTCTCAGAAGGCTTCTGGGACTCAGTAGTATAATTGGAAATAAAGATGAAATGGAGGGCCAGCGTTTTTTATTTTCAGCAAACCAGCTTGCTGTTAACTTAGGATAGAAAATAGATACCATGTTTTCCTGAAAATAAGACCCTGTCTTATATTTTTTTGAACCATGAAACAAGTGCATGGCCTTATTTTCAGGGAGGTCTTATTTTTGGGGGGCGTGTGGAGCAAGACGGGGCTTCTCTTGCCATCTTACCTGATTTCCAGCTCTGTCTCCCTAACCCTAACCAGAGGAAATGGCGGGGACCAGCTGCTCATGCGTTTAAATATTTTCGAGGAGGGCTTATTTTCAGGGGAGGGTTTATTTTCGGGGGAAGACTTATTTTAGGAGAAACACAGTAGATAGAATTCTTCATTGGCCAAGTGTGATTGGACACACAAGGAATTTGCCTTTGGTGCATATTCTCTCAAGTGTACATAAAAAGAAAAGATACATTTGTCAAGAATTATAAGGTACAACATTTAATGATAGTCATAGGGTACAAATAAGCAATCAAATCATATTAGGAAACAATATAAATCTTAAGGATACAGCAACAAGTTACATTTATGCTGTCATAAGTGGGAGGAGATGGGTGATAGGAACGATGAGAAGTAACAGTAATGTAGCCTTAGTGAATATTTTTACAGTGTTGAGGGAATTATTTGTTTAGCCGAGTGATGGCGTTCGGGAAAAAACTGTCCTTGTGTCTCGTTCTGGTGTGCAGTGCTCTATAGCATCTTTTTGAGGGTAGGAGTTGAAACAGTTTATGTCCAGGATGCGAACATAAATATTTTCACAGCCCTCTTTTTGACTCGTGCAGTATACAGGTCCTCGATGGAAGGCAGGTTGGTAGCCATTGTTTTTTCTGCAGTTCTAATTATCCTCTGAAGTCTGTGTCTGTCTTGTTGGGTTGCAGAGCCAAATCAGACAGTTACAGAGGTGCAGATGACAGACTCAATCATTCCTCTGTAGAACTGGATCAGCAGCTCCTTGGGAATTAAAGGAATGGTTAAAAAAAAAAGGAAAGTCAGGTGGAAGAGGGAGCTGATGGGCCTCAGGGAAGGTGCCCACAGAAGCATTTGTGCCCTGAGAAGGTATACTGGGGACCAACGATAAAGGCTTATGAATTACTAAGAATTATTAAAAGTGTGTAACTTACTCAAAAGATTCAGTTTATTTATGAGTTCATCTTTTTCTTCAAGAATGATGAAGTCCTCTTTACATGCAGAAGAGGATGATTTTGTGCCTGAGCTTCAACGAAGTATCCATCCCCGTGAAAGACCAGATTGGGAAGAGACCCTCAATGCAATGGTAAGGCATTATTAACAGTATTATTGGGTGGATTCTGCTTGTAGTGACTTAAATGACCTTAGATATGTAGAATTTTTAAAAATGCCCTCATTACTTGATAAGCTGAAAATCATAAAATGTTTCATCTTTGGATGCACTCCATGTATAGGGGGAAGATGATGTGCCTACTGAGTGTTTTCCATTAAATCATCTTAGATAGCATAGCTTGTGGTTATTTATTGTCAATAATGCTGCAGTGGTTCTCAGGCTTCATTAATTTCCCCTTTAGCTATGATCCACAAAATGTGATCCCTCTGCTTGAGGAAATTAATCTTACAAGCATACATATTACTAGCATTAGAATAATCTAACCTGGAAAATCCTGACAACATGAATTTAAGGTAGTCCTCGCTTAGTGACCACAGTTGGGACCAACAACTCCTCCATTAAGCAAAACTGGGAAATCACGTGGCCGTGACTGTGATAATCAGTTTCACACCTTCAGCTTTTTGCCTCCTAATCACTCCCCTGCCCTTTGGAATATTCATTCTGATGGTGTGATAATTGGCATGAAGGGAATTAATGTTGTACTTATGTTCATTGGTGAGGAAGGGGTTACAAGAGAATAAGCAGGCACACAATGGAAAATACACATCACATACGAAGTGTGTGTTAATCCTGACAGCCATGAGTTCATTACACAAACACGCCAGTGTACTCCCATTGTGTGCTGGTTCACTCTCTTATAATCCCTTTCTCTCCAATCCATCTGCTTTGTGAAGTAGGGCAAGGAAAGTATATTTATGTGTATATGTGTGTATGCACACTCATATTGTGTATGTGTATGTGTATGTGTATGTGTATGTGTATGTGTATGTGTATGTGTACGTGTACGTGTACGTGTACGTGTACGTGTACGTGTATGTGTATGTAAGACATCCATAATATTGTGAAGTTGTGCATGCCATGTAAAAAAAATGGCTCATCTAGCCTTTCAGTGCAGAAGTATTTTCATTGAATAGATCTCATTATTTATTTCGAATCTGTAAACGATAAGTTTTATGTCTGGGTGTGGGGCAGGAAGAATTTTCAAAATGCTTAAATTACAATGCCGTAATTATGCGGTAATGTGGACTAATTGGAGTAATGTGAATATTAGTTGGAGACTCGTATGCTTACTATCTCTTATCAATGCAGAATATCACTGTCAACTATTATTGTGATGATTGCTTAAGGAGCATCTCTCTGGCTAATCTTGTCTAGGCTTGGGTTTTGTACATGGATAAGAAAGACCAAAGCATCACCGGGCTTGTAGAGATGACTAGGCGGAAGATACTGTAAAGTACTTCCTGTTATTGCCAAGGAAACTGCATGGTTGTGTCCATACATTTGCCAAGAGTCAAGCTTGATTTCAGGACACTTTCACTTTTAAGAACATCCATTTTTTTTTTCCTTACGATGCTGATGCCTTTTATTCGCTTTTCTTATTCACTTATCGTTAAGAGGGAACCCCAGGGAGATGGCAGTTTTTCATAGTGAGTTAACTATTAATTGGTTTAATAGCTGAACATCTTCTGTTCAGATCTTTTCCTAGAGTTATGAGGCTGTTCTGCTTGTTTTTCTGGTTGATAATTAAATGGCTGTTAAATACATTTTTTTGGTCTTCCTATTTGAATACAGAAGCTTTAGTAATTGAACTACTATATCTTGGTTGCAATTTTGGTCTTCTGAATTACTTTGTTATTTTTTGTTTGTGCAATACTGGGGACTGATTTTGTAGACGTGGTGGTGGAATAACAATCTTTTCTTCCTTAGGAAGACTATATTGAATATACATTTTATACTATTTCAAAGATGCATTGGTTTGTCATTAATAGAAAGTACCAAAAATGATTTGCTTGTTGTTGCTTTTTTTTTAATGATGTGCATTAAATACAATATTACTTTTTTTTTTTTGGTGGAAATGCTGTTTTCCCAGAAATAGCAACTTTGGTGTTTGATTGATCAAATCTACTAATATTAGTTTAGTGAACATTACTTCCAAATCTTTTTTGTTTCTTCCAGCTTGAAATCTGCCGTTTTTCCTTAAATTAAATATCATAAATTTGGAATATATGACAAGTTTTTCAGTGAAGGAGTAGCCCTATATTTTAAACCAGATGTTCCTAATCTAGTGCCTCTAGATCTGTGATGGCGAACCTATGACACGTGTCCCAGAGGTGGCACACAGAGCCCTCTCTGTGCGCATGTGTGCTGTCACCAGCTGCTCTTCCAGATTCCGTCGTGCACCAGCTGGCGGAACCCGGAAGAGAGCAGCTGTCTGGTGCGCATGCGCGCAATGCAACCCAGGAGAGCAGCTGGTTGCCATGCGCATGCGCATCAGCCAGCTGCTCTCTTCCGGGTTCTGGCGCTCTGATGTGCGCTCCAGTTTCAGTACTCAGTGCCGAAAAGGTTAACTGTCACTGCTCTAGATGGCTGAGCATGAAGGCACTTGAGCTCAACACATTTGATAGTCTATGTTATATTAACCAATGCTGGCTAATTCTGAGTATTTTAAGTTGCCATTTGTATAAGTAAAGGAGAATGAGATACTTATTCAAGTAGTATTCCCCCCCCCAAAAAGTTAAGACAGATGTTGAGCATATTTAAATTCTGAATGTGGGATGGGTCATTGTGAAAGGTGTCGAATTATAGGCTATCTATCAACTTGCCGTTCTGCTCCGTTGTACTTTGCAAAAGGCAGGCTGATGTGAAAATCCGTTCAATGGTTACCTATAAACAAATCATGGTTGGACGATTGGTAATGGGAAGGAGCCAGCAGATGTTTTCTTGCCAATTAAGCTGTTCTGCAGCTGTGGCCATCAAATGACTTTCAGACTGTCACTGTGTCTCAGACTAAAATATCTCATAAGACTTCATAAGTGTAGGGGAGAATTGGATGCTTTGCAGTTGAGGAGAAGGTGTATCTGTATGGGTAGACGAAGTTCCACCACTATAGAAGTTGTTATGCTTGTTTGGTCAGGTTGGAGGTCAGTGGACTGTTCATTGCAGATACCTTGAAACAAACCTTGATTATCTTTAAAGTAAATGGGGAAAATATCTGATTCATCAACAGAAATTCTGATTGAAAATCAAAGTGAAATGAATGAGGGCTTTCTACACCGATGTTAGTAGAGCAGATCAGAACTAGTCGCCAGCAAATTTAACTAAATATAAAACAAACAATGAATGCAGAAAAAAATAAGTTCTACTTTTATTTGTTTTCATCCCATAAATCACCTGCCAAGTGAGAATTACAACCTACCTGGGGTTCATACATGGTGAGCGAAGCTAAAATAAGGTTGGTTAGTACAGTATATGGGGAGAATTTAATCGTTGTCTTAATATGCCAGGTCATAACATTAAACATTTCTTTATTCATGTACAAGACTTCAACGTGTGATTTCTGGTGTCATATAATCTAACAGTAGCAAAAATAACACTTAAAAAAAGAAGAAGCAATTGCCAATATAATACCATTCCACTGATGTCTGATTCAGAACACCTCCAGACATAGAAATCAGGGGTGCTATTCAGCAGGTTCTGACAGGTTCTGGAGAACTGGTAGCGGAAATTTTGAGTGGTTTGGAGAACCAGCAGATACCACCTCTGGCTGGCCCCAGAGTGGGGTAGGAATGAAATTTTGCAATATCCTTTCCCTGCCATGCCCACCAAGCCACGCCCACCAAGCCACACCACGCCCACAGAACCAGTAGGTAAAGAAAAGTGAATTCCACCCAAGGCTGTGGAGTCGGGAGAATTGGGACATTTAGTAGGAGTTGGAGTCGGTGCATTGTTTGCCGACTCGGACTCCGACTCTAGGTACCCAAAATTTCTTCCGGCTCCTCGACTCCGGCTCCGACTTCAGAGCCCTGATTTCCACCATTGATAGAAATCATCGCACAAACCAACTTGCTGAATAGTTTGATCCGTGGCTTGAGAGAACAGCCAGGTTTTTAAGGGTTTGTGGAGAGCGAAAGATTGGAATCATCTAGATTTCAGGGAAACTTGCTCCATAAGTCAGGCACTGGGACAGAGAAGGCACATCTTTGGGGTCCTGCTTGGGTCAGGTTTGGTGGGATGAACAGAAATGATGAGAGACAGGTGGTCCTGCAAATTATCTGGATACTTATCTGGGGTGGGATTGAAACATTTCAGCAACCGGTTTGCTGCTTGGTTGCTGGGCGGGTGTGGCCATGTGGGCATGGCCTACGTGGCCTCCTGCAACATAGTGGGTGGGGGGAGTGTTTTCACCCTCCCCAGGCTCTGGAGGCTTTCCTGGAGCCTCCAAATGGGCAAAACAGCCTTTCCCAGGCTCCGGAGAACCTCCGGAGACTGGAAACAGGCCCGGTTTTGGACTTCCAGTACTTCCGGTAGGCTCATTTTTCGTCTGTAACAGGCTCATTTCTGCCCTCCCCTGGGCTCCGGCGGCCTTCGAGAGCCCAGAAACAGGCTTGTTTCCGGGCTTCCGGTAGGCCCGTTTTTCGCCTTCCCAGAGCCTCCGCGCGCCCCCTGCACTGCCGCGTGGAAACTCCTGGGAGGGGAAGGGAGGGATGGGCGGGGTCAGCCAGTCCTTGGAACAACTGATTTGCCTGAACCGCTCCGAACTGGCTGAATCCCAACCCTGACCCTTACCTGTAACACAGCATGAATATAGCATTGTGTTTTGTTAATTTAGATTTAATATACTCTGTATAATATACTGCCTTCATATACGCAGTGAAGTTCTCATCCAAAAGAGCACCGCTTAGTCTTATTAGTCTTTCAGACGCTATGATATTCCAGTTCTCTTTTACCTCTAGATAACTCACTCAGTTGATAAATATCAACACGGAGGAGTGTTAGAACTTGGACATCCTTTTCAAATGGAGATATGAAGCCTTTTAAATGAAATACTGGTGCTAGAAATCATCTTAGAGTCAATTTTTAAAAAAACAAACAAACAAAAAATGTAATGAACTGAGGAGTTGTATGTATGATAATTAAGACCTGGCTCCTGCAGCTGTCAAATTTCCCATCACCCGGCTTCCTAAAAATAAGATCCTGTTTGCAGTAGGATTTTATTTTCCTCTCAAATGAGACTCGTCACTGACATATTCTGACAGCTCATGCAAAACTGGCATTTCATTTAAAAAAAAAAAAAGTTCTGTAACTTTCCTAAATTCAGTGGTGGATCTTATCGTTAGGCAGCTAAATTAATAAAAAAATATTTTTGAATATGATGCTGGCATAAAAGGCCATTCGGTGTGGAGTAGACTGAAGCTTTTCAAACAATAGCCTTGCCAAAGCTTGTTTCTTAGTATTATAAGGCAGGTCGGTCCAGAAGCCTTTTAGAATTCCTCCAAAATATGCTGCCAATGTGAGAAATATTTGATGCAAACGAGGTGGCCATATTATATACTTGTTCAAAACCAGGGTGGATAAAAATCAATTATTTTTTTAAAGAAAAATTTTAAAAAACATATTTTTTAAAAATTTAAATTAGATTTTATATTTTTATTTGTTTGTTTGTTTGTTTGTTTATTTAAATTTTTATACCGCCCTTCTCCCATAGGACTCAGGGCGGTGTACAGCCATAATAAAAGCAACATATACCATAAAATTTAAAAACGATTTAAAACGTATTAAATAATTTGGCCCATTTTAAAAAAAAAACTCCAAAATTAAAATATTCAATAATTATTGAATTAAAATTCAATAATTTGACATTAGAATTTCAAATTATTTTGTCAGCCCAGCCTGTTGGAATAGTAGTCTTAACGGCATGGCGAAAGGTACAGAGGTCGGGGATCCTGCATATCTCCGGGGGCAATTCATTCCATAGGGCGGGAGCCCCCACAGAGAAGGCTCTCCCCCTGGGGGCCACCAGTCGACATAATTTGACCGTTGGCACCCTGAGGAGTCCCTCTCTGTGAGAGCGTACTGGCGTACAGGCCGGTGGGAGGCTATATTTTATCAAATTTATTTTAATAAAATGCTTTTGGAGTAAAAATCTATCTAAAGATACTTTTCTATTTAACATACATTAATAATTTAACTTATTCAGCATGAAATGAAGCTTTATTTTGCAGCATGAGGCTGTATATTCTGCAATATTTACATTTTCTGGTAAACCCGTTCAATGAATCCAAGCTCTGCAAGCTGAAATAATGTGCACTGCACTGATGCATTCACACAATGTCACAGTAACCATGAGATAAATCATAAAACAAAGTTCAGGAATATTCCTTTATCCCATTGTTTTGCAAATCTATGTACACTGCAAACTGTATGATGGTTTGAAGAGAAAGGCATCTGTACCACCAGGCTCTTAAGTGTGAGGAGGAAGGGCAAGCAGTAAAAATGAAAGTAAAACCTTCAAAGCAGCTTATAAATATAATATTAAAGAGCACCTGTCATTTCAGATCCATCATGGCAGCCCCTGTTAGCGGGCATCCACTCACCCGCTGCCTGCCACGTCCCTCACCGTGTTGTGTCACTGCCCCATCACCAGCCATCCCATTAAAGTGACTGGGACTGTTGGTGGGTCAACAGCAGGTGAGAGGAGGAGCCGCTGTGGGACGGAGATGACAGTTGCTCTTTAAAAATTATGATTTAAATCGAGTTGATTTAAATTAAGCCTTTTTACTAGTGATTTAAATTGTGATGTTAGGTGTTTTGTGCCAGCCATTGCAGTTTCTTAAAGGGCCACCAGATGGGAGCAAAGAAGCACCTCTGATTCCAAGGAGCTTCGGCCCCTGCAGCCCCATTGGGGAATGCTAATGACCCTCCGGCCCCCTCACACATCAGTAAGGGAGGGGTCAGGGACCCCTATAAGAACCCCTGCACAGGGGCTGCTCTCCCCTGCTCTTGTTCTACTCTCCTATGGGTCTGACCCATAGGCTCAACCCAGGCATGGATGCCTCCATACCTGGGAATCCATTTTATTCTACTTTTACTTACAAATAAATACTTAATTTGATTGCATCCTTGCATGCTGCCTTTTCTTGGAAGCACCCTCAACGAACCATCGTTCTTTCGTGAGATCCTTCACACGTGATTTGTATTGACTTGATTTAAATCAAATCCACCCTGTTCAAAACTCAGTTATGATCTGGCTCCAATACATATTAGTCTTGTTTTTAGACAGAAATCTTAGTTCGTTTCTGTTTTGTGTGTTTGAACGTGACTCTTGCAAAATGGGAATTAAAACGCATCAGATCAGATGGCTGTACGGTATATTCTTGATATACAAGGCTGGGAAAAGAGTGCCAAAAAGAAAAAAAACCCAATTGGTATGACTCATTGAGAGAAAGGGACGTAATTGAAAGACACACAAAGATCACATATATTTCTGCATTCTACAGTGGCTGATCTTAGGAGTGCTTTGTAACAACACATTCGTCTAACCTTGCTGACATCTTGAAGGTTCTGTTAAAATTACTGAATGTGGGGGCTGAGCCGCTGAAGATTTGTGAATCCAGCCGTGCCTGCATGAAGTCTGGCACGATGAGATAAGTTAGAATTGATTCCAACAATACCGGCCGAGTTGTTAGCCACCTGCACTTTGCTTATAGCTTGAATTCATTTTATAAAATGTTTTCAAAAGAGCAATTTTATCTGTACCATCCTAGGGATGGTAAAAAGTTTAGCTGCGGAGGTGGCTCGCTTTCCTGGTTCTCTCATTTCAACCTCAAGGTCAGACGGAGGCACATCTGCAGTCAAAAAAATAAAAATAAAATAAAAATCAGAATTCACAGAAGGATAGGAGTCAATGATTAATAACCTTCCTTATTCCCTCAATCGCTGTTACAGCGTCCTCAAAGAATTATATTCATTATTTCAGCTCTTTAGTCTCTTGAGTCAGAACTCGATGCCTTTTTTTTTTCTTGGTGAAATTACTATAACTTGGACACATGATACAGTGGGCCAAGGGTGTCAAACTCAATTTCATTGAGGGCTACATCAGGGCTGTGGTTGACCTGGGGGTGTGTGGCCAACGGGATGGGCATGGCCAGCTTGATGGCCGACTGGGTGGGTCCCCAAACTGTTTGCATGTTTCCTCTTCACATTGGGTAGACAGGACTGAAGCGATGTGGGCCAGCTCCTTATATTTTACAGGACAGCCCTGCGGGCCAGATCCAATCACATTGCAGGCCGGATCTGGCCCTTGGGCCTTGTGTTCTGACACCCCTACAATAGGCATTTAAATAAAAATGTGTCTCCAGGTGATTCACTATGTGAGGAATGCACCTCTTTCTATACATCAGATTCTCTTTGCCGTGGAACTCATTTATTTCATAACAGATTTCATGAATCACTGTAAGCTTCCTATAGATGCATCATCATTGCTCTCTGATTGCTTTATTACCAGCCGGTTTATCGTCAGTACGCAACATTTTTGCCCCCAGCTTTTTGCCTGGCCTGGCTTGTCAAATGCAAAATATCACCAATAGCTATGAGAACATTGATGAAGTTCCTGTCCCAATTAACCAATATGTCTTCATTAGGCCAGAGCAATTTCTGTTATGGCTACTAACAGAGCCTGTTTGGAAATAGGTTCTAAATGAAGAAATTAAGACATAATTAGTTACCAAACTTCCGGCAAATCTGATGGACCTAAGAATAGATTCCTGACCTGTTTATTAAAAACCAGAATTTCTCTTTTGAGACCGATTCTTTTCCCCACAGTAATTATAAAGAAAATAGCTTCTGCCTATTTTTTTCCCCCCTTTCCATTCTCCCGGTGATATTTGATGGGAATTGGGTGAAGATGACTTTTGCAAAATGCCTGCTATCTTTATAATGAGTTCATCCTACTGAGCCTACACTTCTATAAAAAATGCAGCTACTAGTATTCCTCTGCCATAGTTCTGCTGAATACTTTGTGCAGTGCAGTAACTCTGTAGAGAGGGATAAAGCATTCAATAGCTGGAGTTTTGGATTATGCAGAATATACCCTGAGGCTGTAAGGGCCTGGATGGAGAAGAACTAGCTGGATCTCAACCTTAATAAGACAAGTGGCTTTAGGTTTTTGAGCTCCTCTCCAGTGACTTATCATGATTGACTCTGGATGGGGTAGCATCCCCCCAAGCAGAGCTGGTGTCCAATTTGGAGGTTCCTCTTGGTGTTATGACTCCTTCTGAAAGAGCGTATGGCAGCCATAGGCAGGGAGAGGCTTTGTGAAAATTAAGATTACTTGCCTGTTGAATCCATTCCTAGCTCAGGATGCTTTCCTTGCAATCACTCTTTTCACAGTCAATTCTTAGTCGTTTCCTTCATTACTGCAACCGACTTCTGCCCCTCCTGCCAGGTCCAAAACTGAGAGTGTGCTTTAGGTCCCTTCCCTTAAACATCGTTATCTGGTAGAACATCAGAGATGCACTTCTACTGTAGTTGCTGCATCCTCTTGGACAGTCTTTCTCTGATGGTTGGAGGTCCCCTACCCTCTTAACCTTCTGGAAGGTTGGGAAAACATCCCCCCTCTCTCTTTTAAATATATTTTTATTGTTTACATACAAATATATTGAATACAGTGTAATTGTCCTGGCATTCCACTTACCATAAAACAAAAGTAAAAAACGGAATAACATATATACTATTTTGAACAGTGCTAGTGTTGTACAATAGTTTCTGACCATCATATTCTAGTATGTCAATTTATCTATTATTCTAATACTTACAATCCTATATCGATATTAAAAAAAAAAAATCTCTTTCCACCTAACCTGATTTTTTCTCATTCCAACGTCTACCTCGTGTTTCTAACCATTGATAGAATCTATTCCATGTTGAATAATATTCTGCTATCTCCTTTATCTTTTATTTTTAGCGTTAGTCTGTCCATTTCCGCACAGTCTAGTATCTTCCTTATCGTCTCATCCTCTGAAGGGGTGTTTCCTTCTTCCACTGCTGCAGTTAAGATATGTAATATTAGATATATTGTCCCTTTATCATAGCCATCTGATATAATCCTAATAAAAACAATCCTGGCATAAAATCTATATGTTGTCTAATCATTTTTCTAAACACATATGGATTTGTGACCGAAATTTCCTTGCCTTTATGCAAGTCCACCACATGTGGTGGTATGTGCCAGGTATTTGTTTACATTTCCAACATTTTGGGGACATATTGTTAAACATTTTAGCCAATCTTGCCAGGGACAGATTTAAATTTGCCGGAATGGCAAATTCAGCCAGCAGAATGCTTCAACTATCAAGTTAAAAGTTAAAAAAAAAATAACAAAAAAGAAATGCCCTTTTTATGAACAATACACTGCACAAATTTTATTTGATTCTTTAAAGAAGTATCAAAGGAATAATAAACATCTATTTTTTTTTACACAAGGGCAGTGTAAAAAATTACGCAAGGGAGTCCTAATTCATGTTGTCTACATAACTAATAGAAAATAATGATTTCCTCTTTTGAGAATGAGTCCAGTTTCTTTCCAGGTTCATAGGATTCCTTTTCCAGTGGGGCATTAATACGCTGTTTCCGTTTTTTGATTTAATTGTAGTTTAGGCTGTTGTTTGAAGTGTAAATTATAATTAATTTTACCTTATTTTATTGTAGTTATTAATACAATAATTATATGGGATGAACTATATTCAATCATTAAAATGGATGAATTATGCCTAATTGAAACTGAAAGCAATTGCTTCTTAGTTTCCCCATTTAGCTAATAGACCATCAATTGCTGGGGTTTTTCTTGGCTGTAAGCTCAGCTTCTTTGGAAAAGATTCTCCAATAGTAATAAAATGAACCCATAATGAATGACCTTTAAATGTCTGCCTTCCTACTGCCCATAAACCTACGGTCTATACAAATTTATTCTGAATCATTGTCAGAAGTACTGAACTTCTTTATAGAATTACTTTGCCATGTGACATTTCGGTAATTGATTAGTAATTAACTGTCCCAAATGTGTGTACAGTTTTCATTCAGAACAAACAGCTTTATTCAGTTGCATGTATCTGGGTGCCTAATATTTAAAGATGATAGCATTTCCTGTGCCGAGCCATAAAGAGGAGAGTGGCCTGCAGGAACAGTCCAAAAGATGCTTTTCAAAAGGCAACTGCACTTTCTTGTTTCTTTTTTTTTTTCCTTGAAAATGTTTCGCTTCTCATCCAAGAACCTTCTTCAGATCTTCAGAACTGAAGAAGCTGCTTGATGAGAAGCAAAATGTTTGTTAAGAGTCGGTTTGTTAAGAGTCGGGGTTCCAAGGTACACACCCATAGCAATCAAAACTCAGAGGCAGTTGAATTCCTCAAAGAATATATTTGCTGGATATATCATATTGGCACGAACTGCTGAAAACCGACTCTAAATGTTCCCGCAGTTTTCACCTAATTAAGAGTAAAAATTATTTCACTTCCTCCAAACAATCAGTCACATGGTCCAATGACTCCAGTCCCCTCCTTCTGGACACCTGGTGGGAATGTCCTTGGTTCTCAGGAGAAAGTATTTTATTTTGGCTACCAACCCCCCCCCCCCCCAGCTATCTTTACTCCCCCTCCCTTTCCCACAGCTCCAGTTGTGATAGCACTGAAGCCTCAAAATGGCCACAGCCAGGTCAACTTCAGGGTTTGACAAAGTTTTTAAGGAAAAAACCCAAGAAAGTCCAGTCACCTTTCGAAAAGCACCTTTTTGGAACAACCATAACCTGGATGATTGATAATCTCCATCGATGACTTGCGGGAACTGGATTCCCATGGCAGCCACAGGACTTGCTGTAAAATTCAGATGGCTTTGGAGGCCCGGAGCTCCAATTCTAATGATTAAGGCGAAGATCTTTGATAGCTTGCAACACCATATCTTGGAGAGATTTCTTGGAGAGACTCACTTGGAGCACCACACCACTTCACCCCATTAAGAAGTCAGGGAGATGGGGACCCAGGAACAAGTTGGAGGTTAGAACATAGGGATGAGAAGTTGGAAATGAAAGTATGAGGAAGAGGATTGGAATTAAACGATGGTTTGTCAGATGACCAGTCCCCTTTTTAAAAAAATAGTTTTTATTAAACAGTTTTCTTCATTTTATAGAATAGAATAGAATAGAATAGAATAGAATAGAATAGAATAGAATAGAATAGAATAGAATAGAATAGAATAGAATAGAATAGAATTTTTTTATTGGCCAAGTGTGAATGGACACACAAGAAATTTGTCTTGGTGCATACGCTCTCAGTGTACATAAAAGAAAAGATACGTTCATCAAGAATCATAAGGTACAACATTTAATGATAGTCATAGGGAATAAATAAGCAATCAGGAAACAATATCAATATAAATTGTAAGGATACCAGCAACAAAGTTACAGTCATACAGTCATAAGTGGTGGGAACAGTGAGAAGATTAATAGTAGTGAAGACTTAGTAACTAGTTTGACAGTGTTGAGGGAATTATTTGTTTAGCAGAGTGATGGCGTTAGGGAAAAAACTGTCCTTGTGTCTCGTTGTTCTGGTGTACAGTGCTCTATAGGGTCGTTTTAAGGGTAGGAGTTGAAACAGTTTATGTCCAGGATGCGAGGGGTCACAATTTATATCACAATTTCGATCTTTACAGCGCTCTGGTATCAGTATATCTCCTAAGTACATAATTATTGTTATTCTTCCTTTCCTTTTGGGTACAGTCCACTTTGAAGGTATGGAGTAAATAGAAGACGTTTGAAGGGGTTTGGACCTATAGGATGTGGTTCTGATGTGGCTTTGTGGATGGGACAGTAATCTCTTCTGAAAGTCATTTTTCATGATTCTCTTAGTCCTTCACCATTCCCAGACCAGATTTACGCTTGACTTTAACCAAAAAGTTCCAAAGAAGTGATAGGTTTATATTCCTTTATAGGGTAGGGCTCTTAGTCTCCATGACCGCCCTGGAGGTAATACTAGGTCTGACTCATTTAAAGCTGTTTGGTTAGGAACTAGATTGAATGGCTCCTCCCCGTCTCCTTTATTCTTTTAACATTTAAGTGAAGCCTCTGTGAAAGAAATCATCCATTGTTTGAGGGTGCAGTTACTACCAACATGCTAATGATATGCAGGTATACAGCTGTAATTGGAGATTGCCTCTAAGGGAAGCTTGGAGATGATTGTTGTGTCCGTGTTACATCCTGTAGTAGAGGGAGATTACAACTGCCTATTGGAAGCTATGCTGATACCCAGCATTTTCTACAAGGGGCATCTATCTGGTAATTACTGAGTTATGAGCAGGTGCTTGACAATGATAGGAAACAGTTCAGTGACAATTGTAGGAAACAGGATAACAATTTTCCCCTCCCACCCACAAACTGTCTTCTACTTAAAGCTCCTTCTCAATCTGCTGTGTCCAACTCAGGAATAGATATTGCTGCAAATAGAAAGATAAGGACTGAATTTAGTTAGTGTCATTTACACCTAAGTTTTTCAAAAACGTATTCTGCCTCTGTTTTTTTTTAATAAAAAAAATATTAAGGGATTATAGTTATAATACAATGACCCAACTAAGTTTAAAATATATTTCAAATAGAGTATTCGTATGCTTCTTTGTTTCAGTGCTTCTCAAAACTTGCTTGGAAATACACAGATTTTCTTATTTTTAGATGTCTGGACACATCATTCACATTGTTAAAATATTTGGTACGTGTAGAGACAAGCCACACCATCCATCTGGAAGTGTAAGAGGTATTACACGCATTCTTAAGACTATCAAATCCTATGGCAGCAGCTAATCTGTAGGTAGCAAAATTGGTGTCTTGTATATTTACTGAAAATGAATTAAAGTGTTAAATCATCTATTTTTTTTCTCTCTCTCTTTTTGCAGGCAAGAGGCGCAGACATCCCTGAGATTTCTGGAGAGTTATCCTTGCGGACCTGTGGCAGCACAGCTAGCATGAAAGTGAAGAATGTGAAAAAGTAAGATGTTTTGTTTCATCCTTGCAACTTTAGTGACGTTCTTGGCATTCCTAAATGTTGACTCCAAGATGCTGGTTGACTTGTTGTCGATATACAGGTAGAGTAAGTAAAATTAATCCCTGTTGCACAAAGGCAAGCTATATGTATAAAAGCCAAATACCACTCACTCATCATGAAATCTCCAGAACGGTAAAGCCCACAAACTTGAAATTTGGCAAGTATGTTCCTCTTGGCTTCTAGGCATTCGCTAAGAAAGGATTTTTTGAAATGACCATCAGATCATTATTATTTCATATACAGTATTATATTCACACCCTCTGATGCTAAGCATTTAGACGTTCTATTCCCCCTCCCCACCTGAAAAGAACTCTGTTCCAACTGCCAGTTGCCTTATATTAACATGCTCTGATACTACCCTTCACTAGGGTATGTGAACCCTAGTGAAGGCATGGACGTAGCCAGTGCCTGACTCATCCAACCTGCAGACTGGGATATTCTACTCCCCCTCCCCCTCTGTTCCAACTGCCAGTTGCCTTATATTAACACGCTCTGATGCTACGGAGTTACACATTCTACATTAAGTTTCAGGCTTTAAGTATCTATTTAACACACCCAATCACATAGTTTCATAGTGAAGCATGGGTGTCCAGCTAGTAAGAAATAAAAGGTAAAGGTTTTCCCTGTCCAGTTGTGTTCATCTCTAGAGTGTGGTGCTCATCTCCGTTTTTTGGCTGAGGGAGCCAGCATTGTCCAAAGACATTTTACGCGGTCTTGTGATCACAATGGCTCTATACTAGGGGTGTTAAACTAGCGGCCCGCGGGCTGGATGCATCACACACTGGCCACCCCCACCCCCGGTTTAGTGAAGGGGAAAAAAAAGTCGAGATACTTCACGTGATGATGTGACGACATGAGTTTGACACCTCTGCTCTACACCAAAGGCTCACAGAACACACTCATCCTCTCACCAAAGTGGTACCTATTGATCTACTTGCATTTGCATGCTTTCGAACTGCTAGGTGAGCAGGAGCTTCTTCCCCTCCCCCTTTTCCCCTCCCCCTTTTTAACCACTAGAAATCCAAGGCAGGCCAATAGATGAAGTGTTTTACTGCTTTATTTTTCCTCCTCCTATTACAATTGTGCAGATCTCAGAAATTAAAAGGGCCGATTTCTAAACTGGTTAAGGGATTGGGAGCAATTTTTTTCCCTGCCGGTTCTGTGGGCATAGCTTGGTGGGGGCGTTCCTGTGACTGAGTGGGTGTGGCCAACTCAATGTTACTCACAACCACGCCCACTCAGTCACATGACCTCCCACCAAGCCACGCCCACAGAACCTAGTAGGAAAAAAATGTGTGTATGAGCACGAGAAGGGCTCATAGTGAATTCTGTGGCAGAGAGAATCCGAACTTTTCTCCTTCCATTTATAGCGGAGCTGCTGCTCCCTTTATGGTCCCCTCCTGGCCCCCTCCCTCCCGGGGACTTTCTTAAAGGGACAGGATGCAACAGTTCCGCTGTGAATAGAGGGAGGAACATTCGGATTCTCTCTGCTGAATTCTGTGGAATAATGAGTGGCTGGAAGGGCTGAGCAAGCGGCTGGAAGAGGTGAGCGGTGACAGGGCGAGCGGGTGACCAGGTGGGTGTGGGAGGGGCCAACCAGGGGTTATTTTTACCGGTTCGCTGAACTGATTCAAATCATACCTACCAGTTCACCCAATCCGGTCCGATCCAGCTGAATTTCACCCCTGGTTGGGAGGGAACCATGGGATTCTGTGCTGCATCCCATCTACCAGAGTAACTATCATGAACAGATCTCTATACCAACCGCTATTTAGAGCCGCCTCGTCTGCTTTCATCTTCTGTGCTCTCAGGCTCCAGCCTTTGGTGCATTGGCTTCCTCAGATAGAGAGAGCTTTATCTTAACTGCAACCTTGTCATGGGGATCGCACCAATTCTATCACATTGCTTTTGATTTTGGTAGCAGAGCCTCCTATCTCAAATCAGACATCAGGACAAGCTTTAGATTAGCTTCTTTAGGTTTATGTTTTCTCTTGATGGCTAGCCGAATCAAAGCATAAACTTTCTATGCGCAAGAAGAAACAGTGCCTCCGACTGTCACTTACAAGGAAAGTACGGTGAAATATGTACCTTAACTATCACAAATTTGAGAAAGGACTCCTTTGAACTGAGCTTCACTTCCTTTCTTCCTCTGTAATCCCCTCTGTTCCCAATTTAATCTGCTAGTAGGGTGGACTTGTATTTGATCCCTCTTTGGCTCCAGTAATGATTTGAAGTTCAGAAAACTATCCAGGAACGGATTTGTTCAGAACTCTCATCAATCATGTGCTGATTCTGCAAGAGAAGGCTGATGACCCTGTTTTCTAGTGGGGAAAGACCAGGTGCTAAATCTCATTTTTCTTTTAAAGTCCTAAGGGAAGAATGACTGATGATCAAACACTCTGTGTTCACCACCAAAAAAAAATGCGCTCCAGGACACTAAAACAGTTTCTGCACTGCTATAATATAGCTTCAGCAATACCTATCATTTTGTAACCCCAAGTCAAAGCTAGAAAATAATTAAAAGGCATGTTTGGTTCCCAGGTCTACCAGTATAGAACTGATGAACTCTTTAATTATTTTCACAGATAATTTCTGTCAGTTGCGTTAGATACATGAAGTTCATTCATGTTTCTTGGTTTGCTTCTCTATCCTTCAATCTTCTAGCTCTCTTGGCTGTCAGGTTCCGAAATAAAAGACTTGATGATGATGGTTAGAAGATGCTTTATCAGTACAGACTGACATCCATAAATAATAAAAGGAAATATTGTTGGAGCTATTGCCCCATCACCTTATAAAGTCTTGTGCCTAGGCAGCCTATTAAAGCAGCTCCACTTCTACCCGCGCTCCTAATCCATGGGCTGCCCGGCCGCACACTGGTCACACCCACTTCATTCCTACCTACTTCCTATCGCGTACAGGGAATGTCAGCAAGCCACAATCACCCCCAATCAGTCCCAGTCCTGCCAGCACTTTCAGGGCTGCTAGGCTTACACCTTCCCTCTGGGAACCTCCCATCGCTCGGAGATGCTTGCAATTCAACAGCGGAGAAGGCTGCCTGCCGGCTGCCTTATGACATCATCCTTCCCTTCAGGAATGAGAGTAGGGTGTAGCAGTGGCTGGCAGCCTCCTGGAGGCAGTAGGATCAAGGTTAGCTCGGTGGGCTGTGGCAGCGCCGGCCATGCCGGGGCTAACATTGGCACATTAAAGGATGGATTCCTTGCCTTCTTTTCAGCTTCAGGTGCAGGCTCTTTTTAGCTGGAATTTGTCCTCTAACAACAAATGATACTTGATAGTTTGCTTCTTTCCCTAGAAACCTTTCCTTTATTGTTTCTTTTTGTGTTACATAGGCGATACTCCCGTGTTCTGCGGGATTTGGAACGACAAGACATTCCGATGACAATGTCAGGAGAACCTTTACTTGACTGAAGTGTCGGTTCTGATTTCTGCAATAATATACTTCCTCCCTGTGTTTCAGATTGTCCTTCACCAAAGGCCATTTTCCAAAGATGGCGGAATGTGCACACTTCCATTATGAAAATGTGGACTTTGGCAATATACAGGTGAGAGAATGTTAAATCGGGTTAAAACTGTTTCATGTGTTGTCGTGGAATGCTTCGTCTTTAGCACATATTTTCTAGCCTCGCCTAATGGGCCTGTACGTTGTATCGTCTGCCTGTTTTGCAATCTTGTATTTTAATTTCCAAACTTCCTGCTTCCACGGTGATTTACGGATCAGCAGGCTCGGTTATGCATGCCCATTGCATCACACACCGTCAGTCCTGTTTTGAATCCTTAATCTTTCCCTGCATTTGAATGAACATAATCATTTCTATTTTCATAGTCACTGGGGAATAATAATGGACTTCTGCCCCAGTGCTTCATAAATAAAAGCAGTTCCCTTATTTGTTAAAAAATAAGAGCTGACTAAAGGAGATATGTATACTGAGTCATAGAATCATAGGGCTGGAACGAAGGGACCTTGGAGCAGGGGTGAAATCTGCTTACTTTCCTTACCGGTTCGGAAGTGCATGCGCCGTGCGTGTGCTCGGCTTTGCGCACGCACAGACCTTCTGTGCACGCACAAAACCTACTCGTGCAGAAAGTAAAAAAAAAAAAACATTTCTTCCTGTTTAAAGCCAGGAAGTAATGACACCTGGGCAGGTGGGTGGAGCTTTGCTCCGCCGTCGCTACCGGATTGCCGAACTAATGGCCAAGGTGGCTACTGGACCGGGCGATCCGATCCGATCTGGGAGCATTTCATCCCTTCCTTTTGAGGTCTTCTAGTCCAACCCTCTGCCCAAGGCAGAAGTCCTTATACCAGTGATGGCTAACCTTTTGGCCATCACGTGCCAAAAGCGGGGGGAGTGGGGAAGGGTCACATGCACATGTGCCCACATTCATAATTCTATGCCCCCCCGCCGCCCCCCCCCCCCCATGTTCCCTCTGCTTTTGTCACTTGATGGCACGTGGGCCCAGTAGGCCCATTTTTTGCCCTCCCCAGGCTCCAGAGCCTTTCTGGGAGCCTGGGAAGGGCAAACACTACCTTCCCCACCTCTCCTCTGAGTTCCCTCTGGAGGCAAGAAACCACGTATTTCCTGACTTCTGGTGGGCCCAGTAGGTCTGAAAATCAACTGGCTCCGCATGTGTGCCGGAGCTGAGCTCGCGTGCCCACCAATATGGCTCCATGTGCCACCTGTGGCACCTGTGCCGTAGGTTCGCCATCACGGCCTTATACCACACCCTACAAACGGTAGTCCAGTCTTTTCTTGAAAAATTCCAGTGACGGAGCATCTCACAACATTAAAGTATCTTCCTACTATAACTAGTGTTAGTAATAAGAGTCGGTAACCAGATTGACACAAAAGGGATTTAAATGGCTTATGTAAAATTCAGTCTAAAAGACAAAGCAATCTTGTCAATATGATCTATTTTTGATTATTCTTTATTTTAAAGCGGTTCCTTTAGCTTAAGTTGGTAGCAAGCTCTATGTTTTTAAATGAGCGCCTGGATAATAACTTCAATAAAGACCTGATCAGATTTTGGTAGTTCAAATGCTGAGTGTCAAGTAAGCCCCATTATAGTGACCGGACAAACCTCTATCCTTTTTTTCCTTCCTGTTAGATATACTTTAGCATGTGTTCTCTCACAGATGTATTTTTTTAAAAGCCAGTTTTTCAGGCAAAGGCTGTGCCAAAAGTAGCATAGCTTTCATTGATTTTTAATGGGTTGCACAGAATAGAGAAAATGGCAGAATTAATCAGAGGCCACCATGCAAGGCAGACAAACCTGTCCTATCAAAATAGTTTCTAAATTAATAAGACTCCTGCTGATATATAGCAAGTGGCTATATTTATTAAAATACCGTTAGCCTGTCCTGCGTAAATTTTAGGACAGGAAGTAGTGATTAAAACGATTCGCTTACATTAAGAAGGAGCCTGTGTAGCGTAGAGGGCTAATGCCTCCTACTAAAGGCAGCAATTAACACCAGCTGCCTGTAATTTCTGTGAGTTCAATCCTCGCCAGGCTCAAGGTCGACTCAGCCTTCCATCCTTTCTAAGGTGGGTAAATTGAGGACCCAGTTTGTGGGGGCAATAAGCTGACTTTGTATAAAATATACAAAAGTATGAAGGCTGTTGCTTAACGCATTGTGAGCCGCCCTGAGTCTCCGGAGAAGGGCGGCATATAAATCAAATTAAAAAAAAAAAAAGAAGTCACAATCCAACATTGATGGTAAAATAAATGGTGTGCGTGGGATGGGGTTGGGGGAGTGAGCCATCTTACCCTTGCTGAGCAGAATAGGAAAAAAAAAACTCAGAATAGTAACAGACATTGACTGCTGAAACTGTGGATTAACCCTTCCATTTTTTCCCCTTCCTTTTCTCTTGTACCTTGTACCTGGTATCTTGCTCAGTAGTAGTAACTGTGAGAGGGATCTCGGAGTCCTAGTGGACAACCCTTTAAATATGAGCCAGCAGTGTGCATCAGCTGCCAAAAAAGCCAACACAGTTCTAGGCTGCATAAACAGAGGGATAGAATCAAGATCATGTGAAGTGTTAATACCACTTTATAAGGCCTTGGTAAAGCCACACTTTTAATACTGCATTCAGTTTTGGTTGCCACAATGTAAAAAAGATGTTGAGACTCTAGAAAGAGTGCAGAGAAGAGCAACAAAGATGATTAGGGCACTGGAGGCTAAAACATATGAAGAGCGGTTGCAGGAACTGGGAATGTCTAGTCTGATGAAAAGAAGGACTGGGGAGACATGATAACAGTGTTCCAATATCTCAGGGGCTGCCACAAAGAAGAAGGAGTCAAACTATTCTCCAAAGCACCTGAGGGTAGAACAAGAAGCAATGGGTGGAAACTAATGAAGGAGAGAAGCAATTTAGAACTAAAGAGAAATTTCCTGACTGTTAGAACAATTAATCAGTGGAACAACTTGCCTCCAGAAGTTTGAATGCCCAAACCCTGGAAGTTTTTAAGAAGATGTTGGATAACCATTTGTCTGAAGTGGTTGGACTCGAATACCTCCAAGGTCCCTCCCTCCCAACTCTGTTGTTCTATTCTATTCTTCCTTTCTTCCACCTCCTTTTATTTTCCTGTTTCCGATGGAAGTGAAGGAAAGGATGACTTCGTGTGCCAGAGTGGCTTGTATGTAAGAGAAAGCTACCTTGATTGCCAAATAAAGTGCTTTATTTGGGAACTTTATTTTAAAGGCAATTAATTTGAATTAGTTATTTGATGAATACAATTTCAAATGTGTTTGCTTTGGCAGCAGATGATGGATTCTGACCAGTATACACTACAGGCATGCACACATGGCACAAATGTAAATATGTCACAGCACATTAAATTGAGGAGGGAACCTCCAGAATTAACGTACAGCTGGAGGCAGATTGAGAAAGTAGGCAGGCTAAACATTGCACAGGAATTTTATTTCTGCTTTTATTGTTTCCAACCCAACAAAATATTGGCAAGAAAGCAGGGAAAGAGAGTTGAGACTCCGTGCATGGTAGGCCAATCGTTCAGAACCAAAACTGAGCAGGATCACTTTTAATATTGATGGAGAAGCTAACAACGAGAACAAGAAAGGTTTAAAAATGGGGCTGGACCAGGCAATCAATATATATGTATATTTCAGTGTGCCTCTATGGGGGAAGCAGCCTGACGGGGGCAGAGGAGGAGAAGTTTGAGAATACTGTCCAGTTCTCTTTCTGAACATCCCCACTGCTGATCCATGGATTGGAAAGAATCCCACCAGCTATCCTTTTGGGTGCTTTCTTCCTTCTTTTTAATCGGCTCTTTCTTTCTAATTCCTTTCTTTCAGAGTAGTTTCCTTTTCAAGGAAATTCAGCCATCGCAAAATAAAATTCTGCTGAACTGCAGCCGAACGGACCTTGAAGGTTTCCTAGCTTTATCATAAACGAGACAGAGCCGGTGCCATCTGTATCTCTGACGCTGTGGAATAGCGTCACGTGATTGACTTCCCTCGTTCCCCCCCCCCCACATAGAGAAAAAGCTCCTTTTAGCAGACTTTCAATGCAGAGAGAGGAGCTTCTTCAATTATCGAGACCCCGAGCAGAGGTGACTTTATAACATCTTTGTCACACCTTCTGTCTGAAAGCAAACTAGGATGAGTCAAGATAGCCTTTTTCCTTTCCCGTTAACAAATATCTATAACTGCCCCTGTTATCATTTTCTCAATACCTTGACCGCAGAGGGGACATTGGCAACTGGCCAGTGTTTTCTTTTTTGGTTCCAGGGATAACTTGCCTGAACGGTTGACGAGATTTCTTAAAAAAAAAAAAAACCAACTCTGCTTACCAGTCCAAAATGAAAAATGAGTGCTGAGTTAACGTTGATTTTAATACATCAGCCTCTATATCCTGGCAAAGGTATAAAATGCTCGCTCACAGTGTGAATCGTGTTGGATTCAATTTGCGAGAAGATAAAAAGGACCCGCCTGCTGTAGGCTTTCCTTTCCTAGAGCTGCAGAATCACGTTTTCTTCGAGCAAAGGCGTCATTTTTGTACGAGAACTATCTGGTTGATAAGGTTAGCGACTTGCTAATGTCTGTATTCATCTTTGATTAATTATGTTGACTTACCAAATGAGCTTGCTAGATTTTTTTTTGCTAGTGACTATATTAGCTCTGGACTCCTTGGAGCTTTTCCACGTTGGTTGTTTACAAACCCCACATCCCCTAAGCACTGAAGATATTACCTAGTTAGGTAACGCAATGCCTCCAAACAAACAATCACAGCCCAACCCTGAGCTACGTATATTCTCTTCTCTTGAAATACTAGCTTTGCTGATGAAAAAACAAATCCTGCTCAAGCAAATAGAAAATTAGTGTGAAAAAAAATTAGGCAGCAAGTAGTTAACAGTGAAATGGACTTTTTCTTTTGCTGTAAAACGAAGGAAACATACTTTTAACAATATATTGTGTCTGAATTGGGACACTTGTATTTCATGGGCTTTTTTTTTTTTTTTTAAATCTGGCTGGCCTCGCTCTTTCTCTCCAGCCTCTTAGCAACAAAAGCAGAGTTGTTGGTATTCCCCAGAAAGTTGGGGGAGGAAAAAAAAAAAACCCCTCTGCCATTCTTTATATTTTTCACTTGACCTAATTTCTCTTCGTCCCGTAGAGAAAGTAAGATTCTTTAATAAAGAACTTCATGTTGGTTGGGCCTCCCAAGTCTCCTGGCATCTAATAAGCCGCCCTCAATTTCACCAATGTAAGAAGAGCTGGGAATTTAAATTACCCCTCTCCTCAATGTCAAAGGACTGGAGCGTGTGCAGTTTTGTAAGACAGAGATTTGCTGCAATGCAAAGCAGTAGTGTGTGGACGCGGAAAAATAATGTATTTCTAGCATTATAAACGTTTCCTTTCTCAGTGCTCGGTAAATATATGCAAGATGCAAGGAGATCCCGTTGAAAGCACAATTTGACTCCGTCAGATAATGTCACACTGATATAAATAATTCTTCTTTTATTCTTGGCTTGTATTACGTTCAGCGAAATGGCGGTTGAAAAGGGCCCAGCGGTATAAAAGGCAGAAAGCAGCAAAGGGGGAATAGGAAGGATGAAAATTCTAATACGTGATGATACTGCAGGAAAAAAAAATGCAGTCAAACCGGGCCATTTAATTTCGCTGAATTCATTTGAGATATTTCCTCATGGAATTCATTCCTTTCTTCCTCAGACAGCAATTTCAGTATTTTCTGTTGGCTTAAAAAAGGAAGAAGAACTTTCATCTTGATTGATCGACATTTTCTCTCTCCATTTATAGACTCTGGTTATTCTTAACAATTGCAGTACATTTCATTCTTAATTGCTAAGAAAACTGGTGATGTCTAGAAGTGAAGGATAGTTATATCTGGGCTTATACATAGGAGTGTGATTCATTTTGGTTATATTCTTCATAAACTGTAGTTGTGTCGAAAAGACTGCAAGTCAAATGCAAGTCATAGAAGAGAGAATGGAACCAACTCTTAAGAGTTTTCTTAATAATGCTGTTGGATGAATAGTGAATGAAACAGAATAAATGCATTTGTTACTGTCATTGTTCTCAAAAGCTGAACATATAAACTAGACTTGGTCTTTCTGCATCTTGTCCTGTGTCCCCCCCCCCCCCCCAGCACATCTGGCCCTTTGATTGTCCCTGTCCGGCCTACATGAGGTCAATCAGAAATTAGAAATCAGATGTATATGGCATCCGTACAATATAACTTCATTGCTTTTTGACGGCAGCTGCTGTTTTTAAAAAAAATTACATATGGGTATGCATAGTAACCTTGACTGTCACTAAATGCTGTATCTTTTTATTCTTGAAGAATGTATTTTATTCTCCTTACGTACACTGAGAGCATACACACCAAAGACAAGTTCCTTGTGTGTCCAACCACACTTGGCCAATAAAGAATTCTATTCTAATTTACTGCTTTTTATAAAGCGAGAAAATTAATATTGAGCAGAATTCAGTTCAGTCTATTGGTTCAGCTCTCCATAACAGTCCACGTTTCCACGTGGCCGTTTGGGAAAATGAATTGGCCACCCCTGATATAGACTGAGGCCAGTTGATCTCAGATTATAGGTAGGTTGACACAGATGTAATTGACCAAACCTGAACCATTTGGGGTTACATCTTTAAAAGGAAAAAGTAGTACAGTACAGTTTTATATAATCTGATTTAAAAAAAATTCCATTAGGGCAAGTGGCTGCATTGGGCAGCCATTGTGATTTTCATATGATCTTAAATTTCAGTCCCTAGTATTAATCTGTCTTAGATTTCATTGGCATATGGATCTTTGTGGCAAGTTAGGATCTAGAGTAGGGGTGTCAAACTCAATTTCACTGAGGGGCGCATCAGCATTGTGTTTGACCTCAGGGAGCCAGGGTGGGTGTGGCCAAGGTGGGTGTGGCCAGCTCGATGCTGGGGGCACCTGTGGTGGCCCGAGCGCTCTGCAAGTGAAAACGGGCTCCCACAACGGCTTCCTGCAGCCCTCTGCCAACAAAAACTGAGGTCAGGAGGGCCGTGGGTGGCCCTCCCGAGCTCTGTTTTTGCTGGCAGAGGCACAAAGGGCTGGTCCTTTACTGTTTCTAGGGTGAATCTAAGCACCCCGCAGGCCAGATCGGCCCCTGGACCTTGAGTTTGACACCCCTGATCTAAAGGGAGCTGTTGCTGGCCCTACCAGCTAATTTTTTAGCCTCAACTTTCTCAGTCAACACTGGGATCCTGCAGAAGTTCTGAATGGTATACATGATCCTTCAGATGAAATATAATGCCATCTGTGATCATGTGTAAATGCCTCTTCAGATTGATCTGTTCTTGTACTTAATAGCAGAGCTATCTCGTCTGGATTAAGCTTTACCCTGTTTCTTTTTATTAGTTCCAAAATTACTTCCTTAATTATTTCATGACTACTGCAGACTTCCTGCTTCCTGAGATGGAAGAGCAAGTTATGGTTGGCATTTCATCCTAAATCTGCAGATGATGATGAATGTCTGTAAATGGTACAGATGGACATCGGATAGCAGGTGAAACCAATATAGCAATCCTTCCATTGCAGTACTAAAAAAGAGGAGTGGATCATTTCCATAATGATCTTCATTTTTATACTTCGAGATGCCCAGAATAACCTCCTTTCTTTTGCTCAACAATTATCAGAATAGAAAATATGTTTTTCCTACAGTTAACGAAGTACTGACATTAATAGTGGATATTAACATCCCTATTAAGAAAATACAGGTTCTCAAACAGTTAACAAAGAAATGCTTACTGAATCACTTTCAATTCAACATATCATTTTTGTGATGTTAACTTTTGCTTTGCACGTGTCTGTTATTTAAGGACTTAGAATACATAATTTACATTTCCACATCCAGCAGGAAAACTTTATTCTTTGCAGTATGCTGCCACCCAGTGTTGAGAAATTAGATAACTGTTCCACAGAACTAACTTAGATTTACGATTTATTTGTTCTGTAAAAGGAGTTAGTGATGGGTTTTTATTTACTTTTGCAGAAAGAGAAGGGATGTTGCAATTAATATAATCACAATCATGTTAATACAGGATTCCAGGTAGTATTTGGAGACTAAAAACGGACTGAAATAGACGCAGAACAGATTTCAGGTACTAACATAAAGACACACAGATCGTCCTCAATTTCCAATCATAATTGGGATTGCAATTTCTGTCGTATGTTATCATAACTTGAGTCGGACCTGGTTTTATGACAATTTTTACAGTGTTTTTTTTTTTTTTAAGGAAATCATGCAGTCATTAAGTGAATTCACTTCCCCCATGGAAGGTGGTGGTGTTGTTTTTTGACTGAAATCAGCAAAAAAGTTGCCAATTGCAATCCCATGACTGTAGGATGCTGCAACCAATGGTAAATGTGAGCTGGTTGCCAAATGCTGGAATTGAGATCACATGACTCTGAGGATGGTGTGACGATCAGAAGTGCGTTGCCAGTTTGTAAGTCATTTTTTCTAAGGACCATTTTTTTTTAAAAAAAAAACACAGTTATAAGTTGAGGATCACCTGTATGGATATAACTGTCAGGTGGGCAGAAGTTCCTATAGGAAGTTCATGCTGCTACTCACCTTTTATAGACCATTAAATACATCAAGGGTTATTAAATAAGTGCCGGACCTGCAACTTGTTTTGGGTTTTATGGGGTGGCAATTGAAGTCAGGTCATTGTAAGTCAGTTTTTTAGGTATCACATTGTTTTGCAAATAGCAATAGCTTTACAGCCCTCTCTAAGCAGTTTATAGAGTCAGTCTATCGCCCCCAACACTCTGGGTCCTCATTTTACCCACCTCGGAAGGGGTGGAAGGCTGAGTCAACCTTGAGCCGGTGGGAATCGAACTGCTGGCAGTTGGCAGAATTAGCCTGCAATATTGCATTCTAACCACTGCGCCACCAGGGCTCCTACAAATATACCGTAGCAGCCTGTGAGACAGAGATTGTCTCACTTTTCAGAATTTTTTATATGGCGGCCTGATCTGCTTGAGAAACTATGTTAATCATTCCGGCCTAATATTATTATATGTGAATGAGGCCACGGTGTCCTCCTTGTACCAGGGACTTTTCTCAAGAGTATTTTTTTCTGCTCTCCCTGCCGTTTTGTCGGCATCCAGTCAACTGTTTTCCCCCCTGTTGACCCTCCTAGCAACGCTCCTCTCTAAAATGATCTTGGCCCCGGGGGACTCGGCGAGGTACATGGAAGCAACTTGAATGACTTCCAGGTTTTGATAGGGTGGGTTTTTTTTTTTTTTTTTTGGTAAATTAAGCCTCTAAAAGTCTGTCCACAGTTGCTGAAGCTAGGCTGCATTTGTTCTGGCAGCTGCTCCCTTTTTCCCCCAGAAGGAACGATTGGGATATGGGCAACTGCATGAATTAATTGGGTTGAGGAAAAATAATTGAGGGCCTGCTTTGACCTCAACACTTACTTTCCCCCATGTCTTCTGTGTTCTTGAACACAGCCCAAAGAAATAGAGGGAAATGTAGATTGCCTTTTTTCTCCATGGTAGTAAGATGCTGCTGCTGGTGTGTGTGTGTGTGTGTGTGTGTGTGTGTGTGTAAATTTGTGGCTAATTATATTTCTCTGGGTCACGTGGCTGATTCAGTTTGTGAGCTTGAAGCGATCTTTGCCTATTTTGCAAGCTTGAGGGTTAAGTTTGGAGGTGATGGGCTTCTGGCAACGTTCCTTAGACTATCGGTTTCCATAGCGATGAGAACGATGATAATTGACCCGCAGGAAAGATCAAGAGAGGGTCTGCGCTCATCCTCCTAGACCTTTGCAATGGAAATGTGCTATTACTGTAGGTGGGAGTCAGTAACTGGTTGGATGTAGTTGCTGGAAAGAGGTTTAAGAGTTTATTAGCTCTTGGAGATGCATCTTACTCAGCGGCAGGAAGCAAAATCAAACCTTTTAGACTGTAGAGAGGGGCCAATGGCAATTTCCCTTTGTCTATACGGCTAATGGACTAAATGAATTCTGGTACTGAATTTTGGGGAGTATGGAAAGCATCGCCACAGAAATAGTAAATTGGTCATCACATAAACATTGTTATCACGGCGATAGGCAGGCATTCATCCTGCATCTTATTTCTTACATGTTGCTTTGCATTCATTATTTTGCTTATCTGTTTTTTCCTCAGGTCCAGTCGATGCTTCTTTTCCTCAGTGTGAGGAGTCATATTAATAAGCAATTTTTCTGTTGATACCTTTCAAGGGTAAAGATTTATTGTCAAGCATGCCCTGTAGACATCCTCAAACAGATGCATCATTCAGATCCTCCTCCTCTAAAAGACCATATTTATATGGCTGCTGAAATCTGAATAATATTTCCTGTGGAAATAGGGCTAGTGCACGGGCTGTAATTTTCTCTATGTGGAGCAAGTTTCATGGATAAAATGATTTATGGAGTGTTTACTTGCATAAGTATGTGTATACACATCCCATGTTGTTTACTTCATCTGGCTTTCAACGTCTCTTACAATTTTTAACATCTATCGTTCTTTATTTTGGGATGGTTTTTGTACTTTTTAATGTGTTTATTAATTTTTTTTAAAGCTGTGTTGGATGTCAATCTGAATCCCGTGTCTGAGAAGATGGTATATCAATTGGTTTCTTAAATAAATAATAAATTGCGGTCAGTAACAAAAATGCAAGATGAATGTGAAGCAAAGTAGATTATGTAGAAGTCGATGAAGGCAGAAAAGCATTAGCAATAAGGTCAATTATATATAGGATATAAAGACAAGTGTCTTGCCGATTAATATGAAATGAGCAGACAGCATAATGTTGATATTTTAATACAAATAGGTAACATTAATATCTACAAGCCACATTTCCTTAGGACAGAAGGAATCAAATGACTGAATAGAATAAATAAAAATAGCTTTTAACAGGCCTCTTTTTGTAGATGAGAAAACATTTTTTAGAACATTCCCTTGGTTTAATCATTTGTATTCCCCTTTTAACTTAAAACTTCAGTCAGTTTCCTTTGTACATCCAGTAAAAATTGCTTTTTCAAATCATTCTCTTGGTCTGTCATTTGTAATTCCAGTTTTGGTATTTTCTCTGTCTTGTCAAGTAAAATTTGTTCCACATCGGTCATTCCTTCATTAACATCTTGTAGTCTTATCTCTAGAAGCAGACATCATTACTGACAGCATTCATATTGCAGTTTCTAATTTGTTCTTCTGAGATCTTCTGAGATCTCATTTAATATTTCCAGTGTTAAAATGTTTTGTGCCATTTTGTGTCATATTAATTGACATCAACAACAGGGGTGTATTTTCCCCCCGTTCTGTTTAGATTCTTTAGTCTCTTCTAGTGTCCAGTTTCTAAAATCACTACCTTCATTTTGACTTGCAATAAGCAATATAGTCAACATTAGTGACTTTCCCAAATTGAACCTTTTAATTTTTTACAGTTGATTCCAAAATCCTATAGTAAAAGACAATATTCCCAATTTGTCTGGATCCTTAATCCGTTTGTCATTTTCTTAGACAAAAAGCTTTTTAAGTTTTTTGCTGTTTAAAATTCTCTTTAAGTTCTTAAAATTATAATTAATTTTCATTTTGTTCAGAACTGAAGATAAACTTATCCAATGAAGACTTTTCAAAGTCATGTTCAAAGAACTTTTATAGTTGGAAGATGGTTCATTGGTAATTTCTGAAAGTGATTAGAAAGTGAGGTTTGTAAACTTAATGTCCTTTAAAGACTCTACCACAATTGCAAGTATGATAGCTGATCCTGTCCTATCCCAGTGCTCAAACTCATAGAAAACCACTTGCGTCTTGCGTCTTCTTGTGAAGAGCAGTTGCCCGGAGCACATATGGGTGATCTCCGTCTTTTGCTTATCCGGAGAGGTTCCAAGGAACTGGTCTTTTCATGGTTCCCTGGTCTTTACCGCAATTATCAACAACAAGAGCCATCTTCAATTTACTATACCACCCTCAGAAATCTGGACCAGACTGGTGTATGTATGAAGATTATTAGATACCAGGGCCATAGGCTAGACTGGGAAATAAAGAAATAATAATTCTGGGAACAGGCAGTTGTGAACCTCTCCCCAAAAGTGTACATGGCCCTGTCTATGAAATAATTGGATCAGACTTGATAAAATGCAGCCTTACCTTTCATGTGTAATCTTCTCTGTTTCTACGGCTTCTTAACTCTCGCTAGGAGCTTGCTCCCTAATAAGAGAGCGCAGACTCCGGTTTTTATGGAGCAGAAATCTGAGAAGCATAAAATCACTTCCCCAAATACAGCTGGTCCCCTAACTAATTGCCAATTATATCTTGAGGCTCAAAAGTCAATTAAGGGATAATGGGTTAATCTTTACTTCAACATCACAGTGGTGGCTTGAAAACCCGCAGTTGGTCATAGCATAATGTGGAAACTAGACAGGTGATCAAATCCTGAATGTGGTAATTGAGATTCCAATTAATTCAATAAAGCAACATCCACGCTGTGAAGTCTGTACATTTAGAATACTGCCTGGCTGAATTTGTAGGGGCTTCCTTACAGGTAAAAATGTCCATTAGAGGCCAGTGTCAATAATTGGAGAAAAAAAACATACAGTATCCCGATACAAAATGCATTTCTTTGGGAGCAAGTATTGCTTTCTATAATGCACTTTAACAAAAAAAAAAATTACGACTATGAGATTTCAACCTGGAAATTATTCCATGTGGACAAACCTAATATTTCATTTTAATTATGGAGGATAGTTTGAACACTGCAACTAGGAGGAACTGGATACCCCACCCGCACCCCAGAGTTTATATTCTGAAATATTCTGGTTCAGCTTGATGTGGCTAAACTTAGGTTTTGGGGCTGAAATGGCATTTCTGAGTCATGCGGATTTAGCAGGGAAGAAATGAATGCTCACTTAAGGAGGCAACGGGGGGGGGGGGGGGGAGAAAAAAAACAAAGATTTCTAGAGTCTGAAGACGTGTACAGTGGCTGTTTTTAGATCTCTAAAGGGTCTCCTGGATAATCTAGATGTTTGCAGTTCAGCGTTGTCTCTTTTTGTATACTCATGTAAACACCCCCACCCCCATACCCACACCATTTTTGCTCAGTAATAAAGGGAGTCTGAATTTAAGGCAATCCTCCTCCAAAGAAGATTATATAGGAAAGTACTCCTCTGCCTCTGTTAACCATATTCTCAATGAATCAAGAGATGTTTCTCTCTTTCTAAATTGCTTTTGGGGGGTGGGTGGGTAGGGAAATTAGTCTTCCTTTCAAATACATAAATATCCAGGCATGTTCATGCGCAGAAACATCCAGACAGAAAATTTTTTTTCTGAGATGGAAGTTGCTTGATGCATTATTGCTGGTTTAGAATGCGAAAGAAATATACAAGTAAGCTTGTTTTAAAAGGAAAAAAAAAACATACTATTTTGTCTACTTAACCTCTTTATGGAGTAACATTCTCAGATGATCCACACGATAACACAGCATGGTTTCATTGAAGTAAATTACTACCAAAAAGTCATCGTAACCTAGCAACCACTTTCAGACCTGATTTAACTGACTCCTGGATGTTAATGCAGAAACTTCATTTATACCCAGAGAAATCAAACTTGATTTTTAAGTGAGCATCACTTCTGGTAATGGGAGACTGGGGAATGTGTAAGCATATAGCTGGGGTGGGTGGGTATTGTTCTCCCCCCACCCCCCATCTATAATTTTGTACACCTGAGATGTTGAAAGATCAGCCAGCTAATCTTGAATTTTTTTCAATTTTTACTGACAATGATGACGTTTTTCTAAAACGTTCGATTGCATCAGTGATACTTTGGGAAAGGAAAAATTAGAAAACATTTTTGCTCTTTCCTGGTGGAAAAGATCAGCCATAGGGACTGGTTTGGACAAAACTCAGCAGTATTTTTTCACGTGGCTGTTGATAAAAATAGGATTGCCAACATGATCACCAATGTCCAATGACGGATATGGCACAAGAAGAAGAAGAATAGGTCCCATTATTCCAGGTTATCCTAATAGATAGGATAGGATGGGTGAAAATGAAGATCAGCTCTGAAATACAGTTGATGGATGACCTTAAGTTTACCATATTTCTGGGTTTCTGGGTTTCTTCTTATATCCTCCCAAACTTAGTTGTAAGATTAAAAAAGGGAAAATTCATTTCAATCATGCTTATGAAATTCTGGCTGGATAAAACTCCCAGAGGACAGCATATTTGGTGCTTGAAGATCTTGACATCTTAAAATTCAAAACACAGATATTAGACTAAGATATAAGACTAGCAATAAGTTCTTTAAAATCTTCTCTTGGTCATTTAAAATTATCACTCCAATTGCTTTTATTCTATGAAGTAATTCTTTATCAAAACATTTGTACATTTTTAATTGAAAAGGGGTTTGCAGAATTGTGTATTAGGCTTCTGAGCAATCACAGTGAAAGGCAGTAGATCAATGCAGTGTTTTTGAAGATGAGAGTACTCAGACAGATATTAAAATGCCTTTTTAAGTGAAAAGTCTGTTCAACACATATACAAAGGGATATTTATATGGTTAGATTATTGCTTCTGCTTTGTAAACCATTTGATGTTTGATTTAAAAAAAATCCCGTAATTACTTAATTAGCGGGCAATGCATAACATCCTGAGTTACAGGAAAGAAAGGAAAATATTCATGCAGTATATTTGGTTGGAGGTCTGCCTTAGAAGCTTTTTCTTCTGAGTCCACCACTCTTCCCGTTGGTGGTTAAAGGTAAACCCCTCACACAAATGTGCTAGTCGTTCCAGACTCTAGGGGGCAGTGCTCATCTCCATTTCAAAGCCGAAGAGCAAGCGCTGTCTGAGGATGTCTCCGTGGTCATGTGGCCTGCATGACTAAATGCCAAAGGCACATGGAACGCTGTTCCCTTCCCACCAAAGGTGGTCCCTATTTTTCTATTTGCATTTTTTCTGTGCTTTCTAACCGCTAGGTTGGCAGAAGCTGGGACAAGTAACGGGAGCTCACCCCATTACGCGGCACTAGGGATTCGAACCGCTGAACTGCCGACCTTTCGATTGGCAAGCTCAGCATCTTAGCCACTGAACCACCACACCCCTTTCTGGTGGTTAGTGTCTCTCTATACTAGGAACTTGTCAGCAGTGGGATCCATTCTGGAATAGGCTGCTCAAGAAATTTTATCTGGAGCTTCATATCTTTTTAGTGCCAAAATAAAATACTTTTTTTTTAAAAGGCAAATTTTCAGGAGTTTCTTGGGTTTTTGTTGATTTTTAAACTTATGCCCTGATATTTCTAGTCAGTCAGTCGGTCAGTCAGTTAATCCATTTGAGTTCCCACAAGACTATAGTTAATAAGAATAAGAAACCAATTGTGTCCATAATGGGAAAGAAAGGTTTTAATTTCAAAGTGAGCCGATTTTTCAGTTCTCAGTTTTATTTTTTCTAGTTTTAGTTACATCATGTTAAAATATTGTCTACGAACTGTTAAGCATGATCGGGTCATATTCTGGAAGATCCTATTTCTGGCAGCTGTTTGGATTTCAGCCGCAGAAAAAACCCGACCTTCCAACGTTATTAATTTCTTTTCCAGTAATCTGTGAGGCGGCAGTAGTGCTTGCTTTTTTTTTTCTCTTTTTCTTTTTCTTTTTTAAATGGTGAGATGTTAAGGCCGGGCAATACTGGCCTCAGTTGCACTCTCTTCAGCCTTCACGATTCCAAGGGATTCTCTTAGCTTGCAAAGATGGATCATCGGGGAAACATCAAGAGAAATGAAGCAAGCCTTGGATATGGTACAGAATGAGATGGTGCTTTTTCATTCCAGGCATTGGATGGTAGTTTCTTATTTTGCTTTTTTCTTATTTATTTTTTTTTAAATTGTGGCAGCCAGTTAAATGTCTAGCCCGGAACACTGTCCTGCATGTATCTTCTCCCTTCCCTTGTTTCTCTTGGCACACGTTAAAGCTACATGGTTCATCTGGCTGAACCTCTTCATAGCAAGAGCGTAAGTGAGGAATGAAAAAACAAAAAAAACAAAAAAAACCTGAATGGAACTGCACCGATTTCTCCCCAGCTCAAATTCAGCATGAAATGGGCAGCTTGGAAAAGGCTAACTGGGGGACCCCTGGACATCTCTGTCCCTCTTCATAGGTACGTTCGTCCCAAGGGACATTTGGAACTAAGGAAAGGGGCAACCGAATGAATGTGAGGTTTTTAATTTGGGTTTCACGACCGGCTGGAGTTTCTTGCATTTCGGAGCTGATGCCTGGAAGGGGTTCCCCCCCCCTCCCCAATTAGTTGCTGGAACTGTCTTGGAATTCACAGGCCTTGGTTGAAATTCCAGCCGTGGAAAATAGACGGTATTTTAGCAAGGATAAGCGTAGACTGGATGGGCAGAGTTGCTTTTAAAAGCATCTTCGGGGCAGAAGTCTTTTTCACAGCGAAGGATCTCAGCGATAGAAGCAGCAGGGACATATTTTGAGTGTGGCAGCATTTAAAGGTGCCTTTTAAGAGAATCAATACATTTTATTAACTTCCATCTGTGCTTTTACTTAGTGTTGTAGCAAGAGCTTTTTTTTTTATATATGAACCTCAGCTGTAAAAGCTGAGGGGGAAAAATCCATTTTCATTTCCTCTCTTCGGTTTGAAGATTAACCTTTTGATGACAGATTTTTGATGCGTTGAAAAGTTGGTGCCTATAATCAAAGTTATTGATAAAATACAGAGGCAATCAATAAAATTAATATCAGGATTTCATGTTGCTTCAAATATGTTTCAGTCTTTGTTCTTAAACTGCAAAGAAATGACAGCATTTGGAAGCCTGGCTAGGTGGAATTGTATTTTTACATGTAATTTTATTTACATGTGTTTCTAGTACCCACATGCATTGATATGTATTATTAAATGCCTCATGCATGTGCCCTATCTGTTTGTATATGGCAGTACAGTTATAAAAGCAAAATTTGTGGGAATCAGGCTACAGAAAAACTCTTGACTGACAATACTGTAAGTGTATACCTCAATGTTTCTATTAAAGTTAAAGGTTCCCCTCGCACATACGTGCTAGTCGTTCCCAATTCTAGGGGGCGGTGCTCATCTCCGTTTCAAAGCCAGAGAGCCAGTGCTGTCCGAAGAAGTCTCCGTGGTCATGTGGCCGGCATGACTAAACGCCAAAGGCCAAAGGCACACAGAACGCTGTTACCTTCCCACCAAAGGTGGTCTCTATTTTTCTACTTGCATTTTTTACGTGCTTTCGAACTGCTAGGTTGGCAGAAGCTGGGACAAGTAATGGGAGCTCACCCCATTATGTGGCACTAGGGATTCGAACCGCTGAACTGCCAACCTTTCAATCAACAAGCTCAGCTTGTTTCTATTGGAGATGAGCTTTTGAAAACCATGATTGTTTTCAGACTGTGACGTATAGAAATAAAGGAAACAGCAAGGAAAAGTATCTTGTGTAGATGAGAAGGAAAACTTGTCTTTTCATCTCCTGGATGGCTACCTAATTTTTCTTCCCAGGTTCTGATTTCTTCTTGTATCTTATTATACTCCCTTTCCCTTTCTTTCTTCCTTTTACTATTATAGGCAATAGTTATGCCTCTAATATAGACTTTGTGGTATCCCATAGGGTCTGTAAGGATGTTTGTTCCTTAGTATTACTGTATTTTCCTGCGTATAAGACTACTTTCTAACACACAAAAATCTTCTCAAAAGTCGGGGGTCGTCTTATACGCCGGGTCTCATTCTCCTGTAACCAGGCAGACCAGCCCAAAAGACTCTGACGAGCCTTAAATGGCTCTGAGGAGGGTCGTCTTATTCGCCCAGTCGTCTTATACGCCGGAAAATACGGTATCTTTAAAAAACCCTTTCAGTTCTTTTTCTAACGTTTTAATATATTCCTCCTCCTTAATTGTTCTTACGTTCATCATCCATCTTCCTTTTTTTTGGTATCCGCCCTTTCCATTCTATTAATATATTTATGGACATGGATATTTTAATATGGTTTTTATCTGTTTTTGTATACATTCGAAAGTTAAATAAAGTTTGTTTTGAAAAATAAAAAAAAGAGAAGGAAAACTTGTTTTGAATTGTAGTTCCATTTTAAAGGCACTATTCCAGGGTGACTTACAAATAAAGATACAACATAAACATAATAATAAAAACCATTATACAATAATGGTTAAAATATTGACCTGCACAGAGCAATAAAGTCCATTCAGGGGACTGTTTGAGCGAAAAGTGTTAAGACTTGACATCCCAAATGAAACTGGTTCCTTGCCTATAGGACTACTGAAGAAAAGGCCCTTAATGGCATTTAAAGAGTGGTAAATAAGAAAAATGGTAAAGGGAGGGTAGCAGATATAGAGATATATGCCCAGGTATTACTGCTTTAGACAATCATTTACTTAAGAGTCTTAGACCTTTTGTAAAAATGAACTGTGGAACAACGCAGTAACGAGAAATTATTTTTAAAAACATTGTTCTACCCTAATTTCCAGCTATCCATTGTGCAATTACATCTTGTAAAGCTTGGTCAGAATGATTTCTGTTGTAAAACTCCACTTCCATCTACTAGCTATTCTACTGCTAGCGACTTTGTATTGCAATTGGTAAAGTGTTTCTAAATTTATGCAGTACGGAAAGAAAACAGTTTGGGTAAATAGGAAATCAAATGCACATAATTTGTTTCTCATAAGTATAGCAGTTGCTTTTCTGTTGGTGCTGAGCTACCAGTTCCGCAAAAATCACACAAGTCTTTCTTTGAGCTGTTAATAAATTTTTGGTTCCTCTAGATTGCTTATAGGAAATATGTGGGTTTTTTTTTTTAAATTCTTTCCTCCCTCTCCAAGAGGAGTTTCCTTTATGTGGATTACCACATTTCTCCTGGAGAGAGAAGTAACAACTTCGCTCCGCTGTAGATGTGTCAGAATTTTTGCTTTAAAAAAAAACATTGAAAAGCATTAAACATTTTATTCTCCTTCATCTGCAGTAAAGTAATCCCAGGAGGATTTGTACAAGGAAGCAGTCAAAAGAAGATGGCAGTTTTTTAATGTTGGGAGACATCGTAAAATTAGGGCCAGCTTCATAGTAACAAAATCCTGTTGGTATCTCCTAATCCTTTTGACACATCGGGGGCCCAATCATTCATGGCTGGGTGGACATTCATTCACGCCTTGGTCTTGCATAATGTCCTCCCTAGTTAGGACAGATCAGCGTTTATTTGCTATGTTAACAAGGATAACAGCCTGTTGACAAGCTGTGGGTTTGGATCCAGTAATCAACTAGAGCTTGACCTTATCTGGGAAAGGAAACTTTAAATCAGGGAAGAGCTCTTCAGCTCTCTGATTTAGAGCACTCGCTCTGCATGTGGAAGATAAGGCAAGTCAGCCTCTTAACTGATCCAGATAAGGCTGGGGGGAGGAGAAAAAAAAACCCAGCCAGTTTGCATAAATTAGGGTTTGCAGTTCTTCAGATGTTGCTGAGTGTTAACTCCAGCAGTCCCAGTCAGTGGAATTGGATGCTTGATAGTGAAGTGTCCCTGCATATAGAAAGATTAACAAGTCTTAGTTGCAATTGGCACCGGCGTTGAAGGACATACGGTTTGGCTTGATCAAAAGCAGCTTCCTGTGAGCCTCAGTTTCTGTCCAGCCTGCACATAAAGTTGATGTCAGCTTACATAATACATGACATGCATGAATACAGGTAGTCCTTGACTTATGACCAGTTGCTTAGAGACTGTTTGAAGTTACCACGGACTTCCCCCGGGCTACTTATTATCCAGATTTGAAACGAGCTAGTGTTCTCTCTCTCTCTCCCTCTCTCTCCCTCTCTCTCTCTCTCTCTCTCTTTCTCTCTCTCTCTCTCTCCCTCCCTCCCTCCCTCTCCCTTCTCTCTTTCTCCTTTCCTCCCTCTCTCTCCTGTCCCTCTCCCTCTCCTTCTCCCTCTCCATCCCTCTTTCCTTCTCTCTCCTTCCCTCCCTCTTATCTTATTGTAAAATTGGGCATGATCACACCGATGACCCGCTTAACCGCTTAGGACTTAGGACCATAATTCCGAGCTCAGTGATGGTTGCAAATCAAAAATTACCTGGGGTACACAAATCCCCACATTACTGCATGTCAGAAATGCATAATGGTTAAGGGGGGATTTTGCCTGTGGAAAAGCCTGTTCATTGGTGCATCTGATAGGGCTGTGGTGGAATATCACTTTTATTTAAAGTTGGGTGATTGTCTGGTGGCACAGTGGTTAGAGTGCACTATATTGCAGGCAAACTTTGCCCATAGCCTGGAGTTCAATCCTGGTGGGGCTCAAGTTTGACTCAGCCTTCCATCCTTCCGAGACGGGTAAAATGAGGACCCAGATTTTTGGGGGCAAAGGTGCTGACTCTGTAAACCACTTAGAGAGGGCTGTAAGTCATTGAAGCAGTATATAAGTCTTAAGTGCTATTGCTATAGGTTAATATTACATTAATAGCAGCAAAACTGAATTTGCTCGATCATTTTGAATGTCTTTGTTTGAGAGATCCTTCTGTCGGAATCGTCCATAAGCTTGACATTTCCCCTCATTCTTTTAATAGTGTGGGCTATGTGCCTGGCTATTCTAGAATCCAAAAGGCAGGAAAATCTTCTCTGCAGCCCACAAATGATTGCCTGGGTTGCTCCTTTGCACAGGATGGGGTTATCTGCATACTTATTATATATAATGTGTGCCTTGTGGTGTGACCTTTATTGTCGTTAAGAATGTGATTACACTCTTAAGTTTCCTTAGGCAATTCTTTACTGTCTTTGCCGTGATAGCAATATCTGTTTTGCAGTTTGCGTGAAAGCACAACAACTCTTCCACAGCCATTGTTCATTGAGCTTTTAATTGAACTGGATAGTCAGCCATTAAAGAGTTCTGCATGGTAATAAAAAGTCACTTGAATTCTTTTGCTTGTGGAAATGGGAAGCTATATATATATATATTTTCAACTTGAGAAAAAGATATGTAGGCCAATGAGTTGTAGTAGGAAGAAGTAATAGTGATAGGCCTCTATGTTGAATGTGATCAAGGACCATATTTTTCGGACTATAAGATGCACCTAAATTTAGAAGAGAAAAACAAGAAGTTTTGGGTCTCCCTTTTCCCAGCCTTTTCCAGTCTGTTTTCGGGGCGTTTTTGACTCCCAGTCATTTTGGCTGGGGAATTCTGGGAGTTGAAGTCCAAAAGTCTTAAGAGTTTCCCAGTTGAATATCTCTGCCCTAGATGATGGAGAATTCTTACCAGAAGCATGATTGAATAAAGCATTTCGGAAGACGGTTTAAATCGATTGATTTCTCCTACAAAGTATCATGTATATACACATATATTAAAATATATGTCAAGGCTCCGACTAATGAACCCAATCAAATCAGAACTCTGAAACTTGGCTACTTCCCAAAGGTCTTATTTAACAAGTACATCATATTGGCACAGCTTCAATGGAAAACCAAAATCTAAATCTTTCCTGCGGTTTCAGTATAATTAAACTAGGAAATAACCCCATCCCCAAGTGCCACAGATCTCTTTGGCCAATTGGGTTAATTGGCGGGCTCTTCAGGCACTCTTTCCCCAATCTCATCTATTGCCAGTAGAGATGACCTTGGTTCTTATGAGAAATCTCTTTGTTATGTCTAGTAATGCATTCCAACTTCCTCCTCCCACCCTTTTCCCCTCTGTGTGGCAACTGAGGAACAGAAAGATGGTTGCGGGCAGGTGGATACACACACACACACAGTAGATCACTGCTTCTCTCCAACTTTACAAACCCAAGATCAGCGAGAGCAACCTACTTCAATTAATCTTTCTTTAATGAGCAGCGATCATCATCCTTTTAGCCATTATCTATCCACATGTTTCCAACCGATTTGGTCCTGAGCTTTCTTTTGCCAATTGGGCCCGCAGTACTGTATATTGTCATCTGGAAAGGTTTTATTACTTAATCTTTAAAGATGATTAAGGTGTCTAGATAGAAGATTGCGTTAAGTAGTGATGGATCGTGGAACTGTTTCTATGAAACTAGTACTAAAAACCTCTGCCGACTAGGAATTTTAAGTTCTAAAACTTACTTGAATAGTATTGGCTTTTTAAGAAGGTTGATGTTACAAGATGCACATTCTTGGATTGATTCCAGAGTATAGAATGTTTCTAATCTATTGAGCCAAAACAAAAACAACCAGGCCACATTGTAATAGTTGTTTCTTTGTTAGAAAATGCATTTTGAAGCAAGTTGTGTTTAAATCTTCTACTTTTTATATGTTTGGCTTATCTTTGTTAACTGACCTAGTCTCTCTGTATCTCTCTTTCTCCTCTCACCCATCCCTCCGCCTGGAATAGCTTTCACTCCCCGAGGAACAGAATGAAGTAACAAGAAATGGCTGTGAGTCCAAGGAGCTTGTCTACCTGGTACAAATCTCTTGTCAGGTAAATAATATGACCCTTCTTCCCTTGATTTTATAAAAATGCATGAGCTGAATGATACTTGGGGGATTCTTTTTCTCCCACGTTTAGCACTGTTTATAATACGTGAAGATAATATTGGGCTTCAGGAAACACCTGAGTAACTACTAAATTGGATCCATTTATCCTGGAATCACTTATGTATTTTTGTTGTGTGGGAAGCCACCCTCTCCCAGAAGAATGAAATGTTTTAGGAAGTATTAAAAAGGCAGAATATTATATTTCCCCTAAAAGAGAAATAGGACTCTTAAGGGAGACAGAAACTCAGCCCCAGCTCCTTGCCCCCAGCAGATGTTTGGTGCCCATTAAGAAGGACTGGGCTAACCTATCTACAAGACAAAAGACATTCAGCCTCAGGGTGATGGGATTAGCCCTCACTCAGGACAATGCCATTAAGCCACAATAGGACTATTTCATCAGAACACAAGTCTCTTCATTACATCATCACCCTCCCAGCTTCAACCAAACCTGGGAGCTCAGACAAATTCAGCTATGACCTCTGCATAGCCCCATGGGAGTCTGACAGCAACCAATAGAATACATGCTCTTGCCACAGGAACTGGAAGCTCAAGTGCAAAGCCCAAAAGAAGGTATAGAAACCCCTCACTCTCAACTCCATATGGTCAGCTGCACCAGAACCATGTGCTTGGTGGTTCTGTTCATCATTAAACCATCTTTACAATCAGCCTCCATGTTTCCAGTGTCTTTCCCTCCACTTGGAACTGAACCAGATGGATATTTCTTCCAACAGTTGGATACAATGAGAAACTTAATTACATTAAGGAGTATCCAGGAAGTGATGCTTCAGGCTTTACTCAAAATGTTTCTGCCACCCCATGCTAACATATTAATAACTTGCACTATACGTGTTGAATACGTGATCACCACGTATGACCTTGCCAGCCAGCTTCCGACAAAGTCAACAGTGGAAGCCCCATTCATTTAACACCCATATGATTCACTTCACAGCCGTGGCAAAAAAATAAATAAATGTAAAATTGGGCGTGACTCACTTAACAATCACCTTGTTTAACAACAGAACTGCTGGCCACAAACTGTGTTAGTAAGTCAAGGAATAACTGTAGTTACGCACTGCTCCCATAGTCAGAAAGGACAACAAAGCCATTACTTGAGAGGGGAGGAGGGTAGGTGGGTTTTATGATAGGACTTTAATTGCAACCTTAAACATGTATGTTTTTCACAGTTCATGCTGGAAGCAGAAAACAGCTTTAGAGGTTTAGAATCTTAATCTTTGTACTGCAGGGCAGAGAATTCGAGAATTTGTGCTAGGTTGTGGATTTCAGCTAAAATATTCTGTATATCCCTGAGCTCAGGCACTGAGATATATCTACTGGTTAATCGTAACAAGTCTTCTGAACTGTATTTCCAATTACAGAATATTCTTCCACCTTCTTTTTCATCTGCCAGAGTCTTGACAGTTTTGGTGTGTTTTTTTTTGACCATCTCATCCTCTTAACATTTTTATCACTATGAAATTTTATCTGTTTTTTTTTAAACTGTCTAGAGAGGACTGTTTTCCATTGTTGATGGAGACAGCAGCCAGTGTGGTGTCAGCCAATCAGCATGGAGGACTGAGTCTGTCAATTTGCATGAGTCCAACCTCTGTTGCCAGGAGACTCAGTTTAGGCTCAGTCCTTCAATTGGACAGGCGGGTGGCCTTTTTCCTGCCTTTGCTATTTTATTCTTCTATTTGGATTTCCCGATATTTGACCTTGGACTGTTGACCACGAGTTTGGATCTTCCCTCCTGTATCGGCTGCGTTGTGAGTTTGTACCTTTTTGTCCTTTTCTGTCTTTTTTTTTTCTTTTTGTCTTCCCACTCCCCCTCGGGGGGTGGGGGGTGTTGTAAAGGGGAATATTTTTTTTGTATTCCCTTTGTTGTGTGGACTTGCCTAGTCTTTTTTACTTTGCCTGTGTTTTTTTGCCCCTTTTTTTTTGGCGATCGGAATCCCCTCAAGGGCTTTCTGTTGACAGCGGCTGCCATTTTGCCTTAACTTCGGCCCGTTTTTTTTTTGTTTCTCCTTGACTAACGCTTTTCTGCTTGAAGCCTTTTCTTGGCCTTAATACCAGCGGGGCGCTTAGGTCTGTCTGACGAACTGGCGCCATCGTTTTGAGACCTTTGCTGCTGATCTGTCCCCCTCTACAGATACCCAAAAAACACAGCCAGTCGAGGGTTAAAGAAGCACTTGGCACACTCCACAGTTCTTATCTCAAACTTGGCAGCGATATGCACACCGTCTGCCAAGGGCTTTAATAGTACACAGAAAGAAAAGCACAACAAATATTCAGCAAAGTCTCTGATCAGCTTCAGCTTTTAGCTCCAATGACTATCCGATTGAGTATTTGTTCATCACAGAGATCATTCACCACCACCCTGTCTATTATATAGTCTCTGGGTGTGGTCCAGTGACTCATTGGTCCTGTGACTCCAGTCCAGTGACTCAGGTCTATTCCCTCATGCGTCTCCGCAGCTGCTGTAAGCGTTTATCTCGCCTTCTTTGACATGCGTCCAGGAATGACGTCTCTCCCTCACTCTCATCTGAGACACCTGTTTCCCCACTACTTGGCTCTCTTTCAGCTGGCACCTGAGACGGTGCCAGAGGGGGGGGGCTGGGAGATCTGGCTGGCTCCTCTTCCTCCTGCTCAGAGCTTCCTTCCTCCAATGGGATAGGCTCAGAGGACGGGGCCACAACAGGCGCTTAGGTCTGTCTGACGAACTGGCGCCATCGTTTTGAGACCTTTGCTGCTGACTTTTGTATCGCTGCCTAAGGAGAGCTAACGGAGCGCTGACATCGATCTCCTGGCCGGCCGCCATTTTGGAGAGCTCAGTTTTTGGTCCGGTGGCCATTTTGAGGCCTGTTAAAGTGACTGTGGAGTTTTTTACGCTCCCTTGACCTGTGCCTGCTTCAAACTGTGACCTGTGCCTCAGTTGGTGACTGTTGGTGGAGCTTTCGCGCCCCCCCCCACACCAACGTTTATCTGGTGGCTTTTCTGTCAGACTGTACTGATTGAGGAGTTTACGCTCCCTATTTGGGCATATTGTGCTTGGTCACAAAATTGCCAGCATGCCTAAAGCCCAGTCTAAGTCTAAACATGGTTCTAGGACCAGTGATGTTGCTCATGGGCTCTCAGATTCTGCGCATGCCCACCGCCCTACTGACTTGGTGCCACCTCGAGAGCTCTCCCCGTCTCTGCAGCCACGAAGCAAGAACCACAAACATGGTGGGGCTTCTAAGTCTGAGAAACGTAGGGACAAAGTCCTGACTAAATTGTGTGATAAAGCCAGCAAGCTCAGGGCATCCGCAGAAGCTGCTGTTCCTCCTGTTCCATCTCCAGAACCTCTTCCTGTTCCTAGACCACTTACACCGGATCAAGTCTCCCTTCGGGACTGTCCTGTCACAATTTCTACTGGTGACTTGTGGGGCTCTATGGCTTTTACGCTCTACAGATTATAACAGAAAGATTGTTTTAACAGTTTTAGGTGGTTAATCGTGGTGTTCTTCATCTATCTTGAATTTTATTTGAATTTTATCATGAATTTTATTTGTGTTCTTGTTATTTACAATCCTGGCAGTTATCAGTAACAAATACACATAACATGCAGTATTGACCACACCTGGAATACTGCATCCAGTTTTGGTCACCACATTACAAAAAAATCTGTTGAGACTTTGGAAAAAGCGCAGAGAAGAGCAGCTAGGATGATTGAAGGCCTGGAGACTAAACGATATGAAGAACAGTTGTAGGAACTGGATATGGCTAGTCTAGAGAAAAGAAGGATTGGAGTATCACTGCGTTTTGGTATTTACCAGCAGAGCTTTAATTTCTGGACTTTCAGACTCACCGTAGCTTGCCAAGTTTCTTATCAGTATCTACTGCGCATGTCCTGCATTCTTTTCTCTTCTTCTGAAAACTTTCCTTTGTTCTCCTGCCAGCTAAGGTCTGGCTGGGGATTCTTTGCCAAGATGTAACTAATTAGATTACTATGAGTTTAATTAGAAGATGTGTTTCCGGTTTTATTGATCAAAGTATACAGAAGGATAAAAGTCACGATCCAACTCAAAATGAGGGCAATTACCCCACGGAAGGTAACGGTGCTGATTGCCGCTCTGACATGGGGGGACATGATGGCAGTATTCCAGTATTTAAGGGGCTGCCACAAAGAAGAGGAGGGGGGGCGGTTTCAACATATTTTCCAAAGCACCAAAAGGCAAGACAAAAAACAATAGATGGAAACTAATCAAGGAGAGAAGCAACGTGGAATTAAGAAGAAACTTCCTAACAGTGAGAACAATTAATCAGTAGAACGTCTGGCCACGAGAGCTTTTAGGTGATTCATCACTGGAGGTTTTTAAGAAGAAACTAGACAGCCACTTATCTGAAATGGTATAAGTCCATGATAGCAAACCTATGGCACAGGTGGCACGCGGATCCATATCTGTGGGCACGTGAGCGTTGCCCTAGCTCAGTTCCAGCGTGCATGCCCATGCTGGCCAGCTGATTTTTGGGCCTTCCGGGCCCATTGGAAGCGTTTCCGACCTCCGGAGGGCCTCCGGGTGGGTTGGAAAGGCTGTTTTTGCCCTTCCCAGGCTCCTAGAAAGCCTCTGGAGCCTGGGGAGGGCGAAAAAACGGGGCTACCTGGCCCACCATGCCATCGCGTACCAAAAGTGGGAGCGCAGGGGGATCGCGTGCACATGTGCAGGGGCGGCCCACATTGAATTATGGGTGTGGGCACACGCGCATGCGACCCCCCGCGCTACCCCTGCTTTTGGCACTCGATGGCGAAAAGGTGAGCCACCACTGGGTATAGGTTCTCCTGCTTGAGCAGGGAGTTGGAGTAGAAGACCTCCAAGGTCCCTTCCAGCTCTGTTTTGATTGATTGATTGATTGACTTCACTTGTGTCAAACTTACGTGCTGCCTGTCCGCAGGTACACCTTTCCAAGCACCCAGCAAATTTGATCAGTTACAGCACATCTCCTCTTTGAGGAGGGAAAATCTGTGTGTATTCAATGCCCCTTTGCTAGGGCCTTATGTCGCTTTGGTCTTGAACAAATGTTGTTGTTCCTAATAGAGACAAATGTTGACATTCCCCAGTCAACGTGCACGCTGCTTTCGAAACGGTAATCTACATGAGGCAAAGAAGGCCATGGCTTTCCACAAAGAGGAAATCAACATGGCTCTTGAACATAAAGAAAAGTCTTGGGCTTGTTACCGTTATTTATAAAATCTGAAAAACCAAATGTGCCAGTGGAAGACGGTCATTGGTTAAATTGGATCCAGAAATTAGCTTATTAGTTTGGCATCTATCCATGCACTTTTCAAAGACCTGGGCTGCTTAGAAGCAATTTGTTGCAAATAAGAGGAGCATTGTAGAAAGCCAAAGAAATGAGTCATTCTAGCAATAGCCCGTTTGAAACTTCTGGACTGGAAAATTTGTTTCTTTCCCTTCACTGAGTAGCTCGCCGAATGCACTTCAATTTATCAACTTTGTAAGCAGATAAGTAGACTTTAAAAAAAGAAAATATCACGGCTTTCATACACTCTTCCTTTAACATGGCCTACTTGAAATTCTCTTGACTTTTAGTCTCACTAAATATCTGTAATCCGGAAACATCTTTCTTTTGGAGGGTGAGGAGAGAGTTCGTAATGCGTTTACCTCTTTTTTTTTTTCTTCCTTCTTTCTTCATGTTAACATGCTATTTTAAAGTTATCAGTTGCTTGAAACAAAAATGAGGAGGACTTTTGACTAAGACGACAATGTTGCTTTCCCACTCAACCACCTAAGATTAGGTATGAGTGAGAAATTCTACCCCTTTTCCTGTTTTTTCTGCGTATCATCTCATTCTGTCACAAGGGCCCTAGGGATAAACTAGTGAGAAGTCTTAATCTTCATCTCCTTCTCCTCCTCCCCCTCCTCCCCTCTTCCTCCTCTTCCATCACCACCGCAAAAAATGATAAAAAGCAAATGCTCAGGCTTTGCATTGAGGGATTAAATTGAATTGGAAAATGGTACAGTATGTAATTGTATATTGAAAACTAGGAAAGATAGTTTGCTGGAGGAGAATAGGAATGAAATACTGTGTTTCCCCCAAAATAAGACCCTGTCTTATATTGTTTTGAACCCCGAAATAAGCTCTTGGCCTTATTTTCGGGGAAGTCATATTAGTTTGGGGCAGGTGGAGAAAACCAGAGGGAATGGCGGGGACCGGCCATTTAAATATTTTCTGGGAGGGCTTATTTTCGGGGGGAGGGCTTATTTTAGTGCATGCGCTCAAAAGCCCAATTGGGCTTATTATCAGGGGAGGTCTTATTTTAGGGGAAAGAGGGTAGCTAAGAGGTAAATTGCGGCCTTCTGGATCCGCTTCAAGGTGCTAGTAAAGCCCTTCATGGCATAGGCCCAAGGTATCTGCAGGACCATCTTCTACCAACCTCCCACCGCCCTGTGCGCTCTCATAGGGCTGCCCTCCTCTGGGTGCCGCCTGCCAGACAATGTTCACTGGCGACCCCCAGGATGAGGGAGTTCTTTGTGGCTGCACCAACCCTCTGGAATGGATTACCCACCGAGCTCCGGACGGCTCCCTATCTCCACACTTTCCATACTGGCTTGAAGACATGGCTCTTTCACCAAATTCCCTAACCGGTTATGGGGTTTTAATTCTGGAGTTTTAAAATTCGGACAGTATTTTAGTATTTTTGTTTTTATCTCTGTTGTTTTCATCCATGTGAGCCGCCCCGAGTCCCACGGGAGAAGGGCGCCATATAAATTTTAATAAATAAATAAATAAATAAATAAATAAATAAATAAATAAATAAATAAATAAATAATAATAAATAAATAACAAATAAATAAATAATAAATAAATAAATAACAAACAAACAACAAATAAATAATAAATAAATAAATAAATAAAAATAAATAAATAAATAAATAAATAAATAATAAGAAATAAATAAATTTTGGATTAATCCATTAGATAACCAATTTTGCCACGTTAATTATTTCTTCTGTTGTCCCGATAGGGTACAACCCATTTTCTCAATCGGGAGAATTCCGCGGCGTACAAAAAATGGGCAAAACACTTCTAGCACATCCATCATTTGTCTCTCGTGTCTTTTATACCTTCTTCGCAGCGGTTGCACATTGAAAAGCCTTTCTGTTTTTTTTTTGTTTTTTTTTTTAGCTGAGCTAAAACTTCAGGTCAGGGCCTGCTTGTTAGATTTTACTTTCCTTGTTTTCAGCAGACTGAACAATGTTTTAGCTTTGGTAATTGCAGCCATTTGTCCCAGTTTGGTTTTGCTCTCCCTTTGAGCCTGAAGAGATGTCAGGCAGTTCTGTTGAGAGACTGGACAAAAGGCCAGCAATTACAGTTTCAGTGAGTGATGTACCTTGGCAGCTCTTTCTGTTTATCATGGAGCAAGGTGCTGTTTAACTGTGAATAGGAGAGAGAGGTTATACCTAATTGAATACCCCCGGAACATAATACGGTAGGTGTGAAAGTCAAAAGCAAAGTTTTCCATCTTGGACTCCTAGTAACTACATGAATGTGCCCAGGTTGTTGCTTTTGAGTCAGGACAGAGGTGGTTCATTATTTCTTTCTTCTTGGCAACAGCTGTAAACAAACTCAAAATCAGCTTCCAGCTTTATTCTCCTCTTCCATCCATGTGATATTAGGTGTAAATAAGCCCCAGTCCCCAGGACGATTGTTTCCTGGGAAGCTTCTTCCTTTCAAATCTTTAAAGGAGGCCCATCTTCATAAATTCATAAATTGTTCCTTCAATGTTCACGAGGAGCTGACTGGCTGTGGTTGAAAAAAAATGGCACACCCTTTATGGATGTGGTTAGGTTTGCAACTGTTAGACAGGGAAAGACCAGGTCCACACAAGAAGATCCAATTAAACTGATCATGCCTATGCACAGGCATCTTCTCAACTAACAATTAGCACTTGCTTGGATTTAGATAAAGGTCCGTAGCATTGAAAGGAGGTTGGACTGCACTTGTGGCTACGTAGGGATTCTAGGCTGATCCCTGTTTTAACTCCGCCCCCAGTTTCTGCTACACCGTCTCCTTCAGTGACCAACTATTTCCATCTAATGACTTTCTACTATTTGATATTAGGTCACATTTTCACCCAGAGGTGCTTTTTGAATGCATTTGAGCCATGATTGCTAGAATTGCTAACATGGTCTTTTGTATGACAATTCTCGGTGTAAGTTACCTGGAAAATACCACCCTAGGAAAAGCTGTATTTAAGTTATGAAACTGCCGAGAGGTATCAATCCAGATAGTTCTCAGTTACAGGTTTTAATGCACCATCTGTGGTAACATGGAGGAGTTACCAGTTTCTTACGGTTTATTTTAGCACTAAACAGAAAGTCTTCAATGGTAAGTGTGAAAAGATCCCATCTCAGATTTTTCCAGAGGAGTCTTCATATTGTGATTAAAACTTTTTCTCACCCATAGAAAGTCATCCTAATGCAGTTGCTTATAAAGAACAAGAAAGCTTTGCTGATTAATGCTATCTGGAGTATTCTGAATGCTGCATACCTATTAGTCATAAATGTTCTATTATTATATCTTTTTTGAGTAACCTTGAGTAACCTCCTTACCATTCTAAAACAGTCATGCTCTTAGTCAAATAAATTTATTGGCACTGAGGAATTCTAAATAATTTCAGGACACCTAGATGGAAGATGCTGTTAAACCAGTCAGTAACACACTTAACTGGAGATGCTGTCATCAATAGGGGAGAAAACCGTTCATTATATTGCTCGATGGATTCACAGCCCCATCTACAAAAGAGATACAAATCCATTTCCTTAGCAGTTTTCATTGTTTGGCTGTTCAGTATTTCAGATTCTGTGCCGCTACAAAAAATGCTGCCTGCTACAGATTTATGTTTGGGTGTTGCACTCAATATTCTTACACCAGAATTGCCAGCACTTATCTCCAGTCTCCTTCCCTCCCTCCCTCCCTGACCTATTGTACTTATATGTTTTACATGGAAGTGTGACTGATAGCAAATTGTTTAAATTAGAAGTTTGTAAAGAGAGGCTGGAATGTAATAAAGCAGCAAATCTCTTTTCAAATAGCCAGAGACTTAAGCTGTATATTTTTCATCCTGCCATTCAGAAGGAGATTTAATCAAGAGAAATAGCCGAGCACTACAATTTTGAATGCTAGAAACCCCTTATTATTCTTCGGTTACCTGTTTATGTGCTCTTTTTCCTTTTTCACACTTCTTAATCATAATTTGCCTCAGCAAACATATTATTCAGATACTTATCTGCAATTGAATGTATTTCCAAAGGTTTGGCTTGAAAAATTAACACGGGGAAAGAAGGCATCCATATTCGGGAGTGGGATAAATGCATTAGTAAAATACATCTACCTAAGAGACTTTGTGAAGTATTTTGTCATAGTTATTGCCGGTGTTAAATTGTTTTTCCTGATTTGTTTGTTTGCTTTTTGGCTATCTACTCTGTTTGATATGATCTGGAAGTGTTTGAATTCAAAAGCTTTTTAAAGTTAGCATTTGAGTTTTCAAGAGAGATCATCTGTTGGAGATTACATCTCCCCCCACCCCAAACTATTGTTGATCAAGCCAATCCTCATATTTCAGATACGGAATAGTTTCTTCAACTGCCATTAATATTTTAATTCCAATCTCAGAGACTCCAAGGAAGAGGGTACTTGTATTATTTTGGTATCCTTTGTGGCCCTGTTGTCATAGAGTTTGAATAACTACTGAATATTCATGCCAACTTCAGTTCTAATATCTCAGCATTCAAAGATATTTTTTAACTAACTGGCTTGCATTTTTCTTTCTATTGAAAAGGGGTATTGGAATTTATTTAATTTGACATATTAAGGCTGCCCAGTTTATATTCTAATATCAATATCATCATCATCATTAATCATCATATATGAGCCAGCAGTGTGCAGCAGCTGCCAAAAAAGCCAACACAGTGCATAAACAGAGGGATAGAATAGCTTGACTCCCTCTTCTTTGTGGCAGCCCCTGAGATACTGGAACACTGCTATCATGTCTCCTCTAGTCCTTCTCTTCATTAAACTAGATATACCCAGTTCCAGCAACCATTCTTTGTATGTTTTAGCCTCCAGTCTCCTAGTCATCTTTGTTGCTCTTCTCTGCATTCTTTCTAGAGTCTCAATATCTTTTTTACATCGTAGCGACCAAAACTGAATGCAGTATTCCAAGTGTGGCCTTATAAAGTAGTATTAACACTTCACGTGATCTTGATTCTCTAAAGCACTTGTAGGTAGAACAGGAAGCAATGGGTGGAAACTAATCAAGGAGGGAAGCAACTTAGAACTAAGGAGAAACTTCCTGACAGTTAGAACAATTCATCAGTGGAACAACTTGCCTCCAGAAGTTGTGGATGCTCCAACACTGGAAGTTTTAAAGATGATGTTGCATAACCATTTGTCTGAAGTGGTGTAGGGTTTCCTGCCTAAGCATGGGGATGGACTAGAAGACCTCCAAGGTCCCTCCCAACTCTGCTATTCTATTCTATCATCCTAGCCATTGTCTATCCACTGTAGGATGAAGGCCTCTTCTGTTTGTTTCCAACCAATACTGTCTTGAGTTTTCCTTTGCCAGTTGGGCCCTCAATACTTGCTGATGTCGTCGATCCATTTTGTTTTAAGTCTCTCTTGTGGGGGCTTTTTATCAAGTGGAATCCATTCCATGACTGTCTTGGAGTCACCCACCCGCCATCAGTTCTTCTTGCTATGTGACCAGGCCATTTCCATTTCAATTCTTTGACTCTTTTGATAGCATCCTATATTTCTGTTTGTTCTCTAGTCCACATGCAGATCTTTTTGTCTTTTTTTGTGATGCCAAGCGTGTATCTTTCCATGGCTCTTTGCGACACTCGTAGCTTTTGTATTGATTGTGAGGTTAGTGTCGATGTTTCTCTGGCATATGTTAGAATAGATAGCACACCCCAGGGGTGAAATGCTCCCGGTTTGGACCGGATCACCCGATCCGGTAGCGATGGCGGCTGATGGTTCAGAGAACCGGTAGCAAAAATCCCTGCCCCACCCCCGTCCAGCTGAGCCGCGCGATCATCAGAGGCTTTTTAAAAAAAATTTTTTAAAAGCATCATTTCTACAACCTCTTCGGCTGAAAAAAAATGCTTTTAAAAGTTAAAAAAAAAGCCTCTGATGATCGTGCGGCTCAGCTGGGATCATCAGAGGCTTTTAAAAGCATTTTTTTTACAACCTCTTCTGTAGAAAAAAATGGTTTTAAAAGGAAAAAAAAAGCCTCTGACGATCAGGCAACTCAGCTGGGATCGTCAGAGCCTTTTAAAAGCATTTTTTTACAACCTCTTCGGCCGAAGAGATTCTAGAAAAAAATGGTTTTAAAAGTAAAAAAAAAAAAAAAGTTGGCCACCCCCCACCCAGTCACATTACCCCCGTCCCCTCCCACCAAGCCACGCCCACAGAACCGGTAGTAACCAATTTTACATTTCACCACTGGCACACCCTGATTGAAAATTTTTCTCTTCAGGCATAGGGGGAGATTGTCCTTGAAAATTACACTCGCCCTTCTAATGTATTGGTATTCGTTCAAAATACTATATTATACAATGACTTAAGGAATTTTAATTAGAGGTTGAAACTGATTAGCAAAGCCTTGTTGAGTGACAGTGTGATTATATGTGAAACGATGATAATAATCAGGTGCACAGAGTCCTTGCACATTTGCGAATGAATGAATTAAATGACACTGTATATTTTGTGTTTTCCTGTCTGCAGGGCAAGAGCTGGATTGTGAAGAGGAGTTACGAAGACTTTAGAGTGCTTGATAAACATCTTCACCTATGTATTTATGATCGGCGCTTCTCTCAGCTCTCAGAGCTACCCCGTTCGGATGCCCTGAAGGATAATCCGGAGGTAAAATAATGACGTCTTATTACTAGCTGAAAAGTTCTAGTTGTGGAATAATATTATTGGAAGGGAGGTATCTCTGAGGTTTTCATGTAATTATTTATTGATATCCCGCCTTTATTATCTTTTACAAAAAACTCAAGGCAGCAAGCATACTTAATGCTCCGTTCTTTCCTATTTTTCCCACAACAACAACCATGGAAAAGAGGGGTTGGGCTAGAAAAGAGTGAGTGGCCCAAAAGTCACCCAGCCAGTTTTGATGCCTAAGATGCAACTAGAACTCACTGTCTCCTGAACCAGTCTCCTCACTGGTCTTAGCCTAGTGCTTCTTAAATTCTATAGTATATCTCAGAAGTGAGTAAACCCCCTCACATTTTGTAAATATTTAAGTATATCTTTTCATGTGACAACACTGACAAAATGAAACACTGACGAAATGAAATTACATTGGCTACAATGTAAAGTAGTAACAGCTTGTATAGCAGTGTAAATGTGCCATCCTCTCAAAATAACGCAACACACAGCCATTAGTGTCTAAACTGGTGGCAAAAAAAGTGAGCACACCCCTAAGTTTGCGAGACCGCCTTCTGCCGCCAATAGCCTCCCACCGACCAGTATGCTCTCACAGAGAGGGCCTCCTCAGGGTGCCGTCGGCCAGACAATGTCAGCTGGCGATCTCCAGAGGGAGAGCCTTCTCTGTGGCGGCACCCGTCCTCTGGAACGACCTACCCCCGGAGATACGCAGGATATCAGACCTCTGGACTTTTTGTCGGGCCCTTAAAACCCACTTGTTCCATCTAGCCGGATTGACTTGATCCCATCCTCTGTTTTAAATTGGAACTGATTTTAAATTGAACTGTTTTAATTGTCGGCCGAAATTATTTAATATTTTTTAAAATTGTTTTAATTTTTATATATATCATGTTTTACTTTGGCTGTTCACCGCCCTGAGTCCGCGAGGAGAAGGGTGGTTTATAAATTGAAACAAATAAATAAAAATAAATAAATAAGTGATAATGTCTAAATGGAGCCTAAGTGTCAGTATTTTGGGTGGCCAACGTTATTTTCCAGCACTGCCTTAACCCTCTTGGGCATAGAGCTCACTAGAGTAGGGATGGGCAAATCTGGCCCTTTTGCAATCTGTGGACTTCAACTCCCAGAATTCCTGAGACAGCTGTCTCAGGAATTCTGGGAGTTGAAGTCCACAGGTTGTAAAAGGGCTAGATTTGCCCACCCCTGCACTAGAGCTTCACAGGTTGCCACTGGAGTCCTCTTCCACTCCTCCATGACAACGTCACGGAGCTGGTGGATGTTAGGGACCTTGCACACTTCCAACTTGCTGCACAAACTGTGATAATTTTAAATATGGTTTTAAAAGGGTTTTTAACTTATTTTGTGATTTGTATTATCAATTGTTGTTGTAAGCCGCCCTGAGTCCTTTGGGAGAATGGCATGCATGCATGCATGCATGCATGCATGCATGCATGCATAAATAAATAAATAAATAAATAAATAAATAAATAAATAAATAAATAAATAAATAAATAAATAAATAAATAAATAAATAAATAAATAAATAAATAAATAAATAAATAAATAAATAAATAAATAATCAACTAACTAACTAACTCCTTCCTTCCTTCCTTCCTTCCTTCCTTCCTTCCTTCCTTCCTTCCTTCCTTCCTTCCTTCCTTCCTTCCTTCCTTCCTTCCTTCCTTCCTTCCTTCCTTCCTTCCTTCCTTCCTTCCTTCCTTCCTTCCTTCCTTCCTTCCATTTCAGGATACTGTGGGACTTCTGTAATATATCTCTATCTACGTCTATATCATCCATATATATCATCTATCTATCTACAGAGAGAGAGGGAGGGAGGGAGGGAGGGAGGGAGGAGAAGGGTGGGTAAGAGGGAGGGGGAGGGAGAGAGAGAGGGAGAGATTGATTCAGTTAAATCTCCTAATATACAGGATGCCCTGCATCAGTAGAATTATCATACTTTTCCCCTCATCCTTTGCAGCTTGTTACCCAGATGCTGATGGCTTACCTGTCCCGACTCTCAGCCATTGCTGGCAACAAGATAAATTGCGGTCCTGCTCTCACATGGATGGAGGTACAAGAGCCCGCTTCACTTTCTCCTCAATTCATCAAATGCTTTGTGTCTACCAGTCTGCCAGCAGCACATTAAATGGAAAGAGGGAAAGTTTCCAAATTAGAAAATGCCAGTCAGGCCCTCTGCTTTTAGGCGACCCAAGATAAAAGTAGGAACACATCCTCATCCTTAACTATATAGATCCTCCTAAATCAAGCCACTGACCAAAAAGTCGTCTTCATTGAGATTATGGCCTATATAGGCTACCGTCCTGGTCCTGGTCAAGTGTATGTTGGTAGATACACTCAGTCTGTAGCTGAAAGCGAGCAGCTGAAATTCTCAAAGGCAGTCCCATGGCACAACACCTTGCAGTAGTCTAGGCAAGGAGTAATTAGGCCACGAGTCACTTAGCCAGGTCCTCACATTCCAGGTAGGGCTGCATCTGACACTCGGCTGGACAACTCTGCTCCCTCCCAACCCCTGATTTCCCACTTGTCCATGTAGTAGTAGCTATGAGTCCAAGATGTCTTACAGTTCACAGACCTACTCTTTGATGAATAGTTGCCATCAAGAGGCCATCCTGGAAATGTCAGAAACCTTTCCCCACCATCCAGCCAAGAGCTGAAGAAGCATCTTTGGATGAGAAACGAAACGTCTTCAAAGAAAAACCAGAAAGTCCAGAAAGCATCTTTGGGACTGTAGTGAACAGCTAACTTCATCTTGCAGGGGTTCAGCTATAGGTTGTGTAAACCTTCATGTCCCCTAGAACCAAGTCAAGAAGTTGATAGCACCTCTTGCACTGTTTAGAAGAGCAGTGGATAATGTATCAATGATATAGTTATGCAAACAAATCATGGCCTCCCCCAGAGGCTTAAGATATTAAGGGGTCTTCCAGGTAGGAGAGGCCAGCTCAAATGATCTCTCCTACTACGACTCAAGGGCTAACTGGAACTGCCCTCCCAAGGAAGTAATGGAACCCCTATAAAAAAACCCCCTATAAAAGGAGTCTTAGTAGCGTAGGGGAGTAATGCCTCCTACAAAGCAGCATTTAAGATCCAGCTGCTACAATTACTTGTGAGTTCAATCCCAGGCAGGCTCAAGGTCGACTCAGCCTTCCATCCTTTATAAGGTGGGTAAATTGAGGACCCAGTTTGTTGGGGGCAATAAGCTGACTTTGTATAAATATAAATATACAAAAGTATGAAGGCTATTGCTTAACGCATTGTAAGCTTCCCTGAGTCTCCGGAGAAGGGCGGCATATAAATCAAATTAAAAAATAAAATAAAATAAAAAATAGAACTCTACTTTCTGCAGAAGTTGTTTGTATTACCCAGTCAGTGGTGGGATTCAAATTTTTTTATTACCGATTCTGTGGGCGTGGCTTGGTAGGCATGGCAGGGGAAGGCTAGTGCAAAATCTCTATTTCCACCCCACTCCAGGGGAAGGATACTGTTAAATCTACATTTCCTCCCCACCCCACTAATCTGCTTTCCAGCTCCCTTCTCCTATGCAGGGCAACAAAAGAAGACCCAGCTGATCAGCTGGGACTCCGATCAGCTGGGACTCGGGAGGCAGCCAATAGATTGGGGGTGGAGCCAGTCAGAGGTAATATTTACCAGTTCTCTGAGCTATTCAAAAAATTTCATGTACCTGTTCGCCAGAACTGGCTGAATACCATCTCTGAGCCCATTGCTTATTTTGTACCACAGTGCCTGTAGACTCCTTTTGCACATTTTTTTCAGCTGGCAGCTCCGTTTACCTCGGCTTTCTTTACAAATCAACATGAAATCCTCCTCTGTAAATTTGTTAATAAAAATAAATTTGCTCAATGCTGCGCGTTCTTGGCTTTCTCACCATCTACCTTGCGTTGCAGATTGATAACAAGGGGAATCGCCTCCTAGTTCACGAGGAGTCATCCATTAATGTTCCTGCTATTGCAGCTGCTCACGTTATCAAGAGATACATTGCCCAGGCAGCAGATGAACTCTCCTTTGAGGTAAATAGCAGGAGAATCAATCTATAATTATTTCAGCGCATGCCCAGAGAAAACCAATGTTGTGTTGTGTTTTCTTCAACTGGCCAAAGACATTTTTAAAGGACCTCTGATAGCTTTCCATGTTGCTTGAATAACAGTACATTTTCTTATTATATAGGTAATATATAAAGTATAATATAAAATATACATTACATAAAATATATGTAATATATAAAATATAAAATGTATAGCACAGTACAGTTCTATGTTGTTAATTTGGTAAAATGAATTGGTCATTCTATACTTAATTTTAAGAACGAAGACAGAGAAGCTAATAGACAAGTATCTATGGAGATTTCCAATCATCCAGGTCATGGTTGTCCCAAGAGGCAACTAGACTTTCTGGTTTTTCTTTGAAGCTTCTTGGATGAGAAGTCAAAGGTCTTCAAAGAAAAACCAGAAAGCCCTGCTTGAAAAACAACAACAACACATTGGGGCAAATAGATAAATAAGTGCAAATGTTTAAGTAGAGGTAATCCTTGACTTGCAAGGAACATGGTGGCTCAGTGGCTAAGATGCTGAGCTTGTCGATCAAAAAGTCGGCACTTCAGTGGTTCAAATACCTAGTGCTGCGTAACGGGGTGAGCTCCTGTTACTTTTCCCAGCTTCTGCCAACCTAGCAGTTCGAAAGCACATAAAGAATGCAAGTAGAAAAATAGGGACCACCTTTCGTGGGAAGGGAACAGCATTCCGTGCGCCTTTGGCATTTAGTCATGCTGGCCAAATGACCACGGAGACGTCTTCAGACAGCGCTGGCTCTTCGGCTTTGAAATGGAGATGAGCACCGGCCCCTAAAGTCGGGAACGATTAGCACATATGTGCGAGAGGAGCCTCTACCTTTATCTAATCCTTGATTTATGACCATAACTGAGGCTGGAAATTTAGTTGTAAATCGTGCCGGTCATTAAGCAGGTCATCACTTGATGGACTTGATGTGACATTTTTGTGGCAGTCATTAAACGAATCACCATGATTGTTAAGCAAACTTATTATTGCAACTTATTGCAATGGACTTTTTTTTTTTGCAAGGAATCAGAAGCAAAACTCATAAATTGTGGTCACATGACTGTGGGAAGCAGCAAACATCATAAATGCAGACCAGTTGCTGAACACTCAAATGTGATTACTTGACCAGTTGACCAGGAGTGGGGAATGTCTGTTAGACTTTTGAATTCAGGATGCAAAATACCTTTATTTGGCTGGCTGTAATTTTAAATAGTCTCTAAGTGGCCGATCTTAAGTTAAGGACTACATTTAATTAGTTTGTTCAATATTCTTTTCACATACACTTATGTTTCCAAAGTGGCTATTCTTTCCATTTAATCAGCAGCCTACTTTGGGCTCTAGCTGCAATCCAGCATTTTCTTTTTATGAGCGAATAAAATGTCTACCGTGTAGCGCTCATAATACATACTTAAATTCATATGTGCGTATTTAATAGGCAAGAACTACTGCTATTTATTTTAAAGGCTTTTGTAATCCCAGCCCGGTAAAGTAAACATTTTTATCAAACCAGATAGTGCTTTGAGTCACAATGAGAAAATATTTCAATTCTTAATTTCCAGGTTGGAGATATTGTTTCTGTTATTGATATGCCTCCAAAAGAATTGACCACTTGGTGGAGGGGGAAACATGGATTTCAGGTATGTCCAGCTATTAGGTTAGTTAAATACGTCAGGCTCTAAAAGTTGTGGAGGATGGATACTCATTCTAAAAAAAATTACTCTCTAATATATAGGGTTAGTGGCTAAGACACTGAGCTTGTCTATCGAAAGGTCGGTGGTTCAGCGGTTTGAATCCCTAGTGCCGCATTATGGGGTGAGCTCCCGTTACTTGTCCCAGCTCCTGCCAACCTAGCAGTTCGAAAGCATGTAAAAAAATGCAAGTAGAAAAATAGGGACCACGTTTAGTGGGAAAGTAACAGCTTTCTGTGCGCCTTTGCTGTTGAGTCATGCCGGCCACATGACCATGGAGATTTCTTCAGACAGCGCTGGCTCTTCGGCTTTGAAATAGATGAGCACTGCCCCCTAGAGTCGGGTACAACTAGGACATATGTGCGAGGGGAACCTTTACCTTTATGTTTACAATGTATAAATTTGGGGATGGGGCAATAGAAAATCCTCCTGATCAATGCCACGGTAAGAGAAAACGGAAGAGGAGGAGAATTCATAATGTCTATGGAGATTCTCAGTCATCTAGATAAGAACAGAACAGAGCTGGAAGGGATCTTGGAGGTCTTCTAGTCCAGCCCCCTGCTCAAGCAGGAGAACCTCTACTATTTCTGATAAGTGGCTGTCTAGTGTCTTCTTAAAAACCTCCAGTGATGGAGCATCCACAATTTCTGTAAGGCAACTTCTGTTCCACTGGTTAATTGTCCTCACTGTTAGGAAGCTTCTCCTTAATTTCAGGTTGCTTCTCTCTTTGATCAGTTTCCAACCATTGTTTCTTGTCCTGCCCTCTGGTCCTTTGGAGAATAATTTGACCCCCTCTTCTTTGTGGCAGCTATTCAAATATTGCAATGCTGCTATCATGTCACCCCTGATTCTTCTTTAGGTCATGGTTGTCATTTTTCGAGATGCAGCTGGACTTCGTTTGTTTTTCCTTGAAGACGTTTCACTTCTTCAGTTCTGACCAGCTCAGCTTGGATGAGAAGCAAAATGTCTTCAAGGAAAAACGAAATCCAGCTGCCTCTTGAAAAAACACCTTGGAGAATTCATAATGCTATTTTAGTCCTTCAAAACCTCTCAAAATGTGAATGCCTGATTTTTTTTCTTTAAACCAGTGGTGAAATCCAAATTTTTTTTTACTACCAGTTCTATGGCCGCGGCTTGGTAGAAGTAGCAGGGGAAGGATACTGCAAAATCCCCATTCCCTCCCCACTCTGGAGCCAGCTGGAGGTGTTATTTGCCGGCTTTCTGAACTACTCAAAATTTCCACTAACGGTTCTCTGAATTGCTCAAAATTTCCGTTACTGGTTCTCTAGAACCTGTCAGAACCTGCTAGATTTCACCCCTGCTTTAAACCCTTTGTCTGATTTCACTGAACTCGAGTCATATTCTGTATATGTGTAATTCTTGAAAAAGTAATCTGACTCTGTCTTTGGAAGCTGTGGACAGGCAAACTAGCTAGAGTAAAATGACATCCAGGCTAGCAAACCCCTGTTCTACTCACCTACAAAGCAGGGGAAGAATGCTCTTTCTACTAAAGCTACCTAGGGATTTGGAATAATTCCTTTCTTGCAAAATTATCTGGATGTGTCCTTATTCCAGGGGTGAAATGCTCCTGGTTCGGACCATATCTCCCGATCCGGGGGGTTCGGAGAGCCGGTAGCAAAAATCCCTGCCCCCCCCCCCAATGCCCAGCTGAGCCGCACGATCATCAGAGGCTTTTTTTCTTTTAAATGGCTCTGACGATCCCAGATGAGTTGCCTGATCATCAGAGGGTTTTTAAAAAACTCTCTGCCGATCAACAACTCAGCTGGGATCGTCAGAGGCATTTGAAAGCATGTTTTTATAACCTCTTCACCAAAGAGGTTGTAGAAAAAATGGTTTTAAAAGTTTTTTTTAAAAATGGCCACGTCCACCCAGTCACTTTACCCCCCCCCCCCCCATGCTCACAGAACTGGTAGTAACAAATTTTAGATTTCACCCCTGCCTTATTCCATGATTCTGTTGAAATTGTTTAAATGCCTTGTATTGTTTAAATACAAGTTCTCTTTTTTCTTTCTATCTTCGTATGTCACTATAGGTGGGATTCTTTCCTAGCGAATGTGTTGAACTAATTAATGACAAAGTCCCTCAGTCGGTGACCAATTCTGTACCAAAGCCAGGTATGTGTGTTTGCTTTTCAAGCAAGTGTGCGTAATATCACAAAATGCTGATTTAAATGCTGTTCTTTTACAGTTTTCAGTAGCTTTGCTACGTTATACAGTTATTTCATTGCATTCATCCATGCTAACTTATTTCATTGTTTAGTTTGTGCTGATCAAACATTTTCATTTACACAAATTTCTTTAATCTTTTGGGTGGGAAAAGGGATTTTTGGTAACCATTGTCACAAATCATTGCTTGGTCGTCATCATCATAAACCGATGTGCCTTTCAGAATTACTCTGTAGAGGAAGTTAATTTCTTGCCAAGTAAGGCAGATGCAAAAGATAATTTGCTTTTTCTTCCATTGAACTTACTCCGTGCATTTCAGACTCAAAACTGATTCATTGCTGTGCCTATTTCCCTCTCATTTTGTTGACTCTTATTTTGTTGAACTAAAACCCATTGCTTATTTTTATGAATTTATATGCTGCCTTCCAACATAAAAAAAAACAAAGAAACCTCTGCCAAAATAAAAATAAAATAAAATAAAACACCTACATGTTTTCAGACTGTTTCCTAAAAGTAGACAAAACGCAGCAATAAAACCACAGCACAATCAGCAATTAAACACAAACACCTATGCTAATAATGAAGAGCTTACAAGCAATAATTACTGAATGTAACTTCTAGTTTGGGCGTTAAGTGTCGTTTACAAAGCATAGAGTCAAATTAAATGTTTGATAAACTGTATTTCAGAAGTTGTTTGACCTAGGACTGGTTTTTCTTTGTGTAGTTGAATATGGAATGGTTGTGGAATAAGGAAAGAATAAGAATAGACATCCCAGTCTATGAGGAAGGTAGGCGTTTCCAAAATGTGATTAATAAATAAAAATAAAATTTGCTTAAATTGGAGAGGTGTTTTTTTTTAAGCTTTAGGTTAGGGAAAAATTTTGAGGAAAATATGCATTGTGAATCTTCTTTACAGTTTAGATTAGTAACTAATTATATTGTGGTTGAGGTCAATTCAGGTGGTACTATTCTCATCACTTTTTAGTTGCTTGTGTTTTCTCAGAAGGATCAGGAGGATTTTTGGTTTTAAGACATTCAGATGCCACCGGGATAAAGGGTTGCAAAGCATATTATAAGATTAAACAGACCTGAACATAACTCTTGTTTCATCATATACTCGAAGGCAGAATTATATCGATGGAAAATGAGAGTCAGCATATCAAAATGGGTTCTTTCCAACAGACGAAGCAACAAATTTGCTGTGTTCCCCTCAATGGTAGCTTCACTCTGTGGTCACTTGAAACAAGTTCTCCAATGTTTTGGGGTTGCAGAACTTGTTAGTTCTGATTTTAAAGGATTGTCCAATTTGAGATGCTTGGGATAAGAGCAGACTTAGATAAAATCCACAACCTACTTTCTCCCTGCAACTTATTGCCTAATTCCAAATTGATTGGCAAAATCTTCCAGATCAGTAAGGAATAGTAATACTTTTTTTTTTTTTTTTACAATTGGCATAAAACTTCGGTGAAGGAAATATTCTCCGTTTTGGGAAAATGCTCTATGCATTCTTTATGATGTTGAGCAGCTGTAATGATGTGTATCTTGTAATTTCTAAGCGAAAGCACAAACATGGATGTCACCTGTTCCTTTGTGGTGTATAATTCCGTTCTTAGTTGCATGAAGCTGAATGACATCGGTCTGTTGAATAGTGCTATGAAAGAGAAAATTGGAGCACATGTTTCAGCTCTCTCTACTTTATAAAATCATGCAAACAAGTATCTTCATTTTTTTTTTAAATTCTCTTCCGATTCCTTTTCTTTTGGTTGCCATCCATATCCTTTGGATTGGTTGTCAGGTCTTTCAAAGAGGCCATCAACTTCGTGTGAATGATTTGTTTGTTAGCTTAACCTCATGCTGTTCATCTCATTTTTACATGTGCTTTTCTGATGTCGCCTAGGAAGTGCTTTTATTAACGTCTGAGATTCTAGAAATAGCCCTTTTAACAAAACAGAAGATGTGGATTGAAGTTGCTTGTCTAGGAAACACATGCTGTTAAAAATCTCTTAACATTTGTGCCTTTTCTAGAAGTTGAAAACATTGTTAATACTATTATGCAAATGGAGTTCATCCTGGCAGTGCCTGGATAAATGTAATCCTATTTTGTGGGATAAAGTACAATAGCTCATGAATCTGATAGTCTTCACATGGCTTTTGTTTTCAGTATCTTTTTAAAATAATAGTTTTCAAAAGTGTAATAGTTAATCATACCCAATTATAGCATATACAATAGAAATCAAGGTTACCTAGGCAACTTATACAGGGCCTGGGAGACTTGGCAGCCATTTTGAAATCATTGAATTGGTGGGTTCCAATTATTCCAGCGTGTTGTCCACAATCATGGGTAATATGTACCATTACAGATGCTTCCAAATGGCTGGATTTGCTGGGATAGACACATTCAGCAGCACGTGACAGGCTGCATATAAGCCAAGATCTTTCAAGCAGTCCAAAATAATTCAAGCAGTCTCCTTGAGCCAAATGGCTGAACTGGCCCACAAGGAAGTCTGTGCTTGATCTCATTTATTGGAATTTGAACGATGGTGATAGGTGCACAATTCAGTAATATAGTTTTCTGAAAGCCAGGGGTCATAAACTGCCTTCCATTGCAAACAGTTTTAATATTGTCCAAAAGGAGAAGGAAAGCATATTTCAGATTAATAATACAATAGGCTCTCAAAAAGATTCTTTGTCTTTTTAGCTCCTAATTAATCCATTGAGCACTTATCAGCTTATAGGTTGGCGTTTGGTACTAAATAAACCTCTCTGAAATTCTTTAGCTATTTTAATAGCATCATTCTGTGGCCAGCCAAGAGGTTATGCCGGGATAATGCTGGAATGGATATATAAACAAGACATACTATTGTCATTCAAAATACAGCTGGCTTGTTGTTTTTTTGGATAGGGGTTTTTAAATTATTATTTTTTTACAGCTTTTGCAAATTGGAAGAGAGGGCTGCTTTCAAAAGCAGGGCCCTTCTCAGGTTTTCTTTAGTGCGGGAAATGATGCTGCTGGTATATAATTATTTCCACAGTTACAAAAAAAAAATAAAATAAAAATCTTCTGTCTCTCTTTGTACTGATGGCCAGTGGTTAGCCAGTTGCAGAATAGTAACTCATTCTCTTAACTGAATCATTCAAGCATTTTGAAAGTAAATACACCCTAATTACAAAGTACTGCTGAATAATACAAACTTCCATTGATTTTACGGAAGAGGTTTGGGGCGTATGCAAAGAACTGTGGAAATCCTCAGCACAGGCAGAATTAGGTTCCTGTGTTAGCATTTAACTCTTTGCCCAGTGTTAAAGAAATGGGTGGTAGGCAAGTCTTTTGAAATGAAAATGTTTTATTTTTCCAGGTGGATGTTCCTGTTAATAATGTGTTTTCTTTTAAATTGTACTTTCCCAGTCTCCCCTGCCCCTGGAGCCCGTCCAGCATCCTGGAGCTACTTCCCCCCTTGTACGTTTTCATTTATTCTTTTCTTTTTGTGTCATCGTTTTTCTTATTTTCAGCTGAATTTGTAATTGCGTTCCTATGCAATGGTAAACCAGAATGCTTGTTACCTCCCATTTGAGCCCTCAAGGACAAATTCTGTCTTAAGGGGGGTTTTCTTGGTCATAGTTTATAAACCAGAAACTGTGCCATGTTCCTTTCTGAACAATACAAAATGACACACCAGAATTTGTTCTTACCTTTTTTTTTCTCCCAAGAATATCACAACAAACAGACGATGGAAAATGCTGTCTGGGATGATGTGAAAATGATCAAGGAAGATAACTTGCGTTTGTTGTTTAATCCTGAAAAAGTCAGAATTCTGGTATACTGTTGTATATTAATGTACTCAGTATCTGAGGAATGTGTAGTGAGTTTTCAGTGTGATTTCCTTGTACATTTTTTGTTTCACAATATGGATTAAAACGAAATCTACAATAGAAGGTAAATAAGGAAGGAAGGAGAAAAATGAGCTTGAAACAATTTTTTAGGTGTAACTAAAATTGCCAATTATTTATTTATTATACAAGTAGTATTTGTAAAATCATATCCCAGAGTAATATGATTGCATAATCTTAAAATTATATGCTTTGGAAAAATGTTGATTTTCCTATACCCATGATGGCGAACCTGTGGCATGGGTGCCACAAGTGGCACGCCGAGCCATATTGGTGGGCACGCGAGCTCAGCTCCAGCACGCATGTGTGCACCAGCCAGCTGATTTTCAGGCCTCCTGGGCCCACCAGAAGTCAGGAAACACACTGTTTCCGGCCTCCGGAGGGCCTCTGGGGTGGTGGGGAAGGCTGTTTTTGCCCTCCCCAGGCTCCTAGAAAGGCTCTGGAGCCTGGGGAGAGCAAAAAACGGTCCTACCGGGCCCACCAGGCCATCACATGCCAAAAGCGGGGGGAGCACAGGGGGGTGGGGCATATAGAATTATGGATGTGGGCACGTGTGCGTGTGACCCCACCACATTCCACCAGCTTTTGGCACGTGATGGCAAAAAGGTTAGCCATCACTGTCCTATATAATTACATATTTTTTTTTGTACACAGACACACTTTTAGTGTTTTCTACAATTAATTCCTAGATTAAATTTTTGAATTGCATGGAATCAGAGAATGGGAATTACCTAAGCCTAGTTTAGATTAGTATTTATAATTTTCATGACAATGTATAATCCTTTTCTTCATTGTTAGAGTCTTTAGCAGTAGTAGAAGCACATCAGCTTTGTCCTACAAAGCAACCTGTCACAAAAGGAAAGCATTCCAATAAGATCATACCTTTTAATACTATTCATATTTATAATGGAGATGTATTATACTCCAAAATTGCAGCAGAAAAGGGTACAGAACAAGGAATGACAAAGTGTGTTGCCACCGAGTCTCCAAAGTGTATCTGGAAGGGTACAGATTCTTTCCTTCACTTCATTTGGAGAAAAGCTACATGGGAGAAATTTCATTTGGGGGAAAAGACAAAGCAGTGGAAATTACAGCTTGCTGGTTTTTTCTGTGCTGTGATATAATCGTAGTTAAAAATATAAAGTGTATATGACTTTCTGGCTTGCTTCGGCATAACATCACGGAGGATAGGACCACTGCTTTTTCATTCCTTTCTGATTCCTGAATATGGCTTCATCAGACAGATAAACGTGCTTGCCATTCTCTGATATCACAGCATATGGCCCGAAAAATATTTTTTTGTGTGTTCCATACTAGACATCCTCTGCAGCAATATTTGTTCAATGAGTCTGTCAGTTTCATCATCACATACTTTGAGCATATGCTGTCAATTTGATTCAGTATACTATTAATAAAACAAAACCATGGAAACCATACTATTAATAAAACAAAACCATGGCAGCGAAGAAATCGGTAGGTTATTCTAAAGGCCCTGGCAGGTGGTACACAGAGACCCAACATGTGACTGACTAACGGGAGAGCTGGTGCTGATGCTCTTAGCCTCCAACTGTGATATGCTCTATAAGGGTTGCAGTAAAAATACAATACCCCATTTCCCCAAAAATAAGTCATCCGCTGATAATAAGCCCAATTGGGTTTTTGAGCACATGCGCTAAAATAAGCCCTCCCGAAAATATTTAAACGCAGAGTTGGAAATCAGGTAAGATGGCAAGAGGAGCCCCATCTTCCTCCACGCGCCCCAAAATAATAAGACCTCCCCGAAAATAAGGCCAAGTGCTTATTTCGGGGTTTAAAAAAATACAAGACAGGATCTTATTTTCGGGGAAACACAGCACAATACCTTTTAGCCCTAGAAATGGACCCATTTTAACCAATCTATTGTTTTCTTTAAGTTATAATTGACTTTTCACATTAAACGAAATCTTAGCAGACATTAATAAGAATACTTTCGACAAACTAGTAATTTTCGTGCTTTCAGATAGAAGAGAGTAAATTCTAATCAAAGATCACATTTATAAATCCAATAAAACTAAACTAAACTAAACTAAATATTTGTTTCGTATTTTAACTTTTTAGAAGGTAAAAGAGCAGGCATTTGAAGTTAGAATTTCAGTGCCTTAGAAAACCAAGGTGCTTTTGTTTAATCTTCAGTGTAAGTCTGTCCATTTCTGCACAGCCCAATATCTTCTTAATTATCTCTTCATGAAGCTTAAACAGAAAGAAGATACAGAATACTACCAAACATGGAATTTATTTTATCAATGGTTAGAAAAAAAGGGGGTAAATTTTAGGACTATAATTTGTATTGTTAAGGAAAGCAAACACAACCCAGACAACACAATGTTTATTAAACACTAATTAAATGTAATAGTAGAAAGGTGCTCATATCCATCGTTAAAAATAATAACTTTTTTATCCTATTTTGCTCCATTTTCCACCCTCCACAACTGCATCCAGATTTGGAGATGGATAGTAATGGTTCAGCATCTATTTCAGAGCCTTTGAACCAATCCCAACTGAGCTCAGGTAGAATGGATTATAGTTGATTCAGTTTATAAACGGACTAACAAATAGTCTAACTCTGTACGTTGTAGTAATAATGCCAACTAATGATTACTTGAGTTTGTTTTAACTGTTTGTTTGTTACAAGGTAGACTGTAGTTCCAGTTGTACACACAGACCTGTCTTCTAAAAGCTAGAAAAGATCTTTATTGCTGTATGTGTATGTAAAAATATTTATGTTGATGGATATATGTAATGCCAAAGAAATCAATGAGGTAACCAGAATTAAGGGTTTTTTCCAGAATTCTTGCCTGGGATGTATGTCTTACAAATTGGGATCCATCCATTTGTGTCAACAACAGTTTTTTACCAAATTTAACGTAATTCCTATTTTTAGAGCTTTCATTCACATGTCATATACATTGCTGCTATTTCTAATTAAGTACAAGGGAATGGTGTAGAAAAAAACAGAGAACAAAGGCAAAATGTTGAAATCGTAATTTTAAAAAGCTGAACAGCCATATTATCTACAAAGCTGCCAAGGTATAACTAAAAACAGCTATGGTATAGTTGTCATAGCTACATTGCAAGAGCTTCAGACGAGGTACATTTATAGTGATAAAAATAACCAGAATATGCTGATGTAGTTAGTGTATGTTGGGTAATGTCCCTGTGTTAAAATGGTTATTTTAACAAGCACTGAAACACTGGATGCCTTTTGTGAGTCACCCTGTTTGCCATCATAGCCTAGATAATATAGGCTGGATAATGCTAATTGAGTCCTGGAGTCTATAGATAGGGGCATCATATATTATTCTAAGAAGGAAGTTCAGAAAGTCAGAAAACTCAAGTTATGTTTATGTGCAACACTATACGTAAGAATCCAGCTTTGGTCCTAATAACTAAGATCCATTCCTCTGACTGGAAATAGGAAAGGTAATAGCGAATTCCTTGCAATGAACCAACTATTCACAACCACTCTAAAATCGAGCTTCTTTGTTAGGCTGTTAGAAAGGGCTTTTATAAAGAGTCTAAACATGAAATGTTCACTAAATGAATCCTCCTCCTGCCCGCAGGAAGCCAAAAGTAAATTATATTTCTGTGAATTGAAGCAGTTAGTCTGAGGATATGGAATGAGTGACATAAAAAGTAGGGTAATAGTACAATTAGCAGCTCAGAGTCTAAGGGAGTGGGTAGCTATAATGAATTTAAGTCAATAACAACAACAAGAAGGAGTCATGACTTCTCTCAAACTGTTACCACTCACGAGTCATTGTGGAGTTGGATAGCCTTGTAAGTCTAAATTATATGTTCATGCATACTAACTGCCCACCTAGCAGTTCGAAATCATGCAAATGCGAGTAGATAAATAGGTTCCACTTCAGTGGGAAGAGAACAGTATTCTGTGCAGCTTTGTCAAATAGCCATGCTGGCCACATGACCACGGAAATTGTCTTCGGACAACGCTGACTCTCTCAGCCAAGAAATGGGAGATGAACACCGTGTCCTAAAATTGACACGACTGATAGGGAAACCTTTACCTTTTGTAAAGCAATGTTAGATCTCAACGTTGGGTCTAAGCAAGTCGAAGCATCCAGATAGTCAGTGTGGAAGCCAACAATCCCTGCCCAGATGGTAACCAGAGTCCAATCCATAAAGTAAAAAGGGAAGGCAGCATTTGAGTACAAACCAGCCAGAATCTTAAAGAAATCTATCCAAAGGTCAGGACAGCGGGTCATAGGAACATACATACATGGCATTTTTGTCCAGCATTGTTATAATCACAAATGGGAAACTCTACATAGAAAGCTTCAAACTTCCAGTACAATACAACAGAAGTGCACACTGCTCACTCATAATGCAAGACTATTCAAGAGCAGTAATGACTCATGATTAGATTGTTACCCTGAAGGAGCACTTCTTTGGAAGTCTTACTGTTCTGCCTCTCTCAGCCCTGCGAGATGATCCACATGGAATGTAGCTCTGAGCTCACAGACCTCCAAGGTCCCTTTCAACTCTATTCTATTCTATTCTATTCTATTCTATTCTATTCTATTCTATTCTATTCTATTCTATTCTATTCTATTCTATTCTATTCTATTCTATTCTATTCTATTCTATTCTATCCTATCCTATCCCATCCCATCCCATCCCATCCCATCCCATCCCATCCCATCCCATCCCATCCCATCCCATCCCATTATATATATTTTCCTCTCTCTCTCCTCTCCCCTCTTCTCCTCTCCTCTCCTCTCCTCCTCTCCTCTCGTTCTATTTCCCTTCCCTTCCCTTCCATTCATAGGAGCTAGGATCTTCCATGTATTGTGTGAAAGTGGATGGGTCTGAAGTCATATGCTACATTCATCAAACCACAGTCTTCTGCTCCTAAATGTGTGACAGAAGAATGCATAGCTTCTTATTCTTTTCAACGTGGCATACTTAAGAGTCTAAAATAATAATGAGCTTAATGTATCAGCATAGGCAATCAGTTCTTTGATGTACTGAGAATGATGATTCTCCGTCATCCAAGTCATAGTTGTCCCAGAGGTGCTTTTTCAAGAGGCAACTGGACTTTCTGGCCTCTTGAAAAAGCACCTTTGGAGCTACTAATAGTGCTCCAAATAATGGTAGTAAAATTCTTATCTTTAGAAACAACATCAAACTATGCTTATTCTTTTTTTTAAGTGTACATTTACCTTCTCGTAAACATCTTTCTTTTAAGCTACCTCATACACTACCTTGGAAACCAAGAGTTCCTGCATTAGATGGGAGATCCCTTCCAATTATTAGATTTAGAATAGAATAGAGTAGAGTAGAGTAGAGTAGAGTAGAGTAGAGTAGAGTAGAGTAGAGTAGAGTAGAATAGAATAGAATAGAATAGAATAGAATAGAATAGAATAGAATAGAATAGAATAGAATAGAATTCTTTATTGGCCAAGTGTGATTGGACACACAAGGAATTTGCCTTTGGTGCATATGCTCTCAGTGTACATAAAAGAAAAGATACGTTCATCAAGAATCATAAGGTACAACACTTAATGATAGCCATAGGGTACAAATAAGCAATCAGGAAACAACATCAATATAAATTGTAAGGATACAAGCAACAAAATTACAGTCATACAGTCATAAGTGGAAGGAGATGGGTGGTGGGAACGATGAGAAGATTAATAGTAGTGCAGTTTGACGGAGGGAATTACTTGTTTAGCAGAGTGATGGCATTTGGGAAAAAAACTGTTCTTGTGTCTATTGTTCTGGTGTGCAGTGCTCTACAGCGTCATTTTGAGAGTAGAGTTGAAACAGTTTATGTCCAGGATGTGAGGGGTCTGTAAATATTTTCACAGCCCTCTTTTTGTTGCTTGTTGCTTGTCGTTGTATGCTGCTTGTATCTCTCTGCCCACACCTACTGGTCTCCTAATTAATTCGTTTAATAGTACTTTGAAGTTACTTAGCAAATAATACATTTATCAGAAATCGTTGCTGAACATTTGTGGTTTAACCTGAATTGGTAGCATGTTATTCCTTCATTCACTCATCACAAGATAGTTCTTGGATTAGTAGCTACAGCTTGATAAAGATTGGAATGGCATTAAAGGCTATATATATATACGGTAATATTCTAGCCAAATACAGAGAATATTCTACCGTTGCCCAACCATCCTCAGACTTAGTTGAAACCTAGAAAAGGAGAGATTGTGAGCTGTGATTTTTAAGGCTGACTCAGACCGAAGATATTTGCGTTTTAGAACGATTTCTTTTTCTGTAATCTAAATATTCAGGCAAAGAGATCCTTTCCCAAGAGGGAAGGTAGACTGGCATGAATTTAATGGGATATAGCAGCTCCAAAAGGATGGGGGAAAAAACCTGTTTCCCTCTGGTAGAGTTCTCTGGTTGGAAGATTTTCATGCACCCTATGCCACAAGAGTTGTCTTCTCTTTCACTGCTGAACTATAATTCTTAATATTAAAAGCATAAAGGTGTTGAGGCATACAAATAGGTAAATTAGCTCCTTTTCCATTTGCTCCTAATGCCTCCTTTGTTCCCCATTTCTTCAGTGTGGATAAGCATAAAAAGAGACAGAAAGTTTGGGGGACGGAGAGGTGAAGAGACATTTTGCAGATTACATTCTTTCTCTCTTTCCCTCTCCCTTCCTCCCCCCCTTCTGTAAAACTATAGCACAGTGCAGTTTCCCCAGCTTTTTCCAGATACATGGGATTATACCTGTTATTATTCTCTGCCTATGAGTATTATTTACTGAACTGAGACCTCTGAGTTCCTGGAGAGCATTCTCTCTCTCTCTTTCTCTCTCTCTCTCTCCCTTTCCCTCTCCCTCTATCTCAGGGGTGAAATGCTCGCGGTTCGGACTGGATCACCCGATCCGGTAGCGATGGCGACGGGTGGTTTGGAGAACCGGTAGCAAAAATCCCTGCCCCCCCCCATGCCCAGCTGAGCCATGCGATCATCAGAGGCTTTTTTTTTTAACTTTTAAAAGCATTTTTTCTTCAGCAGCCAGAGAGGTTGTAGGAGGGGGAAAAAAGCCTTTAAAAGCCTGTGGTGATCCCAGCTGAGTTGCCTGATCGTCAGAGGCTTTTAAAAGCATTTTTTTCTGCAACTTCTTAAGGTTGTAGAAAAAATGCTTTTAAAAGTTAAAAAAAAAAGTTGGCCACGCCCACCCAGTCACATTAACCCCATCACCACCACCAAGCCACACCTACAGAACCGGTAGTAACAAACTTTACATTTCACCACTAATCAGTCAGTCAGTCAGTCAGTCAGTCAGTCAGTCAGTCAGTCAGTCAGTCTATCTATCTATCTATCTATCTATCTATCTATCTATCTATCTATCTATCTATCTATCTATCTATCTATCTATCTATCTATCTATCTATCTATCTATCTATCTATCATCTATCTATCTATCCCTTGTTGTGCCCCTTTAAGCTATATTGTATTCTCCTTTCTATGTAGCTGCTTTTAGGTATGACAATTGAGCAAGCAGGGCTAAATATCCCAGCCTCCGACAAGCCCATTATCAGTTCAGGTGCCTTCCAACAGCTAAAAGCAGCTTGTTACGAAGAAAGGATGGAAGAGAGATTGTGTAGGCGATGACAGTCACAATTAGGGTCATTTCTTAGCTGCAGTTTATATTCCTTTGTAAACTCTTAGCGCTGTTTTAAGTCCTAAGAGGCTCAGAATTATTCCAGCACTTGGTGCATCATGCACAGTAGGCTACCAAACGAGTTGTCGATAGATAAAGAGTGTCTCCTAAACCTCCTGTATTCCTTTCATGTTTGTTGATGTGAATGTCAAGCATGCATGAATTAGGTTTGCACCACCGTTTGATTTGATTTGACAACACCGTATGCTGACAACCAGGGAACATGTCACCTTTTTTTTTTTTAAGTAATTCAAATAATGAAATTTAAATGGAGATGAGGATTTCCTTTCCACTCGAAGATAACCAAAGAGAGGGAGGAATCCTAAGTTAAGAAATACTCTGCATTTTCCTTTGTCAATGGAAATAATGCTACTTGTTTTCCACAAGTGTATCTCGATTACCCCTTGTTATAATGAAATATTAAGGACAAATTTATTCAGTCACCTTTCATTAATTTTAAACTTGGTGGGCAGTTATCAAGTTCCATGCCAGCTGGCCTTTGTGCTGTTTCAATGCTCTTTTTCTGCCTATACCAATCCTCCTTTGTGTAAACTGGATAGTTGGGATTCTCACTGACAATGTTAAGTGTTGGCAGGTTGTGAAACATCCGGTATTATCACTCTTTATTTTCAATGCAGAAGATTCCCACTTGGTCCAAAGAAAGATAATCTTCTAAGATCTCAAGAGAGAGTATTTCAAGATCTCAAGAGAGAGTATTTCAAGATCTCAAGAAAGAGTATTTCAAGATCGAATCTGAGTTGGAACAGAGATTTACTCTTCCGAGCTTTCAGACTTATGCTGGAGCTCATCTTCTATTAGAATACGTGCTTTGGGCTATTCTCTTGAGTTGTATTTATGTGGTGCCTTCCTATTGGTTGATTGCTGTGTTGATGGCTGGTGGATTGGCTGTTGTTTCCTTGTGCTGTGAAGCCCTCAGCTCCTAAATACTTGACAAGCTTGTGGTAAATCAACACTCCTGTTAACTGACAAGGGGCCCATTTCCCAGACTTGTCAGTTAACAGGAGTGCTGATTACCCACTAGCTTATCAAGTTTAGGGGGGACGTGGTGGCTCAGTGGCTAAGACGCTGAGCTTGTCGATCGAAAGGTCAGCAGTTCGAATCACTAGTGCTATGTAACGGGGTGAGCTCCCATTACTTGTCCCAGCTTCTGCCAACCTAGCAGTTTGAAAGCACGTAAAAAATGCAAGTAGAAAAATAGGGATCACCTTTGGTGGGAAGGTAACAGCATTCCGTGCGCCTTTGGTGTTGATTCATGCCAGCCACATGACCACAGAGACATCTTCGGACAGTGCTGGCTCTTCAGCTTTGAAACAGAGATGAGCACCGCCCCCTAGAGTTGGGAATGACTAGCACATATGTGCGGGGGGAACCTTTACCTTGTATCTAGTATTTAGGAGCTGAGGGCTTCACAGCCAAGGAAACAACAACCGATTGCCAGTCATCAACACACCAGTCGGCCAATAAGAAGGCACCACAGAAATACGAATGAAGAGAATAGCCCAAAGCACATATTCCAGTAGAAGATGGGCTCTGGCATAAGTCTGAAAGCTCGGAAGAGTAAATCTCTGGTCCCAGTAGTCGACGCAGATTCGGTCTTCCAACATTATCCTGGAGCATGTATATTTGCCTTTAATTCATGAAATATTATTTCCCCTAATGGGAACTTCATGGCAGGGTGACGTGGAGAATTGAATGAATAAATGACGAGCAGTTGGGGATAGTCCGTGAGACCTTCTCTTCAGGCACAATACTTAGCTTTCTTTGCAGGAAACAGAATGGCACGTAACTTGTACTTTGGCCCTAAACAGAGATTTGAACCCAAGGTTCCCTCTTCCTGATTCTTATGTGTTAAGATAATGCTTTTTATGAATTTGTTTTTCATGAACTTTGTAGTCCTCCTGTGGGTCCGTTTATTCTGCAAGTTTACACATGCCTGAAGACGTTGCCTATCTGGAAAAAAACAAACCATCGATGCTAATGGATTCAGATCCTTATTTCAGGCCTTCCTGTATTTTTGTTTATTTATTGTTAGATGTAGATCCTATGTTTATTTTACATATTTCCAAATTGCTTCCACTTGTTTTGCCTTCAGCAACAACCCTGTGAGGTTGATTGGTCTGAGAGGGACTGTCTGGCCCAGCCAGCTTTCATGCCTAAGAGAGGACTAAAATTCACACTCTCTTGATTTCTAGCCTGGTGTCTTGGTGTCTATACCAAGTGGGCTCAAACCCAGTGAAATTACATTAATATCCCTTCCTTTCACCATCTGCAGATTTTGGCGTACCTCCACAGTTGCAATCATGGGCTAAGTAAGAAGGCAGTGGGGGGGGGGGGGCGCGGGCAAGCAGGCGGGCGGGGGAGTGGGGAAAGTTGTTTCTAGCTTAAGGAAACTGCCAAGAAGCATTAATGTTGACCAAGAACGTATCCAAGCAGCTGAAGAATTATTTGACGGGATTTCAAAGCAGCAGAGATGTCCTAAATCATTAGAGCTGCATTTTGCTTGTCCTGCTTAGCAAGTAACTCTAGTTAGCCTTACTCAAATCAGTCTCAATCAGTTTCCCCAATAACTTAATCGGATGCCTGCAAAGGCATAAAACTAGAGCTGTCTTCTTATGTTTTTCTTCTTTTTTCCTCCCTGCCTATGATCATTAAGACTCACCCAAAAAGGAGGGGAGGGGAGGAAAAGGGCAGTGGGCTGCTTTTTATTAGCCTCTCCCCCACCTCACTTGAGACGAGGGACAGAACTGCTTTCATGCAAACTCCCCAGATCTCCCTTGCTTTTGAGTTTGCCCTGTCCAGTGACTCATGTCTGCTTTTATGGCTGCTCCCTCCCCCTTCCTGTTGCCTGGTTGATGGACTAGAAATGACACGAGGCTTTCCAAGGATGGGCTGTGGCCTCTGTTCAGCCGCTGAGAGTCACCTGAGCGGAGGCGTGGCCCAGCCCGCGAGGTGGAGCTGGACAAGCACAGCTTGCTTCACACGGGTGAGATCCTTGGGAGGGGCATCCGTGGTTGTGGGCAAGGCAGAACCAGTGGGTGTCCCGAGGAGGTGCTTAAGTCCCCTCCACCTTCAGATACAAAGCTGTGCAGGAAGCCACTCTTAACTGGAGGGGAGAGCTCGACTTGGCGGGTGGGAGGGGGGATGGATTGTGTGCGTATGCGGTGAGGACTTTGTGCCGTGCAGTTGATCTCTCCCACTGCGGGCTGTAAATCCTGAGAATGCCAATCCAAAACTGATCAGCGAAACTCCACCCGTTTCTTTAGGCGGTAAGCTGCCTGCCGAGTTCTTCAGGACTGATCTACTTGGAGCTTTATTATTACCAACTACTATTTGTGTAACAATAGGGGACAGAAAAGGTAAGACTGTGATGCTGATTTGTCAGGTTGCCTGGATGTGTGTAGGTAAATACACATAGACATTCTGCTTTTGCTGACTTGTTGATCTGTTCCTGTGCATCTAAAGTGATGTAATGCAGTGTGGGACACAGGCGTTGATTAAAAAGAATCCTCTGGTGTGAGTTTTACTCGGTACTTTGGGGAGGCTGTCTTGTTTGTTTGAGGTTTCGGTAAGTGCCGTCAACATGAACTGAACAAACAGCGCTTCGGAAGATGATGGGAAAATGGAGTTTGTTTTATTGGCATCCATCGCTTTCATTCTTTCCTACATGGGGAAAGAAACACAAGAACCTGTTACTCAGGAATACTGAATGTTGTGTGAGATTATAACTGTTGTATCTAGAAAAACTAGTTTTGTTGTGTTATAGCGAGTAGGATTGTTGGATCTGTGCCCTACAATCATTTGCCTGGCTGGGAGATTTCTCGTCAAGCCAATAAAAAGGTTTTTAAGGAGGACAATTTCCCCTAGCTTGCATTAATTATAGACTAGACATTGTTGTGATTATTTGCCTTTTCATAAATATCAGTCCTTGGGTCTCCTGGAATTGTAGGTACGTATTAACTCCAATTGGGGGGCGGGGGAGGGAAACCAAAGCTTTATTAAGGTAGACATGAGCTCATAGCAAACGTCTATAGAAATGTTGGGGATTATTGATTACCATTTAAATATTTTTTTATTTGTGGGTATGAAAAGTCTTAGGGCAAAACATTCAGACCAGGAAAGGACTCCCACCACTTCTCGTCCCCACTTTTCCTTTCTTTCCACTTTGGGCTATAGAAGATTTAAAAGTTTCTGAACAAGTCTTGGTAGCTCTGGCTCCAAACAGGCTGTGGTATGCTAAAACACCTTGGAGTATCTACATTGATTTCTTTTGCATATCAGATCGAAAACGTGTTAAAGTGATGCAGGTGGGGAAGCCATAGCTTCCTCCGATTGTCATTGTTCTGATAAATTGCTTTTTTAAATTTAAATGTAAAGGTTTAAGCAGTTCTTGCTTATTTAAACAATAAGGTATCTGAAACATTGTTTCTGTTGCTAAAGTGAGTCTATTAGCATCTCAACATTTCCCGGGAGGTTGATGGATAAAAAATGGAGTTTGTAGATAGTTTTCATACAGTGTCAGGTTTTTTTTTTTAAACTTGTATATATTCCAATGCAAGGCTCTTAAAAATCACATTATTTAAGTAGTGGTCATAGCTAGATATTTCTAGTAATTATTGGATATACGTCATACAGGCTATACCTTAACGGGATAAAAAAAACAACTACCACCCTATTTCAAATCAGTGGTATTCTGCTTGAAAAATACTTTTTAAAAAACTTGAGTTCTTTTTCTCCCCATTTTTTCCCTGAATCTTCAAAGTAGTTCTACTTGAGTAAGATACATAAAGCCTCCTATGTATTTGTTTGATTTCTGTTTTGGGGGAAAATGAGAAAAGTGTGTAAAGGTATTACATAAGAAAACAGCGAATAGGGTTTTCTGTGCTGTATTTGTTGAAATTCTGTTTAAGAATTGACAACTTTATAACATTGAAGTTGCCATGGAAACAAATTCTGCATCTCAGATACCTTTTTGTTTAGTACACAAGGAGAATTCTAATGCTGGAATAATCTAGATTCATTTCATCTGACTACGGGTTCTCCATCCAAGCTCCGACCTAACCATGCATCACACTAAATTTATAAGAAAGAAATACGAAGTCCAGTGTTGTTCTCAAAGATTTTGCTTGGGCAGTTCATGAAAAATCACGAACCTTAATCCAATCTAGCAAGGTTTTCCTTAATGTTCCTACTTCTACATAGAGAACCAAACCTTTCAGAGATTTGTTGAGTGTGGTTTTCAGTTCCTTTTAGGAAGCATAAAATGTTCTTGCTGATTGCATGGATACAGCCATGGAGGGTCCCCTTCCCCTTTGGCAACAGTATAGAAATAGTTTGCCATCACTGTCTTCCAGGATAATTTTGATGTTACCTACAGTCTTGGAATTCCCAGGCTATCTCCACTCAAGTACCAAAAAGTCTGACCTTGTCTAGCTTCCATGCCCAAATAAGGTTAGACAGGTGAAATGGTTGAATCCAAAACATGTCAGTGTGGTGCTGAAGCAAGATCAACTCCTAGAGTCAAAGCCCAACTTGACCACGGACTTCATTGAATGGTGTTGTCTTTACTTGAGCGAGTCACTATCTCTCCATCCAGTCCGCCTGACTGAGTGATTGTGAAGATAAAATAGGTGTGAAAATATATGGCATCATTAATTTTTCCAAGGAAACATGAGATATGCTCAATTTGAACATATATTCAAGCTACACAGGTTGAAAAGATGACCATAGCTGATTGGATTAAAACAGGTCAAAAGGTTTCATCGTAAAAACAATTTATATTTATCTCTAAAACAGTTACGTACTTGATTTTAGTTTAACTTATTGAGTTAACTAGGGACGTTAACTAGGTGGCTAAGATGCTGTGCTTGTCAATTGAAAGGTTGGCAGTTCAGCAGTTCAAATCCCTAGTGCTGCGTAACAGGGGTGAGCTCCTGTTACTTGTCCCAGCTTTTGCCAGCCTAGCAGTTTGAAAGCACGTAAAAAATTGCAAGTAGAAAAATAGGGACCATCTTTGGTGGCAGAGTAACAGTGTTCCGTGCGCCTTTGGCGTTGAGTCATGTGTCCACTGACCACGTCTTCGGACAGCACTGGCTCTTCGGCTTTGAAGCGGAGATTAGCACCACCCCCTAGAGTTGAGAACAACTAGCACATGTGTGCGAGGGGAACCTTTATCTTTATTGAGTTAACTGATTAGTTTATGTTTAATAAAAGAACTCTTTAGACAGATTGGTTTAGACCGCAATCTTCCCCATACTTCTTGAAAAGCCATTCCGTGTTCAGGTATGTAGGAGAGTAGAAGCTGTTTTAACAGTATATGCCTTTTTATTAGTGCTTAGACTATCAATCTTTAAATTCATTGACCATTGTAGGGTCAATGTGTATTTGTAATGAACATAATTTCATTATTGAAACAAGGTTCAGAGTTACTTAAAAGTGTTGTTTTCCAGGCAATACTGGAAAAACTGCTTCAGCAGCTATTGAGCAACACAACTTTACTAGAAGATATTAAAGATACTAGAATTAGTTCCATATGGAATATTAGTTCATCAGGCTATGGAATAACAGAGCAAGAGGGCTTAATTAATCTTGCTTAGTTTTTTGTCCTCTTCTCTCCCCCCCCCCTTCCCCCACCGTTTCCTTTGTTTTATAGTTTTATGGACGAGAAAATTGAGAATGTCTTGGCTGATTTTCCATTTACCCAAGAAATGATTACACATATTCTGAGATAGTATCTATATTCAGATACTGTGGTAATCCACACTGTATGTTTTATTAGACTTTAAAATGGTAATGTAAATTAATATAAATTGGATTACATCTGTTTTATTCATTTAAAATTTAATAGTGCCATGCTGCTATCTAAGTGCCATCCTGCTCAATCACAAGGTAGAGGGTACAACCTAGAATGTGGAATGTTACATTTTCTCATTGAAGTTTTTATAGAAATATAGAAGATTAGAACCAATAAATCCGCATCAGAAGTCTTAAATACGCTTATTTGAGCAAAAGAATATTGAAAAATTAATTTTGTACAAAATCCAGAGCAGCCAGTTGCTCCTAGAGATTTAAATAGTTTTGTTTTCCCATAATGTCAACTGAAATATCTTTGACTTTAATGTAAATATCCCCCCTCCCCCCAAAACAAAATAAAATAAATAAAATAATAAATAAACCTTTCCTTAATTCTGGCCTTTTTTCAATTATTCAAACACCTTTTAAAGGGAGAGTTCAAGTTAAAAAAAAACCTGTCAACTGTCAATAAATTTCTTCTCACCAAACATTTGAATTGTTTAATGCTGTTCCCTGATACGCTAGTTTGTATATTGTCTCTGATATATGCATACACTATCTACATAAAGCAAGAGAAGAAAACCTGCCTATTGCCAAATAATTATATACTCATATTTCAAAATCATGACTGTAACAGCATTAATGTCCTCCTTAAAACAAACATCAGTATTGTACACAGAAACAAGTTTTATCAACATGTTGAAATACACCTAGTTTCTATGTTTTCCACGTTGATAGACAAACATGTTCAGCTTCGGTCTTGACAGTTATGCAATTGCTATCCTATTAGTACATTAAGAGTGACATGATTTCCTATGTATCATTTAAATTAACTTGTAGGGCATCAATTTGCACTGCATGATATAAGATGATACAGATGTGTGGACAGGCAGGCATTTTATAATGAAATTATTCACTGCTGGCTAAGTAGTAAGTCTATCTCGCATATTCCCAAAATCGGCTTTTTAGCTCTTAAGTCAAAAGCCAGAGTGAATTTGCATTTGTAAGGCTAGTTTCTTGCGTTGATTCCTCAGTGTCATTCCAACTAAAAGCAGAACATTTTTGTAGTTTAAAAAAAAAATCACACATGCATACATCTAAGTGGAATAATGTGTGTCACTCATGAAATTCAGTTTTCTATACTACATGTTAGAATAGCCCCTTTTAAAATGTACTGGTTTAAATTTCTGTACTATAGCTTAAATAAGGGACACCTATTAGATAATTAATAGATAAATGATACTTTGAATTATTTTTTTTTTCTTTCACTGCTTCAGTTTTCTCATCAAACTACCGTTAGCTACTTAAAAGTGATGCAGTCCCATATGATTTAGCAATTGCCCATAATACAACAAGTTTCCTCACAGCAAGAGGGGACAGCAGCATCGTTCATGGGGAACTCAATCGACATGCTGATAATGAATTGAAAATGTGGGTCATTCTCTGTGCACATAGATAATTCTGTATTAGCACACCCACCGCCGTCTGGAATGTTAGGAGATGAACGCTGTTGACATGCCTTTCTAAAAGCCACAGTTTGCTCTGGTGTGCATCCCTTTAATTTACAAACTCTTGCAATACTGGATCTCACGAGCTGACTTTAAAGGCACAACTGTCTTCAAAAGCAGTTTCTGTGTTTTTCATGTTAAGGAGAAAAACGTGTGAATGTGATTTTTTGATAGACATTGTACAGCCAGACAGAGCAATTCTGTATTCCAGCAGCCGATTAATTCTGTGGGTACAGCTACCAATAATTTCTCTCTTTTCTTTTAAGATGGGAACTTCATTTCCCTTTCATCAATCCTCTATCTTATCCTGTTGAATTTCTCAGAGGTCAGAGAAAGATTATTCAAAATCTAACTAGCATGGAATTTGATGGAAATCTGTCCCTTCTCTGTCTTAATTTGGCTACTGTGTTGGTGGGAATGCGCTGTCATAACAGATGCACTAGCAATTGAAATCTGCAAATTAAAAGCTGGCTTATTTTGAGTGACAGAGCTGTGCCTTATGTTCTGCTGCTGGCATCGTCTTGCAGCTCTTCAACTGGCAGATCTTGGGTGTAAGAATGCATAGCCTGAATATTTAAAGATCGTGACGCCCTTGAAAAAGATCCTTTTGTTCAGCAGAGATTCAGCTACATCCATGGGCCCTTTGCTTCTTAAGACAAAATGGATGCTTTGCTTCAGTGTCCCTGTCTTCCCTTTATAAATGGGTTTTAAATCTTTTTAAATTTGGATTTTAATTATTTCAGCCTAATTGTATAATTTATTTTAAATTTTTAACTTTTGTATTATATTGTATTTTTAATTGGCTGTTCACTGCCCTGAGTCCCTTCAGGGAGTAGGGCGGTATATAAATCTGAATAAACTCTTGCTTACCTTCGGGGTTTCATCCAAGACCTGCAGTCATCCCATATAGATATAATTTATTTATTAATACCGTATTTCCCTAAAAATAAGACCCTGTCTTATATTTTTTTACCACCAAAAAAGGCACCAGGTCTTATTTTTGGAGGGGGGAGTCCACTGACTCACCTCACTAGCATGCTTCACCACCACCTCCTTTTCGCTGTCAGAGGCCTTCAGGAACTTCTTTGGCTGGCAAGGCTTTCCTGAAGGGTCGATCCGGAGCTCTGTTATCGGCTGCAGAGGCATTCAGGAAAGCCTTGCTGGCTGCAGGAGAAATGGGCCAGCAAGGCAGGTTTTGGAGTGTGCAAGGCCTGGATGCAGCTGTCCAAAGGTGAGTAGTAGGGCAGCTCCACCACCACCACCCCAAGCCCCCCGAGCTTAATTTTTAACAGTGCACCCTGGAGTGGATGGGGGTCTTAATTAGGGAGGGGGGTAAGGCTTATATTGGGTGCACATGTAAAAATCAAGCTAGGGTTTACTTTTGGAATAGGTCGTATTTTCAGGGAAATACTGTACCAAGTAATTTATATCAATCTTTTTACGTTGTAGAAGGCATTATAAATTCACCAGATCGAAATGTCTGATCTAGACTGATCTAAATATCTAGACTTAATAATAGGCATTGCCTATGAGGATGATTACGATGATAATGTTGATGCAAGGGTATTCTGTTTTTATTTTTTTACCCTGAACTAATTTGGGCAGGGCATATTTCAATGACTTGTAAATAAAACTTTGGAAATCGGAAATGTTCTCTTATAAAGCTACAATACCTGTGCAGTTTGTTATTGATGACAAGGTCCCTGCATAGGATTCTGAACTCCTCAGGGTAGAAAAATCATAAATTCCATTAGCCCACACCTATTCTTGTTTGCCAAGCGATATTTATTTATTTATTTTATTTATTTAATTTGGTATGTATGCCGCCCTATCTCCTTAGGACTCAGGGCGGCTCACAACAATCAAAATACAATCCCAATCCAATAAAAACATGTTAAAAATACATATTAAATCTATAAAACACATTAAAAATAATCAAAACCCCATCAGTCCAGGCTGGATATCCTATCAGTTCCGAAAATCAGAAGTCTGGTAGCACCTGTTTCTGACTAATTTAAATTGCAAGGCATAAAACACAGTTCACACAAGGATATGCCTTTCAATAAAATGTGTTAGTCAGGCAAGGTACTATCAGACTCACAATTTTTTTAGCTTCTGTAGAAGCTAAAAACTTCATGTTGAAGTTTAATTCTAAGAAAAAGATAGCAAAGCTGCTTTTTCAAAATGCCTCTTCTGAAAGAACGGACGAATGTTTTCTGTTGGTTCTGCCTTTGTCATAGTCATAAAACATCTAGACTAAAGGTAATGCTTGTCCTCAGCCAATTCTCAAAGAATACAGTCATGATTCTAATTAGAGAGGTTCTTTTGTCCTTGAGGCCTATTGTGCTCCATTGTTATAAAATCCCAAGTATATTTTAGACCGTTCCATTGATAAAGGTTCAGTGTGGCAAACAGTGAAGCGAAATTATTAGTTATACTCATTGAAAATGAATACAGTCCCCTAGTTTAAGAGAATATATAATAAGAAAGTCCAGCTGTCTGCAGTTTGGCAGATCAAACCTCACCAGGCTCAAGGTTGACTTGGCCTTCCATCCTTCTGAGGTCGGTAAAATGAGGACCCACATTGTTGGGGGGCCAAAGATGCTGTAAACCTCTTAGAGAGGGCGGTAAAAGCACTCTTAAGCGGTATATAAATCTTAAGTGCTATTGCTATAATAAGAAACCTCCCAGAGTTTTGTTTTAGAAAAGCGTTATTATTAAACTGTAGTTACTGGTACTTTAAAGTTTTCTTGCAGGTTGTCAGATTATTCTCTTGGAACAGTTCTATTAATAATCTTTTCATTTTCCATGCAATTAAGTTAGTGAGATTAAACAGCGAGTTCAAAGTGAGGCAGAAAAACTCCATCCATATTCTCTCATCCGGTGCCAAGAATCAAAGCACCATGTCAGCTCGGTCCCTTCCAGGGATCTCTGCAAGGACACAATTAAAGAATGGATGAGCTTCAATTGCATTGTCAGGACCACCATTTAAACTTTTTTTTTTTTAAACTACACCCTGCAGACACCCTGGTCTACAAATCAAGATCAGGAAAGTAAGCTCTCAGCAAACCACCATACTGACCGAGAGGAATTCAACAAAGCGTATTCATTAAAACCAGAGGGCGTGATCCAATTTGAATTTTTGTGATGTTCCAAAACGAATATCAAGCAAAAAGTGCAGAGAGAAGCTTATTCCGAATTAAGCAAGGAGAGGGCTGAATTTCACCCGCATTCCTTTTCTCTTGTGTAATGGCATGTTTTTATTCTCCAAAGCGTTTCTATAAGAACACTGGCATTTTTCACAAAGGCTGTCATGTTTGCTCCAAATTCCTCTTTGCCATGTTGCCATAATAATAATATCTACTGGGGTTCTAGCTTATGCTGAGGTGTTAAAAATGGTAGCTGAAAAAAAACACACACAAGGAACTAGGGGAAGTGCTAATGACTTGAACTTTATCCCGAATAGGGAAGGGAAGGAAAGAAATCTCTTGTCCCTTGTCATCAATCACTTCCCTTAAATTTACACTTACATTGTGTGCCTATCAGGGGCGCTTTTGACAAACATTTGCATGATTATGATCCCCCCCCCTTTAACAAATTGAAAATCTGATAAAACCACCCTGTTACCTAATACAAGTGTCTTTTCTTCAGAATTGCCTATGTCTTCACCCAGGGTTCAGTTGTGTAAAATAACACACTTGTGTAATTACTTTGAAATTAATTCAGGATGCTTTCCTCACCTCAAACAATCTCTGTGATAGTTTGATTGCCACAACAACCTGTTTCAAAAGAGTCAGTGATTTACTCCTTTTTGCCTTGAAGGAGGCAAGCTCAAGAAAACTAACTACTCATACCACTGCACAATTGAGCCTTGATAACTTCCTGATACTAAAAAGTTGGAGACGTAGGAAATCCTTAGACAATTTGCTTCATATTTTAGCTTTTATTTCAATAAAATATCCCTAGAGATTTGCTGCCAAACAAAGGCAATCAGTCTCTTTCATAGGCCAGTTGCTTTTAAAATGTATTATTTTCTCATTTTGTAGCCCATATATTACTTGCATACTTGTGGGTTATGAGGATACAGTGATACCTTTGGTACTCATCATTAATTGGTTCCAGGAGGCGCAATGAATACCAAAAACGATGAGTACTAAACTATTTTCTCCCCATAAAGAATAATGTAGTGAGTCACAAGACAGCCGATATTGACAAGCTCTAGCTTGTGTGTTGAGTACCAAACAATGAGTACTGGGACAAATTTTTCAGGTCAAAATGCATTGAATGTCAAATTTAATGAGTTTTAAAGCAGTTGAGTACCAAGGTAGCACTGTACTTGGTGTATGAACACTCCACATTTATGCTTTTAAAGATCCTACTTGTACCATACAATTAATAATCCTGAAGAAATAGCAAATGCTCTTCCGTTTCTTCCTATCGATTCTTGATTCCAGGAGCAATTTTCCATATATTACTACGTTTGCGGCTATACTATTTTATTGTTCTAGTGGAAATAAAACAACAGCTGTCCCAAATAATGTCTTTTCTCCCCAATATCAAAGTTGTGAGATTATTTTCTGATTTCCTGTTGAAGCTTGTGCGTCATACTTCCTTAAAAGGGAGGCATATAGCATCAAAATCATATCAAGATGAATACAGAAATTTAAAAAAATCAAAACAAGTGAATCACCCAGTAATAAAATGTTACAATAGCTGAGCACTAATTGAAAAATAATTAGATGTACAACTTTCTCAATTTCCCTATCGTATAAACATGCCTTTCTCAATTTCCCTATCGTATAAACATACCAACTGAAAGAGAAGATGTAGGAAATGTATGTGTGGGGGGGAGTGTTTGCACATACTCCTATCATTAAAGGACAGCCATCCATGAGCTACGATGGCTCAGTGGTTAGAGTGTAGTACTGCAGATTACTTCTGACTGCCGGCTGCCTGCAGTTTGGCAGTTCGAATCTCACCAGGCTCAAGGTTGACTCAGCCTTCCATCCTTCCGAGGGGGGTAAAATGAGGACCCAGATTGTTGGGGGCAATGTGCTGACTGTAAGAGGGCTATAAAGCACTGTAAAGTGGTATATAAGTCTAAGGGCCAAGTGCTCTTGCTATCCAATCAACAATGACTGAGTACAAAAATGGGAGGGCCAGACTGTCACATTGTCACCTGGCTCTAACCAGTCCTGTACTCTCATCGGGTGCCTGAACTTAAAGTTTGAATGATCTAATTGTATATTTTGAAAATACCAAAGATTCTTAAGAACGTATCAGTGCTAATGACCAAGCAAAAAGCAAATCAAACATATGGCTGTGTTTGCACAAACTAGTCAACCCGTTTTAGTTGAGAGTTACGTTGTGGGACCTCTTGTGTATTCAGTGCATCATGCAAACCCAACAAATTGCAGACATAATAATTTGTTTAATGGGTAAACGGATTGTGCAAACCTTGCCATCAGTTGCTACCTATCAGTCATGTAAGTATTGTAAACGGGCAAGATTCTTTTTGTTGTTGTTGTTGACTCTTGCATTATGGAAGCACCATAAATGAACAAATAAAGTAAGCATCATTGTAGAAGCTTAGCAGCCCTTTAATTCATCTCCAAAGTTAAATGTTTGTGGTTTCTCAGAAGAGGCTGAAAGATTTTTAATCCTGTTGGGAAAAATGTATTTGGATGCAAGCTAGGGAACAATATCAGTCCTTAGACTGGCCACTGAACTGTGCTATAGCTGTAAACTGTGCTATAGCTATATATAGCTATAAAGGAATGGAGCATGTAATTTCCCCTCATAAATGGTTAACCCAGTGTTTCTTTCTGGATTTCCGAAAGTAGATAGGAAAACTATGGGACAAAATACGGAGCTGCATCACCTGGTTTTTTTGCTGTCTTTCCTTTCCTGTCAATTGCCTAGTCTTACAAGTATATGGAATTTGAGAAGCTACTCTGGGTGCTTAATTTTAAATAAATCTCTTGTTGCAGATTCTGCTTCACCTGAATCAGTTATTTTTAATGATAGTGGGAAAAAGAGAAAGAAAAAGAGAAGGTTGTTTTAAACTGCCAACAGAGCAACAGAGTTGATTCCTTTTGATTAGACCCATATTAATAAAACATCTTTGCAATTATTTCCCCCTAAAATGAGTTTTCTGTTTCAATCTGACAGTGTCCAAAAAACACGGCAAGCTTATTACTTTCTTGCGTACATTCATGAAGTCTCGACCAACAAAGCAGAAACTGAAACAGCGTGGGATCTTAAAGGAGAGGGTCTTTGGCTGTGATCTTGGAGAACATCTTCTCAACTCTGGCCACGATGGTAAGACAAAACAATGTTTGTTATAAACACTTTGTTTATAAGAACCAGCACAGCACCACTTCTGAAAGAAACTGTTTGTTTGTTTGTGTGTTTGTCAAACGTGTACAAGATAGCAGGTATGAATATGAATAAGGAAATGAATACAAATAAATGGGGATGGTAGGACAGGGACAGTAAGCACGCTGGTGCGCTTATGCATGCCCCCTTTACGGATCTCTTAGGAATGGAGTGAGGTCCATGGTAGACAGTTAAAGGTTGAAGCTGTGGGGGTTCGAGGATGTAACAATGGAATCAGATAGAGCATTCCAGGCGTTGACCACTCGGTTGCTGAAGTCCTATTTTTTGCAATAGAGTTTAGAACGGTTTACCTTGAGTTTTCATTGATTGTTTGCACATGTATAATGAGCCGAGGTGGCGCAGTGGTTAGAGCGCTGTACTGCAGCTACTTCAGCTGACTGCTAGTTCAGCAGATCAGCAGATCAAATCTCACCGGCTCAAGGTTGACTCAGCCTTTCCATCCTTCCGAGGTGGGTAAAATGAGGACCCAGATTGTTGGGGGCAATATGCTCATAATGGAATACTGTCTTTGGTGTAAGCCGCCAAGGGTCCTCGGAGAGTGGGCGGTATAGAAATATGATTAATAAAAAAAATAACATAATAAAATATTATTGAGATTGAAACTGAAGAAGTCATTGACAGGTAAGACATTGTAGCAGACAATTTTGTGTACTATGCTTAGACCAGACTGCAGGCTGTACAGTTCCAGATTGTTCAAGCCCAAAATTTCAAGCCTGGTGGCATAAGGGGTTCTATTGTGAATAGAGGAGTGGAGGACTCTACTTGAAAAAATTAATTTAATTGTAACTACTTCTATATGAGCATTAGAATATTCCATCTCCAGGACTTCAATCTACATCTTGATTGTTCTCCATCAGTTTGTCTGATGGAAAATTTCTTTTGGCCTGGCCAGTTTTCCCACATCTTCTCCAGGAGAAGAAATAAGTGGCGGAGGGGAGGAACAATAAATTCTTGCTTGAGTGAAACTTTGCATACACATAATTAGCTATAATTATGGTGGGAGCTCCTGCTTTATGGAATGAACTGCCCCCGGATATAAGAAAGATTCCTGACCTCCGCGCCTTCCGTCGGGCTCTGAAGACTCTGTTGTTCCATCAAGCCGGCCTGACCGAATAGATTAATTTTAAATGGGTTTTAAAGGGGTTTTAAAGGGGTTTTAGTAAGGGGTCTTAAATTTACGGCCAAATAGCTTTAACTTATTTTAGTAGTTTTAATTTTTGTGTCTGATTGTTTTAATATGGCTGTGAACCGCCTTGAGTCCCCTGGGAGAAGGGCGGTATAGAAATGTAATAAACTAAACTAACTAAACTAAACTATAAGCCCAAATGTCTAAGATTTCCTTCAGTTCATAGATCATATCTGAAATACTTACATTATTACATGTAAGCTTCTGTCTAACACCACAATTTTGTGCACTGCATTCTATAATGAATCCACCCTGCTTGTAATTTTGTATTTTGACATCAGTCAGAGGTCTTTTGCTATTTTTGTAGTGTTTGTTTAGAAAAGAACCAGCCTTTAAATTTTCCCAAAAAAATTTGATATCCAAAAAACTAGCTCACTTAAAGGTTTTGGTGTCTTTAATTAAACTCTCCTGTTCTGTCCCCTCTCATCCTTTAATTTTTGCCATTACTGGGAAAAAAGTATCTTAACATAAATAATACCCTAAGCAGTTGATGCATCTTGTGTTAGAATGTGTATTATTGCATCTTCCAGTTTATGCTTTAAGGTAAAGACTTTCATACATGGCATAGAGCAGGGGTCTCCAACCTTGGCAACTTTAAGACTTGTGGACCTCAACTCCCAGAGTTCCTCATCCAGCAAAACAGACTTGTGGACTTCAACTGCCAGAGCAAAGCTGGCTGAGGAACTCTGGGAGTTGAAGTCCACAAGCCTTAAATTTGCCAAGGTTGGAGACCCCTGGCATAGACAATCATGAGATGGGCAGCTATACAGACTTAATAAGCAATACTTTGGCATTTGTATGAATAAGGAATTTGGAACTACAAACAAACATAGTTAAAGGAGTAAGAGGAACTAAAAAGTTACTCAAATTGCTATGCTGTGCTATGCTGTTCTTGGTCCCCATTATAGAATTACAGCATCATGTGCAATTTGTTATTCAGCAGCCTAGTTTAGAATAATGGTTATTCACCTCCGGGGAAGGAGAAGCAGCGTAATCCTCTTGCATCCCTTAAATATAACAAGAGTATCGTTTGCTTGGAATATCCATTTTATTTAAAGTTGGGTGATTTGTCTGGTGGCACAGTGGTTAAAGTGCATTATTGCAGGCAAACTCTGCCCACTGCCTGGAATTCGATTCTGACAGGGCTCCAGATTGACTCAGCCTTCCATCCTTCCAAGGTCGGTAAAATGAGGACCCAAATTGTTGAGGGCAAGATACTGACATTGTAAACTGCCCAGAGAGTGCCGTAAAGAGCTATGGGGCAGTATACTATGACCCTAAATGCTATTGCTATTATCTAGTAACCTATGGCTATTCCATGTTCTCACGTCAGACTTTACCAAAACATTCCTCTGAGTATGTGCTATTTAGGTGGTGGTGAATTAAACCTTGAGGAAGAAATAAGAGTTCAGCCAAACTAGTCTTGTGAGTTGTCCCTTAAGGTGTGACATTAAAACGTCTTAATGATACTGTTATTCCGTGTTGTTTCTTGCCTTCTTCTGTATACCAAATTCCTTACTTAGACTTTATTTCATCCCGTGGACGTTTTTGTCTCAGGGCATCACCCTAGATTTAAGGCTTATTGCAATTAACACAAATCACTTTTTGCTTAATTATATAATGCCCCGGGAGGCACTAAGATGGGTTTCAAATTCCTCGTGCCTTTCTTTTGGCTCAGGGCCTACTTACATTCCACAGGTACTTTTAAGTGTTCGGTTAAATGAACACCTGCACTATGATAGCTACGAAAAGCAATAAAGGTTGCTTTGGTTGACTCTTTAATGACAAGGGTATTTCCTGTAGTTCACCTTGGCTTGGATGCAACACTAAGGAAAGGAACTTTAGGACTGCAGTACTTTAATCACTTTTATTTGGCTCTTCCTGCCAGTTGAAGCCATTAAGCAAACGGTGCATCATCTACCCATGGATTGTGTAAGATTATGTCTGAACTGGAGGCTCAACTATTTTCTTTCCGAAAAAGCTAAAAAACATAAAATAAGGATAAACCATGACTTCGCCTTCAATTGTCCAAGCAATGCAGGGGACCTCAGCATATGTTTGTCACTTGTGGCAATGGTACTCGTTTCAGTACAAAAAGATAATCCTTCTCTTTGACAAGAAATACAAGATCATAATGCCTAACTGAGCCTCAGATAGCTCAACCGGCTGAATAGCCTGTTATTAACATCCAGCTATCTGCAGTTACACAGTTCGAGGCTCAAGGTTGACTCAGCCTTCCATCCTTTCTAAGGTAGGTAAATTGAGGACCCAGTTTGTGGGGGCAAAAAGCTGACTGTATAAAAAATATATACAAAAGTATGAAGGCTATTGCTTAACGCCTTGTAAGCCGCCCTGAGCTTCCAGAGAAGGGCGGCATATAAATCTAATTTAAAAAAAAATAAATAGTGATTTTTCATGGTGAGAAACCTTTTCCTTTTCTACATTAGTTCTAAAATAGTTTAGAACTAAAAATAGAAATAGTTTGTCTCCATATTGCAAGAGGATGACGTAGTGCTGTATCCTTATTATCCAAACAGGAAAATCGGGTTTTTCTCAGTCCCCTACCATTTACAGGTAGTCCTCGATGTAAGACCACAATTGAGACCAGAATTTCCATTGTTAACCAAGACAATTATTAAGCGGGTCACATCCAATTTTACAACTGTTTGCCGTGGTTGTTAAATGAATTACTTACAGTGAATAACACAGTGATTAAGCAAATCCGGCTTTCCTCATTGCTTTTCCTTTTGGAAGCTGACTGGCAATCAGAGGGTCCCAAGACATTGCGTCCATCATCAGTACACACCAATGGCTAAGTGCCCAAATTTTGATCCTATGACCATGGGGATGCTACAACAATTGTAAAGTGTGAATATCGGTTGTAAGTCACTTTTTCTGGTGTGTTCTAATTTTGAACTGTCACTCAATGAATCTTGCAAGTCAAGGCGTACCTGTATTGACATATTTTTCCTTAAAGGAGAATTGTTTCACATCTGCCAGAAACATGATCATCAATGACCTACACAAAAAGTTTTTTTTTTAATATTAGCCATGCTGTATTCTTCATTTTTGGAGATTTGTAAGGAATAAGTATAAGAACGAAGATTTCTGATTCATAGAGGTGCAGTTGTGATAGGCAGCATGAAACGACTTCAGCAACAGTCAGGCAGACAGTCTTGAGTTTAGAAACCCTGTTGTCTTTGAATTAATCTTGCTTAACTGCCAGCTCTAAAGTCCATCTGTGCGTCAAAATCTACACAACACCAAAGTAATCACTGTCAGTTGGAGCTTGGCAAGACATTTTAAAACATTTCTCCTGTCACTTATAATTTCTTAACAAGCCGTAATATGTTTTTGTTATTACCCAAATTATTGTTAGGCTACTTTAGTCCATTTTAAGCAAATAGATGTGCATATTAATTCTCAAAGCAGGACTGAGTTTAGGATTATCAAGATGTAAACTAACGAAGCCTAATTACAGTCTTCTGTGCAAACTGTCAGGGTTCCAATTAATAGATCCATAGCAAGCAAAACTCCAAGGCAAGTGTATTCCTCAAAGGGTAGCTTTATTGGAAGTATCATATTGGCACATATCTGGTGAAAACCGACTCTGAGGGTTCCCGCGGTTTTCACCTAATTAAAAGCAACAGTTTTGCCTAATTAAAAGCAATGTTTATATTTAAAAAATTTAAAAAATGAATTTAAAAAGCAACAATTTTTCACTTTCTCAAAACAGTCAGTCACATGGTCCAATCACAGCTCCGTCCGATAAAATCACTCCTCCTTCCAGGGACCAGGTGTGAGAATTTTTTTTTTTAATTTGATTTATATGCCGCCCTTCTCCGGAGACTCAGGGCGGCTTACACTGCGTTAAGCAATAGCCTTCATACTTTTGTATATTTATATTTATACAAAGTCAGCTTATTGCCCCCAACAAACTGGGTCCTCAATTTATCCACCTTATAAAGGATGGAAGGCTGAGTCGACCTTGAGCCTGGCTGGGATTGAACTCGCCAGTAATTGCAGCAGCTGGATCTTAAATGCTGCCTTTGTAGGAGGCATTACTCCCCTACGCTACTCAGGCTCATTGTCCTTGGTTCTCAAGAGAAAGTATTTTGTTTTGGCTACAAAGTCCCAACTATCTCAATTCCCCCCTCCCTATCCCTCAGCTCCAGTGTGGATGCACTGAAGCTCCAAGATGGCTTCGGTCAGGTCAGCTTCAGGGTTGACACAAGCAGAATGTTGGATAAAATCTCGAAAGTGTTAAGTGTGGCAGAACTTAGTTGCTGTTGTGACCTAGGCTCAAGTGGTTATTACCAGACACCATCAGTCCTAAACAAACATATTTTATTAGAACAGCTGAGAATTACTCCATTCTCAGCTTAGTCCAAATTAAGTCCAAAACAAATCTTTCATATACAGTCCTTCGGCCTTATCACAAACCTTTGTCTTCTTTGGCACCCTGCCAAGGGCTTTTCTTGGCAAAACCCCACAACGTTGACAAGAAACAAATATCCCAAGAGCCGTTGCTGCTCTTTTAAGCCTACTGGGAGGGGCCAATCATCTCCGGGCCTTACTCCTGAGTCGTCCTTTTTGCTTTTGCTGCTCTTGCCTTCTGGCAGCTCTTTGCCTGCGTGCACTAGGAACGGGCTCCTCCTGTTCCTCTGCCACTCTGCCATCCGCCTCTGGAGGCTCCGGAGTCCGTGCATGAGTCCCAGATGGCCCTGGCCCCATCTCTGTCTCCGACACAGAGCCCTCGTCCGGGCCTTCCCCTGACTCCAGGACTGGCCCATTGTCCTCCCCAGCCTCCTCAGTGTCCGACTCTGCTGCCAGCTCCGTAGGCTGCTAGCGGACCACAACCGTTGGTCTGTGACATAAAGGTGTACAGTTCTTTATTGCCATTGATTTTCTGTGCCCAGAGATTGTTTTAAGATCTCCCTGATAACCCCGAAGCTGCTTTCAAAGTAAACAGGGAGGGCAGGATTGACTCAGTGGTAGCTGTGGACTTGGCAGCGGGTGGAAGAGACACAGGAAGATTGCTTGGAGACTTAGAGGAGGCATTTTTGCAGAGAGAGAGAGGATGACAGTAAGAGGGAGGATGCCACTACAGTATTTAATACAGGTCTTTACTTTGGACCAGTGTCTGCCCAGGGATCTATTGCTGGAAGGTTGGCTTCAGACTATTATTGATAAAGCCCATCTTCACCTAGAATAAGATCCATTGGGGGGGGGGGGGGGTTTAGAGGAAACCCTAGAGATGTGACGGTATGTGGGAATGACTTTGGGAAATGGAGGAAGATACAGTAGTAGCCAAAATTGTGGAAACCTTTTGGGAAAAGTGTATTTTTGAGGTTTGATGACTAATAACACCACTTACTTTTTTTTTTTTTTTTTGAGTTTCAAGGTAATCATATTCCACTCCTGGAATGACCTGGGAATAGCCCAGACCTTCTTAACCCAATTGAAAAATCTATGGAACCAACTAAAGAAACTTGTTAGTCAGAAGCAACCCAGCAATAAAACCCAGTTAAAAGAAGCAATCCTTCAATCTTGGTTTCATGTTATAACAGCTGCAGAACTAAAAGACTTGGTTCACTCCATGGGAAAACGTTGTAAGGCCGTCATTCATGCTAAAGGTTACCCAACTATTAACTGACATGGTGTTAATTTTTGTATATCTCATTTTTTCTATGGTGATTATTTTTGTATATCTCATTTTTTCTACATTTCACTTTTCTTCTTTATACTGTAACTGCTATTCTAATAGCATATCCTTCATAAAAGTCATTGCATTACATTCTTGATTAAATTCTCTTTCCATTGATATATAATTTTATGGTACTACTCCCCCCCCCCCCCCCGGCCCCAAAAAAGTGGTGGTATTAGCTAGTGTTAGAAAATAAACTTCTCCCAAAAGGTTTCCACAATTTTGGCCACTACTGTATGTTGCCTAGGAAAGTATCAGATGTGGGGGATGGGAGCCTGCAACTGCATAATAGACTGGGAAGAAACTCAGAAAGGATTCTGTCTAACAGGAAAAAGGTAAATTTTCCCCTGACTAGTCACGTCCGATTCTAGGGGGTGATACTCATATGCTTTCCTAGCTGAGGGAATCAGCATTGTTCAAAGATGATTCTTCCGTGGCCTTATGACCGGCATGAGTATACTCCAAGGCTCACAAACTATTGTTATTAATCTCTCTAACTTATTAGACTGTAAAAAGAGATGGCGGGAAATTTGTATTTTGGGACTTGCAAGATTGATGTCAGCCTTCCCGAGTAGACCAGACAGGAAACACAACCGGATGAGCTCATGATACTTTTATTTGTTAGAACCACCTTAACAGACTCTTGAGTAGTGCCGGCTTGGGCAATAATCAAGCTAGGTGACCTTGGGCCAGTCACATTCTCATAGCCCCTGGAAGAGGGCAATGGCAAACCACTTATGAAAAATTTTGCCAAAAAACACTGCAGGGACTTCTCCAACAATTGAACATGATTAAACAGGATAAAAAAATTATGTTTACATAATTACATAAAAATTACATTTAAAGAACCTAGTCAGTTAGTGACGAGGATGTTGCCTTGCCTTGTCCTTGTGGACGTTGAGTCCGTCAGCTGCCAGAGTACCACGTAAGAAAGGAAGGAATCTACATGACATTTTGGCATTGACCAGTTTTGCCAGTTCTTTGGTAACTGAATGTGAGTGCCTTTTTATTTTCCCACCTGAGCTTGTGAGTCTTAAGATGGGCAGGAGGTAAGATAGCGTTGAGGGACATCAATCTGCAAGCCCTAGAAATGGATCTAGTGTGGCTGAGATTTCATGTCCTCCATGGGAACCACAGCCTTGTCCCTGGTTTGTTGTTGTTAGTTACGAAGTTGTGTCCGACCCATCACGACCCCATGGACAATGTTCCTCCAGGCCTTCCTGTCCTCTACCATCCTCTGGAGTCCATTTAAGCTCACGCCGACTGCTTCAGTGACTCCATCCAGCCACCTCATTCCCTGTCGTCCCCTTCATTTTTTGCCCTCAATCGTTCCCAGCATTAGGCTCTTCTCCAGGGAGTCCTTCCTTCTCATTAGGTGGCCAGAGTATTTGAGTTTCATCTTCAGGATCTGGCCTTCTAAAGAGCAGTCAGGGTTGATCTCCTCTAGGACTGACCGGTTGGATGGTCTTGCAGTCCAAGGGACTCATAGGAATCTTCTCCAGCACCAGAGTTCAAAGGCCTCAATTCTTTGGCGCTCAGCCTTCCTTATAGTCCAACTTTCACAGCCATCCATTGCAACTGGGAAAACCATCGCCTTGACTATGGTTAAAGCAATCTAATTGCGTTCAATCAGGATCCAGTTTAGGTTTAAGTTCTGAAATGAAGGAAAATCCTGAAATCCCCCAGAACATAATGGCCCATGTGGTGTTTAATTCCACCAGAAATGTCAGGACTACTTTATAGGCTCGGCTGCTTAAGTTTTTACAGTTGAATATGCACTTCTATTTCTAGAATGTAGAGTCGTCATTTTGGCATCAGGAAGAGGAAACACAAACTGCTTGCTTTATCTCTCAACAGGAGATGTTTATTGTGCTCAGCATCCTAAAGCCTCCTGGTAGTTAAATATATTGAGGTTTCTGCAAATCAGGAAGTATCTAGGATACATGGATGGTAGGTTGCCTAGAAACGGAAGGTCTGAATATAGCTTCTCATTTGATTAAGCATTGTTAATTGCAATTTCATGTATAAATAACTTAAGATGTTTCAGCATTATCAGCAATTCACAAAAGTCAAAATCGCATTCTACTTCTTAGATCCCAACATATCAGGGGAGCCTCAGTATAATATTCCGTTTCATCTACTATAATTAGGATATGTTGTCCCCTCTGCTGATTTTCTGCAAAGTCCCATGATAGGTGATGACATCTGGCAGAAATTGTTCTGGGCTTGACAGATATACCTGTAGTACAAAAGGAACATGTAGTACCATTTTTACAACAAATGTAACATCTCCCACTCTTGTTTTTTTTCTCTTCCTGACCTTTTTATGTTTTAAAACTTGAGTACCGTATTCATGTTTTTTTAATGAAGCAGAAACTTCATACCTTAAAAACAATAGTAGCATATACTTGTGAGATAAAATTCCTAATTCATGAATATTGTTCAAGCTAACCTTGAAGTACTATTGAAGGAGGTTTATATAATCATCAGTAATACACAAAGAAGCATGGTATTTTGGAAAAACGTTTTATATTGTGATCCAATTTGCTACGTCTTGGTTGCGTTGGTTCAAAGAAGGACTTCAGATATTTGAGTGAAGGGAGTTTGTTCCAAAAGACATTTTATACATAGATGTGAGAATATTCCGAAAAGCAATTAGATGGGAGGAGGCAAATTGGGGCATTACTGTATCAAAAAATGGATAAATCCTTTTCATCCACTATATTGTTTGAAGAGAAAGATGTCCATTTAAAAAGATATCATGAAACTAGTATCCCAAATATACCATTCACATTAATATCAACATCCTTCTTCATCTATCTATATATATATATAAAAGCGAAATACCACTCACGCATCATCATGAAATCTCCAGAACTGTAAAGCCTACAAATTTGAAATTTGGCACGTATGTTCCTCTTGGTTTCTAGGTACTCAGTAAGAAAGGATTTTTCGAAATGACCATCAAATCATTAGTATTTCTTATATTATTATTAACAGGTTCTGATGCTAAGGAGTTAGACGTTCTATTCCCCCTCCCCACCTGAAAAGAACTCCGTTCCAACTGCCATTTGGGCATGGGCATAGCCAGCGCGTGACTCATCCAGCCTGTGGGCTGGGAGTTTAGACATTCTACTCCCCACCTGAAAGGGAGAGAAGGGGATAAGATAGGAGAGGCCTCTATGGGGCCAGCCTGAGGGAGAGAAGGGGGAGAGGAGAGGCCGATCGTAACTACTCATTAATTTTCAAGCTGTAAATGTCGATTTATCAAGCCCGATCACATAGTTTCGTAGTGGAGAATGGGTTTCCAGCTAGTAATATATAGAGTCCAATTTGTCAGTCTAGTATTGACTATGACTGTAACATGAGAATCCAAAGAGATTGCAGTCTCAAACTGACAATCGCCTACTTCCATCGCCTACAGATACACAGGAAGAACCATTAAGTGAAGGTTCCCTGAATTGAATTCAACAATTGGTGTCCAACTAATGATCAGTGATCAGGAAATAAGTACATTTGTTTAATCATATGCAAGCAGTTCCATTTGCACTGCAGATTCCTTAATTGTAAGCCGTGGTGGCTATAATGTAGTTAATTCATGTGAAAGATTTTAATTGTATCCTCATACCATTAGCTATTCTCTGGCACGGTTGCATGATGAAAAGAAGTCCTTTTATCCATTTTGACAGGGAGGCTGGAGAATTAACGATTTCTACATCAGGGTGTCTGGAGGACAAATAGGACTGTTGAGTGTTTGGCCAACTTAGTGTTCCTCTCCCTCATTTAATAAAATGACTAATGAGCTGCAGATAGTCCTTAACTTACAAAAATTCACTTAGTGTCCGTTCGAAGTTATAACAGCACTGAACAAAGTAACTTATGTCTGTTTCCTCACACTTATGACCTTTGTAGCGTCCCCATATACACGTGATCAAAATTCAAGATGCTTGGGAACAAACTCATATTTGTGACCGTTGCAGTGTCCTGGGGTCATGTGATCTTCCAACCAGCAAAGTGAATGGGAACACCAGATTCACTTAACAATTGTGTTACCATACTAATTTAACAACTGTAGTTCCTCACTTAACATCTGTGGCAAGAAAATGAGGCGAAATTCACTTAAATGTTTCACTGAGCAACAAAAATGTTGGGCTCAATTGTGGTTGTAAATTGAGTACTACCCCTTCTCTCCCCTTCCCCCCCTCTCGCTCTATGTGTGTGTGTGTCTGTTTTTCTATTGAGACAATCTCTCCCTGGCTCAAGCCGATGAAGGGAGGAGAACTTGTGGCTCAGAGGTTAATACAACTTCCTAACATGCAGGCGGCCCAAGTTCTAATCCAAGTAAGGGTATGGCTAGCTGATGAGAGCTAAATAGCTTGAATTAGATCTATACCTAGTCTGCCTTTATTTCTTTATCAGCAATATATAAATTGTATATATATATGTGTGTGTGTGGATGTGACTTCACTGAACAAGGGCTGCAAAAAAACCTTGGTTTATATAGGAAAAAACCGGCTAAAGAAAAACATGTATGTATGTATGTATATGTTTTCTGAGGCTTTTGCGGGTGTTTGTATATAAGTCTTTGGTTTTCTCCTGCATAAAATTGGAAGTGTCTTGGCGACGTTTCGACGAAGTCTCATTCATCATCTTCAGGCTGGTGTTTTCGGCTTTGTGCTTCTAGGAGCTTCTTCGTGCTTCTTCTTTGCTCCTAGAAGCACGAAGCTGAAAATACCAGCCTGAAGATGACGAATGAGACTTCATCGAAACGTCGCCAAGACACTTCCAATTTTACCCGAATAACCAAAGACCGACTGACCTACCTACTTACCTACCTGTGTGTGTGTGTGTGGGTGGGTGGGTGCACACACACACACACACACACACACACACACACACACACACACATATATATATATAAGACTGGGAATCTTTTGTGTTTGATACATTGTGAAATAAACACTTGAATCTGTTTTACAGGTTTTAAAAACCTTCATATCATTTTTTGGGGGGGAATATATGTACTCTGATCCCCACTCCCAAATTCCACCTTCATGTCCATTTAGTGGCACAGAGACTAATGTTCACTTTTAATGCTGCTTCGACGGTTTCAATTGGAAGACCGAGGACTACCTCTAAATAGAAGAACTTCTTAGAAGAACTTCTCCCCCTCTCCACTTTTGGGAGAGGGATTGTTTTCCCTTTTACCTTGATGTTAAATGTCACAGTGGGGTGCTCCTGAAATTTAACGATGACAGATACAGCTCTCCCTGATGCTGTTTGCTACAAGGCTGGAAAGCTCCAGGAGACAAATGTGAAGGGAAACACGCTGAGCTTGTTCTCCTGTATCCATTGTGTCAATAAAGCAATTCATAGAGGTAGCAGTGGGGATAAAGGTGGTGGTGGGGGGATCATTGAGAACCTCTGGATGTTTTTGTGCATGGCCTAACCTCTTCCTGGAAGAGAAAGGGGTTAATGAAAGAAGGAAAGATAAATGTCGTGCTCTTTACAAATGAATACATCAACACCTATTGTTGGAAGAAATGTCCATCCGGGTTCAGTTCCAAGTGGGGAAAAAGCACTGGAAATATGGTGACTGCTTGGAAAGATGGTGGACAGCAGAACCACATGGCTTGAGGTCCCGGGCAAAAAAGGCACATGGAGTGGAGAGAGGGATATATGTATACACTGTTTTGGGCCCTGCCTTAGAGTTTCCTGTTCCTGTACAAGAAATGTATCCCATTGGCTGTCAGACTCCCAGGGGGCAGGGGTCTTAGCTAACTTTGTAGGCTGTCTCTGTCCCAGGCTTGGTTGAGCCTTGCTGGGTGATGTAATCTTCCCAGGTGCCATGTGGTGAGATGGGTGGTAGGCTAATCCTATCATATCCTGAGGGCCTTCTCTTATGAGATCGCCTTCTGCCACCGATGGCCTCCCACCGGCCAATACGCTTCCATAGAGAGGGACTCGTCAGGGTGCCGTCGGTCAAACAATGTCAACTGGTGGCCCCCAGGGGGAGAGCCTTCTCTGTGGGGGCTCCCGCTCTCTGGAATGAATTGCCCCCGGAGATACGTATGATCCTCGACCTACGTACCTTTCACCGTGTCCTCAAGACCTTACTGTTCCAACTGGCTGGGTTGGCTAATTAAATGAATTTTAAGGGGTGTTTAGTTTGTGAGTTTTAATACAGGGCCAAATTATGTAATAAGTTTTAAGTTGTTTTTAATTTTTTTCATATATGTTGCTTTATTGTGGCTGAGTCCCTCAGGAGAAGGGCGATATAAAAATTCAATCAATCAATCAATCAATCAATCAATAAAACAAACAAACAAAATCATAATCTATAATTTAAAAGGGTGATTGCTACAAGTTGAGGTGATGACATAGAGAAGCAAACTTGCAATTTAGCCAGGCAGTGATTTTTGTGAACTACCGGAAGTTAAGATTGCGAAGAGAAACCTTCCTGGATTAGGCCAAATGCCTGTTGTGTCCAGCAACCTGTCTCCCATCATCGCTAACTCGATTAAAATAATCAAGGAAAATACATCTGGCCTTGCGAAGGGTTTGCATTTAAAATCCATTTTAAGTAGTTTGCTGCCCAAACTGGGTTTGAGCAAGCATGATCTATAAATTATAAGCAGAGCAAATTCAGTATTGGGTTTAGGAGATTTAACAGATTAACAGAGTTGGAAGGGACCTTGTAGGTCATTTAGTCCAACCCCCCCCCCCCCCCAAAGCAGGAGACTCTACACCACCTCTGACAAATGACAGTCCAGTCTCTTCTTGAAAGCCTCCAGTGATGAAGCTCCCACAACCTCTGAAGGCAACTTCTGTTCCATGGGTTGATTGTTTTCACTGTCAGAAAATTTATTCTTATTTCCAGGTTGAATCTCTCCTTGTTCAGTTTCCATCCATTATTCCTTGTCTGGCCTTCAGGTGCTTTGGAGAATAGCTTGGCCCCCTTCCTCCTCTCTGGCAGCCTCTCAAATATTGGAAGACTGCTCTCATGTCTCTCCTAGTCCTCCTCTTCACTAGACTAGCCAGGCCCAGTTCCTGTAATTGTTCTTCGTATGTTTTAATCTCCAGTCCCCTAATCACCTTGGTTGCTCTTCTCTGCACATTTTCTAACCTCTCAACATCTTTTTTATAGTACGGTGATCAAAACTGGATGCAGTACTCTAAATGTGGTTTTACTAAGACTATATATAGAGCTCTCTTTCCCTCTCCATCTTCCTGTCCTGGGTCTCACTTTTACTTTTTTTTTCCCATGAGCATTCCTTTTTAATAATTTTGGGGATGTTCCAACTCAATAGGAACCTAATTGTCCAGGAAAACTAGTATTTTTTTTTAATTTGATTTATATGCCTCCCTTCTCCGAAGACTCAGGGTGGCTTACAATGTATTAAGCAATAGCCTTCATACTTTTGTATATTTATACAAAGTCATCTTATTGCCCCCACAAACTGGGTCCTCAATTTACCTACTTTAGAAAGGATGGAAGGCTGAGTTAACCTTGAGCCTGGGGAGATTCGAACATAGAGTAATTGCAGACAGCTGAATGTTAATTACGGTGCTTAGTCTGCAGAGCTATCCAGGCTCACTAGATAGGCTCACTACACAATTTGTAATTGTGAGGCAATGACAATTCTACCTGCTACATACAGATTTGCTTTAAGAACTATTCAGTATCTCTTTGTCAGTTCTCAGTTTATGTGAGTTGGCAGATTACATACAAATAGGTTTTAAACTCTCCTAGGAATCTTTCAAAGTTACTTAGTCATTGTATCTGCCAGGGTTTAAATGTGTATGCTTGTTATTTTTTAACCATGTCAAATACCAGCTTAAAGTGGTATTTAAGATGTTCGCCATGAAATCTGTTTTATTCCTTTGGGGGGCTAAAAGTATGTTCCTCTGAATGTTAATGTGTACCTAATGCTACCTGCTTTTCAGTTGATCCTAATCTGCGTTGCTGCTTTTTCAGTTACAGATTAACTTCCTATAAAGCTGTCTTCTGGAAACTGTACATGTGGCTTACCTTTTTTCTATTCCTCTGATTAATATGCTCAAATATATCTCCTTACACATATACAAAATTTAATAATTAACTTAAGAGTAACTTGTTGTCGGGTTTGATCATCTGAAACTGTCTAGGTCAAGAGTGAATAGACTAAAGGCCAACATTCCTAAGGCTGATTTTCTTATTTTTATCCAAAGACCTTCTAGCTACAGCCAGTCAAGAAACAACAAATGCAAGAGCAGAACTATAGCAATATTTAGCTCTCTTTACGAGTTCAGCAAAACATTGCAATCATTAGGAGGCTTCAGTCCTCCATGGGCTGTGCAGTATTGTCCCTGAACATCAGTATGCCTCAAAAATGCAGTGCTATTTAAACCCATCCTCCATACTGCCTGTGTCTATTTATCCCTAGAAAGAAAGGAAAAAAAAACATGTTGGGTAAGAATGGATGCATAATCAATAAGCCATTATCCCAGCGAAAATATTCCATCCGCTTAGTGCTATAAATTAAATGGTAGAAAAAGTAGGTTCACATATCCCATCTAAGCATAAGTTTGTTGAATCATTTAGCCTCTTGACTAATTCAGCCTAACCACAGTCGGTTAGGTATGCATTACAATATAAGGTTGACAGATTCCGATACCTGAATTTCTACAACATAAAAAAAACTAAATGCAAACGTGTGTGTCAGGGGTGAAATCTAAAATTTCTTACCGTGGGCGTGGCTTGGTGGGATTAATGTGACTGGGTGGGCGTGGCGAATTTTTTTTTAAGTTTTAAAGCCATTTTTCTGCAACCTCTTTGGCTAAGAGGTTGTAAAAAAATGTTTTCAAAAGGCTCTGATGATCCCAGCTGAGTTGCCTGATTGGCAGGGGCTTTTTTTTTTACTTTTAAAAGCATTTTTTTGGCTGTAGTTGTAGAAAAAATGCTTTTAAAAAAAAAGCCTCTGATGATTGTGCGGCTCAGCTGGGCATGCGTGGGGGGGGGGGGGGATAGTGATTTTTGCTCCCGGTTCTCCAATCGGGCGATCCGGTCCGAACCAGGAGCATTTCACCCCTGGTGTGTGTGTGTTATTTGAATTTGTATGAATTCTGAATCAATGCTTGTTAGTAAACCATAGAATGTTGCCAGAAATTCAGTGCTTATAGAGAGGAGTGGGTTTCAATAGAGCTAGGAGTTAACCCTGCAGTATAATAATACTGGTAACTAAAGTAATAGCTACAATTTAGAGGCAATTCTCAGTGGTACTTACTTATCTTAGGCCACTTTTAGAAATGTATTGATTTCAGTTTGGATCTATAAACAAATGGGATAAGCAAGAGTTTTAAGAAGAGTGTTACCTGAGCAAAACCCTTTCATGATCCAATGAAAGGACAAATCTGCCAGGATGCTAATGAGAATATCTGTTGGTCCATTAACACTTTTTCCTTTTCCTTTTAAGTTCCCCAGGTCCTCAAGAGTTGCACTGAATTCATTGAAAAACACGGTATTGTGGATGGAATCTACCGTCTGTCTGGGATCGCATCCAATATCCAAAAGTTACGGTAAGGTTGTGTGCATTATTTCTGCTTTCTCCTTCACTCCGAAGCTGCCTTTTGGGTTTTAAGATTCTTTTCCTGTCTGAAAAAAACAAAGTACATAATCAGTTCGGATAGAAAACAGTTGGGTTGTTCTGGAGCTGTTATCTGACTTCAGAACGTTCAGTAGATCGCAGGTAATATAGAAGGAAGTTTCAAAAACAGTGGCTGTACTTTGTTTGGTAGATATACGAAGATTTTTTTTAAGTGTTGGAAGAAATATCCATCTGATTCGGTTCCAAGCTGAGAGAAAGACACTGGAAACTTGAAGGCTGCTTGGAAAGATGGGTTAATGATGAACAGAATCACCAAGCACAGAGTTGAGAGTGAGGGGGTTTTATACCTTCTCTTGGGCTTTGCACTTGAGCTTCCTGTTCCTGTGCAAGAACATGTATTCTATTGGCTGTTGTCAGACACCCATGGGCTATGTAAGGGTCATAGCTGGCTCTATAGGTTGTCTGAGCTCCCTGGTTTGGTTGAAGCTTGTGAGGGTGGTGCAATGAAAGGGGCATTGGACAATTCCTGTTGTGGCTGAGGGCTAATCCTACCTTTGTTGGATTTTGGGTGAGGATATTTGCTTATTTATTTATTATTTATTTATTTATTTATTTATTTATTTATTTATTTATTTATTTATTAGACTTATATACCGCCCTTCTCCTTACGGACTCATGAATAGAGCTATCTATCTCTTTATTTTTTAAGTGCTGGCATCTGCTATGGGCTATTAAGGAAGGCGGGGGCCTGCTTTCTCCCTCTAAAAACATGTTTCCATTTCTCCCTTTGGGAAATATAATATTCTGCCTTTGTAATATTCCTCAAAGTATTTCATTCTTCTAAGAGAGCGGTGGATGCTAACTTTCTACAATAGTTTGGATAGTAAACTTTTTAATATTTTGGATAATTAAGGTTCTGGTTTCTTTGACTTGTATATGGGCTGGGGGTGGCTTTCACTGACTTTATTTCATTCCTCTCACTCATCTTTCGCTTTGTAGGTTTGATAGATGAGTAATTTATCTAAACAGGAAACTGTCATGTAATATTTAATGTGACGCTATGACATGGGCCACGTACCTTGCAATTATTTATGTAATTGCCTCATCCACTTTGCAGCTAGTAATTTTTTCTGAGCAAACTAATTGGCTATAAGATGATTGAAATGCTTGTCAAAAATCCATCTAGAAAAAAATGTGCAGCTTTACAAAAAAAATTGACGTGTTTTAAGTTGCTTTTATATCTTACTTAAAGGCAAACAGTGTTGTCTTCTGATTGTATACAGGGCTGGGCTGCTGGGGGTTTGCAGGGGTTCGGGAGAACCTCTAGCTAAGATTCTGTGCAGTTCGGAGAACCCCAAAATCCCACTCCTGGCTGGCCACACCCACCCCTCCTCTCCTCTCCCCTCCCAAGAGTCCCCAAACGGCCCGTTTTGGATGCAGGTAAGTGGATGGCACACACGGAGGCTCAGGAAGGATGAAAAACAGGCCGAGAAAAGCCTCCGGAGCCTGGGGAGGGCAAATCCCTCCCCCCCCCCCGCTGTAGTGCAGGAGGCCGACTAGGCAACACCCACCATGGCCATGCCCACCCAGCAACCGGGCAGAGAACCCCTTACTAAAATTATTGAAGCCCAGCCCTGATTGTATACATACACCCTGTTTCCCCTAAAATAAGACATACCCTGATAATAAAACAAATCGGGCTTTTGAGCGCATGCGCTAAAATAACCCCCACCCCCAAAAAATAAGCCTCCCCAAAAATAAACCCTCCCCAAACATCTTTAAATGCATGCACAGCTGGTCCCCGCCATTTCGTCTGGTTAGGGTTAGGGAGACAGAGCTGGAAATCAGGTAAGACGGCAAGAGGAGCCCCGTCTTGCTCCATGCGACCCAAAATAATAAGGCATTCCCTGAAAATAAGGTCAAGCACTTATTTTGGGGTTCAAAAAAATATAAGACAGGGTCTTATTTTCGGGGAAACACGGTATATATTTTCCCCCTCATCCCCTTTTGTTTTTCTCTACCTTCAGGCACGAGTTTGACTCCGAACAAATCCCCGACTTGACAAAAGATGTCTATATTCAGGATATACACTGTGTGGGTTCACTCTGCAAGCTCTATTTTCGAGAACTCCCCAATCCTCTGCTCACCTATCAGCTCTATGAGAAATTTTCGGTAAGATTGTTTTTTTTTTTCCCTCTCCCCCCTCCCCCCTTTATTTTTACTGTATGGGTATCATGAGTTGTGTTTCAGAGATTTTTTAAAATTTTCCTATGGCTAATGTGGAGAAATAAAAGCACACTTAAATAACTGGCACGTTCCCTATATATCATTGCTGTATAAAATATATATGAGAATGCATTCGGTCTTCCAGTATATTATAGAACAGGAAGCGTGGGATGGCCTTTCTCTGGGGAAAAAAAGCTTTCAGCTTATTTAGAGTGGCAGTGAAATCAGTGGATAGATACTGTTCTAACCTAGGCTTCCCAAGAGCACGAAGCAGACTCCTTGTCCCTACAAAAACCTGTTTTTATTAAGTTACTGTGAATTCCTCTCATTCACATCCAGCAAAGTCTTTCAAGGGAGAATTTACAGTCACAGATGTTATCTGGCTTGGGGAGCTGCCAGGCCGATATCTTCAAAACTTGACAAGGAGTCTCAGAGAGTCACAGAACCAATTAAGCAAACTAATTGTCTCCTGCAAACTCCCCTCCCCTTTCACTCCTCTTTATTCCCTATGGGAGGGGCCATTCACCATCCTCCTGTGGCTTTACTCCCGAGTAGACCCTTGTTCCTTAGCTGTTCCCTTCTCCTGGCAGCTCTGTGCATGCGCACACTGGGAACAGGCTCCAGCTGTTCTTCTGCCCCACTTTTGTCCAACTCCGAAGGCAGCTGACAACTGTCAGATGGCCCTGGCCCTCTCTCTGCCTCCGACGCAGAGCCCTTATCAGAGCCTTCCCCAGACTCCAGGACAGGCCCATGTTCCTCCCCAACCTTCTCACTGTCTGAATTTGCTACCAGGATTGAGGACATTATAGGAAGAAAGCCATGTTCGTCTATTATGGTAACCAACAATACGGAGATTTTTTTTTTGTTCAACCATATCAGAAGCATCACAATTAAAATACGTTACACAGAATTTAAAATATAAAAAGTAAGATTAAAAGATGTAAAAATATGTACAAATTAAAGAGATCTTGCCCAGAAAATAGCAACTAGGATTAGTTGACAATGCCAATGTCAACTTAATAACTAAAACTAGGTTTAGATGACAATGCCACAGTAGATTTAAGAGATCTCAGTTCAAATCCCAAGGGAATAACTCCCATAGCTATTTTGCCAGGGAGCAATATGGGAAAATCTCCTAGACCAGGGGTGTCCAACTCCCAGAATTCCCCAGTCAGCAGGATTGCAAAGTTGGACACCCCTGCCCTATACACTACTGTATATTGGAATTGGTACAGAATACCAAAGTAATATATAACGTCCTGTGATTTAGGACAGTCAAAAACGTACGGTAGGCATTTATTTGTGCTCTGCATCATGATTTTGATACTATTCCTGTGCAAGGCTTTAGAGGAAAAAAAAGAAAAAATAGAAACAAACGTGCTGGGCTGAGACTTTCAGATTTCTCTTCCTCCCCCCTCTCCCCCCCCCCCGGCTTTTCCAGGATGCTGTGTCTGCTGCTACCGACGAAGAAAGACTGGTGAAAATCCATGATGTCATCCAGCAGTTGCCACCACCGCACTACAGGTCTGCCTACATGGTTATTGCACAATTATTTCGGTTGTGTTTGCACCAGTAGTGAAATTCAAATTTTTTTACTACCGGTTCTGTGGGCGTTGCTTGGTGGGCATGGCCGGGGAAGGATACTGCAAAATCCCCATTTCCTCCCCACTCCAGGGGAAGGATACTGCAAAATCCCCTTTCCCTGTCCATTCCTGGGGGAAGGATACTGCAAAATCCCCATTCCCTCCCCACTCCTGGGGGAAGGATACTGCAAAATCCCCATTTCCTCCCCACTCTTGGGGGAAGGATATTGCAAAGTCTCTATTCCCACCCCACTCTGGGGCCAGCCAGAGGTGGTATTTGCCACTTCACCGAACTGCTCAAAATTTCCACTACTAGTTTTTTCGTTGTTTTTTTTTAAAAAATTTGATTTATATGCCGCCCTTCTCCGGAGACTCAGGGCGGCTTCTAATGCGTTAAGCAATAGCCTTCATACTTTTGTATATTTATACAAAGTCAGCTTATTGCCCCCACAAACTGGGTCCTCAATTTACCTACCTTAGAAAGGATGGAAGGCTGAGTCAACCTTGAGCCTCAAACTTGCACAATTGCAGACAGCTGGGTGTTAATAACAGGCTATCTAGCCTGTTGAGCTATCTGAGGCTCTTCCTTTTTTTACAAGATTTGCCACACTTATGAAGTGAATCAACTTAACAACTGCAGTTGTTACATTAAAATCAGGTTGTTAAGTGAATCTGACTTCCCCCTTGACTTCGCTTGTCAGAAAGTCAGAAAAGGTGATGACATGACCCTGGGACCGTCATAAATATGAGTCAGTTGCCAGGCAGTTGAATTTTGATCTCATAACCATGGGGATACCGCAACAGTTGTGTGAAAAATGGTCACAAGTCACTTTTTCCCCCAGTCTTCTTGTAACTTTGGTCACTAAATGAACAGTTGTAAGTCGAGGACTACCTACACGAAGAGATGGACCTGTCTGTCCTATAAGTTGCTGGTTTACTGGGGATCCCTTCTTGCCTCTGTGAAATTAAGCAGATGAGCGCATATCTTAAACAGAGGGATAGAATCAAGATCACGTGAAGTGTTAATGCCTTGGTAAAGCCACACTTACTGCATCCAGGCTTGGTCACCACGATGTAAAAAAGATGTTGAGATTCTAGAAAAAGTGCAGAGAAGAGCAACCAAGATGATTAGGGGACTGGACGCTAAAACATATAAAGAATGGTTGCAGAAATTGGGTATGTCTAGTTTGATGAAAAGAAGGATTAGGGGTGACATGATAGCAGTGTTCCAATATCTCAAAGAAGAAGGAGTCAGGCTATTCTCCAAAGCACCGGAGAAGAAGCAACAGATGGAAACTAATCAAGGAGAGAAGAAGCCTCGAACTAAGGAGAAATTTGCTGACAGTTAAAACAGTTAATCAGTGGAACAACATGCCTCCAGAAGCTATGAATGCTCCAACACTGGAAGTTTTTAAGAAGATGTTGGATAACCATTTGTCTGAAGTGGTGTAGGGCTTCCTGCCTAAGCAGGGGGTTGGACTAGAAGACCTCCAGGGTCCTTTCCAGCTCTTGTTATTCTAATATCCTGAAAGATTTACGATGACACGAAGTGGACTTCCACTTTCTTTAGATCGGTAACAAGACAAATAACACATCTGTGTCTTCCCTGCTGATCCTCTATGAAGTGGGCGTGGAAGCATCATGCAAAACTCAGCATGCCTCTTAGAAATATTGAACTCCAGGGCACGAAAGGGGAACAAATTTGAAGAAATTACAGGCTCTTATCTTGCCCTTCAGGCGGAATTGTCAATTAAAAATTTAATAGAATTGAAATGCGAGTCTAACTAGCACAGAGATAGCAGATGTGCTGAAGAAGTCAGCAGGGAAGTAGGACAGCTCATCTCAGTACAATCCACATTAAGGATAAGATACACATGCTGGCAGAAGTGAGTCAGACAAGTGGTTTAGAGATCTGGAAAAGATTTAGAGATTTTCTTGTAGCCGGCTTGGAGAACGTTGCTGCTTGCTACATACAGTATGTGGGCATCCAGCATCAGAGGAAGGGCATGCTGTGGTTATGGGAAACTTGAGGATTTAATCCTTTGATCAGATGCTTAACTCAGCGTGCCATAGAAACCGAATATGAAACCCATTTCAAAATGGAAAGAAATAGATCTAACTGAAGTCTTAAGATTTCTCGCTAATTTTTAGCACAGCGAAGACCACATAGAACATTGAGAGTTGCTTGTATCTGTTCCTGTATTAGCTCCTTGGCTTCTTAAAGCTTTGTAGAATTAAGGAAGTCTGGCAGTTTATTTATTTATTTATTGATTGATTGATTCAATTTATATGCCGCCCTTCTCCCGAGACTCAGGGTGGCTTACAATGCATTAAGCAATAGCCTTCATACCTTTGTATATACCTGCTTAGTAGGGCTTTCGCCCCCCCCCCCAAGCGGTGTTCTTTTTTATACAAAGTCAGCTTGTTGCCCTCACAATCCAGGTCCTCATTTTACCTACCTCGAAAGGATGGAAGGCTGAGTCAACCTTGAGCCTGGTGGGATTTGAACTTGCAGTAATTGCAGGCAGCTTGTGCTATTTAACAGCACTTTAGTCTGCTGCGCCACCAAGGCTCTTTTCCTTGTCCTTTTCCTTGCCACATCACCATACCCGTCACTATTTAGAGCAAGGGTGTCCAACTGTGGCAACTTTAAGTCCCGTGGACTTCATCTGGCTAGGGAACTCTGGGAATTGAAGTCCACAGATCTTAAAGTTGCCAAGGTTGGATACCCCAAGTACCAGTCTGGATGGCCACATTCTTTCTTAAGCGTGACCTGAATGGCTTAGGCTCAAGCCTATTTGAGCCATAGTGGTGCAGTGGTTAGAATGCAGTACTGCAGGCTACTTCTGCTGACTGCCGGCTGCCTGCAATTTGGCAGTTTGAATCTCATCAGGCTCAAGGTTGACTCTGCCTTCCATCCTACCGAGGTGCGTAAAATGAGGACCCAGATTCTTGGGGGCCACAGACTGATTATGTAAACCGTTTAGGGCTGTAAAGCACTGTGAAGTGGTATATAAGTCTAAATGCTATTGCTATTTGAACATTTGAGTGGTATAGAGGGCTGAAAGGCTGGGTCTCCATCCTGATTCATACTAAAGATGGATTACCCAGTTATAGTGCAATAGATGCATGTGTTTTACGAAATCATCCCCTTGTTCGTCAACAGACACTAGACTCCCATTATATATATTTCTTTATTATTCATTTTTCCTTTTTGGATTTGTTCTACCTGTGTTTGGCAGCACACTCGTCTAGTACAAAGAGCAAAAGATTTGGTGTTTCACCTGGCTTGTGGCAAAGTCCAAAGCTCCTCAGAGCTGAGAGGGAATGACTGGCCCAAGGATCAGCCAGCTGGTTTCTGTGTCTAAAGGAGAACTGGAACTCCCTCACCAATATCCAGCACCCTGGTCACTGCTTCACATTGTCCTTCCCTTAATTTTTCTGTTGATTGGTTTTTTATTGGTCAGTTATGCAACATTTAACACCCCGGCAATATTGCTTTACAGTACCTTTCAGAACTCCTGTCTGTTAAGTCCTGTTATTCTTTATTCATCTTAGACATGTAGTATTACTGTTGAACCAAAATCTGTATTGTATATTAAATATTCACATGCAAAGGATTCACTGGAACTTTATGAGTATCCAACACAGCCTTAGTTAATGGATGTCATCCTAAATCAGGGAGCAGAATCCAGGGAAAATTAACTGTGCTTTGTTCTGAAGTATCTGAGTAGAGTAGAGTAGAGTAGAGTAGAGTAGAGTAGAGTAGAGTAGAGTAGAGTAGAGTAGAGTAGAGTAGAGTAGAGTAGAGTAGAGTAGAGTAGAGTAAGACTAGGAGAGGAGAGGAGAGGAGAGGAGAGGAGAGGAGAGGAGAGGAGAGGAGAGGAGAGGAGAGGAGAGAATTCTTTATTGGCCAAATGTGATTGGACACACAACGAATTTGTCTTTGGTGCATAAGCTCTCAGTGTACATAAAAGTTATAAGTGATAAATGATGATCGTAGTCATCATAGAAATACATTCATCATACATCATAAGATACATCACTTAGTGATAGTCATAGGATACTAAATAAGCAATCAACATAAATCAGTCTTATACTGATACTCAAAATATCATTCATTTATAGAACTATTTGAAAGGATCCATGTGTTCACATATTTTTATTGGTCAGTTATGCAATCTTTTGATGCGGCTTTCATCATCTGAAATGGACCTTCTCTCTCTCCCTCTCTTTCTCTTTCTTCCCTGCACAGGGAAAATGTAGAGTTCTTTAGCTAGATAATGTGGTAGAGGCTCCCTCTAATGGTCATCAAAGACGGCAGTTTCCATTTAGAAAACAAGGCACCAGTAATGGAATCTCACAATGTCTATACTCTATATCAGGGGTCTCCAGCCTTGGCAACTTTATGACTTGTGGACTTCAACTCCCAGAATTCTGGGAGTTGAAGTCCACAAGTCATAAAGTTGCCATGGTTGGAGACCCCTGCTCTATATAAACCTTGACTGCTGGAGACATTTAGCACTATGTTGATCCACGTGGCATATATTTGTCTTCCTTGGGTTTTGCAATGCAGCAAGGAAGCAGAGTGGACCATTTTTCAAAAAGTGAAATATTAATCTGTTTAGTTTACCTGATTTTGCTGATAATTTTTCCCAATCCCCTTTACCTTGGATTTTTGGGTTTTTTTTTTTTTTAAACCACAGGCTAAATTTCTTGCCTTTTTTCCAGGACCCTGGAGTTCCTTATGAGGCATTTGTCACACCTGGCTGAATATTGTGCCATCACAAACATGCATACCAAGAATTTAGCCATTGTCTGGGCACCAAACTTACTAAGGTATCTATCGATTGCGGACATTGTAGGAAGAAAGACATGTTAGTCTATGGTAACCAACAATATGAAAGTTTGTTTGTTTGTTTGTGTCAGAAGCATCACAATTAAAGTAAGGCATACTACAGTAAGAGAGGGATGCGGTGGCTCAATGGCTAAGATGCTGAGCTTGTCGAGCGAAAGGTCAGCAGTTCAGTGGTTCGAATCCCTAGTGCCACGTAACGGGGTGAGCTCCCGTTCCTTGTTCCAGCTTCTGCCAACCTAGCAGTTCGAAAGCACATCAAAAATGCAAGTAGAAAAATAGGGACCACCTTTGGTGGGAAGGTAACAGTATTCTATGCACTTTTGGTGTTTAGTCATGCTGGCCACATGACCATGGAGACGTCTTTGGACAGCGCTGGCTCCTTGGCTTAGAAATGGAGATGAGCACCACCCCCTAGAGTCAGGAACGACTAGCACACATGTCCGAGGGGAACCTTTACCTTTAGCAGTCTGGATGCCTACATTCTTTCTTAAGCATGACCTGAATGGGTTAGGCTCAGGCCTATTTGAGCCATAAACTATTAAAATGTGTACAAGTTAAACAGACCTTGCCCAGAAACTAGCAACGTTAATTGCATTCTACGAGATTCTCACGTATACGCTGATCAGCACACAAAGGGCAGGCATACATATGTGTTGTTGTCTGCATGTCACCACAATCGCACAGGGCAGAAGCCACTGGATAGCCCTATTTGTTCAAAGTGTCTCTGGCTCTTATTATATAAGGAGATTAAATCACGTCTGTTGAACTGAGCTGTAACTCATGACAGCTTACACCTTTTAATAACGTTTGTTACAAAACTTCTACCAGCACATTTTAATGTTTAAAAAGCCTTTTGAAAATGAAAATGCTTTTCTATACTGTGAGAAGTGGCTTATAATATTTTACTTTTTGTCAGTTTTTTTTTTAATGGAAAAAAAAAAAGGAAAACATTCACTGGGGAAATTGGCCCCAGTGAGGTAAAATGATTGATTTGTGAAGAAACAGCAGGGCAGTTTATATCCTTACTTAGAACCAAAAGGATAAGCTTTACTTGTTTTTACTAGAAAGAAGCTTGGCTCGTGCCAGGAATTAGCTGAGAAATAGACTAAGCTTTATTCCCTGTTAGGGAAAGCTGCCACAGATAATAATAATAATAATAATTTCTCACAGAGAAATTATGAACCTCTCTTTTGCTAGAAAGAGGTGAAGGATTCTTCCTATTCACAGATGCAAAGTCCATAACTACTCTGCATTATATTATGGAAGAGAGAATACACAAGCTGTTAACTTACGTCAACCGTACTGCATCCAGTTTTGGTCACAACAATAAAAAAAAGATGTTGAGACTCTAGAAAGAGTGCAGGGAAGAACAACCAGGATGATTAGGGGACTGGAGGCTAAAACATAGGGTGAACGGTTGCAGGAACTGGGCATTGCTAGTTTATTGAAGAGAAGGAGCAGGGGAGACATGATAGCAGTCTTCCAATATTTGAGGGGATGCCCCAGAGAGGAAAGGGTCAATCTGTTTTCCAAGGCACCTGAAGACCAGAAAAGGAATAGTGGATGGAAACTGATCAAGGAGAGATTCAACCTGGAAATAAGGTGGAATTTTCTGACAGTGAGAGCAGTCAGACAATGGAAGAGAAGTTGCCTTCAGAAGTTGTGGGAGCTTCATCACTGGAAGCTTTCAAGAAGAGACTGGACTGCCATTTGTCAGAGGTGGTGTAGGGTCTCCTGCTTGGGTGGGGGGTTGGACTAGATGACCTACAAGGTCCCTTCCACCTCTGTTAATCTGTATCTGTCTCGGCAGCACTGTGTGTGTTGACTTCACACTGCAACCACTGTGCAAAAATATTTGTTCCTGTGAAAAAGGGAAGGTGTTCAATTGACTTGTCTGTGTCCATCCACCAGGAACTGTTAGTGCTGGCTGGAGCGCTGGGTAACACTCTCGTTCTTTTCCCCAGATCAAAACAGATAGAATCTGCTTGCTTCAGTGGAACCGCAGCTTTTATGGAAGTACGAATCCAATCGGTGGTTGTGGAATTCATTCTCAATCACGTGGACGTCCTTTTCAGCTCTAAACTCAGCTCTGTCATTCGAGAGAGTGCAGGTATGTATGTCAGAAACAAACTAAAACAAACATTGAAAAGCATAAGCAGAGCAGTGTCAAAAGTTTTCATTTTTCTGCTTGGCTGACCAAACGGAGAAATGCAGCTTAATAAACAACCACCTCACATTCATTGGAGGCTAATGAAGCTTAGCGAGTGTCCTGCCACAGATGTCCATCATGGAAAATGGTCCCTCTGTTAACAGTTGGGTAACTGTGGAGCGTCCATTCTAAAAGCATTTTGCTATTCAAGGCTCCCAAAGGTGCTTTTTTTAAAGAGGCAACTGGACTATCTGGTTTTTCTTTGAAGATGTTTCAGTTCTCATCCAAGAAGCTCCTTCAGCTCTAGCTGAAGAAGCTTCTTGGATAAGAAGCAAAACATTTTCAAAGAAAAACCAGAAAAAGCATCTTTGGGACAATCCTGACCTGGATGACTGAGAATCTCCATAGACAAAATATGTTTCCCCCCACCCCTCAAGTTGGAAAAGAATGGAGTGAAATTATCTGTTTCAGTTTGAGTGACAGCAGTAGCCTCAGACTTCAGCAAACATTTCCCTGACTGTCACCATTCTGGCAAAGTTTTGTTTATAAGAAATTCAACGAACAGTTTAGCACCTCAGTGAAAAACGAACTCAGTTGGTGTTAAACCATGCCTGTCTTCCCTGTAGAGCAGACAAATGCTGAATTTACATATTGTTCCTTTAAAAAAAAAACGAACCCTAAGGACATATAATTGGGTGGGTTTCCACAACACATTAAGTCATTAACAATGGCTTAAAAGTCACAATGGTTGAATTTACACAACATACTAAGGCAAAACATAACAGATGTTTTGTGGATTGGCCTGATGTATATTCCCAACCTTTTCAGCACAGTTGCCATTAAGAAGTAGTGCCTGCTTGCTTGATGCTATCTCTTGACTTGTTAATTACTGTCTTCAAAATGTAAAAAAAGGGCTAAATATGTTGGAATTTCTCCTGTGAGTTGTTTTTTTTTTTAAATGAAATGGTTTTTGAACTCACTGGGTTTAGCAGTATCTCTGTTAGAAGGTAGTTGGTAATATTTAAGCATTAAAAGCCACACACAATCTTAAAGCAATATTTTCTTGAATTTAAATTCAAGACTTTTTTGGGGCGTGGGGGAACAGCATTTTGCAAAACGTTTTATACTAATGAAAGAGCTTGTGAAGGCCATTATGTGGGAAAAGAGACTCCTTTTCAAGTATTTATAGAGGTAAAATTATAGAAGAAAAAATGAAAACCATAAACAAAATTGAGTCCCAAGTCCTATCATGTAGTGAAGGGAAGGAAAAACAATCCGATGGAATGTCTATGTTAAACCCAAATTTTATTTTTTCCTTGCCAGACTTCCCTTTGTAAAAACATAATGTGTTTTGAAGATTCCCTGCTTAAGTGCTGTGATAAAGGAAATGTTGGGCCGTGATATCTCAATAGAATAGAATAGAATAGAATAGAATAGAATAGAGTAGAGTAGAGTAGAATAGAATAGAATAGAATAGAATAGAACAGAACAGAACAGAACAGAACAGAACAGAACAGAACAGAACAGAACAGAACAGAACAGAACAGAACAGAACTCAACTCTTGATTGGCCAAGTGTGATTGGACACCCAAGGAATTTGTTTTTGGTGTACATGCTCTCAGTGTACATAAGGAGAATAAAATACATTCATCGAGAATAAAAAGATACAACACTTAGTGATAGCCAAGGTTACAAATAAGCTATCAAATCGTACTAGGAAACATAAAAACAATATAAATTGAAAGATACAAGAAACACGGTTATAGTAATAACTGGAAAGAGATAGGTACTAGTAAGGAAGTGAAGAATAATAGTAATACAGTCTTAGTAAATTATTTGACAGTGTTGTGGGAATTACTTGTTAAGCAGAGTGATGGCATTCGGGGGAAAAACTGTCCTTGTGTCTAGTTGTTCTGGTGTGCTGTGGGTAGAAGTTGAAACAATTTATGTCCAGGATGTGAGGGGTCTGTAGCAGGGGTTGGTTCTGCTTATCTTTACTACCGGTTTGCAACGGGACCGCGCGCATGCGGAGAAACTTCCTGATGACAGCGGAGCCTCCTGTCGGTTTTACTACCGGTTGCAAACCAGTTGAGCTAGGGGCAACCCACCACTGGTTGGTAGATATAATTTCAGGAATCTCTTTCTACGCGGGCTCTTGTAACTCACATCATTCTCTCTCTGCTTTGCCTTCTGTTTCTGTGGCAGGTCACAGTTCCTTGTCACGACCTAAATCTTTGCTGGTGTCCTCCCCCTCCACAAAGCTGCTTACCTTAGAGGAGGCCCAGGCAAGGACTCAGGCTCAAATAAATTCTCCAGCCCTGACAGACAGCAAGTACATCGAAGTCGGTGAAGGACCTGCAGCTTTGCAGGGGAAGTTCCATACCATCATAGACTTCCCCTCTGAAAGGTAGAAGGATCTGTCTGTCTTTCTGTGTCTAATTGCCTTGTCCCACACTTAGGTTTTCCATGGTTACGTTGCAACAGTTTTGAAATTGAAATATTCTTCATTCTCTCTCATTCGCATGTCTATAAATGCTGCTGGCCTATATATAAGGCCGTGGGCTTATAGCTTCTCCGTGTGAATTGCTAATGTTGCTTTGGGGGCCACCACAGTGCATTCAATCACTTCCTCAACGCCAAATCTTTTCTTGCTGTAGAAAGAGGCCTCCCAGTAAGATGAAAAAATCCCCCGTTGGCAGCTGGCGCTCCTTCTTCAACCTGGGAAAATCGTCCTCTCTTTCCAAACGGAAACTGCAGCGCAACCCAAGCGAGCCATCCGAAATGAAGGCGATCGCTCTGGCAGGTAAGGGCGCCCCTGTATCCAGGACAGCAAGGTGTTGCAGACCTGACCTTAGATGCTTCTGGTTTACTCCACATGCATTGTTTTTTTTTTAGTATTAATTATTTAGTTTAGTTTTAATTTACTTTATTGTCATTGCATCTTGTACAACGAAATTAAATGCCATCTTCAATGTACATTATAACTATAAAAATAAAACACAAACACACATCCTTCATTTTCTATACAATTGAACTGAAAACCTCTGATATTGATTAATATTGCACCACACAGTAGAATTTAATACAGTTACTGCCCTGGGATAGAAGCTGTTTTTCAATCTATTTGTCTTTGTTTTTTATTATCCTGTACCGTCTGCCAGATGGTAATAGTTCAAAAAAAAAAAAAAGTGCCCAGGAAGAGATGGATCTTTAAGAATGTTTTGAATTTTCTTAAGGCAGTGGGAGCTATAAAGCTCTTCCAAGGAGGGGAAAAGGCAACCAATGATCCTCTGGGCAGTTATGTTATATTAATGTTACCTAACATTAATTAAATTAATGTTAATTTATTTCAAAATAAATCACAGCAAGCTCTGCTCTGAATTTAATTGAGAAGTGCCTGAATTCTTCTGGTTCTAAAAAGGCATTTATACACGAGGACGTGGCTCTAACTTCTTAACACGCATAGCTAAAACATCCTTCGTATGCTCAGGAGCACTCCTGTAGAACTGGAATCCCCTCGTTGCAGCCTGAAAACATACTTCGTTATATATTCACTACACTCTTGCAAAATCTTTGACCAGTCTCTGTTTCATTTGATTCATATAGCGAATGTTTTAAAGGCTAAAAATTCAGCTCTGTAAAGAACTTGACGTGTTCTTTTAGTCCAGTGTTTCTCAACCGTAGCAACTTGAAGATGAGTGACAGTCTGTAGCGATTCTCAGTCATCATCCAGGTCGTGGTTGTCCCAAAGGCTGTTTTTCAGAAGGCAACTGGACTTTCGTGTTTTTTCTTTGAAGACGTTTCGCTTCTCACCCAAGAAGCTTCTTCAGCTCTGACAGGAAAGTGGGGAATGGAAGGATTTATACTCCTTGCAGACAGCTGGTCATTTGCATCCTTTTTGAGAGTCGTTGAAGCACTTGGAGATTTATTGTGTCCTCAGGGTCACCTGAGTGGTGCTCCTGGTTCCTGTAGTCTGCAATTTTTCCTCTGGAAATCCATTCCTACTCCCTCACCATTCCAAGGGCGTTCATCCCAAATTGCATAGCTAAAAGTCTGTAGAGATTCTCAGTCTTCCAGGTCATGGTTGTCCCAAAGGGGCTTTTTTTCCAAGAGGCTACTGGACTTTTTTTGTTCTTCTTTGAAGACGTTTCTCTTCTCGTCCAGGAAGCTTCTTCAGCTCTGATTGGATGGTGGGGAATGGAAAGAAAAAACAAGAAAGTCTAGTTGCCTCCTGAAAAAGCACCTTTGAAGATGAGTAGACTTCAACTCCCAGAATTCTCCAGGCTGCATGGCATAGCGTAGCTGACTGGGGAATTCTGGGAGTTGAAATCCACTTATCTTCAAGTTGCCATGGTTGAGAAACACTATATTAGACAAATAAATTTTCATCTCTGTGTTGTGGCCCGCCAGCAGAGGTGGCAGCAGATTCGGACAGTGAGGAGTTTGGGGAGGAATATGGGCCAGTCCTGGAGTCTGGGGAAGGCTCAGACGATGGCTCTGAGTTGGAGGCAGAGAGGGGGCCAAGGCCATCTGGTAGTTCTTTGCTGCCTCCGGAGTCTCTGGAGTCTGACATCAGCGAGGCATAAGAACAGCGTGAGCCTGTTCCCAGTGTGCGCGTGTGCAGAGCTGCCAGGAGACAGGAACAATTAAGGAAACAGGGTCGACTTGGGAGTAAGGCTTGGAGATGATTGGCCCCTCCCATAAAACATAAAAGAGAAGCGAATGGGATGTGAGCTTTTGCAGGAAGCAATTCGTTCATTTGGTCAGTAAAAGCTGTGGAAAAGTTCCATTTGACTGTGCTAAGTTTGGCCTTGCCCTGCTTGTGGCAATTCATTCTCTGGCAGCATTCCAAGGGAGATAAGGTGGGTGTTTGTAAACACTCCCCTGCAAGACTGTTTGAGAAGCCGTTCAGACAGGGAATGACAATAGTTCACAGCTGTATGAATTAAAGGTTTGCCGGGACTAAGTTTGTGCTATTTAATTTCTAAGGAAGTCTCGGTCAGAACACTCTGGGGGACGTATGGTCATATTTTAAATATATTCTGTTGTTTTGTTTCTGACTGATCAGGAGGAAGAGGAGACAGTGGAACCCTACGCTCCGCCAAGAGCGAAGAGTCTCTTTCATCTTTGCATGCAATAGATGGCAAGTTGGCTTTGATTTGTATTTTCCTAAGAGCTTCTTCTAGAGACAGCAAATGCATACTTCAGTAAATATCCTATCTATAAAGAATTAGGAGGCAAAGGTCTCAGGAGGCTTGTTTGTGTCTGCATTAGGTGAAGAAACTTATGCTTTTCACTCCTTAATAAGTCACTTTTTATCACCACCTTTTTTGGTGCAATTTTGGAGAAAAAAAAAGAATCTTTCCATGAAATAATACGCACAGAAACCTTGTAAGGTTCTTTCTTATTTCCCAGTCCTAGCAGGAAAAACAAAACTGTGGAGATGTTAATATGGATGCGGGGAGGTGCATAAATATCTAGGACCAGAGTTTAAGGACATCCTGTATTCTAACTACAAAGTCCCCATATGAAGACAAATTTACCTTACGTGCAGCCAGAATCTGAAAATAACATTTTAACACAGCACAGTATTTAAGCAAAATGGTTCGGTTGAGATCGGCATACATCAGACTGATTGGGGTAGATTGTAAGGGTGACACCGAAATATAATTTTATCCTATTTTATTTATCTCTATGTTCAATTCTTGTATTTTATTCCGATTTCATTTTAAACTATGTTTTATCCTGGTTTCATTTTAAATCATATTTTATTCCAATTCCATTTTAAATCATTTTTATCAGATTTTAGTAATAACTTGTATCTGGAACTCTGCACTTTGATATGGCCTAAGGGCTAATCAATAAAGTAAACTCCCAAAAAACAACAATAAAACCCCTCACCAAAGTACAAAGACTCAGAAGAAAATATATCCCTGTATTGTTTACAGAAAACCAAAGAGCATCTGGAAAGGGACGTTTGACTCTTCATCTATTTATTTTCCCTGGAGAGAATATCACCTAGGAGATGGGATGGGAGGGGGGAAATTCCTTTGAGTGGGAGCAGTAGATTAGGGGCAGAGTGACGGGGAAGATGGCCAATGAGTGCAGAGGAGTGGGGAGAGGAAAAGGAGGGTTTTGGCTGAGGAAGCCAGAGTTGGCTGCGATGAGTCAGAGTTAGAATGTTTGTGCTTAATAAATAAGAGGGGGTTTTTTTCATCAAAGACTTTGTTTGAAATGCAATTTATTTGAGACGACTTCAAAACCTGACAGAGTCTTTACATAACTGAGCGAAGTACTAATGACCATCTTTCCTCTTTTTTTTGCCAGGTGAGTCTAAATTGTTTCGGCCCCGAAGACCAAGATCGAGCAGCGATGCTTTATCAGTTTCTTTTAACGGGGAATTGTTGGGCAACATGAATCGCTGCAATTCTTACGACAATCTACCCCAGGACCAAGAAAGCGACGGCGACGAGGGACATCTACAAGTCCCTGCCCTCATTTCTCCCAGGTCGGCAGAGGACGTTGACCTCAGCCCGCCGGAGATTGGGGTGGCTAGCCTGGATTTCGACCCGATGTCTTTTCAGTGTAGCCCACCCAAAGCAGAATCCGAGTGTCTCGACAGCAGCACCTCCCTGTTGGAGTCCGTGGACTACAACAAGGATAAGCCAAGCCTCTTTAAGAAAGAGCTCGACTCGGGCAGCCAGTCTCATACTCCCTGTAGTGCCACCAGCTCGGAACCAGTTTCTCCTTACCAAGAGAAAAACCCAAGTCCCTTCTTCACCCTGGATTTGAGCCCATCTGAAGAGAGACCACCAAAACTCCTGTCTTTCTCCGAGAAGCTCACCTGTGCCTATTCCCCCAAGTCGATCCAAAAGCCAGTCAAGTCTCCACCACTCCCCGCATCGGAGCCAATTCCTTATGCCATTCCCAGCCGAATGCCAGATGTGGTTACCGGAGGAGTGTCAGAAAGCGTTGGCCCTTTGGATTGGGCTAAAAAAAACGTTGATAGCAACGAAGCGCCAAGCATGTCCCTTTCCCAGCTCATGGTATCACCTTTGAGAAGCAATGAAAGTAGGCCTGGTGAAGAACACCAACAGGAACTCCAGAACCCGGGAGATACCAAGAAAGCAGAGCTTCAAGAAGAGGTGGAACCACTTACGCTCAGCAGCGGCCAGAGTAAGCCTGTACCTTCTGGACTGACACAGCCAGGTACAGTGTGTTTTCCTCCATTTTTTCTTTAAGTTCACAAGCCGCCAAGCTCTCGCTTCTCTGCACGCCTTTAAAAAGAGGGGGAAACACTGGTAATAATGATATAGTAATAAATAATAATAATAATAAAGTATATGTCTTCCAGAGCCTATAGATGCCGCTTAGGTCCTGATAGTGAAAGAACCTAAGCTTCTCTGCAGCCTCCTTGTATCACACACACACACACAAACACCCCACAACCCTATAAATATTTTATATAGCCCTGTCTCGTTTCACTTTTTTCATAACACGAGACAATCTCTTCCGATCAGAATGCTTCCTGATAAAACTTTATATTTTTGTAACTAACCATAGAAATAAATAAATTGGGCTGCACTCGAAGAAGAGACCTTTTTTTCTGGCCAAAAGTCACCCGTGATTAAGTCCCATCCAACGATCTGGCTTTTTCTTTCTGCACTGCCTGCCGCTTAGTCTTTAGGACCGCAACAGGAACTTGTAGACAATCTCTTGGCGCTTTTTCACACCGAACTGCTATCCCTGTTTTGCATGCATGAGAGAAGACGCACTTTGTCACGCCAAGGAGTTGCCACTGTGAAATGTTGGACTATTTTTTTTTAAAAAAACTTATTTTTTTTTATAATGATCTATAGGAATTGCTCACTCTCCTCTTAACGGGATAAAGTAGTAAACCATTCTCTTTTTGTTTTTGTTTTGTTTTGTTTCTACTCTTCTTCCCACTAGGAGCCGTTGCCCTTGCCACCCCCCAGGATTCTGCTCCAGTCAATTCTGTTTCTGTTGTCCCTCCTCCACCTCCGAAAAATGCCGCCCGCATCCTGGCTCTTGCCCTGGCCGAATCTGCCCAACAAGCTTCAGTTCAGTCCCAGAAGAAACCAGATATTTATTCAGACTGTAACAACTGCGGGAAAAGCGAGAGTGCAGGAACTCTAGAAAAATTCCACCCATATCCTGGCTCTGCTTCGGAAAGGCTCCAGTTCTATGCTGCTCTGCCAGAGAACCCGCTCAGTTTTCAGATGGTTGGGGATCTTCAAAGAAGCGGCTTGCCTGTAGTTCAGGCACCCCAAAGCAGTGGCATGTCTGAAGGCGACAGCCATCTCCACCTTCTGAACGCATCTGAACATCGGGACCCCTCCACTTTCTCTAATAACATGACAGGAGACCTTCATGGTGGTACTAACATGGGCTGGGACCACTCCCACTTCTATCCATGTACAGTTGGAGACACAAACCTCCTTACTCAATCTTTTGCCTCGGAGGATCAGAGTCATCTTCATTCCTGCCCTGGACGAACCGTTCAGGCCGAGCCATCTACAGCGGAGATAGCATTAGAAAGTCCTCCACTCCAGGCTGGTGTCCCTTTGGATAAGAACCCAATCCAGGCCACCAAGATTCATCTTCCTATCTGCAAAGTGGAGGACAGACTTCCCTTTCCTTCAGTCCCTCCTGGGGAGAAAAGCGTCCCCGCAGATCTGGCCTGTATCATGAAGAACCACCCAGCAACTGCCAAACCTAATTCTGGCATGTCCAGACCGAACGTCCCACCTCAGCCTTCTACAGTCAGCAGCAACATTACATGGGGGGAAGCGGCTCTTCCTGCAGGAACCCACCAAGTTCCACCCATGAGACCAGGGGACCAGCCAGCCGTGGGACAGACTCCTCCCAAGAAACCTTCAGGAGGCTTCAGTCAGGTAAAACTTAAGTAGGCGCAATAGCAAGAGCACTTAGACATATATATATACTGCTTCACAGGGCTTTTTACAGTCCTCTCTAAGTGATTTACAGAGTCAGCCTTTTGCCCCCAACAGTCTGGGTCCTCATTTTACCGACCTCGGAAGGATGGAAGGCTGAGTCAACCTTGAGCCTGGTGAGATTGGAACTGCCGAACTGCAGCTAGCAGTCAGCTGAAGTAGCCTGCAGCACTGTACTCTAACCACTGTGCCACCTCGGCCATGCTCCATTCTCTCTGCCCTCTCTTTTTCTACATTATAACCCAGGGAAAATTTATGTCCCAAAAAACCCACAACCTCTACTCTACTCCTATCTCCCCACCTCAGTTTACTTGATTTTTTTTACCTGGCTTCCCTTTTCTATTTTAATCAATCGTTTTTCTTCTGCTCACATTCCTTAAGGCGAGCATAGGTGCGTGAACTTCTTCCCCAGGGTTTTTTTTTTAGTTGGTCTCGGGAGAAAATGGAACATTTGAGATTTTGGTTGCCGATTTTCTCCTAAGAAAATGATTGTTAGCAAGGTGCTGTGACCGAGGTGTTCTAGGAATAGTCATGGAACATTTCAGTTTCCATTGGATGAAGTTGAGAGTTGTCATAACAACCTCTAGCACTAAATTTAGTGCAGCAGTAGGTGGTGCTATTCCAACACATATTAGCTCGCTGCAATGAGATAGTTCATAAGCAACTATTGCAACTATTTCAGCAGGGACCTGTTTTACATTAAATCCTTAAATTTAATGCAAAATTTTGCTTATTTGGCCCCATTTTCTTTAATGGCATGACGGTAGTAAATTAATGCATACCACATAATTAATGAAGGATACGTAAACATTGCTAAAGATTCAGATTTTAAAATTCTGCCACCTATAGGCATGGAAAATATTATATATGGGCAATAAGTAGTAGCTGAAGACTTGAAAAAGCCTACATTTCTATAAGGTCACCCCAAATTTGAAGTATTAATTGTTCGAAATGGCTTGACTACGTCTTTCAGTACATTTCCCGTTGAAGTGATGCAAATGAAAAGTCGATTGATGTCTTGGCTGTGAATAAATCACCTGCCATCAAAACGTTGTACTTTTTTCCCCCTGTAAAAGCTTTGTTGAGTTGCTAGCTTTTTTTGTTGTTGTTTTTTTTAAACTAGTTTGGTTTGCAAGTGAAGCCTGTATTCATCTCCACAATCATTTTGGGATTTATAATTTCTAATCTTTGTACTTTCTTCTACCAGGTACAAGGAGAGACAACTGCAGACAAATTGCTGGAGCCTAGAACAGCCGAGCCAGCTCCTGTCTTGGATGTGGAAGCCAGCGCTACAATCCAGTGCACGTCAGCCACCCCAGTGGCTCTGTTTCACCAGGGACACGTGGAGAAACCCCGAGAAAATACCAGGGCTCCACCTTTACAGATGAGGTCCGAATCTGTCCCAGCTCAATCGTCGTACCCTTTCATGCCTCCGGTACCGCCTGTGAGGACAATGGAGAGCAAACTTGCAGCCGCCATGCATTCCAACAGCGCCGACACGATAAACCCTGCCAATTTCCACGCTTTTATGGCTTCTTCCTCATTGCCACTGTCAGCGGAGGATGTATTGGCAACCCCTGCCCTGTCTAAACAAGCATCCCTTCCGTCGGCCTATTTCCTTCCCTCCAAGTCAGAAAGCACGCCAGAGCCTCCAGCGCATCCCAAACCCTCATCAGCTCATCAATACAGGGCTGAAAATAGCCAGCCCCACCTTTTTCACAGCAAGTCTGAGCAGCATCCGGGCTACCCTTCTCTGTCGGAGACCCCCCCTTCCTTGGGGTCCCGATATAATGCGTACACTAGTCAAGGAAAGAGCACGTATGTTCATTATGCCAAGCCACGCAGTCGGATCGAATACCTGTCTTCCCTAAGCCCAACGATGAGAAGCAGCAGTTGTGCGGAGGAAGCCCCACCCTACCCCACCATCCGGAGGGTGCATTCTCTGCATGTGTCCACTCCCTCTGCCATCCGATCGGTTCCCATCTCCCGCACTGAGGTGCCTCCTGATGACGATCCTCTTTACTGCCCTAGACCTCTCCTCCAGTACAAGCCATATCAACCCCATGGAGATTATCACGTCACTCAGTTGCAACCTTATTTTGAGAACGGCCGGGTTCATTACCGATACAGCCCTTACTCAAGTTCCTCCAGTGTTTCTTGTTATACCGCAGGTGAGGGTGGATTTTACGACTTGGACCCTTACGGTACAGTGAGGTTGAGGCAGTTCCATCCTCTCCCAGGCAAAGATTTTCCATCCTACTCCAAGTTACCGACCAAGAACCTCTACCGCTGTCCTGGTTTACCGCCCTACTCTAGGGGAGGTCTTCCTGGGCACCTAGCAGGCAAAGAGCATAGTTTCATTAGCAGGGATGTGCCACCTGCCTCTGACGTCAAACCCATGTATGTCTCCTGGGACTTGGAAGATATGGAGAAATACTGCATGCAGTCCATCCGCCGAGAGAGCCGTGCCCGTCAGAAAGTCAAGGGGCCGGTCATGTCCCAGTACGACAACATAGCCCCTTTGTTGCAAGAGGAGGTACGGGCCACGGACGTTGTTCACTTGCGCAGCAAATCGGATCCTGGGAAAACTGGACTCCTCACTGTTGCTGATGGGAAAGAAGGGAGATACCTAAAAGAGGGAGAGGAACGCTACTATGGGCCCCAGCCGGAACCGGACGTCGACAGAGCCCATTACCGCGGTGGTTATGGGAACGGACAGTCAGAGAAACCTATGCTTCCTCAGAAACAAAGCAGTCTGAGGAACAGAAAACCGCCCGAGGTCGGTTGTAATTCCATTGAGCACAGAATGCACCTTGCACACGAAGCGGCTCACAGGCAGCCGCCGGATGCTAAAAACACCCCTCCCTACCCTGATTACCGACCAAAGGGCCACCCGTCGGAACCCACGGAATCTCTGACATATCAGCACTCGGGTGGAAAATACATCCCAGCTAACCATGACGTGTTGAGACTGAACCACAAAGAGGTGAAGCTGGCCGAGGACGGAGAACGGGCTCGGTTGAGACACCCAGCTGCTCCAGCTGAAAAGCACTCCAGAGACTGCTATAAAGAGAGCGAGCACTACGGGCAGCCTCCAGGCCCACCGCCTAAGCCGGAACGGAGCCATAGCCTTCGCTTCCAGCACTCCGAGAGCACACCGCGGGATGCCGGTCTCCTGTACCCATACCAAACCCTTGGCAAACGCCAAAGTACGACGACTGTGGTATCCCAGTATGATAATTTGGATGATTACCATACCATGCCTCAGCACCAAAGAGGGGGATACTCTGGAGGAGGGGGAGTTGCACCTTCTTTTCCTCATCCACATAGTAGGACTTACGCCACAGCTTTGGGCCAAGGAGCGTTCCTACCGTCTGAGCTTTGCCTTCAGAGGCCAGAGACGGAAGTCCACGCAGAGTGAGCTTGGGGGGCCCGAAGGGATAAAGTGTTAGCAGCCTCTGCTGGACAGTGGACTGGTTTATTTTTTCAATGATGCACAAACATGCACACGAACACACAAAACCAACTCCTTCCATTAGCTCCTGTTGAGTTTCTGCTCTGTCCAGTCCTCATGCCGCTTATAGGGACTTTTTTTCAAAACAAAACAAAACACTAAATGTATAGTTTTATCCCATCGTTTAAAATGTAGCTTGCCACAATCACATAGGCTTTTTTTAATTATTATTAAACTTGAAGACGCAACCGGTCTCCAGGAAGAGCAGCATTAAGGAAGAAAAGAGAGACGGGTCGCACTGTGAATGATTCTCAGTTTCCATAGATTTCAACTCATGCCGTTTCCTTTAGCGGTCCCTGTCCTTTAAAGCCACACGCATGATATATGTATAAATAGGCTAACACAGACATTTCTTCTCCAGGCAAAAATCCCTTGTCTGTGCTCATTTAGAGGAAGTTTTACGGAATGCCAAGCTTTAGTCAATATTTTAACTTGGTCCTTTCAGGTTTTATGCCTCAAACTCTAGGGGAAAAAAAAAAGATTTTGCATCGTGTGTTCTTCTCCCTTTAGTTATACCACCACTATAACTTATAACTTTTTTCCACCCTAAATTTTGCTTTCCTTATTTGTCGAGATGCAAGCCAGTCACCTATTTGGCGACTGGTATCGGTAAGAAGGTGGTGAGGTCTCAGGCATGTTACCTGGTCTTATTTCCCCATGAAGAAATCTGTAATAAGCTGCTTCACATATTTGAGAAGTGAGGGGAGAAAACCATTCATACGTTCTAAACGGAGCTTTGCTTTGCCAGGCCGACAGGCACTGCCTCTATTATCTCATATAGGGAATAAACTTCCCGAACATCTTTTCCATAGCAAGTGGCGTATCTTGCAAAAGCTTCTGAGCAACAAAATATCCAGGGATATTTCTCCTGAGTGAGAGCCATTGAAAAATGCAATGCTGGGTTCCTCCCCCCAGTCATGGATACAAGAGAATCTTGATGCATTTCATCGTTTTAGCACTGGAAATTTATTTCAACGTTGTTATTAAGTAGCTTTGAGCCTAGTCTAACCCAGCAGTGGTCTAGAGTCTAGAAAAACAATTCCATCTTTCTTTCTGATTGCTCAGTTGGTGCTGCCGATCAGCTGATCCTGATAAGCTCATCATTATAGAAGTGGGAAAAGATTCTACAGATGTAGGAAAATTCCAGTTGGTTTGATGGGAGGGTCAGTAAAACAGGCCACAGTATGCCAGCACCTGTCGTGTAGTGTTTATAGGATAGCAATGGGTGCTTAGTACTTACTCAGACTCTACAACTTCCAGCAGTCCCAGCCAGCATGATATTGGTAGCAGGTGGTGGAAAATTGGTGGTCTGGCAAGAAGTGTGTTTGGGGAGCGTGGGAGAGCTCCCCACACTGTAGGGAGACCTGTGTTCAGTAGATGCCCTGTAGGTACGCAACTGCATCTCACTTTTTAAATTTTTATTTTAAGATGCCTGTTGAAAGGGGATGCCGCATTGAATTTCCTTTTCTGGAGAAGTTATAAATAGGCACAGCTGTTCCTCCTTAGTGTCCTTGTCACAACTGGAGCACAGAGGGACCTTGGGGTTCTCATGCTGCCTTAGGCTGGCTCAAACAACATGTCCGTGTTCAGCTACAAAGGTTTTCCGAAGTGGCCGGATTCTATCCCAGGAATAAAGTGCTTTCTTCTTTGAGGTCACCACCATAATGTTAACAGTACAATGAGGCCCGTGGGAAGCATCTGTCGTTTCTCTGTGCCTGGGCCCTTGTTACAGCATCATTGATGGGCATTAACTCAGAATACTACCTATGTCAGGTTTGCCCTTGAGCAACGTCAGGTATCTTCACAAGGGGTAACAGAAACTTCTCAAAACCAGCAAAATATCAAGTTACTCACATTGTCCCCTACAGCTACAGTCAGATTACGTTCTTTTGGTCATTCCGACGCATAATTTCTTTTGAAGTTCTGATTGTCTGAAATGCAGATTTAGTGGTCAGAAAATTCACTGTGATTTAAACTTCTATTTTTTTAAAAAAAAACCACCGCCCTATTTGTTTTTGTTTATTTATGCTGCGATAGTGAGAAATGGAGGAAGGGACATTCCAATGCACTAATGTCTGGAACAAGCAGATTTTTTTTTCCTAGGGTCTTTCCTTACCCCTTCTAACAAGGCCAGTTGTAACCCACAAATGGCACACAGCCGTTGTGGCTTCCAGCTTTTTGATCTCTTGATGTTCTATTGGTGGATGCTGGTTTACATTGTTCAGTTTGCCTCTAGGATTAGGGCAAGGATATACCATTGTCCTCAGGACAGTTGAGGTTCAGGTTTCAATACCTACAATTCAAACTTTTATCTTCATAAAACCCTCAAATTTTCCTTGCATTCTCTCCTTCCATCAGTCTTAGGCTATCTGCTACCCAGAACCAACCTGATTTCTTTTCATGTCTGTAACTCCTGTTTTTGTCCCTCCTATAACTGAGCTGATGATATGATCTCATCTCATTTTTTTGAGGGGGGGGGAAGGGGAGGAAGAGCCCGCCCTGCTTAATTTTTAAACACCATTTTCATTTATTGCTATAAATACCTGAGCTGCATCCTTCGGGACCCTTACCCTGTCCGCCGCTTAAAGCATTTAACCGAAACAATTTCAGCACGGAATTGAGCGTTCAGTCATGGAATATTGTCCCTTGTCACGTAGGGCCTCTGCGTGGTTGGGAAAGCGCTGTACAAAGTTTCAGCTTGAAAACGCCAAGAGTTTAATGGCAGCAATTAAATTCAGCAAAAGTTTCCTGAGCTTTGAAAGAGCTGCGACAATCGCCCAGTTCCTCCTAATATTTCTGTCACTATTTTTTTTTAAAAAAGCCCCCTTTCCTTCCCACCCCCATGAAAGCCATAGAATTAACTATGCAGGCCTGTTCATGTACCCTGGTTAATTTTGGAGCACTGAACTTCAAAGGAGACATTCCCCCCTCTTCTTTAACGAACCTAAATCTAAGCTCCACTCCCACAGTGTACAAAGAGTAAGCATTGCTCATCTTTTTGTCTGTAAGCACTTGGGTTGTGGTGCTGAAAAATATGTGCTCACCACATCAGCCATAAACCTTAGCTCTAATTAGCTGTGGCAAACTGGCCTTCAGGTCCCAATCGAAGAACCTGATGATGCAAATCATCCCTCAGAGGTTGTGTCCCTTAAATTTCTTTCCTTTTGTTGATGAAACTTCGGATTCTTAAGTGTAGACTGTGCTCCCATTTACATCCAGGTTTGTATGTGTGCTTAGAGGAAAACCGTTCCTCCCTTGGTAGCATTAGCAGGCCTTTGTAGGCCCTGCGTCCTTGTTCCTAACGTTAAAACGAGTTTTTAATCAGGTGTAAAAGTTTATGCAGATGATAGCGAAAAACATTGTGCCTACGTCTTCGCAGACGTAATCTGGGGAAATGGGGGGGGGGCTTACTGCTTGGAGGGAGGGACACAATGAGAATTGCACAGTTCTGGCAGAAACCGCCCCACACAACCAAAATTTGCTTGCTTTTGAAACGATGTTCCCCATTCATCCCAAGAGACATGTGTCCCCCTGTATGTGTTCTTCCCACCCACCCCCAGACGCCCCGTTTCAATTCGATAGGTTGATGCGTCAGTGGACTGCGACGTGACAAAACAGCATTTGGGAATGGTATTGTAGACTTAGAGGATTCTGAATTTTTTTAAAGGTGGCTTCGGCATGACATTTTCTCCAGAGTTTTGTGCTATGGGAACTGATGCAATGGGCATGGTACACTTTTAACATGTGCTCAGTAACTTCAGTGTCTCCAGTAAGTTTAATATTGTATAGCTCCATTGCAAAACGAACAAGAAATGATTGTTGTGTGGTTTATTTTCCTGCTGTGGAAACTTGAGTCGTCTTTTTTGAGCCACAAGCGAGGCTCCTCTCAGAAAGATTAGGGGAGCTCTCTAAGTGTTCTCTTTTTAATTTATATAGTGTCTTATTTTTTATTATTTTTATTTTTTACTCTTGTGTGTAAGAACTGGTATAAAATGTATATGCCGACGAGCTCATGTTCTTTTATGTAAATATTTTTGTGCATCCCACTTCCTCCCCTCCCTTGTAAATATTTAGATTCTCATTTCTCCGCGCTGTATGGGGGCGGATGTGTTCATTTACTATTCTTATTTTTTAATTTGTACTGTAATGCTATGACCAGACTTCAGGTGTCTTGTGCTATTAAAAACAGAACAACCTAACAGTCCCACAAACCTCAGATGTACAACTCAGCAATTAATGAAGCCAGGTTAAAGTCTATGTTGTGGTCTCCGTTATTTTTCCTGCATTTTCACTTGTTTTACAGAGTTTATAGAGAGAGAAGTTGTAGTTTGGAGCATTGACATTGTCCATAACACAACACCACCATGATTTCCCAAATGGAATGGTTTACTCTCTCATCACTGGTTTATCTTAACACATGAGTGAATCTTATAAGCACAAAAATTCATGTTTGCACCTATAATTTCCATGTAACACAAGAAAAGAACATCACCATCGTCCCGCCAATTTTTTCTACTTCACAAAGAGTGTTCAGAGTAACATTTCCTCCAGTGATGGGTTTCAAAATTTTTTGCTACCGGTTCTGTCGGTGTGGCTTGGTGGGGGTGGCTTGGGTGTCACAGAGTGGGTGCGTTTTAAGGTGCTAGTCACCATCTTCAAAGTGCTCCATGGCTTAGGACCGGGATATTTACAGGACCGTCTGCCAATGAATATCTCCCACCGCCCGATACGCTCTCACAGAGAGGGCCTCCTCAGGGTGCCGTAAGCCAGACAATGCTGGTGGGTGGCCCCCAGGGTGAGAGCATTCTCTGTGGGAGCTCCAGCCCTATGGAATGAACTACCCTCGGATATAAGAAAGATTCCTGACCTCCGTGCCTTCCGACGAGCCCTGAAGACTCTGTTGTTTCATCAAGCCGGTCTGACTTAAATTTGCGTTAAATTTTAATAGTGTTTTTAGTAGGGGTTTTAATTTTATGGCCAAACAGTTTAATTTATTTTATTAGTTTTAATTTTTATACTTGATTGTTTTAACATGGCTGTAAACCGCCCTGAGTCCCATTTGGGAGAAGGGCGGTATATAAATGCAATAAAACTACAAACTACAGAGGAAGGATACTGTAAAATCTCCATTCCCACTCCATTCCAGGGTAAAAATCCCCATTTCCTCCCAATCAGTTGGGACTTGGGAGGCAGAGAATAGATGGGGGCGGGGCCAGTCAGAATTTTTACTACCAGTTTTCTGAACTAGTCAAAATTTCCACTACCAGTTCTCCGGAACTGGTCAGAACCTGCTGAAACCCACCTCTGATTTTCTCCCTTACCTGCTATTGACCTGGACAGCGGAGGGCTTCACATTATGTTACTACTGTTTCACCGTGCGCACGCTCGCTTCTTGTGCGTGCCTGCCTTCTGCACATGCGCCCGGGCCGCGCATGTGCTTCACTTGCCCACCCCGCTGTGCATGTGCCCCATTGCAAAAACGTACCTTAATAGGATTTCAGCTACTGGTTCGGGAAAATTGGTCCGAACTGGCTGAATGTCACCTCTGGACCTGGAGCACTTTTTAAAAAGGCAAGTGAGGTTTAATGATCAAATGGTCGAAATTACAGTTGAAGAAAATATTGCGTTAACACAATAGAAACGGCAACATTTTTTTACAAAGCAAAACCATTCTTGGTTTTGGATATATATATACATGTGTGTGTGTGTGTGTGTTTTCTGAGTTTTTCACGGGTGTTCGTATGTAGATCTTTGGTTATTCGGGTCTTCTCCCATGTAAAATTGGAAGTATCTTGGCGACGTTTCGACGAAGTCTCATTCGTCATCTTCAGGCTGGTGTTCTCGGCTTCGTGCCGAGAACACCAGCCTGAAGATGACGAATGAGACTTCGTCGAAACGTCGCCAAGATACTTCCAATTTTACGCGGGAGAAGACCTGAATAACCAAAGACCTACACACACACACACACACACACACATATATATAATTTGCATCATTTTAACATTTTTAACATTTTAGCTGCTTTTCCATTTATCTTTTTGGGTTCTATAAGCCACCCAAAGTCTCCCTATCAGACAGCTGGGCAGCATCTAAATTTAATAAAATAAGTAAATAAAAGCAGCTGTCAACAATAACAATGAAGTACAGTACTGAAGGTTTTTAAAAAAAATTCTAAACAATGCATTTTTTTTCCTTTTGTCTTATTTCACTACCATATAATCGCTTTTTTTAAAATGGAAGCTACGGAAACATACATCAAGGGATACAGAAAGATGCTGTTCAATTCCACAATGCTCCCCCAAAACAGATTTTTTTTAAAAAAAATGCCCAGCTTTCAACTCTTACTGAAACTTCCTACAATGGTCACGTCTCGGATGATCCATGGCTCATCTTTTTTTTTTAATTTAATTTATATACCGCCTTTCTCTAGAAACTCAGGGCGGCTTACAATGCATTAAGCAATAGCCTTCATACTTTTGTATATACCTCCTTAGTAGGGCTTTCGCCCCCCCCCCCCACTAGCGGTGTTCTTTTTTCCAGCTTATTGCCCCCACAGTCTGGGTCCTCATTTTACCTACCTTGAAAGGATGGAAGGCTGAGTCAGCTTTGAGCCTGGTGAGATTCCAACTTACAGTAATTGCAAGCAGCTGGTTTTACCTAACAGTACTTAACAGTACTTAGTCTGCTGCGCCACCAAGGCTCATATATGGGAGAGAGTTGCGGCTCCTGGGAAATTTATGGGATTCCTCAAACGGGAAAGATATCTTACACAGCATAAGAAGAACTGGTTTTCCAAAACTTTTTGTTTGTTTGTTTTTAGTGTACTCAATTTAACAAAACTTGGTTTTAAAAAAAGAAATATAGGGATGTTTTCAGTTCCAGAGCATTAGACAGTGGCAGAAGCAGCATGAATCATAACTACCGTATGTGCTACTTTATTACATCTATCTTCAGGGGGATGATGTAGTAATCTGGTTGTGCCAAATGATTAGTTATGTACTTCATACCTAAGCCATCACCCCAGGGGTAAAATCCAGCGGGTTCTGGAGAACCGGTAGCGGAAATTTTGAGTAGTAGGAGAGTAGTAGGAGAACTGGCAAATACCACTTCTGGCTGGCCCCAGAGTGGGGTGGGAATGGAGATTTTGCAATATCCTTCCCCAGGCGTGGTGTGGGAATGGGGATTTTGCAGTATCCTTCCCCTGGAATGGGGTGGGAATGGGGATTTTGCAGTATCCCTCCCTTGGAGTGGGGAGGAAAAGGGGATTTTGCAGTATCCTTCCCCTGGAGTGGAGTGGGAATGGAGATTTTGCAGTATCCTTCCCCGGCCACACCCACCAAGCCAAGCCACGCCCACAGAACTGATAGCAAAAAAAAAATTGAATTTCACCACTGCATCACCCTCAAAGCAGGAATTCTTTCCTGCTATTTACATGAAGGAAATCAACACACTCCTGTTTGCAACCAGCTTTAATTTGAAGCATATTTTATCCCATTCTTCAGCCAAAATGTTCCCCAAACGGCATAAGAATAGCCAGTGAAAGAATAAATTGCTGGTCGCAGGCTTCCAAGGCAGACATTTAACAGGGAAAGGCAGAAGAAAGCATAATTTGGGGCACTGGTACTATATTAGTTTTTAATGAATGGCTGTATTTGAACACATTTCTTGCCCTTCTTCCCCAAATAAGCTTGTTAGTATTATCCTTATACAAAGCCATATAGCTCCATGCAGAGGAGGGAAAAAAATCAGTCTGCTGGCTAAGACCACAAAATAAAATAAGTTAAGGGGCCAGTTTGGTCTAGTGTTAAGGTACTAGGCTAAAAGCTGGGAACCATGGGTTCTAGTCTTGCCTTAGCCATGAAAACCAGGGGTGAGATCCAGCAGGTTCTGGCAGGTTCTGGAGAACCGGTAGCGGAAATTTTGAGCAGTTCAGAGAACCGGCAAATACCACCTCTGGCTGGCCCCAGAGTGGGGTGGAAATGGAGATTTTGCAGTATCCTTCCGCTGCCACACCCACCAAGCCACCCCTACAGAACCGGTAGTAAAAAAAAATTCACCACTGATGAAAACTCACTGGGTGGCTTTGCCGTTGGCCAATCCTCAGGAAACCGTGAGCTCTGATCTCAACCTTGGTCATCAAACCTGGCTGGGTGACTGGGCCAATCACTAGACTAGGGGAATGCGAGTTCAAGGCCTGTTTCAGCCATGAAAGCCAGTTAGGTGTCTTTGGGCTGGTCACTCTGAGCCCAACTCGCCTCACAGGGTAGCCTTGGGAATAATAGGAGGAAGAAGATATTGTGAGATTTAAAATTCCCAAATTATACTCACAATTCCAAGACAAGTCTGGTTAACAAAATCAAAGATTTATCGGAGAAAAACATGAAAATAAAGAAAAAAAGAAACGCACAGCCTCTTAGACTCTTCCCAAATGGATTGAGTTCAAAGAGCACAAAAAAACAGTTTTCAAGCTATACATTTTATACACCTTTACAATGCATGCCATGCCTAAGGAGCCCTCCCAAATCCCCCTTATTCTCTTAAGTCATCCTTTAAGTTGTTTTACATTTTACATTTCTTGACAATTTCCCTCCATCTCCGATGTTCCTGTCTCCTATAGCATTTTGCCCAAGGCTTAAGTTTCTGTTTCCTGGGGAGCTCTTAACAAGTCATAATGCACTATCTCCACTGATTATCATTTGAGGTCATTTTACATAGTCAGAAAACAGCAGACATAGTTTCACACTTTACAATTTATAAAAAAAATAACCTTTATTTATTTCCTTTAGTATGTTGGATATGTTTACCGCCTTGAGTTATTTGTAAAAGTAATAAAGGCAGGATATAAATAAATAAAACAAGTTGTCCTGATTTGAGCAATCCCCAAATTTATAATGATATGAGCAGTCCCCAAATCCAGCTATTCTGCTGGGGTCTCTCTATTGCTGCCAATTGCTATTGTGCAATAACAAGCAGATATTCGTCCACGTTACCACTTAAAAATGAATTTGATTAAGGAGGAATTTGGAAAACAAACGGACAACTGTAGCAACCTAATCCACACTTAGAATAAGAGATTTTGTACAGCACAGGCTCGGCTGGGAGGGGGGGGGGGGAGGGAAGCAGCCAATACTCATTATTCCCACTGGGGGGCAGTAATTCCTTTTTGCAATTCTTTATGAGCCGCTCAGTGAGGGCTCCTGAAACTCAGTGAAAGTCATTAAAATTTGGCATAGGCATTTTGTGGTTTGGGGTTTTTATTTTTGTTTTAACGAATGCAAGTGGGTCATATGCAGAAAAGCATGGTTTAAAATGTTGATGGAGTGTTCTGTCAAATCTGATGACTTTCTGAGTGTCAACACCAAAGGATAGCATGAAACTCTTCCTTTATTCATTCTTTCTGTCTGTCTCTCCCTCCATCTCTCTCTCCTCTCTCCTCTTTTCTCTCTCTCTGTCTGTCTGTCTGTCTGTCTCTCTTTCTTTCTGTCTTTCTCTGTTTCTCTGCTGGAAGGGCATAGTGGGGATCATCTCAGAATATTTACTTTCTCACTGTACCGGTTGTCCTCAACTTATTCATTACTTAATTCTGGTTCCAATTGTGGTTGTAAATCAAGGACTTACCTGTAGACTTTTCTGAATCACACTCCTCTTTTATTCTGTTTCTGTTCGACCACCCATCTTAAATGTCTATGGAGATCCTCAGTCATCCAGGTCATGGTTGTCCCAAAGGTTCTTTTTTCAAGAGGCAGCTGGACCAGTTGCTTCTTGAAAAAGCATTTTTGGGACACCCATCTTAACTTCTACTTGAGCGTACCAATGGAAACACCAAAAGCACTTGCTATCACTAAAGGACACGCAAGTGGGTTATTTAATGCAGGTGGTGTTGAGGAATTCACAGAGCAACCCTAGAGTAGCAAGGGTGTGCGCATGAAAGCAATTGAGAGCAGTTGCGAATAATCACAGCCAACACACAGATACACTGAGTTGTGTTTTCTTGTAGGAAATAGCAATAAGGCACAGTCCAATAAACAGTCCAGGTCATACACAGATAAAGCAGTAGATAGTAAAACAATAGTCCAGGGATATTCCAATAACAAAGTCTTCTTACCAGTCGTCATAGTCATACACAATAAACAGTTGCAAACAGTAGCAAACACAGCAAAGAGCAGTAAAAAGCAGTAACAATCAGCAAAAAGCAATAATGATCAGCAAAGAGAAACTAACCATGTTTCAAGCTTCCTCTTAAGGACATTGGCTACAGAGCTAACCAATCAGGACACAGTATGATGCAATACAGCAATACAGTCTTAAAGCTATATTGATGGTTTATATATTGCCAACCCAACCCAAGGTAGTTAATACTCATTTCCTAACAGGTGGCTTGCCCAAACCAGCCTCAACTCCATTCTTCGCCTCCAACTTAGTAAAGAATTGGGAGCACCCTTCCATTCCTACTCCTGGGTGAGCTTCAGAGCTGTCCAGGACAACAAACATGGTTGCAAATATTTATTCCAATGGTTTTTATAGCCTGGATTTTGAAGATGGATGGCCTCTCTGTGTTTCCTTTCAGTTTTACAGTCCAGGGCGGTGATGGAGAACCTTTTCGGAGCTGAGTGCTGAAAAGGGAGTGCGTGTCCACGGGTCTGGGATGCAACCCGGAAGAGAAGCTGCCCAGGGCCCTGCATACGCCCAAAAACGAACTTCCGGTTTCAGCTACTGAACTTTCGGTTTCAGCCAGCTACTCTTCCGGGTTTCTGGGGCGCATGTGCACACGACGATTGGCTGGCCAGTGCACATGCTCACGGAGGAAAATGGAAGACCAGCTCTTCTAATTTCCGGCAGTGCCACATGCAAAAAGGCCAGCTGATCATCACACCTGCATGTGCACCAGAAACCCGGAAGGGGAATGGGCGACGCCGTGCATGCCAGGCGACATGGCTCCGTGTTCCACTTTGGGCACGTGTGCCATAGGTTCGCCATCACAGGTCTAGGGGAATCTAACATTTGGATGAAGAAATCCCCCAAATTTAAATTGGGATGATACTAATGCACAGGTCCCGTATATGTGGTACCTTGCTCAATAGTAGTAATTGTGAGAGGGATTTTGGAGTCCTAGTGGACAACTATTTGGATATGAGCCAGTAGTGTGCAGCAGCTGCCAAAAAAGCCAACACAGTTCTGGACGGCATAAACAGCGGGATAGAATCAAGATCACGTGAAGTGTTAATACCACTTTATAATGCCTTGGTAAAGCCACACTTTTAATACTGCATTCAGTTTTGATCGCCATGATGTAAAAAAGATGCTGAGACTCTAGAAAGAGTGCAGAGAAGAGTAAGAAAGATGATTAGGGGACTGCAGGCTAAACATATGAAGAGCGGTTGTAGGAACTGGGGATGTCTACTTCGATGACAAGAAGGACTAGGGGAGACATGATAGCAGTGTTCCGATATCTCAGGGGTTGCCACAAAGAAGAGGGAGTCAAGCTATTCTCCAAAGCACCTGATGGTAGAACAAGAAGCAATTGGTGGAAACTAATCCAGGAGAGAAGCAACATAGAACTAAGGAGAAATTTCCTGACAGTTAGAACAATTAATCCGTGGAACAATTTGCCTCCAGAAGTTGTGAATGCTCCAACACTGGAAGTTTTTAAGAAGATGTTGGATAACCATTTGTCTGAAGTGGTGTAGGGTTTCCTGCCTGGGTAGGGGGTTGGACTAGAAGACCTCCAAGGTCCCTTCCAACTCTGTTATTCTATTCTATTCTAATGGGGAAAACAAGGCTCCCCTCATTGAGTTACCATTTGTCTTTTGCTAGACACCAGCTTGAATCATCCTGGCCCTTGGTGATCTAGAGAATGTTGTCACTTTGCGAGTGTTACAACAAAAGGAGCTGTCAGAAGAATGCAGACTTGTTCTGGCTATTAATAAGCCTCTCAACTGAGGTGATGTTAAGAGGCTGAAGTTGTTGAGTGGGGCTAAACAGCTGATACAACATTTGCTTTGTGGTGTCGGAGACTGTTTCTTTGTCACATGAAAGATGGGTGGGTTTGTTTTTTTCCCCTCCACTTGGATCATGCAGACCGAAGGTTTGAAATAAATGCTAGAATGGGAAGGAAACTTGGGGGGGGGGAACTTGGGATACCTTGGATTTCCACTCCTGCCAACCCCTTTCCCCTAAAAAACAAAGGCAGTGACTAGGGAGTACTATGGATGTGGTGGCTCAGTGGCTAAGATGCTGAGCTTGTCAATTGAAAGGTTGGCAGTTCTGCAGTTCAGCAGTTCGAATCCCTGGTGCTGTGTAACGGGGTGAGCTCCCATTACTTGTCCCAGCTTCTGCCAACCTAGCAGTTCGAAGCAAGTAAAAAATGGAAGTAGAAAAATAGGGACCGCCTTTGATGGGAAGGTAACTGCATTCCGGGTGCCTTTGGCGTTTAGTCATGCCGGCCACATGACCACGGAGACGTCTTCGGACAGCGCTGGCTCTTCGGCTTTGAAACAGAGATAAGCACTGCCCCCTAGAGTCGGGAACAACTAGCACATATGTGCAAGTGGAACCTTTACCTTTGCCTTTCGGGAGCACACAAAATCTAATTAAATCTAATTTAAAAAAAATATCTAGAAAGCACCAAGTTGTGACCTTTGCACAAGGAGGCTTGAATTTGCAAAGTCTGTATTTTTTTAAAATCTTTCTCCGATTATTTGGCATGCAACGAGGCAGAAGCTTCATTGGTATTCTTAGGAAATACAAATGATAGATGGAACCGGCTCAGCATTTTTGATGGAAGCAGGCATACCTCATCCATAAGTGACAAAGACAGATTTGACTGGGAATGTGGGGGAGGCTTCCGAGAGGATTAGAGAAGAGTGAGGGGAAAAAAACTTACCGGTTTTGTCTTTTGAGTGACCACTCTGGCAAACCGTTTTGTGCTCCCAGAGGCCTCCGAGAGCAGCCATTTATATGAATGCCCACGGACTCAAAAGTTGGTCTGTGTACTTGCAAGTTCCCCCAGGCAGGAATTTTACCAACATAAAAGGAGCTTTATAAAATTAATTAAGGTTACCAATTCCACCCTCCAAATCCTTGAACTAGCAGGAGTAAATAACAAATGGTCTAGAGCAGGGGTCTCCAACCTTGGCAACTTTAAGACCTGTGGACTTCAACTCCCAGAGTTGACAAAGCTGGCTGAGGAATTCTGGGAGTTGAAGTCCACAGGTCTTAAAGTTGCCAAGGTTGGAGACCCCTGATCTAGAGGGTTCTTGTTTTAGGCAGGTACATTTGAGATTCTGGGAGAAAGGAAATTATTTGGAGAAAAAAAAATCCCCAGTTGATGAACCTCAACCTGCAGTAAAGCATGAAGCAGATTGCTCACATTCAGTATTCAAAAATTAGAAGGTGGAAGATGAAGAAAAGCCAAGACACCTCTTTGCCCTTGATTTCCTTCCTTCCTTCCTTCCTTCCTTCCTTCCTTCCTTCCTTCCTTCCTTCCTTCCTTCCTTCCTTCCTTCCTTCCTTCCTTCCTTCCTTCCTTCCTTCCTCCCTCCCTCCCTCCCTCCCTCCCTCCCTCCCTTCCTTCCTTCCTTCCTTCCTTCCTTCCTTCTTTTTCTATAGCAGCCCATCTTAATCAACTCCACACGTATACTCCACGAATGGTTCTTAAAGTCATATAAGCTGCAGGCTAATGTCATGCCAACGAGTTCCATAAACTCCTTTGTCTTGAAAATTATGGCAATTAGGGCTGTATTTCACTACTGTTGGAGATGAGAGAGGAAATGCTTTAATCCATTCGTAGCAACATCTGAGCACTACATTTGCTGTCAGGGTTCCAAGTAACACCCCCAACGAAAGAAGACTCCCGTGGCTTGAAGTTCCTCAAAGTTCCATTTTATTAGAGATGTCATATTGGCACATCTGAGAAAACCCGAATCTGAAAGCTTCCAGATTTTCCCCACCTAAATGAAGGTTCAAGTCCCTTTGCCTGCACCCACACGCTCATCACATGGTCCAACCAATTCACCATCCCAACTGGGGACAACCCCCAGTCATTCCCATCCAGGTGCAGGCCAAACGTCCTTGACTCCCAGAGAAAGGAATGTTGTTATCCTCTACTCTGTGCAATCCCCCCTCCCATTTTCCCAGGCACTAAATGTGGCAGCCTGAAGCTCCAACGGTAAAGATGGCTGGCATTTGTTTCACTCTGTTTTAATTCCTTTCTCCTTCATTCTGCCTAATCTCTTTTGCACCTCCCTACACTGAAGTAATATAAAAATTTTAAAAAGTAATATAAAAATAGGGACGCAGTGTCTCAGTGGCTAAGACGCTGAGCTTGTCGATCAAAAGGTCTGCAGTTCAACGGTTCGAATCCCTAGTGCCGTGTAACGGGGTAAGCTCCCGTTCCTTGTCCCAGCTTCTGCAAACCTAGCAGTTCGAAAGCACGTAAAAAATGCAAGTAGAAAAATAGGGACCACCTTTGGTGGGAAGGGAACAGCATTCCGTGCACCTTTGGCATTGAGCCATGCCGGCCACATGACCATGGAGACGTCTTCGGACAGCACTGGCTCTTCGGCTTTGAAACAGAGATGAGCACTGCCCCCTAAAGTCGGAACGACTAGCACATATGTGCGAGGGGAACCTTTACCTTTTACACTGAAGTATATCAATTCTTGCACAACTGCTGGTCTTCTGGGTTGCACTTTTCCAGGTGCAAAATAACCCCTCTCTTTTTAAATGGGGAATCCAGAACCTTTACATGTTCGCTCCAGGAAATGATCATCTTCTCTTCTGGATCTTCACAGAAGCCTTTTGGGAAAATTCGAAGATCCCTTGCCTAAAAAAAGGCCATGAGAGGTCATGAGGAATGGCAGTGCTCCCTCAAATTTTTTTAATGTTATTTTTACATCTGCATTAACTGTCACATTCTTAACATCCTTGGAAGTGTTGCTGTGAAGACATTTAATCTCTTCTTTAGAAAGTTGACAGCGCACGAGGATGTTCTCTCATGCTTTCTAAAGCTATCAGGAGGGGTTTAGCATTCGATCTACTTTTTCCTCTTTGCCTTTTAAAAATATTGATGGCCAAGATTGATACATCCCAATGGCTCAGTTTAATTAGATGGTGGAGATGTTTCATTCAGGCCTACCAAATCGTTATACCCAGATTGCAAAATAATGTTGAAACAGTATAGTTGGGGCTCCAAAAAGCCGAGTGACAGACTCCCAAGGGCCCCACTCTTACCTCCCACTCTAAATCTTGAATTACATTTGAAATGATTTACTGGTCCAATTACATTATGTTCCCTGCTCTTTCCAGGGTGATAGCGGGTAGCAAATGTTTCCTGTACAGCAAAATAAATGGTAGATATTTCCCAGAGTACTGATGTTTTAAGTGGCCTGGGGAGGGGGAAGACAATCTGACAGGTCTTTGTCATATCTTCTCTTTCCCCACTGTATTTAATGTTTGCCAAGTCAAAGTCACCCGCTTAGTTCCACTATTAATTCCTCTTCACAAGCTGTTTTACACCAGCAACTATACAAGCTGCTTTGACTGCCAGAAAATGGAATCTGTAGTGGATCCAGCTGTGAATTGGGTTCCCATGCTGTGCTAAACCATGGTCACTTTAACCATAAAATTGCTGAGAGAGTCATGATTGGCTGAATTATGTGGATTGTTTTTAAACTGGTACGTAGCTTGCTTGGCTTGGGTTTAGCAGATCCTGCGAATCCAGCTATCGTAGCTTGCAGACTACAATTTATGTTTGAGTGCAGAGGTGTCAGACTCAAGGCCTAGGGGCTGGATCTGGCCCATGGGGCCACCCTGGAAACAGCGAAGGACTGTCCCTTGGTGCCTCTGCCAGCGAAAACGGAATTCGGGAGGCGGCCCTCCCAGGCCCTGTTTTTGGCTGTGATGGTCTCCTGCAGCACTCTGGCAGTGGACTGCAGGAGGCTATTGCAGCCAATAATGAGGCTCAAGGAGGCATGCACAGCCCACCTGAGCTCCATTGTCATTGGCAGAGGGCTGCAGGAGGCCATCGTGGCCAAAAACAGAGATTGGGAGCCTCAGAGCACTCGGGCCACCACAGGCACCCCTGTTGTGACCAAGGCCCAAGTAGTGATTACTAAACACAATTCAGTCCTCAACAAACTTATTTTATTAAAACAGCTGAGAATTAATTCATTCGGCCTTATCACCAACCTTTGATGTCTTTGGCAACCTGCCAAAGGCTTTTCTTGGCAAAACCCCCACAAAGTTCAAGAGACACTGACAAGAAGCACTGGAATCAACGTTGCTTGCCTACAAAGAACCCAACGGCTCGTTGCTGCTCTTATGGGAGTGGCCAATCATCTTCTGGCCTTACTCCCAAGTCATCCTTTTTGCTTCAGCTGCTCTTGCCTTCTGGCAGCCCTTCACATGCATGCATTAGGAACAGGCTCCTCCTGTTCCTCTGCCTCTCTGCCGTCCGCCTCTGGAGGCTCCAGAGTCCATGCATCGCTCCCAGAAGGCCCTGGCCCCAACTCTGCCTCCGACCCAGAGCCCTTGTCCAGGCCTTCCCCAGACTCCAGGATTGGCCCATGGTCCTTCCCAGCCTCCTCACTGTCTGACTCTGCTGCCAGGTCCACAGGCTGCTGGCGGACCACAACAGCCCCCAACACAAGTGATGTCGAGCTGGCCATGCCCACCCCAGCCCCTGAGGTCAAACACAACCCTGATGCAGTGCTCAATGAAACAGAGTTTGACAGCTCTGCTTCAGTGTGAACAGGGGAGGCTGATTCAGTGAAACACAGTTAAACAAACTACAGCTTCAATGCCCTGTGCAAACCAGGTTACTGAATCCATCAATTACAAAAGAGAAGAAAGACTTCTGCAAAAATATAGGAAAATAAAGAAGGGTCTGTGTTTGAGCGAATGCTCTGCAGGCTGAAGATGGTAGGATCAACCCCAGACCACTTTAGTTAATAAAAATAAATTGTCCTGCTGGAACAGATACAGTAATATTGGGTCAGGTGGACAAATAGCCTGAACTAGGATGAGGCAACTGCTATGTTTTAAGGCAGTACCAGAGTAATGCACACATAACCCTGGTTTTGAAAAGTTACCCTCCGTCTTCTCATTTGTTCTTGAGTAGTTTTCTAAGCCAACCCTCTACAGATGGATGCAGCCAACAAGCAGCAGAGTGATGTCCAACTCTTATTTTTGACTTTTAGTTGCTTGGCTTATTTATTGCAAGAGCTTTGCTTTGATCGGAGGAAAACCGATTTGTTTAGGGAACGTTTTGGACTCTTAAGGAGCAAAGATGGTATGGTGGATTATGCCTTTGAAAGGAGAGGTGGTGTGATGAACTACAATGAAGCAGCAGTTTCCCAGGAAGGAGGGAGAGCATGCCAAGGGAGGGGGTGGGGGTGGGCAAGACAAGAAATAACACAGCCAGGAGCTGAATAGGAAAGAGAGTAAAGAGCCACTCCCTGGAATCTCCAAGGGTACGTCTCCTTGGGTAAGAATAATATAGGTTTAGCCTGGCAAGATTCTGTCCAAATCTGGCAAGATTTGCTGTGAACAAATCAAGAATTGAACTTTGGTGTTCTTTGGCTGGGCCTGACAGATGTAAACCTCAGCAAGCCAAATTTAAAGGTCTTTCAACATATCCCTAAGAGTATCCAATTAACAAGGAAATTCTGGAGAGGTAGAGTTGATTTTGCTAAGAGAAGGCTCCATGTGTCAACTCGCAAAGCACCCCTGGCCTGCTCTCAAGTTGCCATAGGCCGGGGGGGGGGGGACTAGCAAATTGGCACAGCAGCCAAAGACAGGTGCATATTCCACGCTTATCTCTCTCAAGGCTGTATCCCAGGGTTACCTACAGCAGCCAAGGGGAGTGACCTCTACAACCCGCAAAATTGCTCTGTTGGTGAATGTGATTGATGATACCCTGGGGGGGGGGGGGGAGGGGGAAAACAGGGTCATAATTGGAGTGTAAATTACGTAGGGTCAGAGCTGGCTTCACTTGGGAACGTGCCAACATAAAGCTCCTAATAAATAACTGGATTTCTTTTGAAGCTTCGCTCAAGACTCATTATTTTATTAGGGCATTTGTCAGAACCCTGACACCCTGAACATCCCATGATCAGTGAAAGCATTCTTTACCCCCATGTTCAGTTGTATCAATTTGTCATTATGCACTTGAGGAATCTGTAGCTGGGGAACTGCAATCTCTGGCAAATGCCTGCGATCTCAACTGTAGGGATTCGTCTCCTTGGGGTGATACTGTCTTGCTTAAAATAGTCATTGACTATTGGCGTATCCCCAACAGAAGCTGGAACAAACTTTGAAGAGTCAGGGGGGAAAAAAGAATCTATGGGCCTAACTGAAACCTTAAAAGAAACCTGGTTTGATCACATGCCCCTTTTAGAATAGAATTAAGCTTGAGAATTGGGGACTGTTCCAGTTGGGAAGGGCAATTTAACACAATGGGTGTGCGTAGATAATTGACACCTTGTCCTTGGAAAGCATTCATTCACTGAATCAGGCTGACAGTTTGGCACTCTTTTTTCTTCCATTAAAGCAACTTTCAGAGGGCAAACAGCAAGCTCTTGGCGCAACTTCCCCCAGCCAGAGAGGGCTGCAGTTCTCTTGCTATCAGCGCTGTGACATACCAGTGAGATTCGGGGATATTTTTAGACGGATGGCTAACACAGGCGAGTTACCAGGCTCCAAATGTGTATTAAAGTGGAAAGATGCTAAGATGGAAACAGCTCAAGTTCAAAGAATAGTCTCCTCACACCCATTTTATCTGCAGTGCTTATGGAGACCTTATTCTAAATATGCAGTACAGTAGGAGGCTATCCAAAAGGGGGCATATTGCTGAAGGTAGCATGGGTGAAATCATGGCACTATTTCCTTTGAAAGTAGCTACCGTATTTTTCAGAGTATAAGATGCACCTTAGTTTTGGGGGAGGAAAATAAAGAAAAAAAAATGTTCTGCCTCTGCCTACCAGCATCCATCGGTATTCATCTGGCTAGCGTTCTTAGCAAACAGTCTGGCCAGCTTCAGCACATTAGTCGGATTCAGCACAAGCAGCTGATTGGCGGGAGGATCGGCCTCCCAGATTACCCCCAATCAGCTGTTCCCAGAGGTGAACTTTAGTAACATTGATCCTCGCAGGGCACTCCAGTGAGTACAGCAGGTGAAGCGCGGAACCAGTCCGATAAGGCAGCAGATATTCCAGGTTGCCATTTTGGCCTCTGCGTCTTGCTTTTTCACCCCCCAAAAGCTCCATTTGAGACGATGCATGGAGGCCGAAGGTGGGGGCTGGCAGGTGGGCGGGGTTATATTCAGTGCATAAGATGCACCAAAATTTTCACCTTTTTTTAGGGGGGGATGCGTCTTATACTCCAAAAATATGGTAAGTCTTTCAAATAGTAATTATTTTATTTATTTATTTATTTATTTATTTATTTATTTATTTATTTATTTATTTATTTATTTATTTATTTATTTATTTATTTATTTATTTATTGGATTTATATGCCGCCCTTTCTCCACAAGGACTCAGGGCGGCTCACAGCAATAAGCAACAAGAAGTCCAAATTAAAATTCAAACAATAAAAGAATCTAAAATTCCCATTAAAAACCCTTCAGTCCAGGCTGGCCTGACAAAACAGCCATGTTTTAAGGTCACGGTGGAAAGAGCAAAGGTTGGGGGCCACCTGGAGCTCCAAGGGGAGCTGATTCCACAGGGTAGGTGCGCCTACAGAGAAGGCTTGCTCTCTAGGGGCCATCAGCTGACATTGCTTGGCTGACAGAACCCCAAGTAGGCCCTCTCTGTGTGAGCGCACCGGGCAATGGGGAGCTGTTGCTGGCTGCAGGTGATCCTCCAGATACCCCGGGGCTAAGCCATGTAGGGCTTTATAGGTAATCACCAACACTTGAACCTCACCCAGAGGGCAACCGGTAGCCAATGCAGGTCACGCAGGAGGGGTGCTCCTCTGGGCCCAAGGACATCTGTTAATTTTCTTCCTTGACCTTGTTTAGAGATGCTTGAGAGATAGCTTGCTGACTGATGCTAGATAAATGGCTCATGAGCAGTCAATTACACAAATTACATTAGATGTGGATTCATAAACTTTGAGTCCTTTGAATGGTGAGCTTTTTTTAACAACAACAATCCTAAATTATGGATTGTAAATGGATATTGGAGGACAGTCACGGGAGATCCTGGCTACAGGCCAAAACCTTCTGCTTGGGTAAGGTAACACAATATTTATGTTGATTCTTTAGACATGAGGTCCATCAAAAGGTTTAAGAAGAATCTGCACAGGTCAGATGTAGCTCATCCAACATTCTGCTCTGAGTGACTGCATTCATGTTGGGTTTTAGCACGGTTTGTCATTTAGCCTGATGTGTTAATCCAGCTCAGGAGTATCAAAGGAAACATAGTAGTTAATTACAACAATCCTTTCAGAGATGGTATCCATAATCAGCTTGAGTCAAATGCGCGACGGAATAATACTGGCTTCACTTCTGAAAAGAAAGAAGGTTTAGATCTCTACCATGTTTCCCTGAAAATAAGACCCTGTCTTATATTTTTTTTGAACCCTGAAATAAGCGCTTGGCCTTATTGCCATGAGCTCAAAAGCCCGATTGGGCTTATTATCAGGGGATGTCTTATTTTGGGTGAAACAAGGTAATACAGTGATGGCTAACCTTTTTCCCATCGCGTGCCAAATGGGGGAGCACAGGGGTTTGCATGTGTGCATGGCCACACCCATAATTCAGTATGCCCCCCCCCGGCATATGCGCATGTGATCCCCCCTGCTTTTGGCACATGATGGCATTGTGGGTCCGGTAGGCCCGTTTTGCGTCCTCCCCAGGCTCCAGAGGCTTTCTTGGAGCCTGGAGAAGGTGAAAACGGCCTTCCTCACCCCTCAGAGGCCCTCTCGAGGCCGGAAACGGCCTGTTTCCTGACTTCCAGTGGGCCTGGAAGGGACAAAAATCAGGGTTGAGCTGAGCTAGGGCAACACTTGGGTTCCCACAGATATGGCTCCGCGTGCCATAGGTTTGCCGTCATGGGGGTAGTACTTTGAGGAAAGAGTGTTTCACCGAGCAGGGACTATTACAAAGAAGCCTTAACCTGTCTGCAGTCTCTCTTGCTCTGTAAACCATGGTTTGTAGCTTACCATAAATATGCAAATCCAACCCTTATCTTCATACATCATGGTTTTGGTTTAGCAATATATATAATGCCAGGGTATTATGCTTGACGTAAGCCATAAGCAACCCATGGCTTAAGCATGGTATGTGAACTCAAGTCAGCAATTACAAATTCATACGTGATCAGCAGTTCTCTTGAATTTCATACGGGATCTTTCTAAGTCTCGTCTCCAGAAGATATTAATTAAATTTAGTTTCCCCTATATGTAAAATCAACCTGAGGAGTATTTTTTCCCTCAGGTTGATTTAATATTTCACTGAATATATGACACTGCAGTAGAATTAATGGAAATTTATTCTGTTGGGGCTCTGCCATAAAAAATTTTAATCTATCAACGCACAAAGTATAACAAAGAAGCAACCAATTCTATTCACCTTAATAGCCATCACAGCCATCAGCCTGGCTTGCAGCACTCCGCTTGACCACTAGATGGAAACAAAGAGTTAGAATTATTTGTATATCTTTGCTACCATCTAGACTTGCAGTTTATGTTTGCTATCAACACTGTTGGACTATAAGGTCAGGAAGGCCTGGGGCAGAATTCAAACACATTCAGAATGTTTTTCCCCCGCTCACAAACACTTAAACAGATTATAGAAACTGTGGAGACCAATAGGTTTCTCCTGTCATTTCTTCTCCCACACTTCTCCAAAGCACCTGAGGGCAGGACAAGAAGCAATGGGTGGAAACTAATCAAGGAGAGAAGCAACTTGGAACTAAGGAGAAATTTCCTGACAGTTAGAACAATTAATCAGTGGAACAACTTGCCTGCAGAAGTTGTGAATTCTCCAACACTGGAAGTTTTTAAGAAGAGGTTGGATAACCATTTGTCTGAAGTGGTGTAGGGTTTCCTGCCTAAGCAGGGGGTTGATCTAGAACAGGGGTCACCAACCTTTCGGACCTTAGAGACCACAAAATTCATAATTTTAAATCCTGCAGATCATTAATATGATCTGCCTAATGACCTGCTGGGTGGTCACGTGACTGGGTGGGTGTGGCCAACTCAATGTCACTCACGTCGAGGAGCACATTGCCAGCCTCTACTCACCCGTCTCCTGCCAGCCACTCCTCACCTCCCCGCCAGTCTCCTTAGGGCTCCAACAGGAAGCAGTTGTTGGAACTAAGTAGCCACCATGAGAAAGAGTTGGCAAAACAGCTCAGTTCAAATTAGATCTGACCGAGAAGGCAGCTCAATAGAAGCACCTCACTGTGGACTAGGAGCATAGGCTTTCCAAACAGAGGGAAGACCTGTGGGAGTGCAAATCCAGGTACCGGCACCTGGAGACTCAGTGGGCTGAGATGATCAACCAGTTCCAGACCATGATGCAGTTCCACTGGAACAAGGCCCTCCAGCTCTTTGGCACCAGTGGCACTTCCCTCCAGCCTTCACCCAAAACCCCTCACCAGGAAACTGAAGCGGACCCCCAGTCAGAATTTCTGCCCCTCTCCGACCCACACAAAAAGACCCCAAAGGGGGAGACTCTCTGCAGCAACACAAATGTTCATTGCATGTATCTGGCCCAGGGACTGTAGTTTGAGGACTCCGGATTTAGTGCAATACAAAAAATGTAAATAATTTTTCTGCAGACCACCAGTGGTCCACAGATCACCAGTTGGTGACCGCTGGACTAGAAGACTTCGAAGGTCCCTTCCAACTCTGTTATTATATTACATTACATTACTTCATTCAGTGGGAAACATCCTTTATCCTCCTGAAAGCACCAAGAAGAACCCAACTTCAGCCTCCTGCCATTTTGACATTGTGTGTCCGTATGTGCAGCATGAAGCTTCGATACGCAAAGCAAGGAGACAGTGAACACAGGTGGGGCGAGTGGAGATCAGTAACCAAGGAAACGGAGAGGAAGCAGATTTCAAGACTGGAACAATACAAGGCAAGAAGAAGTGAGTCCAGCGTGGGTCTTCTTGCAACGATGACTCTTGTGAGACACAATTGCAAAGCCACGTTGGCTGACGTCAGATCTGGGGGGGGGGAGGGGGCTACCATGAAACCTTTAAGATCAACCACCAATGCTTTTCCCATTGTACAGGGATCCGATGGCAATACTGACTCAGCAGGGCAAACATTTCAAAAGAGTTACTAAGAGGACTGATTGGAGAAAACATCCAGTCCTTGAGATGGCATCAGCTAGGGCTTAGCAACATGTCCAGCTTGCACCTGTGATAAAGAAGCATGGGGGAATTGGAACAGCTTTGCTCCAGGTTTTTCACCGTACACACCAATTAGATTGGAAAATAAGCGTGCATTTTCCATCTGAATAAAACTAAGATGAATCAGCCTGGGTACTGTATCATTATATATGCAAGCCATATGTTAAGCTTTGGCCTGCTTAGTTATAGTCTGTTGGGTAAAGCACATTGCTTGTAAATCATATCAGCTGGAGTCATACAATAAAGCATGTAACAAACAAGCAAATCGGGTTTGAGCCATGAATAAGGTACAAATAAAGGAGAATGACGCAGTGGCTCAGTGGCTAAGACGCTGAGCTTGTCAATCGAAAGGTCAACAGTTCAGCGGTTTGAATCTCTAGTGCCACATAACAGGGTGGGCTCCCGTTACTTGTCCCAGCTTGGCGCTGTAGGGTGGCATAAGGGATGATGCTAGCAAGACAGGAGTCAACATTCCCCCTCTTAGAACTGTTGTGTCAGGTTAGATTAGACATTTTCCAAGACCATCAAGAGAAGAGTTACTTTTCAACTGAGAAAGGCAATACATACAAATCTAGACTTTAAACCCAGCTCAATATTAGGGTTCTGATTTCTTTGTCCTATAGGGGCATGCATTTCTGGGTTAATATGGCTCTCATCCTGTTTGCAGAAAGGAGATTGATCTTACTCAATCATACCTAAGACCCTTCTATTGAGTAAGCCTATTCACAAATAGCTATAGACTGTAAAAGGGATGTGATGGCTCAGTGGTTAAGACACTAAGCTTGTCAATCAAAAGGTCAACAGTTCAGCCGTTCGAATCCCTAGTGCCGCATAACGGGGTGAGCTCCCGTTACTTGTCCCAGCTTCTGCCAACCTAGCAGTTTGAAAGCACGTAAAAAATGCAAGTAGAAAAAAAGGGACCACCTTTGGTGGGAAGGTAACAGTGTTCCCTGCACCTTTGGTGTTGAGTCATGCCGGCCACATGACCACGGAGATGTCTTCGGACAGCACTGGCTCTTCGGCTTTGAAACAGAGATGAGCACAGCCCCCTAGAGTTGGGAACGACTAGCACATATGTGCGAGGGAAACCTTTACCTTTAAAGGAGAATGAAAGATGAATAAGCTTGATTTGCTGAAAGATCAAATTATATCCCACTAAGAATACCCACTGCACCAAGCTATAAACTACAGTTTCAAAATTACACTGGCTGGGATCGTGCAACTTGCTAAGAAAACAAACCAAATTTCAGCTTAGTGCAGCATGCAAATCCACAAGCTAACTGCATCCAAGCTGGCTAAAGCAGCTTGCTAGATGGGCCATAAAAGCCAAGTATGCAAATTTCTCATGATCATATTTAAAAAGGCCAACCGTATATTCATGAATCAGCAGTGGCACGAACATACTCCAGGAAACCCTGGTTATGAAAGAAACAAGGATAAGACTGTCTTTAAATATTCTTCCATTAACCAGCATCCTTGTCTGGCAAGATTTTATAGTCTAAACCAGGGGTGTCCAATCTTGGCAACTTTAAGACCTGTGGACTTCAACTCCCAGAATTCCCCAGTTAGCATTGACTATCAGATCTTAATGCCTCCTGCATTTTTTTAAAAATTAAATTTATATGCCGCCCTTCTCCGGAGACTCAGGGCGGCTTACAATGCGCTAAGCAATAGCCTTCATACTTTTGTATATTTATATACAAAGTCAGCTTATTGCCCCCACAATCTGGGTCCTCAATTTACCTACCTTAGAAAGGATGGAAGGCTGAGTCAACCTTGAGCCTCGAACTTGCAATAATTTCCGACAGCTGAATGTTAATAACAGGCTATCTAGCCTGTTGAGCTATTTGAGACTCTTCTTAACTTCATTAAGATCACTGGTGATTCTTGAGTGGGCCCTGCACTTCTGAGAAGATCTGCCAAGATTTGCCTCATTTGATACTATCTGTCCAGAGCAGGGGTCAGCAACCTGCGGCTCTGGAGCTGCATGTGGCTCTTTCATCCCTCTGTTGTGGCTCTCTGTCGCCGGTCAGCTCCGCAATTGATAGGACTTTCAGTTAGGACAGGTAGAGGAAAAAGGACACCGTGCTAGGAGGAGACTCTATGGTGGGGGAACCGGATTTCTGGTTGGCTCCAGAATTGAATGGGGGGCTTCCAGTTAGGACCTTTGTAGCTCTTTGAATGTTTAAGGTTGCTGACCCCTGGTGCAGAGGATTAAGCCTGATGCAGGTAAGTCATGTTAGTGTCAGGTTTTCAGGCCGTCTTCAAAATAATTGCGTTTCAAACCAAGTCTCTTTTATGAAACAAACTTCCATTTTATTTAGCACGGCAACTTTTACACTGACTCCATGCAGCCGGCACTGACGTGCTGACCCAAACACCCTCCTCTTCCTTCCCCCATCCTCTGCATTCATTGGCCATCTTCCCAATCATTCACCCCTAATCTACTGCTCCAATTCAAAGAATTTCCCCCCTCCCATCCATCTCCTAGGGGACATTATCTCCAGTGAAAAATAAGTAGCTGAAAGGCCACTGTCCCATTGCAGACTTCTGCGTTCTCCTTCTAAAAATCAGCACTAGGATAAATGCATCTTGACGTGCTGACAGTTAGATTCTTAGCCTATGCATTGCCCTTTTGTGTACTATTCACAATGCCTTATATGCAGGATTGGTGGGCTGAACCATGCACCTTTTATACTTCTGTAGAAGTCAGGAGGAGGTTATGCAATGTATCCGTAGTCAAGGGGCTAATAACCACCAAATTCATTTTGGAAACAATAGACGAGAATATCTGTAGCTCAGGATTGGATTCTGGGATCCTTGCTGCTCTCTGAGTTTGATTGTTTTCTTGCAGACTTTCATTGCCTAGCTAGGTAACAACATCAGGGCTAGAAGAGAGTGGGGTGTGCTCTCTGGCTTACCTGTCAGTGTTGGTAAGTGGGAGTGTTTTTAACGGTTGATCAGCCTATCCTTGATTAGGCTGTTGTTTACTGTTTGATTGTTTTCCTGAGCTGATAGTTCCCTTGGTTGGGATATTGCTTACTGCCTTTTGGAAAATCAGTATCTGGATATTTTAGGAGAGAGAAAGAGGCTCAAGATTCCAAACTTTAAAAGTAATGCAGTTCTGAAGAACTGGCTGGATTAAATCATTAGGTGTACCAACTTTAATGGTTTAGAGGCCAACTGTTGCTTTAACTCCCCTTGAAGAGCACTCGGAGGTTCCAACTGGTCCAGAATGCGGCCGCGCGGGTGATTATGGGTGAGACTCGACGCACTCACGTGACACCTCTCATGCGCGAGTTGCACTGACTCCCAGTGGTCTTCCAGGTGCGGTTCAAGGTGTTAATGACCATCTTTAAGCGCTCCATGGCTTAGGACCCGGATATCTACGGGACTGCCTTCTGCCACCAATAGCTTCCCACTGACCAATACGCTCCCACAAAAAGGGACTCCTCAGGGTGCCATCAGTTAAACTATGTAGATTGGCGACCCCTGGGGGAAACCTTTCTCTGTGGGGGCACCCGCCCTCTGGAATGATCTGCCCACCGGGATACGTATGATTCCCGACCTGCGTACTTTTCGCCATGCCCTTAAGACCCTGCTATTTCAACAGCTGGACTGGCGTAATGAAATTGGAATGGGGTGTTTTAAAATTGGGGTTTTTAATGCAATGGCCAAAATATTTAATCTATTTTAAAATTATTTTAAATTTTGCATTATTACATTGTTTCATGATGGCTGTACACCTCCCTGAGTCCTTTGGGAGAAGGGCGGTATAGAAATCTAATAAACCTAACCTAACCTAACTCTTCAGCACCATGGAGAGCAACTTAGTAAGGCATGCTTTTTCTCCCTTCTTCTCCCAAGTCATGGTTAATTTAACACTTCTAATTTAAATGGAAGTTAAACGATGTCCTTGTTTTTCTTATTCTAGTAGTGGCGCCTGAGTGTAAGACGTATCTTTTGCAGATACAGTCTAAAGATAGAATTGGTAGAACTGTTGAAAACTGGGTGCTAAGAATTGTATTTGCACAACACTGAAAAAATAAAGAAACACCTACAGACGAAGATGAAATTAAAAAAAAAAATACCAGACTGTGCAGAAATGGACAGATTAACATTAAAGATAAATGAAAAAGAAGATACAGAATGTTTTCAAACATGGGACTTGTTTTACCAATGGTTGGATAATAGAGGTAGAAATTAGGAACAGGAAAAGTACTATCAGGTAAGCAAATTGATCCAGACAATACGCTGTTCACCAAGCACTTATGTATGTAAAGAGAAAATGTATAAATAAACTGTGAAAAAAAAACCCTTGGGTGCTAAGGCAGTTTTCCCATTTCCAAAGTGGTTGCAAGGAACCAGTTAAAAACATTAATTTCCCAGACATCTAGTTCAGTGGTGGAATTCAATTTTTTTTACTACCAATTCTGTGGGCGTGGCTGGGTGAGTATGGTGTGGCTTGGTGGGCGTGGCAGGGGAAAGATACTACAAAATCCCCATTCCCTCCCCACTCCTGGGGGAAGGATATTGCAAAATCTCCATTCCCACTTCACTCTGGGGCCAGCCAGAAGTGGTATTTGCCAGTTCTCTGAACTACTCAAAATTTCCGCTACCGGTTCTCCAGAACCCGTCAGAACCTGCTGAATAGCACCCCTGATTTAGTTCCCATTCAACTTCTCCTCCTATCATGCTTACCTGTTCTTTTCTTTTTTTTTCTGGGAAGGTGGATATATATTCTTTAAAACGAAGTTTTTTCAACCAGTTTTTTTTTAAACCTTTAAGAAATCTTAATATTGTCCATTGAAGGATGAGAACCAATTTTAGAAATAAAGATAATGCTAGAAAAAAGATGCTTTACTTTGAAGCCAACCTTCTCTACTTCTCTCCCCCTTTTTTCTACCTTTAGTTAAAATATACTTTCAAAATATAAAAAGACAAGGGGAAATCAAAAACTTCTGAGGCATGAAAGAGGATGCCTTTGGTGTTCCATAAATTCTCTTCCCCATTTGGATTCATGGTTGGAACCACGAAGATAACATTGTTTTTATGTCAAGCATCACTTCCTTATGCTCAACTTATTTTATTCCCTCCCACATCAGAGCTGCAACTTCAAAGAGTTAATATTATGTTTGTTTGTTTTTTTCATGGAGCTAGAAGGGCAAATCTGTCTTTGGGTACCTTCCTTCTCTGTCTCAAATATATATGTCATTAGATCTATCTCAAGCAGTGATCCTAAGTTGGAAGCCTTCGTTTTTTAGGAACCCAGTATCGCCTCTCAACAAAATCCTATCAACTTTTCAAGCGAAAATGTTTCCTTCCATTTAATACTTTACCTGAAAGATGTTTTCATCTAGATCCCTTTCCTTTTTTTTAATGTTTTATTTGTTTTATTTATATTTATTTATTTATTTATTTATTATTTATTAATTAGATTTATATACTGCCCTTCTCCTTACGGACTCAGGGCGCTGAACAGCCGAATAAAAAACCAATACAAAAAAGTTAAAATATTATAAAACAATTATAAATTTGGCTGAAATTTAAAACAGATAAATATTAAAAATCAAGTCTAAAAACTCTAAAAGATTTTAAAATTAGAAGGAATCAGGCTAGACCGGCAAGCTGGAAAAGATGGGTTTTCAAAGCCCGACGAAAAGTCCGGAGGCCGGCAATCGTTCTCAGTTCTGGAGGAAGATCATTCCAGAGGGTGGGGGCTACCACAGAGAATGCTCTCCCCCTGGGGGTTGCCAGCCGGCATTGTCTGGCTGACGGCACCCTGAGGAGGCCCTCTCTGTGGGAGCGAACCGGCCGCTGGGAGGCAATTGGTGGCAGAAGGCGGTCCCGTAAGTACCCTGGTCCTAAGCCATGGAGTGCTTTAAAGGTGATTACCAACACCTTGAAACGCACCCGGAAGTCCACCAGCAACCAATGCAGCTCATGCAGGAGAGATGTCACGTGGGAGCGCCCCGTCGCTCCCATAATTCCCCACGCGGCCGCATTCTGTACCAGTTGGAGCCTCCGGGTGCACCCCAAGGGGAGCCCCATGTAGAGAGCATTGCAGTAGTCCAGGCGACTACTATATAACATTCAATTTTCATCAAACAGTGTGTGGTCTGGGTACAGTTATTTTTAAGCAATCATAGTACACATATTTTTTGTGGTATTCATCGCCATAGTATTGGGAATATAATAACAATAATACTTAACATCCTCTTCTTTTAACAACTCTCCAATTTAGCATTTCCTCTTTTTTTATATCTCCTCCTTCCTAACTTCTGTTTCTGTTGTCTAGCCATTGATAAAATATGTCCCATATAAAAAAATATTCAAGTTTTTAAAAATCCTTAATAGTAAGCGTTAGTCTATCCATTTCTGCGCATTCTAATATTTTCTTAATTACCTTCCTCTCAGATGGAATCTCATCATTTTTCCATCGTTGCCCTTGTTATCTAAATCTCTTTCCTATGTTTCATTTGATGCATTGGCTAGCTTTCCTTAGTTCTACAGTTGCTTTAATCATCCAGTTGTCTCATTTTCATCTACTACAAACAGATATCTCACAAACTCTCTTAAAGATAAGATCAAAGCACTGTGATAATTGCAGTTTGAGAACTTGGCTCATCCATCACCTCCATTAAATTATAAAATGATTTTAAAATCCCATTTACCACAATACCTTTTAAGTATTGCAGCATTTTTTTTTCTTTTCCAAAATAGCACTAAATGTACTTTTACAAACATCCACCGATGTTGAAATATTTTTGATATTTACACTATAAAATGTTGTTCTGAGCAGCTGATGCCTCCCTCGGTAGCGATGGTTGCCACTTGGTTCCACAGTTGTTCTTCCGTTTTATGACATATCACATTCTTTTCCATATGCATTATGATGAATAAAGAATTTTGTGGATGCATATTTTATGGTAAAATCATTATGTTTTCTGTAGTAGAACAAATATGGAGCATTAATCAGGAACCGTTCACATTGCCAGGACTGACTAATCTTTGGAAGCAACTCATCTGGGAGCTTCGTAACATGAATGGTTTTGATTAAAATCTATATAGACTGACATTTTTGTGGTTCTGTACGAAGTGAATTTGATTCGGAAGTGATTCAACATATACCAACATCTTGATTTAATGACATTTTTTTTTCAAAATGGGGCAGGGGAAGGAAGGAAATGTTTCATAGTTTCATTAAAGCCAGGGGTGAAATTCAGCAAGTTCTGACGGGTTTTGGAGAACCGGTAGTGGAAATTTTGAGTAGTTTGGAGAACCGGCTTATATTACCTCTGGCTAGCCCCAGAGTGGGGTGGGAATGGGGATTTTGCAGTACTCTTCCCCTGGAGTGGGGTGGGAATGGAGATTTTGAAGTATCCTTTCCCTGGAGTAGGGTGGGAATGGAAATTTTGCAGTATCCTTCCCCTGGAGTGGGGTGGGAATGGAGATTTTGCAGTATCCTTCCCCTGGAGTGGGGTGGGAATGGAGATTTTTGCAGTATCCTTCCCCTGGAGTGGGGTGGGAATGGAGATTTTGCAGTATCCTTCCCCTGGAGTGGGGTGGGAATGGAGATTTTTGCAGTATCCTTCCCCTGGAGTGGGGTGGGAATGGAGATTTTGCAGTATCCTTTCCCTGGAGTAGGGTGGGAATGGAAATTTTGCAGTATCCTTTCCCTGCAGTAGGGTGGGAATGGAGATTTTGCAGTGTCCTTTCCCTGGAGTAGGGTGGGAATGGAGATTTTGCAGTATCCTTCCCCTGCCATGCCCACCAAGCCATGCTCATAGAACCGGTCGTAAAATAAATTGAATTCCACCACTGATCAAAGCATCAAAATTCCTTTTGATGGTAATAATCCGATCATGGTTTGTCCCAATTTAGAAATGAATAAATAAAATGATAATCTGCGCCAGAATTGACATGAATTATATTTGCCTGAATGAGAATTATGAATCCTCTTGGTTCACCTTATCAGTCTATTTTGATGAAATAATTTCTTAATGCTTATTTTTCACATTGGTGCATCGAAATCTGTGAATTTTTCAGTTATGGAAACTCACCCTATTCATATGCATTATTAATTCTTCAGTGGAAAAAATGAAGTTGCCTTTTCATTTTAATTTCGTGTTGCTGAGCTAATGGCATTTTAGGGCTCATTATTTCCACTTTCTCAAATCCATGGCCAAATTTTGATTGATAACCAGGGGGTTATTTGCAACGAGAAGCTGTGCTAGTTTGCGTATTATGGAGAACTACTGGAGAGAGCTGTGGACAAATCTGTTACATTGCCTAGTGTTAGCTCAATCGTGTACTCCTGGCATGTAGCAGTTTCTTGTTAAATTAAGGGAGATTCCAATGTGAATTACAGTTGAAACAATAATTGTGAAGCTGATTCAAAGCTGGTCACAAATTTTATTGCAGGTAAAGTCTGTTATCAGGACAAATGTCCATATAAAGTCAGGTACAAACAATCAGACCCACATGTGCAGTTTGAGACTCCAGAAAAAGAGCAGAGAGAGCAACCAGGATGATTAGGGTACTGGAGACTAAAACATATGAAGAACAATTACAGGAACTGGGCATGGCTCATCTAATGAAGAGAAGGACCAGGGGAAACATGATAGCTGTCTTCCAATATTTGAGGGGCTGCCATAGAGAGGAGGGGGTCAAACTGTTTTCCAAAGCTTCTGAAGGCCAGACAAAGAATAATGGATGGAAACTGTCCAAGGAGAGATTCAACTTAGAAATGAGAAGGAACTTTCTGACATTGAAAACCGTCAACCCATGGAACAGAAGTTTCCTTCAGAAGTTGTGGGAGCTTCATCACTTGAGACTTTCAAGAAAACTGGACTGCCATTTGTCAGAAATGATGTAGGTTCTCCTGCTTCAGTGGGGGGTTAGACTAGATGACCTATAAGATCCCTTCCAACTATGTAAATCTATTATCTGTTACTTTATTATGTTCTGCCTACAATACAGGAATCTCCCCAGACTGGCAGCTTACTCTTAAAAGTGTGGGAAGGCTTTCCCTTTTCCAGTCATGCCCGACTTTAGGGCAGCATTGACCCTAAAGCATTGACCAACATTTCTGGCTCAACGGATCGGCAGAGACAAGAAGGAAGGGGATGGTTTCATTCATGCAAGTATGCTACTTTCACAAATGCAGCTGCATGCATGCTTGCATGCTCACCCACCACTTCTGTGCCTCAGTTCCGAACAGGCTGTGGCCCAGCACTGGGCTGTGGACCAGGAGTTGGGGACCTCTGCTCTAGAGGACAGTGTTCATCTCTGTTTCTTAGCCAAGGAGGCCAGCATTGTCCAAGGCCAGCAAGACTCTATGCCAAAGGTGCACAGAACACTGTTACTTTCCCACCCAAAGTAGTACCTGTTTATCTACTCACATTTGCATGCTTTCGAACTGCTAGGTGGACAGGAACTGGAGCAAGGAATGGGGGCTCACCCTGTCACAGAGTGCTTCGGATGCTGCTGGATTAACAACTAGTTAGATGATCATGCGCTTCGCGGGCATCCACAGTTTTACAAATACTAACCTTCTGTGTTACCACTTGGGAGTAACACAACTGAGGCGCAGCAATCTGCTCTACCACGCCAATCAGCTGAGAAGATAACTTTCAGTAAAGTGCAGAGGTGGGAGGGACGGCCAACCTGATCATCAGAGCTACCGGTTCTCCCAAACCGATCTGAACAGGTAGAATCCCACCCCTGGTGCTCGGGTCTCAAACCTGGGCTGTCAGCTTTCTAGATGATAAGATCAACTTCTTTAACTACTGAGCCACTGCGCCCCCTGTAGCCTATTCTTGGGAACAATTAAATAAGGCTCCAAGGAATGTAGGGTACTAGCCCTTTTGTGGTTGCGTAGTGACTCCAGGTTAATTCTGCCCTTGATCCCTCTTCCCTGCCAGGCTGGATGCTTCCCAGCACATAATCAGGCACCAGTGGTTAGATCCAGAACAAGCTTAAAAAAAAGAAACTAATCTGAATTACCCCAATAAATACTTAGCCTCACTTAGGAATGAATTAAATTAGGACCGAACGAATGTATCATTGACAGCCTCAACTGAAATTTATTTGTTGATTATCTCTGTGCAGGCCATGCACAACAAATAAACTGAAAGAACCACGAAGACATATGGTAAACATATTGAAAAACAGATTTGTCGGTAAACATTTTCAGGAGGCTAGAGCTGATGTCAGCCATTGTAAAATAACTGATTTTACACCTAATTGATTTTACAGACCCGAAACAGGGAAAGTTGGGAAGTTCCCCGAATCGATTCAAATGTGTTGCGGCAACTGCAACAATGATATTAATCAGCATTCGGGGTTCGATTGCTGTTGACGTACATTTTTTTTTTGGACAGCTGCCCTTTGCGTACGGCTGTGCATATTGGCATAGGCTGTGTAACCAGATGGAAATCTCTAGTCACAGCAGTTAACTGGCTCTAGGCGTGAAACTACTCAACATTTTGAATTATTAAGATATAAATCCAGAACTGTCATTTTGATCCATAATAATCCCAGCAGCAGCACATTAATAATTCATAGTTTAACCACAACTAAATTAGCTGGCGCAAATAACCTATAAAATCTTTAAAACCTTCAGACAACACTCTGGAAACCTTCCATTTTTAAAAAGCTTTTACCTGAGAGATAATGGAAGGTGGGGGCAATGGGTTCCTCTTCTGGAGTTCCAGAACCTTCTAGCTACATGGCCTTCCCCTTACTGTAATGCAGGCAACATCTCAGCACAAAGGAAAATGGACGTGCGAGGAATCACCTCACCATCAAAATACCATGTCACTTGTGTAGGAAAATAGTTCTGTTCCCATCAGAGATATATGGAAGAGAATTGAGGGGAGTAGCTCAAGTTAAAAGCCCCTAACTCAAATATGTCTTCTCAGGGAAAATAAAAATACTAATTCAGTTATCTGTGTCAAATTGAGAAATTACCTGAATTGCAAAAAATAAATTTCCCAGGAAAGGACACTGTCACGGTTAGGGTTAAAACATTCAGAAGGTCAAGTGCCAGCAACCTGTGGCTCTGGAGCGGCATGTGGCTCTTTCACCCCTCTGCTACGGCTCCTTGTCACTCAAAATATGCATCACAACCGCCAATGTGTGACACCCGCCGGCATGTGATTTATTGAGCTTTTTGACCTCCAGTAGGCCAACCATGGATAAATCCAAGAAAAGAAAAGTTTCAGAAGAAAACGAAGTTTAATTCAACTACATATGCCGGTTTTGTGGCCGCTCAAGAAACAGTCAGGCACGGGAAGGGTTTTGTGGCTCCCGGTGTTTTCTTTTCTGTGGGAAATGGGTCCAAATGGCTCTTTGAGTGTTTAAGGTTGCAGACCCCTGGTGTAGTGGCAAAAGTGCTGATCTAGAAAACAGAAGTCTGTAAATTCTAATCCTGTTTTAGGCATGAAAGGCAGCTGGATGACTTTGGGCCAATTGCCGGGAGAGTGGGAGTTCTAGTCCTGCCTTAGGCATGAGAGCTGTCAGGATTGCTTTGAGCCAATCACTCTCTCTCATCCCAACCCACCTCATAGAGTTGCTTTTGTGGAGAAAATAGCAGGAGGAAGGAGTAATATGTGTTGCATGTTCATATCTTGAGGTGCTAATAAAGTAATAAAGGTGGAATAAAAATCAAATAACTAAATAAAAGATACTGGGAGATGAGCAGAGCTGTGGAAAGCAAAGGAAAGTAACTCTCTAGAACCGTGATGGCGAACTTATGGCTTGCATGCCAGAGGTGGCATGCAATGCCCTCTCTGACGGCATGTGAGCCGTCACCCCAGTTCAGCTGTGCCAAGCATGCACACGTGCCTCCCACTGGCCAGCTGGTCTTCGGGTCTCTGCTGTGCATGTGCAGGAGAGGGGCACGTGGGGCGGGATGAATGCGCATGGACGGGGGGAGGCACATGCAAGGGCATTGCGGTGGGCCCCATTGACATGCATGGGGTGTGGGTTGCGTGCGCATGCATGGGGTGGGGTGTGTGCATGGGGGGCTCATGCATGCACAGGGGGTAGAGCTCATGCATGGGGGCTGCACACCAGGGGTGAAATGCTCACGGTTCGGACTGGATCGCCAGATCCAGTAGCAATGGCGGCGGGTAGTTTGGAGAACCAGTAGCAAAAATCCCTGCCCCTCCCCCATGCCCAGCTGAGCCGCACGATCATCAGAGGCTGGTTTTTTTTTACTTGTAAAAGCATTTTTTCTACAACCTCTTCTGACGAAAAAATTCTTTTAAAAGTAAAAAAAAAAAGCCTCTGATGATCGCACGGCTCAGCTGGGATCGTCAGAGGTTTTTCAAAGCATTTTTTTCTGCAACCTCTTGGCCGAGAGGTGGTAAACAAAATGCTTTGAAAAGTCTCTGACGATCCCAGCTGTGTTGCCTGATCGGCAGAGAGGCTTTTCAGAGCATTTTTTAAAAAGCCTCTCTGACAATCCCAGCTGTGTTGCCTGATTGGCAGAGAGGCTTTTCAGAGCATTTTTTTAAAAAGCCTCTCTGACGATCCCAGCTGTGTTGCCTGATCGGCAGAGAGGCTTTTCAGAGCATTTTTTAAAAAGCCTCTCTGACAATCCCAGCTGTGTTGCCTGATCGGCAGAGGCTTTTCAAAGCATTAGAAAAAATGCTTTGAAAAGTTAGGAAAAAAAAAGTTGGCCATGCCCACCCAGTCATATTACACCCCCCCCCACCAAGCCACACCCACAGAAGCGGTAGTAACAAATTTTACATTTCACCCCTGCCGCACACGCATTGCATTTTGTGGGTTCGGGCTTTGGGCAGTCGGTCTGGAAAAGGTTACCCATCACTGCTTTAGAAGGAATAGCTGCCTCCTTGTATTTTTGAAAACCTCAAGTGAAAATTCACTTAACAAATGTCTCCCTCTCACATAGCAACACAACTTTTGGGCTCAGTTGTGGTCATACGTCAAGGACTACCTGTATTACTAACCTCTTTTTTAAAATGCAGAGATAGGGTACACTGTCTCATTAAGGATATGTTTTCAAGACTTAAAAATCCATATTTAAATTAATCGAGGCTCCGCTTCTGCTGCGATGCCTAAGTCAATGTGCAAAGGGTTTGCTCACATTGACGCAGTTTTAATAAACTATTATTAAAGTCTACTTCTGCTCAGCATACCAATATCAAGAATGTTCCATTGTCAACTAGATAATACAATGTTTTGCAGGCTTCTCAGAGGCGTCTTTTTCATCTGTTTTGCCAACAGGAGGTTGGACTTAATAATTCCGTACAATGCAATCTTACATTAAAATCACATTGAAATAGCTATGGTTGAGAATATTAAAGCCTGTTTCTGCAAGCAGCGAGTAACAAAAAATTTGAATGCCTGTAGATTAATTGGATAAGATTATCCCTTCCCTAATAATGCCAGATTTCTGGATTAGAATTTTGGATATTATGATCGTTAAAATGGATTTTTAAAGCATAGTTATCCTGTGTATTTCATAATATAACAGATAGTTATGACACCAACTCAAACAGCCTAAGAGTTTAGAGCCAAGGCTATTAACGGTGATAGCAACAGCACTTACTTACAGTATATACCACTTCACGGTGCTTTTACAGCCCTCTCTAAGGGTTTACAGAGTCAGCCTATCGCCCCCAACAATCTGGGTCCTCATTTTACCCACCTCGGAAGGATGGAAGGCTGAGTCAACCTTGAGCCTGGTGAGATTCAAACTGCCAAATTGCAGGCAGCCGGCAGGCAGCTGAAGTAGCTTGCAGTACTGCACTCTGACCACTGCATCACCGCAGCTCTTGATGGCTTTATATGTCAACTTGCCCAATGAGACAATATGCCTCTCAATATGAGGCATATGTTGGTGAATTCAAGTGGAGGTGCTTATACACCCACACGTCCTGCCTGTGGGCCTAACTAAAGCCTCTGGTTTGTTCTGTGGAAACAGAAGCTGGATGTGGTAGGTCAACTTCCCAATAACACAATAAGATGATGGCCTCAAGTGGGAGATAGTATACCCATCTCCTGCTGGTGAACCTCCCTGCATCATCTGGTTGGTTTTGTAGTAACAGAAAACTGGATTAGATAAGCCACTTTCTCAGTCATGCAAAAAGATGGTGGCCACACATAGAATGTGCTGGAACTGATTAATTGTTCTCACTGTCAGGAAATTTCTCCTTAGTTCCAGGTTGGTTCTCTCCTTGATTATTTTTCATCCGTGGTGTCTTGTCCTGCCTTCAGGTGCTTCGGAGAATAGTTTGAGCCCCTCTTCTTTGTGGCAGCCCCTGAGATATTGGAACAATGCTCTCATGTGACCCCCTAGGACTTTTTAGTAGGTTTGGATATGTTACATCCATGTCCTGCCTGAGGGATTGATTCCCTAAATCACCTGGTTGGCTTTGTGGGACAGGAAACTGGATGAGGTAGTTCACTTTCCCAAACATTTTCTTTGTTAGTTGAGATAATTAGAACAGAAATGAAAGAGATTGGAGAAGATCCAAAATATATGTCCAAAAATGCAGAAAAATAAACTGTATAGTCAAGAGGATGTTGGGGTTTCAAGTAATGCCCCCAGCGAAAGAAAAGAGGCTTGATTTTCCCTTAAAGTTCCATTTTATTAGAGATATCCTATTGGCAAATCTGGGAAAACCCAAATCTGAAAATGTTCAGGTTTTCCCCACCCAAAGGAAAATCCAAGTCCCTGCCCAGCACCCACATGTCCATCACATCCTCCAATCAAAGCATGGTCCCAACTGGAGATGCCTCCCAGTCACACCCCTCCAGGTGCAGGGCATGTTGTCCTTGACTCTCTGAGAAAGGAGTGTTATTATGACTACATATCACCCACATTCCATACAATCCAGGGGTCGGTTCTAAAAATTTTTACTACCAGTTCTGTGGGCATAGCTTATTTTATGGATGTGACTTGATGGTCATGTGACAATTATTTAGGATTTAGCAGAGGTACTGGTCTACCAGGCTTTTAACTGCTTGCAGAGCTGTACCGATCTACCCATTTATTTTTTGCAGGCACTGGTCTACCCATTTATTTTTGCAGGCACTGATCTACTCATTTATTTTTGCAGGCGCTGGTCTACCCATTTATTTTTGCAGGCACTGGTCTACTCATTTGTTTTTTAACACTGATCAGCTGTAGGGCGGCCCTTTGAAGCCCCGCAGTAAGAGTTTAAACAGTTTTTTTCCCTCTAGCCATCAGCTGGGACTCAGGAGGCAGCAATAGATTGGGGGTGGGGCCAAATAAAAGGTAAGAATAACATGGGGGTGGGGGCGGGGGGCAGGGGGGGAGAACCGGTTCAGTGATGTCATATCACCACTGCTACCAGCTCAGGAGAACCAGGCCGAACCAGGAGGAACCCACCACTGATACAATCCCCCCTCCCAGTTTCCTACAGTACTATCCAGTCAGAGCTGAAGAAGCTTCTTGGAAGCGAAATGTCTTCAAAGAAAAATCAGAAAGTCCAGTTGCCTCTTGGGGGGCGGGGAAAGCACCTTTGGGACAACAACAAAGGAACAACATTCTTATTTCAGAAGCTGCTGGTGTGTCGCCATCTTGGTTTCTCCTTTTTCAACAAGATTTTTTTTTGTTTTTGAATTCTGACATGCTGTGAATTTATCACAGCGTTCCCTTCCTCCCGTGCTGGATTCTTTTCCACTGCGAATCCTTTATTTAGGTATTATTGACAGGAATAGCATAATGATGTGGGCTTAAACCTGTCTGGAATAATCTACGACTGAAATAAGGTTGCATTTTGGAGAAGGATGACAGCAGCTTTTTAAGTTTCCATGAAGCCCTTAAGCAAATGGTAACTAATAGATGAATCTGAGCAGTAATGTTCTCCACTGAAAGGCAAACGGATTTCATTTCTCTGTCTGGGTTTGGTAGACGGCGTCTGTTTAATATATTGTAGATATTTGACTTTTGTTACACATGCTTCCCCCCCTGGTTTTTTTTTTAAAAAAGTCCTTCGCTATCTTATTGTTCTGTAAATACCATCAAAGCGGATAGCGATTTAAGCCAGACTAAAAATTCCCTTGAAGCCTGGCCTTTTCAGTTGGGGTTTTTTTTTTAAACCATTTAAAAGTGGTTTTAAGGCTTAAGACTGGTTATGAAAAGGGAAATAATAATTAAAAATGACTCAGAAATAGGGCAGCTAAAAATGCTTGGGGACACTTTTTAAATGATGCTATCGCTTCAACTTCCAAGCTCCAAGGGAAAAGGTTGCTAATGCAAACTGTCAAATATGGAAGGTTTTAAAACAAAGGGGGAAAAAAAATCTGTGGCAGGCTATTGATGAATATTCTGCCAAAAAGGGCATCTAATTGGTGTCAGTTTCTCACCCTGCCTTGAAGGGTATTTTGGCCTGTTGCAGTCAGGTGCCTCTGAACCAGGAATGAAATCTACTTACCTTCCCTACAAGTTTGGAAGTGTGTCCGTGCGTCCCGTGCGATTTTGGACTCTCTGTACATGCACAAAGCCTTCTGCGCATGTGCAGAGGGTAAAAAACAGGTTACTTCCTGGTTAAAACCAGGAAGTAATGACATCAGGGCAGGTGGGCGGAGCCTCGCACTGCCACCGCTAATGGTTTGCGCGAACCGGTGCAAACCGGTAACATTTCACCCCTGCTCTGAACCATTTGGGCAGTGGTGAAATGTAAAATTTGTTCTGTGGGCGGGTTTTGGTGATGGTTGGGGTAATGTGACTGGGTGGGTGTGGCCAACTTTTTTTTTTTTTACTTTTAAAAGCATTTTTTCTAAAACCTCTTTGGCCGATTAAAAGGCTCTGACAATCAGGGAACTCAACTGGGACCGTCAGAGCCTTTTAAAAGCATTTTTTAAACAACCTCTTTGGCCAAAGAGGTTGCAGGGAAAAAATGCTTTTAAAAGTAAAAAAAAGCATCCTTTGATGATCACGCGGCTCAGCTGGGCATGGGGGGTGGGACGGATTTTTGCTACCAGTTCTCTGAACTACCTGCCGCCATTGCTACCGGATCAGGTGATCCGGTCCGAACCGGGAACATATCACCCCTGCATTTGGGGTACCTGTAAACCTGCCCATTAGAATTATGTGCAAGCATCCATATCCATACAAGGTAATTCTCAATTTATGGTCGCAATTGGGATCAGAGTTTCCACTGCTAAATGAGTCCACTGTTGAGTGAGGTGTACCTGATTTTACTACCTTTTATTACCACTGTTGTTAAGTGACTCAGTGTGCTTCCCCCACTCACCCACGCGTCAGGGTTGGTGTAGAGAGCTTTATTCAGTCTTTTCCCTCAACAGTTCCATATCAGGTTTTCAGCTAACCCCCGGCTGCAAGCTTAGCGCACAAATTGGCTCGGAACCAAATAGATAACCAAAAGCCAAACAAACTTACAGCCAAACCAAAACAGTCTCGAAAATAAAGTTTTTTTTTTTTTTTTGCCTGGATAGGTTCCAAAAACCAACAGCTCAAAATCCCCTCTGAGGTTAGGGGCCTCCACTAAGGTTTGTTAACAAGTCCGGTAGTCCGAATTTCAGGCCTTGCAAGGAGAAGTCACAGGAACAGTCTAAGCCAGGAATGCAGGGAGTCGTTTTCAGCGAAGTCAGCCACGAACAAGCTCCAGACTAACCTTCCAGGCAATGGACAATTAGTCCACCTGGCCGATAACCGGCTGGTTCAAACACGAACATAAGCGCTCTCTGCAACTGAATTAAATCCACGAGCTGCAGAGTTCCGGAAACACAAACAACCATCTGGCCATGATCCACACACGTTGCTTCCAACAACGCCTCCCTCTGCCTGCCATGATAAATAGCCCCTCCCGGTGCAGCCCATTAAGAGGGGAGGGGCCTTTTCGCCATCAATCTGGAAGATCGCCGCCTCTCTGCCCTGCATGCTCTAGCATCTACCAAGGCTGGCAGCTACTCCCCTTCTTCCTCATTGTCCTGCGAGCAATCCCCAGCCAAGGCATGTTCTACCGGCAGTTCAGGGTCAGCAATACCGGACGTGCCAGGAATGCCCTCATTCTCCCCCAAGGCCTCTGAGGAAGACATGGATAAGCCATCATCCACAGAAGATATCACAATCATACTGTCATTGAGTAAAACTGTCTTCCTCCGTTGATCACAGGGCCCCGGGATGCTGCAGTGGTTGTAAATATAGGCCAGTTGCATATATTTACAGCATTTTTCGATCATGGGACCATGGGGATGCTGTAATGGTTGTGAGTGTAAGGATTGGTTGAAAGTCACTTTTTTCAGGGCTGTGGTAGCTTCGAACGGTCAGTAAACGAATGGTTGCAGATCAAGGACCAGCTGAATCTAAAGTCCCAAAGGTGCTTTTTTTCCAAAAAAAAAAAAAAAAAGGAGGGGCAAAAGGTGACTTTGTTGTTCCTTGAAGATGTTTCCCTTCTCATCCAAGAAAGCTACTTCAGTTCCTGTTGTGAGAGGGAGGGAGGGTCTGAGAGAAGCCCTGCCTTAGCACTTGGCCACCACAGGCGCCTCCGACATGAGTGATGTTGAGCTGGCTACGCCCACCCTGATCCCAAGCACAACCCTGATGCGGCCCTCAATGTAATCAAGTTTGAACCCCCGATTTAGATTTGCAAACGTGGGAAAGAAAGGCACACATGCAGGTTTCAGCCTCTGGCAGAGTCATCGCCATCTAACTCCACCCTTGTGCATCATTGGAACCCACATCCTTGCCTTTACATCATGCACATAGTTTCCTTTTTTTTAAAAAAATTGATTTATATGCCGCCCTTCTCCGGAGACTCAGGGTGGCTTACAGTGCGTTAAGCAATAGCCTTCATACTTTTGTATATTTATATTTTTTATACAAAGTCAGCTTATTTCCCCCAACAAACTGGGTCCTCAATTTACCCACCTTATAAAGGATGGAAGGCTGAGTCGACCTTGAGGCTGGCTGGGTTTGAACTCACAAGTAATTGCAGCAGCTAGATCTTAAATGCTGCCTTTGTAGGAGGCATTACCCCTCTACGCTACTCAGGCTCCTTCCCCTTTGTCCCTTCCGCACTGTGCTAAACTAGGTTCTGCTGGATTGACACATTCGCTGAGCTATAAACCATGTGTAACAAGTTTATGGCTGGGTTCACACAAAACGTTACGTCATAAATCATGACTTTAAACCGGGTGTCAGCAACCTGAGGCTCCGGAGCTGCATGCAGCTCTTTGGGCCATCTGCTGTGGCTCCCTCTCAGGTGATCCCATCACTGACTGGCCACATCCCTCGCCCTCTCAGTCACTTGTCTCCTGGCCTGAGAACGTAAGGGTGACGGTGGGGATGGAGAAGTGACCAGGGTAAAGACAGAGAGATATAGAGAGAGGGGGAGAGAGGGGGGGAGGGAGGGAGAGAGAGGGGAGAGATGTGAAAAGGGTTTTGTGGATCTGGGTGTTTCTCTGCCCTAATGACCAGCTGGGTAGGTGTGGCTGGGGGGGGGTCATGTGACTAGTGGAAAGGAGTGATGCCAAGTTGGCCATGCCCACTGAGGTTTTGTGGCTCCTGGTGTGAGTGTTTAAGGTTGCGGACCCCTGCTTTAAACCAACAATGGCTAGCTTTGCTCACCCCGTTAAATAAAAAAAGCAATATGCCTTAGCAAGGGCTACTAATCCATTCTTCATGCTTTCCCTAGCCAGCCAGCCAAAGATATCTTGTTCCTAAATAATCAGAGACCTTCACTACATGCCTCTTTACAAGGATGAGACCATGCAAAATAAAACTTTCTACGTACTCCGTATCCTTCCAAATATTCTCCTGCCAATGGAACGTTTACACCCTCCAGTTAAAGACTCCAGATGGGCTATGAAATGGTTTGATTTTCAGCTCACTATAGAAGGACAACCGGTACTCTGACTAAATGCATCCTAGGTCCAATTAACACAAAACAGCTCTGAATATACGGCACACCTTGTGCAGGGCCAGATGCCATCGGCTACACCAGAAGCAATGGGTGGAAACTAATCAAGGAGAGAAGCAACCTAGAACTAAGGAGAAATTTCCTGACAGTGAGAACAATTAATCAGTGGAACAACTTGCCTCCAGAAGTTGTGAAAGCTCCAACACTGGAAGTTTTTAAGAAGATGTTGGATAACCATTTGTCTGAAATGGTGTAGGGTTTCCTGTCTAAGCAGGGGGTTGGACTAGAAGACCTCCAAGGTCCCTTCCAACTCTGTTATTCTATTCTATTCTGTCCTGTCCTGTCCTGTCCTGTCCTGTCCTGTCCTGTCCTGTTCCGTTCCGTTCCGTTCTATTCTATTCCAGATGCTGCTTTTCTTTTAATGAAAGTTTGTTTGTTTTATAGCTTTGAAACTCACTCGGTATCCCAGGAAACCAGAACAGGAAGTTCATTCCTCTGCTTTGCTCACCTGGGATCAAAGCTCAGCTGCTTCTTTCAGAAATAAACAGACTGTAGAACAAGCCTAAATGGATGCACAGCTTCCCCAGGGCTCCTGCAGGCATTTTGGATTTAAAAAAAATTTTTTTTAAGCAGGGAGCTTCCTCCCTCCCTCGCTTTGTTCTTCCATCATCAATGTTCTCCTTTGCTTGCTGCCACTCATCTCTAGGTACGGCTCCTTTCTCCCCTGGTAGAAGCAAGGTTCAGATGTTGGGTAGAGGAAAGAGCCTCATCAGGCTGGAAAACACACCGAGAGTAAATCTCATTCCCACAGAGACTTTTCTTTAAAGATCTGTCCTAGGATACAGTATATCTTGATCAAAAGGTTTTTCAGAGCAGGGCAAAAAGAATGTTATTTTGAACATAAAGCCTTATTCTGTTGCTTGCTAAGATTTCTTTCTTTCTTTCTTTCTTTCTTTCTTTCTTTCTTTCTTTCTTTCTTTCTTTCTTTCTTTCTTTCTTTCTTTCTTTCTTTTCCTTCCTTCCTTCTTTCTTTCTTTCCTTCCTTCCTTCCTTCTTATCTTCCTTCCCTCCCTCCCTCCCTCCTTCTTTCTTTTTTCTTTCCTTCCTTCCCTGCTTCCCTCCCTCCCTCCTCCTTCTTTCCTTCCTTCCGTCCCTCCCTCCTCCTTCCTTCCTTCCTTCCTTCCTTCCTTCCTTCCTTCCTTCCTTCCTTCCTTCCTTCCTTCCTTCCTTTTTTCTTTCTTTTTCCTTCCTTCCTTCCTTCCTTCCTTCCTTTTCTTTCTTTTCTTTCTTTCTATTTCCTTCCTTCCTTCTTTCCTTCCCTCCCTCCTCCTTCCTTCCTTCCTTCCTTCCTTCCTTCCTTCCCTCCCTCTCTTTCCTTCCTTCCTTCCTTCCTTCCTTCCTTCCTTCCTTCCTTCCTTCCTTCCTTCCTTTCTTTCTTTTCTTTCTTTCTCTTTCCTTCCTTCCTTCTTTCCTTCCCTCCCTCCTCCTTCCTTCCTTCCTTCCTTCCTTCCCTCCTTCCTTCCCTCCCTCCCCCCCTCCTCCTCCTCCTCCTCCTCCTCCTCCTCTTCTTTTTCTTCTTCTTCTTCTTTTCTCTCTCCCTCCCTCCCTCCCTCCCTCCCTCCCTCCCTCCCTCCCTCCCTCTCTGTCTCTCTCTCTCTCTCTGTCTCCCCCTCTCTCTCTTCAAAGAAGTATCAATGAATGGAAATGTTGTTGGAGTTGAGGTTGGTTGAGACAGAAATATTCTAAATTATTCTCATAGGAGGGTCTCCAGGAAGAATATTCTTCAGATATCACAGATTTTATTTTGGCTCATGTGTTCCTGAGCAGGTTAAACAGCCACCCTCTAAAGCAGGGATAGGCAATTTAGAATCCTGGAAACATTTTCAAAATGTCAGCCATGGCTGCTTGCATGGACGGGGGAAAAACATCTATCAATAGGCAAAGTTGGGAGACCATTCTGCCCCATCCCAGTCTGACCATCTCATCTCACCTCACCTCACCTCCATGCTCTTTACCACCAACCAGTGTGTGAGTTTGTTTGCACCACAAAGACTCAGAGGCATGTACAGGTAGCCCTCGATTTATGACCAAAACTGAGCCCAAAATTTCTGCCGCTAAGCGAGATGTTTGTCAAGTGAACTTTGCCCCATTTTACAACTTTTCTTGCCTATTCGCTATTAAGTGAACATGACTGCAATTGTCAAGTGAGAAACATGATTTTTAATTGAATCTGGTTTCCCCATTTAACTTTGCTGGTCAGAAGGTTGCAAAAAAGGAATCACGTGACTCCAGGACACTGCAACTGTCATAAATGTGAGTCAGCCGACAAGCATCTGAATTTTGATCATGTGACCACAGGGGAGGCTGCAACGGTCGTAACTGTGAAAAACGGCCATAAGTCACTTTTTTCAGTGCCGTTGGAACGTTGAATGGTCACTCAATGAACTGTCGTAAGCCGAGGACTACCTGTACTAAATACAAGTGAAGCCAATGACCAGGACATTGTTTTTAATATATTTTAATTAAACAACTTTTTTTTAAAAAAAAAGTACAAAGAGCAGAGAACCTGGAACTTCTCAGTACTCTCAAAGACTTCAATTTATTTTGTAACATGAAATATAGTGTATATAAAGCAAACATTTTTGGGTTTTTGTAATGACTAAACAGGCTCAGATTTTATTGCGTTGAAATGTGGAGGTTGAAAAAGAGAATTCCATTTCCCTGCCTTGCTGATAACTCTCCTCTTCTATATGTGGAGTCATAAGACTATTATTATTATTGTTGTTGTTGTAATAATATATATACAATAAATAATAATAATAATAATAATAATAATAATAATAATAATAATAATAATAAAAAAAAAAAATATGGTTCATTGACATTGCAATACCTGGTGATGCATGGATTGAAGAGAAGCAGCAAAAAAAAAAAAAAAAAATCACAAAGCACCGGGACTTGCAAATTGAAGTTGAGCGATTGTGGAAAAAGAAATTGTGTGTTGTCCTGATTGTAATTGGAGTCCTTGGAGCAAAATCCAAAAAGCTACCCCACTATTTAGAAATTCTAAATTTACCGGACTTGAACATTTTGACTCTACAAAAAACCAGCTTACACAGAACGGTTTACATCCTCCGACGATACCTTAACAGTTCCTAGGTCCTTGGTTAGGATTCGAACTGCTGAGCTATTGACCAGCCTCAAAGGCTGTGAATCTCACTACAGAAATAATAATAATAATAATAATAATAATAATAATAATAATAATAATAATAATAATAATAATAATAATGCCACCTTACTGGGATCTGCTTGCATAATCTGCCGATACATCACACAGTCCTAAATGCTTGGGAAGTGCTCGACTAGTGATTTGGGATATGAAATCCAGCATGGTCATCTCGTTTGCTATGTATACTGTCATTATCATCATCATCATCATCATCATCATCATATTGGGCATGGCTTAAGATGGGAACCATTAAGAAAGAAATGGAAGGTTTAATACTTGCTGCTCAAGAACAAGCACTACAAACTAATGCCATGAAGGCAAAGATACAAAAATCCCCTGTCAATCCAAACTTCCGACTTTGCAACAACAAAGTCGAAACTGTTTCACATTTAATATGTGAATGTGGCAAAATCACACAAACTGATTACAAAGCTAGACACGACTGAGTTGCTAAATTAATCCACTGGTCATTATGTAAAAAATACGACTTTCCTGTATCCCAAAAGTCATGGGAACATAAAGTGGAAAAAGTTATAGGAAATGAGAAGGTGAAGATCTTGTGGGACTTTTGAATACAGATGGATCATCACTTGGAACACAACACGGCAAATATCACAGTTGTTGAAAACCGAAACATACAATTTATTGACATTGTGGTACCAGGAGATGCCAGAGTCGAAGAAAAAGAACTGGAAAAAAATCACGAAATATCGCGATCTGGCCATCGAAACTACACGGCTATGGATGAACCATGTCACAGTGATACCCATTGTCATCGGGGCACTTGGTACCATGTCCACGAATTTTATAAGATACATCAACAAATTGCAGCTTCCTGCAATAACACCAGCGGAACTGCAAAAAACTGTGCTACTTGGAACATGAGTGAGCCTGTGTAGCGTAGGGGGCTAATGCCTCCTACTAAAGGCAGCAATTAACACCAGCTGCCTGTAATTTCTGTGAGTTCAATCCCAGGCAGGCTCAAGGTCGACTCAGCCTTCCATCCTTTCTAAGGTGGGTAAATTGAGGACCCAGTTTGTGGGGGCAATAAGCTGACTTTGTATAATATACAAAAGTATGAAGGCTATTGCTTAACGCATTGTAAGCCGCCCTGAGTCTCCGGAGAAGGGCGGCATATAAATAAAAATAAAATAAAATAAAATAAATAAAAACATCATATATTTTAAGAAGATACTTGGTTGATACCTAGGATGCTGGCAGCACCCTGTATCAACCATTAGCACCAGTCAATAGTATTTGTATTGCATTTTTGAACATTCAGTTGACTTAAGTTTCTTGTTTAATAAATAAAATAGATAATAATAACAACTTAGCATTAAAGATCATATATGCCAGTGGAAGTGACTGGTTTAATCATGGCAAGATTCTATGCGTTCCTTCCATAGCTATATAGCTGACAGCAAAGGGTTTTTTTTTCTCTGCAAAGATTTGGTTCAAAGATTTTTGTTCTCTATACTGTAAAAAGTTTTTGACAAGTTTTGACACCCCATATTTCCAGAGTGCATTATTATTTTTCTTTTAGAATATAAGCACTGCTGAGGTATTCTAAATCCAGAGCTGGGAAACATTTATGAGGTTTCATTCTTTCTGTTTATCTGTTGTTTTTTCTCGTGTCATGGACAGGTTAAAAGAGCACCATATTTCCTTCCTTGCAAAATTGTTTCTGATGGCCTGAAAGTTTTCCTCTCCTGTAAGAGGCATTTATTTTGTTGGCCTAGTTTTCAGATTGCTCTTGTTGATGTTGTCTTTGGGCATTGTGTTTTGAGCTGATTCTTTTGACTGTACAATACTCTGCAACTGCCCTGGCTGATCTTACTTCCTGATTGGAAAGCATCCTTTGAAACTGAAATTGAGGCAGTTAAGAAGACAGCACTCATTGTCCTCTCGATCTCCTTCCAAAAAGAGTCAGTGTAAAAGAAACCAGAAATAGTTTCATCAAAACAGGAACAAGTTGTCCTTCCTTTCTTCCCACCTTCCTTATTCCCTCCTTCCTTCCTCCCTCCCTCCCTCCCTGCCTTCCTTCCCACCTTCCTTCCTTCCCGCCTTCCTTCCTCCCTTCCTCCATCCCTTCCTTCCTTCCTTCCTTCCTTCCTTCCTTCCTTCCTGTCTCCCTCCCTCCTTCCTTCCTTCCTTCCTTCCTTCCCTCCCTCCCTCCCTCCCTCCCTCCTCCCTTCCTTCCTTCCTCCCTCCCTCCCTTCCTCCTTTCCTCCCTTCCTCCCTTCCTCCCTCCCTGCCTTCCCACCTTCCTTCCTTCCTTCCTTCCTTCCTTCCTTCCTTCCTTCCTTCCTTCCTTCCTTCCTTCCTTCCTTCCTGTCTCCCTCCCTCCTTCCTTTCTTCCTTCCTTCCTTCCCTCCTTCCCTCCCTCCCTCCCTCTCTTCTTCCCTCTCTCCTTCCTTCCTTGCTTCCTTCCTTCCTTCCTTCCTTCCTGTTTCCCTCCCTCCCCAAAACCTTTTTGCATAGCACTACTTGTGCTTCACTCTGTTAATGTCAGTATTTTCTAGACACTGTTAGTTACAGACTGTGTTATTTGGATGACAAGAAGATAAGGTATGAGAAGTGACTCTTATCGGTCCTGGTAGGATCCAGTGGTTGCGTGCAGCTCTTCTCTGACTTCCACCCACAACACCAAAACCTAATTTGACATTTTATTGCCGATCTTATCGAGACAACCAGCAGTGCTAAATTCAAACTGCCCACCTGAGATGTATGGAATAGTCCACGTGAACCTAACAGCATTTCACTCATGAACCCTCAACTGTCACCTGGACACTTCTGTTCTGGCCCAGCTTTCTTTAGAAGTTCATCATGTAACAGCTCCTTTCGAGAAATGAACCAAAGTCATGGTCTTTTAATCAATTTAACCCCAAATCCTCAGTTTTCTCCTCCAAAATTTTTGATGGGATAGAAAGTGGTAAGATATGCAGGAGGGTTGATCACTGGACTTCACGTTAACCCCATTCCAATCAATGTAGGTGATTCCCCTGAGCCTACTTGCTTCTTTTGTTCCAACTTTAATAATAATAACTATAAATTGATGATGATGATGATGATGATGATGATGCACTGAAATATGCATCTGGCACATTACTGAAAGATAAATGCAGTCCTGGATTTGAGAAGATTGTGCATCCCAACTTAAAGTTCTCATGAGACCTAAACTAAGGTTGCATTTATTTGACATTTGCAACCGAGACCTGCCTACATCTATTTTTTACTGGGGTTTAATACTTGTGGAAAGTTTGGCCGGTGCTTTCTTGTTCACACTTAATTTGCTCTTGACTCCTCTTTAGGCCTTCCACCGTAGCTGTGAAGGACTCTCCAATTTAGGAAAGCCATGGTCTGATAAGAAGGGTGAAAGGAACTGAGGACCAGCAGTCCTGTTAACACCTCAAAGACTTCCAGGGGAGCCTCACTAGACCAGCTTCGTGTTGATATCCAAAGAATGTTTCTTTGAACATGTGCAAAACCAACGTGCCTGAGTTGTGATGAACTGGAAAATTTTCAGTGGATTGACAAAACCATGAACAACGGATCTTTCTGTAAATATATTCAAACAAACCAGCACGACACGAGGCTTCTCTGTCTCTTCTCTAAATGTAAACGGAGAGCAAACCCCACTCCTTACAGCACTGACAATGTTACCTAGTTGGGTAATTAAAAGTCTGAAAACAGCCAAGCTCAGAAAGTACCAAGGACCCTCATTTCAACCCTGAGCTACAAATGTTCTTCTTCATCAGTTCTGTATCTCTTGGTCATCACGATGCCAGGCTCCTTTCTCTCTTTCCTTTGGGAAAAAAAGTGACAGGGGTGGGGGTGGGGGAGTAAGAACTGATATGGTGACATTTTAAGAGAGAGGGAAAATCCAGAGAAAGTGGTCCTAGATCTACCAGTAGTGGTGTCAGGCCTGGAAGCCATCTTTTGTATTAGGCCTTCAGACCTACCATGTTTACTACTGTGGGAAGCTGGGAGGGGGGAATTGCATGGAGCCAGGGTGATATACAGTCATAATAACATTCCTTTCTCAGAGAGTCAAGGACATCTTGCCCTGCCTCTGGAAGGCTGGAACTGGGAGGCATCTCCAGTTGGGACGGTCCTTGGATTGGACCATGTGATGGACATGTGGGTGTTGGGCAGGGATGAAATCTATTTACCTTCTTTACCAGTTTGGAAGCACACGTGCCGCATATGTCACATGTGCACATAGATTTGCGCATGCACAAAACCTGCGCATGCACAGAAGATAAAACACCCATTACTTCCTGGTTAAAACCAGGAAGTAATGACACCTGGGTGGGTGGGCGGAGCTTTGCTACACAGTCGCTATCGGATTGCCAAACCAATGGCCAAGATCGTTACTGGACCGGGTGATTTTAACTTTTGTACTATATGTGTTTTAAGTTGGCTGTCCACCGCCCTGAGTCCCTCTGGGGAGAAGGGCGGTATATAAGTTGAATTAAAATAAACTAAATAAAAAATAAAAATTTCACCCCCAGTGTTGGGCAGGGACTTGAATTTTCCTTTGGGTGGGGAAAACCTAGAAGGTCTCAGATTCGGGTTTTCCGAGATGCGCCAATATTACATCTCTAATAAAATGGAACTTTGAGGAAACTCAAGGATAGGAATTTTCTTTCATTGAGGGTGTTACTTGGAACCCTGATGCTTGGCTATGGCCCTTCCTAATCCTGGCATGGAACTTCTCACTGAGTGAGAAGAAAAACTTCTGAAACTGCTACACTACATAATAATTCCAGCAAATATTTCTTGAAAATAACTGCTTCTTTGCAGCTCTCAGCCCTGTGCTATAAATCCTGCTCTACTTTGCACACCCCATATATTAGTCTGGCCTTCTCAATCCAAAGAGTTTACAGTCAGGAATCCTACAGTACTACATTAATTTTGTCATTGGGTTTCTCTTGCCACCAGGTTTATAGCAAATTTAACAATACCAAAGAAGAAGAAAAATAACTGCTCTCCACAGAAACCAACATGGCTGCCTAAAGGACTCTCTGACAAATTGAAAGACAAAAAGGACAAGTATAAAAAAGTGGAAAGAGTGGCAAATAACTAAAGCAGAATAGCAGCAAATAGCCCGAGCCTGTAAAGATGAAGTGAGAAAAGCTAAGACTCACAATGAACAAGGAAAGGTTTGTGACAAAAGTAAAAAAAACAAAAACAGCAAAATAACAAAAGCTTCTTCCATCATGTTATAAACCAGAAAAAAAGTCAAGGAAACAATTGGTCCATTGCTGGGAGAAAGTGGCAAGGAGTCGCCTCGTTTGCGGGGTGCCACAAGGGTCGGTCCTCTCGCGCCTTCTGTTCAACATATATGTGAAGCCGCTGGGCGAGATCATCCGTCGCTTTGGGGTGGAGTTCCATCAGTACGCTGATGATACTCAGCTGTACTTCTCCACCGCAGGCCACCCCAACGATGCCGTGGAAGAGATATCCCAGTGCCTGGAAGCCATGCAGATCTGGATGGGGAACAACAGGCTCCGACTCAACCCCTCCAAGACTGAGTGGCTGTGGCTTCCGGCGTCCTGATATGGCCAGTTGACGCCATCACTGGCTATTGGGGGCGAGTCATTGGCCCCCATGGATAGGGCTCGCAACTTGGGCATCCTCCTGGATGCACGGCTGTCTTTAGAGAAGCATATGACTGCCGTGGCCAGGGGGGCTTTTTATCAGGCTCGCCTGATACGCCAGTTGCGTCCCTATCTGGATTGGGACTCCTTATGCACAGTCACTCAGGCACTCGTCATTTCCCGCCTGGACTACTGTAATGCTCTCTACATGGGGCTCCTCTTGAGGTGCACCCGGAGGCTCCAACTGGTGCAGAATGCAGCCGTGGGGGGATTATGGGAGCAAGGGGGTGCTCCCACATGACACCTCTCCTGCGTGAGCTGCATTGGCTTCCGGTGGTCTTCCGGGTGTGCTTCAAGGTGTTGGTTACTACCTTTAAAGCGCTCCATGGCATAGGGCCTGGGTACTTGCGGGACCACCTTCTGCCACCGATAGCCTCCCACCGGCCAGTACGCTCCCACAGAGAGGGACTCCTCAGGGTGCTGTCAGCCAGGCAATGTCGGCTGGTGACACCCAGGGGGAGAGCATTCTCTGTGGCAGCATCAGCCCTCTAGAATGATTTGCCCCCTGAGATCCGTATGATACCTGATCTCTGGGCTTTTCGCCGTGCCCTTAAAACTTTTTCATTTTGTCAAGCTGGGCTGGCGTAATCCCGCCCCCCTTTTAGTTTTTAAATTGTCTATGGGTTTTAAATTTTAAATTGCCTAAAGGGTTTTTTAAATTTTCTGAGCCAAAAATTGTTTAATTCTTTTACAAATTTTAAATTTTGTATTGAAGTGTCTTTTATTCCTGGCTGTGCACCGCCCTGAGTCCACTAGGAGAAGGGCGGTATACAAATTTAATAAACTAACTGACTAACTAACTAACAAACATGAAGAAAGCATAACTACTTAATTCAGTTTTTTTGCATCTGTCTTTACACAAAGGGAAAAAACAGTCCAACCTATCAAAAACAGCCCCACAAAAAACAGATTAGGAACACAAATTAAAATAGGTAAGTGAGTACCTGTCTATCCTAGATGAGTTCAAATCACCAGGACCAGATGGACTACACCCCAAGGTTCTGAAGGAACTTGCAGATGTGATCTCAGAACCACTGAAGTAGTGATGGGTTGTCCCTGGTTCAGACCAGTTCGCAAGAACTGGTAGTAAAACCGGTGGGACCATGCGCGCACGATCCTGTTGCAAACCAGTAGTAAAGGTAAGTAGAACCTACTCCTTCACTGAACTATATCTTTCAAAGATCCTGGAGCACCAGGGAACTGACAGAGGACTGGAAACGAGCTGATGTAGTACCCATATTCAAAAAAAAAAAAGAAAAAAAAAAGAAAAGAAATAGATCTAGGAAACTACAGACCTATCAGCCTGACCTCAATACCAGGGAAGATTCTGGAAAAGATAATCAAGCATCGAATCAGCGAACACCTAGAAACAAACAAAGTAATAACCAAAAGCCAACATGGGTTTGTCAAAAACAGATCATGCCAGGCTAATCTTATTGCATTCTTTGACATAGTGACAAAATTAGTGGACCAGAGAAATACTTGGATCTCCAACATCCCTTCCAACTCTGTTCTTCTATTCTATTCTAATTTTGGTGGAGGTAATATCCCTCGGATTCTCCTCCCCCATTCCAATTTGCTTTGGGGGGGGGGGAAATCTCAGCTGTACAGAAACACTTAGCTCACAAAGATGAAAAATGATCAGAACTGCAGATTGCTTTCATTCTGTTGAACAGATCCATTTCTTTGGGTGGGAAAGTATTGATCAAAATGGAAGTATTTGTGCGTATCTCTGTCAATGCTGCTCATTTGCAGTACTAATCAGAAAGTTTACATGAGTTTGTATAGTGTATTATATTACACAAACAAGCCCTAGCAACTGCTGTAGCAAAATAAATTAGTAGCTGTTGTAGACAGCCACGAAAACAATAATAAACATGTTATGAGCAAGGCAAACCTCTATTGTGTGCAATCTCTCACTTGCAAATTAAGTGCCTACAGATGTATTGCCACCCCTGACTTTCCGTGATAAAAGAGGAAGTACATAAATATACTTCAGAACGACTTTATTTTAATTTCCCCTCTCTAATCAAAGCCTCATTTACTAGTGATTTAATGCATCAAGTATGTTGGTTGCACAACTCCTTTAAAGACCTTAGAGTTGATTCATCTGTCATATAATTGAGGTTACACAGCATGTTAAGTTATAATTTGTTTTTGCATAACTGAATATCTATCATCTATCTGTCTATGTCTGTCTCTTTGTCTGTCTGTCTATCATCCATCCTTCCTTCTATCTATCTATCTATCTATCTATCTATCTATCTATCTATCTATCATCCATCCTTCCATCCATCCATCCATCCATCCATCCATCCATCCATCCATCTATCTATCTATTATCTATCTATCTATCATCTATCATCCATCCTTCCTTCCTTCCTTCCTTCCTTCCATCCTTCTATCTATCTATCTATCTATCTATCTATCTATCTATCTATCTATCTATCTATCTATCTATCTATCTATCTATCTATCTATCATCTATCATCCTTCCTTCCTTCCTTCCTTCCTTCCTTCCTTCCTTCCTTCCTTCCTTCCTTCCTTCCTTCCATCCATCCATCCATCCTTCCTTCCATCCATCCATCCAACTATCTATCTATCTATCTATCTATCTATCTATCTATCTATCTATCTATCTATCTATCTATCTATCTATCTATCATCTATCTATCTATCTATCTATCTATCTATCTATCTATCTATCTATCTATCTATCTATCTATTGATCTGGATTAGCAGCTGTCAACTCTGAATTGAACGTGAAGCCATCTTGTGCCACTTCACAGTTGCCATGCACTATGAGGGGGAGGATGAGGGGGAAATAGCTAGACGGTCTCATAGACAAAAAGCTCTTCTGTGGGAACCAAGATCATCTCAAAGGTGGTAGTAGTAGGAGGAGCAGAAGTGATTGAGGGAGCCCACCAACTGCTTGGATTGGACAATGTGACCTGTGACACCTGGGGAGGGAAACGTTTGTTCTTTTAATTACATGGTAACCGCAGGACTCTTTTAGAGTTGGTTTTCACCAGCTGTGCTGATACGATGTGTCCAATAAACATGTTCTTTGAGGAATGTTCCTGCCTTGGAGGAACATTTGGAGTTCTGATTTCTTTGAAGGCATTACTCGGAATGCTGACAGCAGCTTTAATTGATTCCTCACTTATATTTCACAATTAAATTTAGATTATGGAAAATATGACCTGATTAATCAAACGTATTTACTTAAGTTACAGTAATAGTAACTTCAGCACTGGCTTCCTATCACTGACCAAAGCTTTCTATCCCAGTTGAATGTCTATCTCCTTTTCAAAGGCCATGTCAAAAACATTTTAGTAGTCTTAAGAGCATACAATTAAACTATGAGTCACTTTTGCCAGATGGCATTTGTCCAAGAATGAGCACAGTTGGAACACTAATATTAGTTACAGAAATACTTTCCTTAGCCGTATGAAATCCAAAAGATTCACCTTCAGGGATGAATCCCAAATTACATTCAAATTATGGATGCAAACCTACAGACCAACTGTTGAACTATCCGACGAAAGTTGAATCCTTTTCCCTTTGTATGTCTTTTGACTTTATCAATTTGCTCATCAGCCTGTTACTGAATCTAGAAATGAATTTTCAAGTAGACCCCTCTCCGAGAGAGTTAGTATGACATGTAAATTAAATAAATAGTTTCATTGGATTTTGATAGATGAGAGTTGTAGAATAGAATAGAATAGAATAGAATAGAATAGAATAGAATAGAATAGAATAGAATAGAATAGAATAGAATAGAATAGAATAGAATAGAATAGAATAGAATAGAATAGAATAGAATAGAATAGAATAGAATTCTTTATTGGCCAAGTGTGATTGGACACACAAGGAATTTGTCTTTGGTGCATATGCTCTCAGTGTACATAAAAGAAAAGATACATTCATCAAGAATCATAAGGTACAACACTTAATGATAGTCATAGTAATATATATATATATATATATATATATATCTTTTTTCCATCCTTTTTCCATTTTGATCCCTGTGAGTTATTTTCTTCATAAATGTAAAGATGAAGGTTCCCCTCGCACATATGTGCTAGTCATTCCCAACTCTAGGGGGCGCTGTTCATCTCCATTTCAAAGCAGAAGAGCCAGCGCTGTCCGAAGACGTCTCCGTGATCATGTGGCCGGCATGACTAAATGCCAAAGGTGCGTGGAATGCTGTTACCTTCCCACCAAAGGTGGCCCCTATTTTTCTACTTGCATTTTTTACCTGCTTTCGAACTGCTAGGTCCATGATGGCGAACCTATGGCACGGGTGCCACAGGTGGCACGCGGAGCCATATCTGTGGGCACACAAGTGTTGCCCTACTCAGCTCCAGCATGCATTTGGGTCTTCTGGGCCCACCTGAACTTAGGAAATGGGCTGTTTCCAGCCTCTGGAGGGCCTCCCTGGTGGGGGAGGGAAGGCTGTTTTCACCCTCCCCAGGCTCCCAGAAAGTCTCTCGAGCCTGGGGAGGGTGGAAAAAAGGCCTACCAGGCCCACTGTGTGCCATCGTGTGCCAAAGTGGGGGTAGTGCGGGGGGGTCACACGTGCATGTTCAGGGAGTGGGGCACATTGAATTATGGGTATGGGCACACGCACGACCCCCCTCACATGATCCCCACTTTTGGCTCGCGACAGCCAAAAGGTTAGCCATCACTGTGCTATGTTGACAGAAGCTGGGACAAGTAACGGGAGCTCACCCCATTACGCAGCACCAGGGATTCGAACTGCTGAACTGCTGACCTTTCGATCGACAAACTCAGCATCTTAGCCACTGAGCCACCATGTCCCTATTTTCTTCATAGAGCTAAACATTTTCTTAGATGATATCAGGATAGAAAACACAGGTACCCCTCAACTTACAACCACAATTGAGCCCAAAATTGATGTTGCTAATTTGTTAAGTGAATTTTGCCCCATTTTTGTTAAGTTAGTAAAGTGGTTGTTAAGTGAATCTGGTTTCCCCATTGACTTTGCTTATCACGAGGTCACAAAAAGGGATCACGTTCACCCGGGACACTGAAACCGTCATAATATGAACCCCTTGCCAAGCATCTGAATGTAAATCACATGACCATGGAGATGCTGCAGTGGTCATAAGTGTGAAAAATGGTCATAAGTTACTTTTTTCGGTGCCGTTGTAACTTCAGTGCCGTTGTAACTTCAAATGATCTTTGGACTAAGTGAACTGTTGTAAGTAAATATACTACTTGTATATGCTATGGTTATTATCACAGATCTAACGTTTCCTAGGAGTTAGGCAAATATGAAAAATCTTCTTGCCTGTAAAACTTTGAAGAGAGGAAGGTGATCTTCCTGGATGATGATGATGATGATGATGATAACAGATCTTAGCAACCACATAGAGAGACTGTCTCCAGAATGTTCTGTCCTTAAGTTGACTTTTGAAGTCTCCCAGTGATAAATTTATTATTATTCTAATTAAATCCATCCATCTTGCTAGACATTATTGTTTGTTTTTTTTTCTTGCGTGAGGACTCCCCTAAGGTATTTTGTTGTTGTTGAATAGAGTCTACTTCACCATTACGGTGTCCACTTTTTATCTTGAGTTCTATTATACAAAATGAAGAGTAGAGGAATTGTTGAAAAATACCCTCTACATTGAAGAGAAATAAACATTCTAATGGCTGCATGTACCAGGGACATGTTGCCTGTGCTCAAAATCAGGAGATAGAATAGAGTAGAGTAGAGTAGAGTAGAGTAGAGTAGAGTAGAGTAGAGTAGAGTAGAGTAGAGTAGAGTAGAGTAGAAGAGAAGAGAAGAGAAGAGTTGGAAGGGACCTTGGAGGTCTTCTAGTCCAACCCCCTGCTTAGGTAAGATACCCTACACCAGTGCTGGGTTGCTCCTGGTTTACAAGAACAGGTTGTAAAAGTTTGTAGTAGTTCCGAAAACCGGTAATAACATTGGCTGGCCACGCCCCCGAACCATTCCCCGGCCCAGTCGCCGCTCGCTTACCCTGCCCACCTCATCAGAGATGCTTTTTTTTTTTACTTTTAAAAGCATTTTTTCTACAACCTCTTCGGCCGAAAAAATGCTTTTAAAAGTTTTTTAAAAAAAGCCTCTGATGATCCCGCGACTTAGCTGGGATCATCAGAAGCTTTTAGAGGTGGTTAAAAAAATGCTTTGAAAAGCCTCTGACGATCTCAGCTGAGTTGCCTGATCAGCCAAAGGCTTTTCAAAGCATTTTTTTCTGCAACGTTTTAAGGTTGTAGAAAAAATGCTTTAAAAAAAAAAAAAGTTGGCTACGCCCACCCAGTCATATTACTCCCCCACCAAGCCATGCTCACAAAATAAGCCACGTCCTCATAACTGGGAGTAAAAAAATTTAGAACCCACCCCTGCCCTACACCACTTCAGACAAATGGTTATCCAACTTCTTAGAAACTTCCAGTATTGGAGCATTCACAACTTCTGGAGGCAAGTTGTTTCATTGATTAATTGCTCTGTCAGGAAATTTCTCCTTAATTCTCTGTTGCTTCTCTCTTTGATTAGCTTCCACCCATTGCTTCTTGTCCTGCCCTGAGGTGCTTTGGAGAATAGCTGGACTCCCTCTTCTTTGTGGCAGAAACCTATAGGTCAGATAGAAATACAAAGCATCCTTCCCTTAGCCCCTGTACAATATAAGAACAATTTGAAGCTCGCATACCTAGTCAGGCCCTTTGAAATTCGTTGATAAAAACGTGACAAGCCATTGAGGAAAATGTAGGAATAGCCTCCTCTAATCAAGCTTTGGGAAGACGAAAGAGGTTAAAAACTGAGAAAAGGTCTAGCATAAATAAATAAATCAGCAGACAGGAAATCAATGTTAAATGCAACGTTTGCCAAAAGTCTTCTAAAGGTCGGATGTGAGCCAGAAAAAATGTTTAATTAAAGGAAGTGATGCCTTTATATGGATGAGAAATAAACATGGCTGACAGGCTGAGGCCAGCTTTACGATCTGAGGAATTGAAAAATCTGTCCTAGTTTGCTAGAAACTGCAACCCCAAACCTGCCCACTCCTAAGTGAGTTGTAAGTTAAGGACCATAAAAAGTTATAGCTCAGGGTTTTTTTTTTAAATTTCTTCTTCAGGAAAATCTATGCTTTCTTTACCTAGGTGAAATAGCAGGAGGTATTTTTTGAGGTAGAAAACCTTGCTTACGATGACAAAAATGAGGAAGGAACAATAAATGTTATTCAAAAGACATTCACAAGAAGAGCATGGATGAAGGTGAGGATATGCTTACTAATCTCCTACTCGCTGTGTCTGAAATATTCTCAATTTGTGATGGTGACTCCGGAAGTAGCCTTGGGATGACATTTTCAGGATTGCTGGGAGTCAAGTGATATACCAACACAATAAATATATACAGGATTTTGGGATGATATTCTTTGAATACATTATCTTTTCAATTCTCCATTTCTTGCCCTTAAATAAAATCCACATTCTCCAATTAGCAATGGCAAGTTTTCCTTCAAGAAAGCTGGGAAATGATATTTTTTTTTAATTTGATTTTTTGATTAATTTGATTTAATTTGATTTATATGCTGCCCTTCTCCAGAGACTCAGGGCGGTTTACAATGCGTTAAGCAATAGCCTTCATACTTTTGTATATTTATACAAAGTCAGCTTATTGCCCCCACAAACTGGGTCCTCAATTTACCCACCTTAGAAAGGATGGAAGGCTGAGTCGACCTTGAGCCTGGCTAGGATTGAACTCAGAGAAATTACAGGCAGCTGGTGTTAATTGCTGCATCTCTGTTGCTGCATATTGCATCTCTGTTTTGAAATGGGAACCAAACTGCCAGTACAGAAGGAAGGCATTGCTGTTGTGTCCCGCCAGCGGTCAGCAGATTCGGACAGTGAGGAGGTTGGGGAAGAACATGGGCCAGTCCTGGAGTCAGGGGAAGGCTCAGGCGATGGCTCTGAATCAGAGGCAGAGAGGGGCCAAGGCCATCTGGTAGTTCTTTGCTGCCTGGAGTCTCAGGAGTCTGACATCAGCAAGGCAGAAGAACAGTGTGAGCCTGTTCCCAGTGTGTGCATGAGCAGAGCTGCCAGGAAACAGGAACAATTAAGGAAACAGGGTCGACTTGCAAGTAAGGCTTGGGGATGATTGGCTCCTCCCATAGACAAAAGAGAAGCGAACAGGACGTGAGCTTTTGCAGGAAGCAATGAGTTCATCTGGCCGATTCAAGATTTGAAAATTCTGTTTGTGACTCTGTGCCAAGTTTGGCCTTTCCCTGTGTCTGGAGATTAGCTCTCTGGCAGCATTCCACGTGAGATAGTTGGGTGTTGATAATCTTCTGAAAGACTGTTTATCAAGCCTTGTGGACTATAAATGAAAGTAATTTACAGCCATATGAAGTAAAGAGATTTGCCCAGACTAAGTTTGTGCTGTTTTATTTCTAAGCAAGTCTAGCTCAGAACAATTGCTGTTCTTGGCTCTACATGGGAGAAAAGAAAAAAAGTCTGCTAAAACATGGAAAATAAATTTGGAAGGCTGGGAGAGGAGATGTGTCACAATTACAAGCAGTAGTAAACCTCCAAGCAAACATTGATTGAAAAGCCCATTCTCTGAATTTTAGCACCAGAGAATGAGATGATTAAGTGTATAGATTCGGACAATAGAGTGAAATGGGATTTTTCTCAAAATTGCATTTAGACTTGTTGCTGCCAGCAGGTTTCCTATATATTAAGCAAGGGTGGGGTGGGGTGGGGGAATGAACTTGCGTGACCCCCTGTCCTTGGTGCTGAACGACATGAAATTGGCAATTATGCTGAAAGACAAGGAGGATTGAACCTGGGAACGAAATGGGGAGGAAAAATGTTGATGAGCTACCCAAGCTGAGCTCCTAGATCTTAGCATTTAGTTATTTACTCAATTCATTTATTTATTTATTCAATTTATATGCCGCCCCTCTCCGAAGACCCAGGGCGGCATATAAATGTATATTTACATTTTAAAAAGAAAAGAAAAAAAATACATTAAATCTGTACCCGTGTGCTTGAGAACTCTGGCACAGTGGCTCAAACAGCAGGCGAATGCTTATTTACAATAATTCTAAGAATGTTCTAGAGATCCTACCTTGGACATCTTTTATTCAACCGTTTCCCAGGAATAGAAAAATTCTCCACACTAGCAACAGATACAACATACAAATGCTGCTACCACCAAACTTTCTGTGGATACCGAAATAAACCCTTGAATTAAAAAGGGGCATTACGTCCTGTCAAGGGACATATCATATGAGCTGCAGTGGCACAGTGGTTAGGGTGCAGTACTGCAGGCTACTTCTGCCGACCGCAATTTGTCAGTTCAAATCTCACCAGGCTCAAGGTTGACTCAGCCTTCCATCCTTCCAAGGTGGGTAAAATGAGGACCCAGATTGTTGGGAGAAAGAGGCTGACTCTGTACACTGCTTAGAGAGGAATGTAAAGCACTGTAAAGGAGTATATAAGTCTAAGTGCTATTGCTAAGTGCTAAAGAAGGAAGGAAGGAAGGAAGGAAGGAAGGAAGGAAGGAAGGAAGGAAGGAAGGAAGGAAGGAAGGAAGGAAGGAAGGGACAGGGTGGCGCAGTAGTTAGTCTGCAATACTGCAGGCTAATTCTGCTGACTGCCTGCAGTTCGAGTCTCACTGGCTCAAGGTTGACTCAAGGTTGGTCTGTAGGTGAATTGATTTCTGATTGGTGCAAGTTGGTGAGGGCTGGTCTAACTGGTATGCCAGTATATTAATTTATAGATCAAAGAATATTTCTAGCTCAGGATTGAATTGTGGAGTCCTTGGGCGCTCTCTGAGCTTGGCTGTTTTCTTGCAGATGTCTCATTACCCAACTAGATAATGTCATCAGTGCAAGAGAGGAGTGGAATTTGTTCTCAATTTACATACAACTATATATTGACTATATAATCAATATATGATTGATATCTTTATTTCATCTACATTCCACCCAGGCATGGAAATGGAGGTGCACAGTAGATTAAAGAAAAATGAGTCCTATCCAGGGATGGGATTCAGCCAGTTCAGACTGGTTCGGGCGAACCGGAATGCTAATTTTACATCTGGTTCGCCGAACCCAGCAGTTGCAAGGACAGGCACATCCTGCTCCTCCCCTCCCAGGAGTCTCCATGTGGCCCATTTTGGATGCCAGGAAAGCATCCATGTAGCACCCGTATGGAGGGCAAAAAATGGGCCTGCTGGAAGTTCCGGCAGTCTGGAAATGGGCCTATTTTTGGCCTCTGTAGGGTTTCCAGAATCTGGGGGAGGCTGTTTCTGCCCTCCTGGAAGCTTGAGGAAAGCCTCTGGAAGCCTCGGTAGGGTGAAAAATGAGCCTCCCAGAACTTCAGAAACAAAGCTGTTTCCGATCTCCGGAGGGCCTCCAGAGCCAGGGGGAAGCCATTTTTGTTCTCCAAGAGGCTTGAGGAAAGTCCCCGAAGCTTGGGGAGGGCAAAAACATTCCCCACCCATTGTGGTGCAGGAGGCTGAGTAGGCCACGCCCACAGTGGCCACGCCCACCCAGCAACTGGGCAGAGAAGCTGGTCCTATCCCACCCCTGGTCCTATCACATTTCGTTTGTTGAAGTTTCACACTTGAAACGGCTTCAACCTTGATTGCAGCCGAACGCGGTGACATTTTATTTGCTAGAAAATGTTATAACGGATTGCCCTGAAATTACAAACGACTGCTGGCTTGAAATACCATCCAAAAGGACTATTCAATTTTGAGCTCTTTTTTTTTTCCCCATTCGGTGCAGGGAGCTGGGAGTCACTTAATCAAGGGCCATTTATGGAGCACCTATAATCTGAGCTTAATCAGTTTTCCAGGGAAGGAAGCTTTTAAATCTGTCGGCTGAAGTTTGACTTGATTAATGTGCCGGGTCGATACCATGAAAGTGCAACACTTGGATCCTGTTGGCAATCATTTATTGCAACTTGGGTAGGCAGGCATATGAATGATTTGTTGAAGAGCTATTCAAGGTCCTTTTCAGACACACAAGATGAACATGGGGAAAAAAAACCCACCCTCGTTCGGTGATGAAAGAGAATCAGTCACGACTCTCTGATGAGTTCATCTCTATGGCTTCACACCTTTAAATGCACTTAAATTCACTTAGAACATGCTTGGTTTAAAAATATTTATTTATTTATTGGTTCGATTTATATGCCGCCCTTCTCTGAAGATTTAGGGTGGTTTACAATGCATTAAGCAATAGCCTTCATACTTTAGTATATACCTGCTTAGTAGAGCTTTCGGCTCCCCCTAAGCAGTGTTCTTTTTTATACAAAGTCAGCTTATTGCCCCCACAATCCGGGTCCTCATTTTACCTACCTGGGAAGGATGGAAGGCTGAGTCAACCTTGAGCCTGGTGAGATTTGAACTCGCAGTAATTGCAGGCAGCTAAGTGCTATTTAACAGCGCTTTAGTCCGCTGCTCCACCAAGGCTCCTTAAATAATGTTAAGCATGAATGTTCCCCTACAGAAAAATGAAAACTTGGAATTTATACATATCTATTGCTAAGGATAGACATGAATCTACCTAGTGAGGGAGCCCTGGGTGGGTGGGGATGAACTGGTGATGGGGGGGGGGCTTTCTGCTAGAGTGAGGGGTGGGGTTAGATGACCTCTAAGATCCCTTCTGACTCAGGGATTCCATAAGGGTCTCCTGCTTAACCAAGGGGTTGGACTAGATGGCCTCCGAGATCCCTTCCAACTCTGTCCTTCTATGAATCCAGAGAGGCGTCATTGGTAGAAGGTAGGAAAGATACTCGCACCTTATGAGAGAAGCATAAACAAAGAAAGTTTACATTGACATCATGTTCACCTTTAAATCCACAAACCAGGGGTGAAATCCAGCAGGTTCTGACAGGTTCTGGAGAACCGGTAGCGGAAATCTTGAATAGTTTGGAGAACCGGCAAATACCACCTCTGGCTGGCCCCAAGGTGGGGTGGGAATGGAGATTTTGCAATATCCTTCCCCTGCCATGCCCACCAAGCCACGCCCACAGAACCAGTAGTAAAAAAAATTGAATTCCATCACTGCCACAAATTCTTTGTAAAGGAAGCATGTTCTGCCAATGTACTACCAATCTGTGATCTTCTTATTCCTGTTTTATTAACTGACCAGAATTATCCAGGTTCATAAAACAGGGTGAATTATATTACAACCAGAGTGGCTGAGGCCAAACGATTCACTAAACTGGAACCATCAAGCCACATTTTATTTCATGATTTAAAATAATATGCCCAGTTTCCCCAAATCCTCAAAGGATTGCTTAACTCTAGCTGGAATGTGACTAATGTTAAATCTGAACTTCGGTGGTCTTTAAGAGAGAGATCTCATTACGTATATGTATCATTCCTATTACTATAATTGAAGAAGAAAATTTATGAAAAGAATTTGTCGCCAGGTTCTCAGTGAATCCTATCGCCCACATGCTATGGGCTTGACCTACAGGTGCAAATTTCCTCTTTAGGATCAGCTCATCCTATGAATAGAGTTCCCTTGCCTCACCCTCCACCTTACCTCTCTGCGTTACGTTCTATCAAACATAGGCTCGCATGTATGAAGGCAAGATTTAATGTGATCCCCTCGAATGTCCTCGACAGTAGGCTCTCGGGGGGGAGTAAAATCCTCCTATTGTACATGTGATGGCCGATCCCCAGAATCTCTGTTCCACATTACATTCGTATGTCCCCACTACCGAGACATAAGGTCAAGATTCATTTCCCCTATTTCCCAGAGATTCCCTGGATCACCTGATCTGTTCAGCCTTTATTTCCTACTCCAGGATGCAGACCCTAATATAACTTCAAAGGTGGCAAAAAATTTTGATGCAGTCATGGCTGAAAAAAAACGGGGGAAGAGACCGATAATTCCTACGGCAGAGGATCACTAGTATTGATAGTACAGATTGTATCTGAGGTAGTAGATGGTGTATTGTCGCATGATCTATTTATATTTGCAAAATCTACCCCCCCCCTTTTATGTGTATTTTAATTTGGTCTCTGACCGCAATAAAAGCTATCTATCTAAAAAAAAAATATAGAGGGACACGGTGGCTCAGTGGCTAAGACACTGAGCTTGTCTGTCTAAAGTTTGAATTCAGTTCAGCGGTTTGAATCTGTAGTGCTGCGTAACGGTGGGAGCTCCCGTGACTTGTCCCAGCTTCTGCCAACCTAGCAGTTCGAAAGCACGTAAAAAATGCAAGTAGAAAAATAGGGACCACCTTTGGTGGGAAGGTAATAGCGTTCCGTGCGTCTTTGGCATTGAGTCATGCCGGTCACATGATCATGGAGACGCCATCAGACAGCGCTGGCTCTTCGGCTTTGAAACGGAGATGAGCACTGCCCCCTAGAGTCGGGAACGACTAGCACATATGTGCGCTACTGCACACTACATATGTACTATTAGCACATAAGAACAAGTCATGCCATTGACTTGTTCTTATGCCCTCACATGTATTTTGATTGGGATGAGCTTATGCTTGGTTGCAAAGAGGCAAGGACACCCCAGCTCCTACACTTTGGTTCTCTTTCATACGGCCTTGATTTCTGGCCGTGGAGATGCCGTTATAAATAGCTTGAAAGCTTTTCAATTTTCCTTGCTTCTTAATTAAGTTAACCTCCCAACCACGTGCCAGACTACGGCTTCTGTCTCTTCCCAGACAACGTGTCATCTTGTGCCGTCCTGTTGGCTTCAGATTCCATCAGCAACATAGCACAGGAAGCTTCTCATAGGATAATCCCCTTTTTTCCAGCACAAATAACATTTGCTGTAGTCTTGTCTCTGTGGTTCAGTGTTCCTGTTGCTAATGAAAATGCTAAATAATACATGGGTTATAAGAAGCAGTGAGAAGTATAGTGAGAAGTATAGTATCTGGGGAAGCAAGAAAGACATTCTGTATTTAGAATTAGCTATTACAGAATAACAGACTAACAGGGAAGCGACCTTGGAGGTCTTCTTGTCTATCCCGCTGCTTAAGCAGGAAACCGTATACCATTACAGATAAATGGTTGTCTAATCTCTTCTGGTTATTGTTAGTTGCGAAGTCATGTCCGACCCATTGCAACCCCATGGACAACCTTCCTCTAGGCCTTCCTGTCCTCTACCATCCTCTGGAGTCCATTTAAGCTCACGCCTACTGCTTCGGTGACTCCATCCAGTCACCTCGATCTCTGCTGTCCCCTTCTTCTTTTGCCCTCAATCATTCCCAGCGTTAGGCTCTTCTCCAGGGAGTCCTTCCTGCCTTCCTTCTCATTAGGTGGCTAATGTATTTGAGTTTCATCTTCGGGATCTGGCCTTCTAAAGAGCAGTCAGGGTTGATCTCCCTTAAGACTGACCAGTTTCATCACCTTGCAGTCCAAGGGACTCACAGGAGTTTTCTCCAGCACCAGAGTTCAAAGATCTCCATTATTTGGCACTCCGCCTTTCTTAATGGTCCAACTTTCACAGCCCTACATAGGATACATTGCAACTGGGAAAACCATAGCCTTGACTATATGTACTTTTGTTGGCAGGGTGATGTCTCTGCTTTTTAGTAAGCTGCCTAGATTTGCCATAGCTTTCCTCCTCAGGAGCAATCTCTTTTTAATCTCTTCTTTAAAAACTTCTAGTTTTGGAGCATCCACAGTTTCTGGAGTCAAGTCATTTCACTGATTAATTGTTTTAACTGTCAGGAAATTTCTCCTTAGTTCTAGGTTGCTTCTCTCCTTGATTAATTTCCACCCATTGCTTCTGGTCCTGCCCTCAGGTGCTTTGGAGAATAGCTTGACTTCCTCTTCTTTGTGGCAGCCCTTGAGATATTGGAACATGGCTATTATGGAACCCCTAGTCCTTCTTACTAAACATACCCAATTCCTGCACCCGTTCTTCATATGTTTTAGCCTCCAGTCCTCTAATCATTCTTTTTGCTCTTTTCTGCACTCTTATTAGAGTCTCAACATCTTTTTTATATCATGGTGACCAAAACTGGATGCTATATTTCAAGTGTGGTCTTACCAAGGCGTTAGCTTACTAAAGCAAATGTCATATGAAGACTGGGTTGTCCTATTCTGTAGAAAGAGGCACAGGTATGAGGCTGGTTGAATCATTTTTCAGTGCCTCTCAATGCAAAGACTTTACATCTTTGCATCTTGAAACAAAGGTTTCAATATCTCAAACCATCAGGACTTTAAAACCTGATGACACCATCGGTAGAATCCTGATAACATCTTGCTGCGGTGCTTCTGTAGGAGATGAGATTATCCGAAAGTCCTAAATTATGACAGAGTAGGTTAGCTCTCTTCCTTCCAGACAGGAAAGAAGACAACTGGAGACAGTATGTCTAGCTAAAAGTTAAGAAAAAGTTCTGGAAAGTTTGAAACAAAATCTAACCTGCCTCTCTATGGGAAAAAGAAAATATAGAAAATATACCAGCTAATGAGATGATTAGATACTAGAATGTGCTGGGATGCATAAGCTCACATTAGAAATGAAAGGCAACAAGAAGCAGAATTTTATAAGGTGTGGGATAAGTGGTATAACTGGTTAGAACAGAGAAACAAAAATTTATAGGAATAAATGTAAATACCTGTAAGAGACACATGACGCAGTACTGTTAAAAATGTTTATTGTTATGTAAATTGAAAAGAAAAAAAAAGAAAAAAAATCTTGTTTGGCCCTGTGGATTCCCTTGGAAAGCCATTGGGTGTTCTGACCTAGGCTTCCCCAGCAACACGAAGCCGAATCCTCGTCCCTTTTAGTTAATTTACAATGAATTCCTCTCCAGCAAAGTCTTTCCTCTCTCACAGTCTTTCAAGATAGTTCACAATTACTGACCTTTATCAGGCTTGGAGAGTGGCCAGGCTCCTGGTATCATTCAGACTCCACACTGTAACCGACAATACTTGGCAAGTATGCAGGAACAGATCTTCACTCAAATGAACTAATTGTCTCCTGCAAGCTCCCATCCCCTTCGCTCCTCTTTATTCCCTATGGGAGGGTCCATTCACTGTCCACCTGTGAATTTACTCCTGAGTCGACCCTTGTTCCTTAGCTGTTCCCTTCTCCTGGCAGCTCTGTGCATGCGCACACTGGGAACAGGATCAGCTGTTCTTCTGTTCTTCTTCTGATGTCTGACTCCGAAGGCAGCTGACAACTGTCAGATGGCCCTGTCCCTCTCTCTGCCTCCAATGCAGAGCCCTCGTCAGAGCCTTCCCCAGACTCCAAGACTGGCCCATGTTCCTCCCCAACCTCCTCACTGTCTGAGTCTTCTGCCAGATCCGCTGGCCGCTGGTGGGCCACAACATTGGGAATCCCAGTTTTTAATCTAGCACAATTTTAATCTGCTATTTTTAAATTGGGTTCTGCTCGACTGTTTGGTGTTTTTTTTGGGGGGGGGGAGTGGGACTACAAAAACAACAACAACATTAGCTATGACTTGCATTCTGGATTTGAGAAAGTTCACAGACACACGTACCCCAATAGTATTTCAAAAGTAGCCATGAATGGCACCGATGGCCTTGTTATGGGTTGAACTTCAAGTTCATACAATCCACGTCACCAGGAGATTATGAAGTTGTAGACCAAAACATCATAGGACACAAGTTTGGAGGAGACTGAGATAAGGCTGAGAATTTCCCTATGGCAAAAGTCTTATGGAACCCATTGGGAATGAAGCATTTTTGGTTAGTGTTGAGGAACATGGTGGCTTGCTTGGTGGGATCCTAGGTTGACATGCAGCAAGTCCATGTTCGAGACCCGAGTGCTGCCATGAGATGGGGTTGAGCGCCCATCCCTTGCTCCAGCTCCTGCTAGGGACCTGAAAGGAGTCCCCAACTGGCCATCCCCTGGGCAACGGTGATGTCATCGCTGGCTAATCCTTTCAACTCAAAAGCACCTTTGTGCTTCTGTAATGAATGCTATGCTAGGGTTGTGTTTCATCATAACAGCCAGGTTTCATGTCATATCCCCTCCACTGCAAAACAATAATCTTTGCAGAGGAAAAAAAAATGTGTAGGATCAAATGAGAGTCGGTTCTGCCAGATATTTTTTTACAGAACGTTTAATAATATTCCCTTTCACCGACTCTCTGTTGTCACTTCAAGATTCCAGACGGATTTTGGATTCCATTTGTGTGGGTTGAACGTCAAACAAAAGGAAGAGAAAAACAACTGAATTTGACTGGAGCAGACCAAGGGCAATATGACAAGGTGGAAACAGAAGGGGGTGGGGGAAGAAAAAGAGGAAATTAATGTGAATATGCAGGCTGACTCTGGGCAAACACAGTCTGGTTCTCTTTATGGTAAGCGAAAACAAACTTAGCCATCACATGCAGAGTCAAAATATGGATAAAAATATGTATTGTGAACTTTCTGGGAACTCATTGCTGAGCGCATTCAAGGGTGAGAAAGTTCTTAGTGGGTGAAACTTCATTAAGCTTTCTTGGCCTCTTGTTCCTAAAACTACCAGCAGCGTATATCCACATGGTTCTATCTTGTTTGGAAATGATGATGTGATTTTGTTCAAAGGAAATAAGATCCTCGACAATGGGATGCCTCTGAATAATAATATGGATATTGGGATTTGGGCAGTGGTGGGATTCAAATAATTGAACAACCGGTTCTCTGCCCTAATGACCAGCTGGGTGGGCGTGGTGATGGTGGGCGTGGCCAGGGTGTTGACAGGCAGTACTTGCCTCTTCCCCCCCTTGGGAGCAAAAATTGGGCCATGGGGGCCCGTGCTGCACCCCTTGTCCCTTGTTTTCAGCTGAGTAGGCCTCCCTGCAACCTCCTGGGAGCAAAAATGGGCCATGGGGCACCATGCTGTACCCATTTTGGGTCTAGTACGCCTTCCTGCACTTACCTGGGAGCTAAAATGGGGTATGTGGAGACCCCTGGAAGGGGTGGGGAGGGAATGGGTGAGGCCAGCCAGCAATTTAATAATAGTTTCCCCCAGTGGTGAAATCCAATTTTTTAAACTACCGGCTTAGTGGGCGTGGTGTGGCTTGGTGGGCATGGCAGGGGAAGGATACTGCAAAATCTCCATTCTCACCCCACTCCAGGGGAAGGATATTGCAAAATCTCCATTCCCACCCCACTCTGGAGCCAGCCAGAGGTGGTATTTGCTAGTTCTCCAAATTACTCAAAATTTCAACTACCAATTCTCCGAACTGGTCAAAATTTCCACTACCGGTTCTCCAGAACCTGTCAGAACCTGCTGGATTTCACCCCTGGTTTCGGCTAAACCGGCCCGAACCAACTGAATCCCACCACTGGATTTGGGAAAAGGTCACAAAATCTATATCATAGGAGGCACCAGGAGAGCGTGGCGGACAGTATGACGAATTTGATAAGGCAGACAAGTTCATTCAAAGTCCAGTTCAGTCTTTATTTTTACAAAGTAACTGCAAGGAAGTTCTCCCCACTTCGAAATCTTTGCTGTAAAAGGACCGTGTACCATACAGGTCTATTGACAAACGCAAGGAAGAAATTGCATCAAAGCTTTTGTGGATTTTTTTAAACAGCATTTGAGGAACAGATGGTGTAATGTGTGTGTTGCTGTTCAGATCTTTCACCTTTTTATTCTAGTCTTCTAATTCCCCCCATTTCAGATCTTTCCTATCCAGCCCCCAATAATTGGTTAGAATCTGATTATGTTGTCTTATCTTGAGTGAACTAAAAATAAATTGATTAATCGGTGAAAGGTCTTATATCAACCTTATGCTTTCCTAAAACAGCTGCTCCCTTCCTCTTAATGATGCAGTGCTCTTGACAATCTGGCCAACATACTGTAAATTTGATGAATAAGCCTAACATGAATTATATTTATTTGTGCTGACATCATAATGTCTATAATAAAATATAAATCTTGGAAACTAGGCTTGATAATTTCATGCCAACATTTAAACCTTCCTTTGGTGGTTCAGGTCCAGCTTCAGTGACTTTGTGAGTTTGGAACCTAATCTCTGTCTCTCATTAGCCCACCCAGAAGGTAGATGAAAATGTCTATGGAATTGTTGAAGGAGGACATGTTATGGATGCTAGTTTGAATACCAGAGGTTAAGGCAGGATAGAAATCTGAGAAGTAAAAAAAAAAACTGCTTTAAAATGTCCTTTAGAACATGGGTCTCCAACCTTGGCAACTTTAAGCCTGGAGGACTTCAACTCCCATGTTTCCCCAGCCTGTTTTTCAAATCTGGGAGTTGAAGTCCTCCAGGCTTAAAGTTGCCAAGGTTGGAGACCCCTGCTTTAGAATCCAAAAGCCAGTTAGCCAGTTGAATTCCTTATTCATTTGAAGCTACTATATGAATTGTTCTTGTTTAACTCTCACAAAAATCATAACAGGAAAACTAATCCCCTCCTACTTCAGATCAGCAAATGAGTTCCTTTCCTCCACTAAATGATATTCCTTCGTATTTTAGCTGAATTCACAGTAGAAAGAACCCTCAAAGATAAATAATCACATCTATATCCCATCACACAGAAAGTTTACAACAGACATTTGGCCAAATACAGAAGGCCTGTTCCCGACTCCCATGATCCTTTCCCTCTTTTTATTCATCAATTAGCATTTCCAATAAATCAAGGAAGGGGGAGAAAAGAAACCCCTCATAACTATATTTGTTCCATCAAATCTCCCTTCCTCCTTTCAAAATGCGCAGAAGATCTACGTTGCAAGAAAAAGAAAAACCAACAAGCTTCAAGATATGTGATCATCTACGCTTCCATTATATTTCCTTAAGCTAGTTAGTTTTCACGGGTCCTCAAAACAGTGAGTAAAATCCTTATAGTAATCTCCGGAACGGAGTTGGAGAAATTCGAATTATATGGAGGGGTACAGCTCAATCCAATAATATCCAAGTGGGTGAGAACATTATCCTCTAGACCTGTGATGGAGAACCTGTGGCACACGTGCCACAGGTGGCACGTAGAGTCATATCTGTGGACACGAGAGTGTTGCCCTAGCTCAACTCCAGCGTGCATGCATGCACCGGCCAGCTGATTTTCAGGACTTCCGGGCCCACTTTAAGTTGGGAAATGGGCTGTTTCTGGCCTCCGGAGGGCCTCTGAGGGGATGGAGAAGGCCGTTTTCACCCTCCCCAGGATCCTAGAAAGACTCTGGAGCCTGGGGAGTGTGAAAAACGGGCCTACTGGGACCACCTTGGCATTCCATGCCAAAAGCGGGGGAAGCACGTGTGTGTGTGTGTGCATGCATGTGCAGGGGAGGGGGGCACATTGAATTATGGGTATGGACATGCGCACACACGACCCCCTTGTGCTCCCCCCGCTTTTCGCACGCAGCAGCAAAAAGTTTAGCCATCACTGTTCTAGACTTAGGTTGTCCCATTTCTTCTTCTTCTTCTTCTTCTTCTTCTTCTTCTTCTTCTTCTTCTTCTTCTTCTTCTTCTTCTTCTTCTTCTTCTTCTTCTTCTTCTTCTTCTTCTTCTTCTTCTTCTTCTTCTTCTTCCTCCTCCTCCTCCTTCTCCTCCTCCTCCTCCTCCTCCTCCTCCTCCTCCTCCGTGGCAAGGGAATCTGAATTTTCGATCATTCTCACGTCTCAATGTTTTAAAAACAGGCTCTCCTTCATTTCCCCTGGGGTGCCACTGTTTCCATTCAGTTCAATTGCCTCTACGCCTTCGTTCCTGTTGTCTTCTTTCTCCATCCCTTCTCGCTGTTCTTTCTCCTCTTCTGCTTCTTCGTGTTCCTCGCCATTCAGGAGGTTGGTGGTAGAGAGGTGGCTGAGAAGCCGCCCTTCTTTGAAAGACTCCGCCAGTTCTTTGGCGCTGCAGGAAGGTGTGTTGGTTTCATAGGTATTGTGGAAACTGTTGTAGTCAACCTCATAAAAGTCCTTCTCTAGGGTAAGGACAGGGGTGAAACGATGCCCCCAGAGCACTTCTTTGTCCATGTAGGAGCTCCGAGCCTGGCAAGTCATCCCTGCAGGAGAGAATAAATAAACAAAGCAGAGATTTAGTAGATCTAGTGAATGCTAAAAGCGTAGCCTTCCCTGATGATACAATGGAAAAATATAAGGTGCACATCAATAACTTCCTCTCTATATTTGAACCAAAACATTTTACCACTGCTTCTCAAAGTTAGAATGGAATCGAGTTGGAAGGGACCTTGGAGGTCTTCTAGTCCAACCCTGTGCTTAGGCTGGAAACCCTACACCACTTCAGACGAATGGTTGTCCAATCTCTTCTTAAAAAACTACTGATTAATTGTTCTCACTGTTGGGAAATTTCTCCTTAGTTCTAGGTTGCTTCTCTCCCTGATTAGTTTCCATCCGTTGCTTCTTGTCAATGGCAAACTACTTCTAAAAATCCTTGCAAAGAAAACTGTAGGGACCAGTCTCCAAGGGTCAGACATGACTGAATGGGGAGGGGAAAAAAATGCCTATGAGTCTTGCCATAGTAGCATCAAGGGTGTACGAGAAGGACAGAAAGAGGTTAGGGGTGGAGTCAAGAGAGGAAACAGCCTAGAGTCATTACATTCCCACAAACAATCAGATGTGGTATTCAGCCAGTTCGTATCAGTTCAGACAAACTGGTAGTGGTGACTTCGGGTGGCCGCCCACCCACCCCGGCGTAATGCCATCCTATTTAGCCACATTTTTAAGGCTTGCTGCATGTACAGAAGGCACGTATGCGAGCAAGGTGAAAGCATGGAAGGCACACGTGTGCGTGAAGCAGTGGTAAAATGTAAAACTTGTTACTACCAGTTCTGTGGGCGTGGTTTGGTAGGGAGGGGCGGATAATGTGACTGGGTGAGCTTGGCCAACTTTTTTTTTTTTACCTTTAAAAGCATTTTTTCTACAACCTTAAGAGGTTGCAGAAAAAAAAACGCTTTTAAAAGCCTCTGATGATCAGGCAACTCAGCTGGGATCATCAGAGGCTTTTAAAGAGGATGCAGAAAAAAATGCTTTTAAGGAAGCCTCTGACGATCCCAGCTGAGCCGTGCGATCATTAGAGTTTTTTTTTTTTAAGCATTTTTTCGGCCAAAGAGGTTGTAGAAAAAATGCTTTTAAAAGTTAAAAGAAAAAAATGATGATCGCACGGCTCAGCTCGGCATGGGGCTGGGGGGCACAGGGATTTTTGCTACCGATTCTCCAAACCACCCAACGCCATTGCTACCGGATCGGGCAATCTGGTCTGAACCGGGAGCATTTCACCCCGGCATGAAGCAAGCATGCACACACGGGGCGAACTGGTGGTAAGAATATGTGAAACCCACCACTGCAAACAGTCTATGTCCAGCCCCTCTTGAATTCAGTTAATTCTTATTGTAGAAAGTTAGCACCCACCCCTCTCCTAGACGAATGAAATACTTTGAGACATATTTAAAACGTCAGAATATTATAATTTCCCTAAAGGAGAAAAGTGTTTCTAAAGACAGAAACTCAGAGCCTCAGCTCCCTGCCCCCCAAGCAGATACTAAGATGACGCCAGCCTTTAGAAATGCAGATTTGGTAATCCATTATCCCCAGCAGCAAGGTCTGAACAAAGATAGGATTAGCCCATAGCCCAGGGGTGAAATGCTCCTGGTTCAGACTGGATTGGCCGATCCGGTATCGATGACAACAGGTGGTTCAGAGAACCAGTAGCAAAAATCCCTGTCCGCCCCATTGCGCCCCCCCCCCCTAGACACCCGGTCGCCTGCTTGGCGCTTTTTTAAAAAAAGGCTTTTAAAAGGTAAGAAAAACGCTCTGATGATCACAGCTGAGTTGCCTGATCATCAGAGCCCCCTCCCTTTTTAAATTTATTTATTTATTTAATTCTATTTCTACACCGCCCTTCCCCCGAAGGATTCAGGGCGGTGTATAGCCAGAATAAAAACACGAAAAGCATACAAACATCATAAATTTAAAAATATTAATATTATTAAACAATTTCGGCCCAGTTTGATTAAAAACCCCAAAATTAAAATTCCAAATTAAAATTCATTTACATAGTCAGCCCTGGCCTGTTGGAACTTTCCTTTACTTTTAAAGGGTCTTTACTTTTAAAAGCATTTTTTTACAACCTATTCAGCCAAACAGGTTGTAAAAAAATGCTTTTAAAAGTAAAAAAAAAATGCATGCCACAGCTGATCACCTCCCCCCCCTTATGTACTGTTCTACTTACCCCGTGTCTCCTTTTGGTGTGCGTGGTGCGCACTGCTCATGCGCAGCCAGCAAACTGATAGTAAATTGATTCAGATTTCACCACTGCCTCAGCCCCTCCATTGCATCAGCACACTTCAACCCAACTTGACTCCAAGACAAACATGAACCCACATGGCCCAATGGGAGTCTGACTACAACCAATAGAATACATTTCTTGCACAGGAACAGGAAGCTCAAGGACAAGGCCCAAGAGAAGGTATAAATAACACACTCTCTCTACTCCATTTGTTCAGATGCCTAGGATCTAAAACCCATGTGGTCCTGTCCATCAATAAATCATCTTTCCAATCAGCCTCCATGATTCCTGTGTCTTTCTCCCCACTTGGAACTGAACCCAGATGGACATTTCTTCTTCCAACATTATCTAATGCCAGTTGATCACTGACCGTTAGTTGACTAGAGTCTTGTGTATAAGCAAGAGCAATAAATTAGCTCAACTGGAACTTAACGTTTGATACTGATTCTTTGCACCTGACAAGAGACAGGCAAACTCATAGTAAAGCTGTTGCTGTATTATAAAATCGATTAATCTTTGCTTTCCTTTGCAATCCAAAGAGACCCTCCGAGGAGTAAAATCCGTACCAAAAGTCTGTATTTCAAGGCCATTATTTGAAAATTGAAAGCAATAAATTTACGAGTGGCCAATTGTCAAAAGAGAATGTTCTCAACAGAGAAAGCTTGGAGAAAAGCAAACAATAGCTGCCCCAAAATATACTTTTTAATGTTCTGTAACTGAATCAGCCAATGCATTCATTATGCAACTCAGACAAATTGGAACAAATACCTTAAGACAAAGTGGAGCGCACACAGCGCACACAGCCTCTCTCTCTCTCTCTCTCTCTCTCTTGGTATTATTTTGCTTTTAAGTCCTCGACTTAAGAAACACAACTGAGCCCAACATTTCTGTTAAGTGGGACATTTGCTAACTGAGTTTTGTCCCATTTTACGCCCTTTCTTGCCACACTTCTTAAGCAAATCATTGCAGATGATAAATTAGTAACCTGGCGGATAAATGAATTTGGCTTCCCCATTGACTTTGCTTGTCAGGAGATTACAAAAGGGATCACATGACCTTGGGACACAGCGACGGCAGGGGTGAGCTGCTGGAGGTTCACAGGGGTTCGGGAGAACCTCTAGCATTTGGAGAACCCCCAAATCCCACTCCTGGCTGGCCCTGCCCCGCCCACCCTTCCCAGGAGTCCCCATGCGGCCCATTTTGGATGCAGGTAAGTGGGTGAAGGGCACACATGGAGGCTTGGGGAGGGCAAAAAATGGGCCTACCGGAAGTCTGGAAGGCCGGAAACAGGCCCGTTTCCAGCCTCCAGAGGGCCCCTGGAGCCTGGGGAGGCCATTTTCACCCTCCTGGAGGCTCAAGGAAAGCCTTTGGAGCCCGGGGAGGGCAAAAATGCCCCCCCCCCATGTGCAGGAGGCCTAGGTCACGCCCACCATGACGATGTCCAGCCAGCGTGGCCTAGGCCTCCTGCACTATGCTAAAATTTTTGAAACCCACCTCTGAGTGACAGTCATAGATAAGAACAAGTTGCCAAGCATTTGAATGTTGATCCCATGACTATTTGAATACTGCATTGGTTGTAAGTGTGAATAACGGTCATAAGTCGCTTTTTTCAGTGCCGTTGTGAATTTGAGCAGTCACTAAACCAACTGTTGTAAGTAGGGAACTACTTGTATAATATTTTTTCCCCTTCTTTGTAGCCAGGGGTTTTTCCTATTTCCTAGGAAACACCGAAGAAAAGTGAAGTCATCAAATGTAAACACACACATCCACAGACTCTGTTAAAAGATGTCCGTATTCCAAACGAACATGGATTTTTGAATCCCTTTAAATATTCTACAACAAAGCTTTGCAAATTTGCCTTCACTTGAAATCTCCAAATATTCTTTGGATTGTCAGATATTTGGCAGATCATCCGACTGCTGACATTCAGATCCAGCTTCTCACTAACGTGATCTTCAAGGGATAGACGGCATGCGTGAAGTTCTTAGAGGGAGTCATTGGCACACGAAAATGATCCGGTAAGTGACTTAACAGTCTTCAATACAGAGCAAAAAAAAATCCCCCATTTTCACTCCAAGGTAAATCCCAGTGAATCCAATGTGATTTTCTCCTGGGTAAATTATATAAGACTCCAGCTTTAGTTCAGCTTATGATTATACATTCATTTAAGTAGTCTGGAAAGCCTTCTTTCCAATTACACTTCAAAAACATGAAGGGCAGATTTGAGAAAGCAGGTTCTGGACAGCAAAATTAGAAAATGAATCCGCCAAGTTTAATTTAAGGTTGTTTTTATTCTGACTCTGACATACTGATATCATGGGGGTGAGGGTGGGGGTATTACCGTAGGGCCATTGTTTGCGTTCAAAGCTGTCCTGAGTTGACTTCTGCAAAAACCAAAATATCGACACCCAATCATGTCTTGATGACCAATAGAAGAATGTAAAGGAAGTCACCTCATCAGTAACAGCTGGAAGGGACCTTGGAGGTCATCTCGTCCAATCCCCTGCTCACTCAGGAGACCTCTACTAGGGATTCGAACCACTGAACTGCCAACCTTTCTGATCGACAAGCTCAGTGTCTTAGCCACTGAGCCACCTAATTAGTTATCAATCCCTTGCTTCCTGGGCTATTACTCATTCTGGGCTATTACTCATTCTGGAGCAACAACATTTCAGAGAATTGTTTTATTAGATTTACAAGTCAAGAGAGATAGTATAGCATTCTTTTTTTTTTTTTGAAACAGGACAGTACTTAATTTCCAAGTTAGACCTATTACTGGTTGACCTTTTCTATATCCCTAGACATGGAATCATCCAAAAACTTCAGATAATGAAGGTTTTAAAAATCACCCAGAAGAAAACCAAGATTAAACTAGTTTCACCAAATAAAAGGAGAAGCAGCTGTCAGAACTGCTAAGAGGAGTCCATAGTTTAATCACTCATTGCCAAAGAGAAGGCAGCTCAAGCTGATTCCAGCAAACGTCAAAGATACTATCTGCAATTAATGTCATCAGTGGATAAATGTTGTATTAATATTCCAGAATGCCGAAGAAATAAAGGTAATTGATTTGGACATAGCATTAACCTCTTTATGACCCACATCCAAAAAAGTAATCTTGAGTTACAAGTAACCTTTTTGAAGGCTGAGTTATGAACATCATTATTAAATAAATGGCTGATTTAATTCAGAATCCTGTTTGAACTAATGGCCATGAGATGCTTCTACATTACTCACAAATAGATGCATCTTCTAGCTCATCCTAAAGATTGTTGACCAGTAGACTGCCCAATTCATTTAATTAAATTTCAATTCAGTAATGCATGTATGGCCAACAAAGAAAGTTCTTCATGCATTCCTACTTGCTATGAAATTACGGGTTATCTATCTAGGATCATGAATGCCTAGAACTATATTAAGTATCTCCACAACTGTTTAGTGTTTTCTAAAATGAGGAACTGAGGATGCTCAAATGATAGTGTCCATTCCAATTAGCACTTTCCATTACTGGTTGAAGCTATGGTTGATTGAGCTGAGCATGATACAGGAGTGTTTTTGGTTCGCAAGAGCTTGTCCTTGAAAAACACTGAAAACAAGGAAATTTTGAAGGAGAAGATCCAGGGAACAAGTATAAAGAGTGGACCAGCTAATCACAAGAGTAACTGTCTTAATATTTGTAATGGTAGGTGGAAAAGACCTTAAGAGATGGGGAGAGGCGGTATTGCCTAGGAAATAGTCAGGTAAGGTAAGTCATCACCCATAATGGTGAGGCAAGGGTCTTAAGCTGTAAAAGGTCAATGGGAGAATTATACTTTCAGACTTGCCAGGTTCTACTAATGTAGCTTTGCAATAAAATAGAATTAGATTAGCTGGCCATGCTTCCTGCCTAAAGTTTACAATATTACTATTTTTTTCATCTTGGTTGATGTGTGGTTGGGTTGGGTTGGATTTGGCTTTAAATGCCAGGAGATTGAGAGAGATGGGTAGATAGATAATAGATAGAGAGAGAGAGAGAGAGAGATAGACAGAGATAAAGATAGATAGATAGATAGATAGATAGATAGATAGATAGATAGATAGATAGATAGATAGGGTTAGGTTAGGGTTAGAGATTGGGCTGAAAGGCAAAAAAATTGGAGATTTGTGATATCTCCTCCATTAGTGGAGATCCAGGATGACTTACAAAAACATATAAATAAACCTACCTGGAAATGAGCTGGTAATTGGATAAGAGCCTGTGGCCTGAGGGTTAAATCAACTGCCTTACAAGCAGACTGCCCAGGTTCAAATCCCAGTAAAGGGTATGACTGTCTGACGAGAGCCAATAAGCTCGAAATAGATCTATCACAGCCTCCCTTACTTATTTATAATTATCAGCAAAAATATTAAAAATATAGAAAATAGCTTGTCGGCTATATTACACTGTCTGGATGGCCCATGAGATTGGGCTGAAAGGCAAAAAAATTGGAGATTTGTGATATCTCCTCCATTAGTGGAGATCCAGGATGACTTACAAAAACATATAAATAAACCTACCTGGAAATGAGCTGGTAATTGGATAAGAGCCTGTGGCCTGAGGGTTAAATCAACTGCCTTACAAGCAGACTGCCCAGGTTCAAATCCCAGTAAAGGGTATGACTGTCTGACGAGAGCCAATAAGCTCGAAATAGATCTATCACAGCCTCCCTTACTTATTTATAATTATCAGCAAAAATATTAAAAAAATAGATAGATAGATAGATAGATAGATAGATAATAGATAGAGATAGATAGATAGAGATAGATAGATAGATAATAGATAGAGATAGATAGATAGAGATATAGATAGATACATAGATAAGATAGATAGATAGATAGATAGATAGATATAGAAATAGATACATAGATAAAATAGATAAGTTATAGATAAGATAGATAATAGATAGATAAGACAGATAGATAATAGATAGAGAGAGATAGATAGACAGAGATAAAGATAGATAGATAGATAGATAGATAGATGATAGATAGATAGATAGATAGATAGATAGATAGATTAATCAGAGGTGGGTTTCAGCAGGTTCTGACCAGTTCTAGAGAATCAGTAGTGGAAATTTTGAGCAGTTCGGAGAACCGGTAGTAAAAATTCTGACTGGCTCCACCCCCATCTATTCTCTGCCTCCCGAGTCCCAGCTGATTGGGAGGAAATGGGGATTTTGCAGTAACCTTCCCCTGCCATGCCCACCAAGCCATGCCTACAGAACCAGTAGTAAAAAAATTTGAAAACCACCACTGTGATGATAAATGATAGATAATAGATGATTGATAGATGATAGATGAGAAATGAGAGATGAGAGAGAGAGAGAGAGAGAGAGAGAGAGATGACAGATAGATAGATAGATAGATAGATAGATAGAGAGAGAGAGAGAGAGAGAGAGAGAGAGATGAGCGATAGAGGTAGAGAGATAGGAGTAGAGAGATAGATGAGAGATAGATAAAAAATGTGAAGCCATTACAAAAAGATATCTCAGTCCTAAGAAAGTATAAAGCAGTTTGAGAAACAAAAGAAAACACCAAGTTCAAAACAAGTCCCAGCTGGGTTGTGAATTGAAATAGAGAAAGGCTTTGTCAGTTTTTAAAGTTTCTATTACCATACATTAACTCCTAAATGACTTTAAACAGCCTTACCAGTTAAAAGAAACAACCATATATAAAAACCGTCATGTGTGGGACAACAGCACACCCAACCAGATCACTTCCAACTCAAGGCCTGGAAATTCTCTGGTACTAACCAAAGCTGACACTACTTAGTTATGGAGGTCAGTTAAGGCAGTGGTGAGCTACAACCAGTTTAACAACTGGTTCTGTGAGCTTGCGCACAGCGTTCAAAATGAGCCATTTGAAGCTCAGCTGATTTCCTTCTAAGGCAGTGTTTCTCAACCTTGGTAGCTTGAAGATGGGTGGACGTCAACTCCCAGAATCCCCCAGCCAGCAGCGCTGGCTGGGGGATTCTGGGAGTTGACGTCCACCCATCTTCAAGCTTCCAAGGTTGAGAAACACTGGTCTAAGGCATCCCTGGAAAGTAGAACAGCGGAGGTGCAGAAGTCAGCTGTGTCACGTGAATCAGCTGAGCCAGAAAGAAAGAAATAAAGGACAGGATAGGATGCGGGTGGGTGGGGCCATCTGATTCTTGGAACTACCGGTTCATCTCAACCGGTCCGAATTAGCAGCAGCAGCCCACCCCTGAGTTAAGGGTAATGTCTGCCTTCTGCAAAGCCAATAATTGACCATAAAGGTTTTTTTAAAAAAAGATAAAATGTTTTAGTTGATTAACGCACCGTTGTGATGCCTCCCAATCTCTAGAATCTTAAAATAATGGAGATGGAAAAACATACTCCACAGGCTCATATCTTTATGAGTTATCAAAATCACCTGAATGTTTGACATCACCTGAGGTTCCATGAACCTCAGTGTATAGTCATGCTGGCCATGTGACCAGAAGGGACTTTGGACAAAACTGGCTATCTAGGAAACAGAGATGAGCACAACTGGACAGGTGAATTCTTCACCGTTACCTTTTAGGAAAATAGCACCTACACAGTCTGAAGCCTTACCTGTTGCTTCCACCATGCCTTCCAAAATGACGACTATTTCAAACTCTTCCTTCTCCAGCTGGGCACGGGACATCTCCCAAAAGGGACTCTTCTCGTTGATTTCATGCGAAATGATGAGCGGGGATACCAAAAACAGCCTGTCATCCCCTGTGTCAAATCCCACATTGATGTCCGTTTGGTTCAAGGGGATGAATTCCCCTTCTTTGGTCTGTTTGGATTTAATCATCTTGGCTCGAATAGACGCCTCTACAATGTGGGAATTCCTTAGATCTCCAACTCGGAACATGAGACACAATTTCTCATCCCGCATCGAAATCACAGCGTTGTTGGAGAACATGAGGGTCTCTGCCCTCTTCTTTGGTTGGCTGATCTTCACAAACATGCACCCCACCATGAAAGCATTGACTATGGAGCCCAGGATTGCTTGGACCAAAAGTAATATGATACCCTCAGGACATTTTTCAGTGATCACCCTATGGCCATAACCAATGGTGGTCTCGGTCTCAATGGAAAACAGAAAGGCAGAGACAAACCCACTGAGGTTGTCAACGCAAGGGATCCAATCTTCATCTTCCGCATGGTCTAAATCTCCCCGGATGTAGGCAATGAGCCACCAAATGAAACCAAAAAACAACCAAGTGATGGTGTAAACCATGGTAAACACAAGCAGGTTAAAGCGCCACTTGAGATCCACCAAAGTGGTGAAAAGATCACTGAGATATCGGTAGGTTTCCTGGACATTTCCGTGATGAACGTTGCACTTGCCGGATTTTTCCATGTATCTCTGGCGTGGTTTCTTGATTTCAGCTACCAAAAGACGTGTTCGATCCGTGGCAATTGGGACATCATCCCGGGCTTGTTTGGGAATCTTCTTTTGCTCCCTGGGGCTGACACCGATTTCCATATCTTGATTCATGAAGATCCTTGAATCTCCGGCCATGGTTGGGCTACAGAACAGGAAAAAAATATCGTAACTCTTACCTTATAAAAATAAGTAGAATTGTTTTCCTCAGCCTACTTGTCTCTTGATATTTGTGATTGCAAGCCACGTGGGCTGATAATGATGTGAACTGACATCCAAAACATTCGCAGAACAGCAGTTCAAGGAAAGTGGATCTATATCTTTCGATGAGTGTTCTCAGGTGATTATAGTACATTTTCATGGGCACTTACACGGTGATGAGTCACTTTACCCATAAAATAATTTCCACCTCCCTCTTTTGGTTCCTTTAACTTTACCAACTGAAGTGTCAGAATTACCCCTTTCTCCCCTCCCCCCCCAAAAAAACCCTACCTGGATTTATTCAGCAAAATTGCACAGGACATTTCAAAGAAGCATTTTGCAAAATGCATTAGCCAGAACAAAACATATCTCAGAATCTTTTGCAAAGATTGAATGAAAATTCTTCCAAGCTGTCCCCATGGGGTAGCACTAGCAAAAGCACTTAGACTTATATACCTCTTTACAGTGCTTTACAGCCCTCTCTAAACGGTTTACAGAGTCAGCATATTTTCCCCAACAATCTGGGTCCTCATTTTACCCACCTCAGAAGGTTGGAAGGGCTGAGTCAACCTGGAGCCTGGTGAGATTCGAAATGCTGAATTGCAGGAAGCTGGCAGTCAGCAGAAGTAGCCTGCAGTACTGCACTCTAACCACTGTGCCACCATGGCTCAGTAGATCTTGTACATGGATAGACATTTTACAGCATTGATGGTTCCAATGGAAGTACTGTCCATGCACATAGGAAATCATGTGCCCATGCTTTCCAGCTGTCCAGCTATCTACTATCTAGCTACCATCTACCATCCATCCATCCATCCATCCAGTCAATTTGTATAAACATCCATCTCAAACTGGAAACTGAGTCAGGAGTCCCCAGACCCCAGTCCATGGATTGGCACCGGGTTGCAGCATGCCAGAAATCGGGCCACGCAAACAAGTGAAGCCCCACCCACCCACCCCACCCACGTGATACAGGCAGCATGTAAAACCACAACCCCTCTGGTTCTTGGAAAAATCTTTCCCCATGGAACCGGTCCCTGGTACCCAAAAAGTTAGGAGCCGCTGCTCTGAGAGGCAAAACAATCATAAAAAGAATTGTAAAGAGTTAAAATAGAATACAAGAAAGGAAGGAAGGAAGGAAGGAAGGAAGGAAGGAAGGAAGGAAGGAAGGAAGGAAGGAAGAAAGAAGGAAGGAAGGAAGGAAGGAAGGAAGGAAGGAAGGAAGGAAGGAAGGAAGGAAATAGAATTAATGTCAGTTCTTTTGTGATAAGGCCAAATCAAGAAAGAGACAGCAAGGATTATAAGAATGCTGCTTTATTGTTATAGGACAGGGGTGGGCTGCTGGGGGTTCACAGGGGTTCGGGAGAACCTCTAGCTAAGATTCTGTGCAGTTCAGAGAACCCCCAAATTCCACTCCTGGCTGGCCCTGCCCACCCCTCCCCTCTCAGGAGTCCCCTCGCGGCCTGTTTTGAATGCAGGTAAGTGCAGGTTGCACGCGGAGGCTCAGGGAGGGTGAAAAACGGGCCTACTGGAAGTTCAAGAAGTTCCTCTCCAGAGCCTGGGGAGGCAATTTTCACCCTCCCGGAGGCTCCAGGAAAGCCTCCAGAGCCCGGGGAGGGCAATCCCTCCACCTTGCCATGGTGCAGGAGGCCAACTAGGCCACACCCACCATGGCCACGCCCACCCATCAACTGGGCACAGAACCCCTTGCTAAAATTTTTGAAGCCCACCCCTCTTATAGGGTTATTTTTGAATTTCTTTCTCATGCCTTCTCCTGTCCCTGGATTGTTTCTTTCATTTTTATTATTCTGAATACATTCTTCAAACTTATCTTATTTATACAGAAGATAGGTGCAAATGAATTTTTTTTAACTCTCCCTCACTTTCGTCCATTTCTCCTCCAGTAGCCAAGCAGTATTTGAAAAACGCAGGAGATTTTGCACTTATTCATGGAATCCCTTTATTTTTTTTCCGATAAAAAGAAATCCTGTTATGAAACCTTTCATTTATCTTTGGACAAAAGTGGAGCTCCTGTGGAGATCTGCTCACCAGCCCCTGTGTACTTCACACACAGAGAAGAGACACATGGATATACACAGAGACACACAAACACACACAAACACACACATAGACACACAGACGCAGACACAAAGAGCACAAATCCTAGGAAAACCGAACCAACCCTCTTAATTCTCTGGCTTTGATCTAATAAACTTATGGCTAGGATTCAAGATGAAGCAACATAACTAAGCTGCATAAAATAATATAATTACAGAAATCTATTTTGGAAGAGTACAAATAAAGGCCCAAGTCAAATGGCAGAAGAACTGAGGAGAATAAACAGGTAGCAGTGAATCTCCACTAAAGTCAGAACTAGAAATAAATCTCAGGGCCTTCTTAACGGTCACCTCAAAAGAAAAGCAAGCATTGGTTTTTCACCCAGCTTCTTCAGTTTGTTGGAACTTTTCCTTTTAAAACCTAAAGCCAGGAAATTTTCTATTCATGCTTAGCTTCCTTAGAGCCATTATTTTCAAAGTAATGCAGAGATATTCTAAGATGTTTCTAGCTGAACTTCTTCTCCAGCAGTATTTTCAATGGGATAAAAATGAACCACCACCACCCCACACCCCCCTGGTTTGGAATTATGGCAAGAAAGTGAATTCTGTTAAATTGTCGCTGGAAATTCTGGAGCTGTAGAACTTCAAATTATTTGGAGGACCCCAGAAGGGAGAAAGAAAGACTGGAGCTGTATATCACTTTTTTTACTTACTTTAAAAACTGAGCCATGTAAACATCCCAGTATTGCTATTATGGAGCATCAAAATAGAGTTGGAGAATTGCTGGAGAAATCAAGGGAAGGCACACTGGGAAAGGGAATATATTGCCCAGTCACCATTTTATCAGGTTGCTTCATCAGCTTCCTTAAAAGTCCAGCCAATTTGTGTCATCTCCTCAGTTTGAGCTGATCATGAGCTGGACTGCAAGAACAGCAAAATCTTGCATTGTATTGTGATGGATGTCAATTGCACAACTTCCAACAAGAGCTGTAGTCCATTTTTTTTTTCTTTTTACCACCATGCAGGGGTGAAATCCAGCAGGTTCTGACAGTTCCTGGAAATCCGGTAGCAGAAATTTTGAGTAGTTTGGAGAACTGGCATACAGTATACCACCTCTGTGTGGCCCCAGAGTGGGGTGGGAATGGAGATTTTGCAATATCGTTCCCCTGGAGTGGGTGGGAATGGAGATTTTGCAGTATCCTTCCCCTGCTACACCCATCAAGCCACACCCACAGAACCGGTAGTAAAAAAAATTGGATTTCACCATTGCCACCCTGTAATTCTTTGCTTTAGGATGGGGTCAGGATGACTGAATAGAGCTGAGCGTTTACTGGCCGGATGCCTTCCTGACACCTATGCTGGGTTCGCAGCAGATATTTTCTCTTTGCAGCCTGATAGAGAAACACCTGCCGCTGCTTAGGATTGAATTCTCAACCTTCCAAGTGGGAGATGAGCATCCAGTCCAATAAATATGTCCAATAAATATGTCCAATAAATATGTAAATCAAGGAAGGATAGTGCGGAAAACAGGATCAGCAATTCTCCAACTGTATTTTGATTAGGTTAAAAAAAAATAACTTTGAAAATACTTTGCAGTAAAATAAGGTGCCAATCTGACTTGAAATGAAAAATTGAAATGACTCTGAGTGTAATGCAAGCCAAAATACACAGAGAAATATTCCTTACCTCAACAGGAGAGGAAGTGTGATACAAGACATAGGATATTGGCTTCGACTCTTAAACTCCTGAATTTGAAGCTTGTCTGAGTCATTAATGTTCTAAGTAGACTTAATGTGATCATCCCTTCCTTAGCCTCCCTTCAGCGGCTGCGAAGACAAGAACAGGAGATTGCAAACTCACAAAGAGCTGGACGTAGGTGCTATTGATTACCGAGCCTAATGTCTGAGTGTGTAATATGCTTTGATTTCTCCCATAAAAATAATTGAAGTGTGAAGCAGTACCAGATAAAACAAATTGGATACAAATACACAGAAGATAGAGATGTATGAAAAAGAGTCATGCAAGAAATATATTTCATCTCTTTTTAACAAGCCCTGGGTCAGCCTATCCTTTCTGGTTAAAAAATGCCATCCAATCCCCACTGACCACTTCCTTTGAGATAGAAGAGCAGGATGTCCTTGGCTCCAATAAGCCAGTCCTATAAAAGTAAAGGTTCCCCGTGCACATATGTGCTAGTCGTTCCCACCTCTAGGGGGCGGTGCTCATCTCTGTTTCAAAGGCGAAGAGCCAGCGCTGTCCGAAGACGTCACGGTGGTCCTGTGGCCAGTATGACTAAACACCAAAGGTGCACAGAACGCTGTTACCTTCCCACCAAAGGTGGTCCCTATTTTTCTACTTGCATTTTTTATGTGCTTTCGAAGTGCTAGGTTGGCAGAAGCTGGGACAAGTAATGGGAGCTCACTCCATTACGCGGCACCAGGGATTCGAACTGCTGAATTTTCAATCGACAAGCTCAGCATCTTAGCCACTGAGCCATTGCGTCCCTCTTATAAAGATAGTCCTCACTTAGCAATTGGTTGTTTAACAGCCATTTGAAGTTACTGTGGACCTCCCTCTGGAACTTATGATTCTGTCCTGAAGTTATGGCTGCTGTAGCACCCCTGATATGTTGGCCCTATGTCAAGGACCATCTGTAGGGAACAATGTTAAGAATTCTATTTCCATAACCTCTGTAAGATTGCAAATTTCCCACTTATAAATTAAGCTTTAAGCACGTGCCTAATTACCAAGGAGAAAAGCTCCCTTACCTACAGAATAATATAATAGTAACTCCACTTAGTAGATGAGGTTGAAATGGGGAGATCCACATGGCCTTCACGGTGAACCATAATATGGTTTGATTTGTTTGAGCATAGTTGGTGACCCTAAAACATCAGCTGAATTATGTTCACAGGTTTATGATGCCCTGGATCTCCCTTCTGGAGCACATGCACGGAACTGAATGTTAAGTTATTGTGCCAACTTTATAAAATGCCAACTTGTATTTTTCTCAGGTTATTAGTGGTGATCTATTATGCAGCTCGCTTCATGGGAAGGCAGGATAGTTGTCAAATTAATTAATTGGTAAACAAGCTTTGATTTAGTAGAAACCAATTCAAAAATATTCTCTCTTCCTCTGTTTTTTTTTTGGGCCCCCTGCCGTGAGGGAAACCCAATTGCTAAAAAGATAGGCTGGTTTTTTTCTCTCTCTTCTACATGAAATATAGGGGAAAATAGGAAGTTTCCCCCAAAAAATGATTATAATATATCAGGCAATCTCTGAGCCAGTTTATTATTGTGCAGACTTCATCAACCACAAAGAATAGAATAGAATAATAGAGTTGTAAAGAGCATGTACCATATACCTAACCCTAACCCTAACTCTAATCCAACCTACTGCCTAGGCAGGAAACCCTACACTACTTCAGACAATTGGTTATCCAACATCTTCTTAAAAACTTCCAGTGTTGGAGCATTCACAACTTCTGCAGGCAAGTTGTCCCACTGATGAATTGTTTTAACCTGTCTTGGTTGCTTCTCTCCTTGATTAGTTTCCACCGATTGCTTCTTGTCCTGCCCTCAAGTGCTTTGGAGAATAGCTTGACTCTCTCTTCTTTTTGGCAACTCCTGAGATATTGGAACACTGCTATCATGTTACCCCTAGTCCTTCTCTTCATTAAACTAGACATACCCACTTCCTGCAACCGTTCTTCATATGTTTTAGCCTCCAGTCCCCTAATCATCTTTCTTGCTCTTCTCTGCACTCTTTCTAGAGTCTCAACATCTTTTTTACATCGTGGCGACCAAAACTGAATGCAGTATTCTAAGTGTGGCCTTACCAAGGCATTATAAAGTGGTATTAACACTTCACATGATCTTGATTAGTTGTTTTATTTTCTACTCCTACCTTTGTAAAACAGAATAGAACAACTGAATAATGATGTCACTTTTATGCACAAAGCCACTCGTTCCTTTCGGATGGACTGCGAAATTGGCAGTAGCTGAAAATGGAGACGAGAAGTCCAGTTTTCTCCCTCTTATCAACTACACAAAGAGGCTTTTTATCAACCTTCCTCCTATCACAACCCTCCTTACTCACATTCCGAAGGGGGCTGGTTAGGAATGACCTCAAAAAAAGGCCCAACATTTTGTTCAAGGTGAACGAGCTAAAATCCAGAGGGTTCATCTGCAGAGAAAGGTCCGACATTTAGACCAACTGACAAAAATGTGACCTCAGTGATAACTAAGCAGACAAAAATGGAAGAATTATTCTCTACCTAACGGCCGTCCCAAACTTGCTGCCAAATTGTAAAAGTTAATGAGATTTAAGAGAGGAAGTAATTAAACATATGGAGAATAATCATAATTGCAGGAGTGCCTTTAGGAGATTTAGTTTGGATGGAGTCAAATTTAGACTCTGTCAACACCTGGCTCCTATCTTGAAGAGCGCCTGTCTCTCCCAGCACCACAGTCAAAAACCAAGTGTAGCCCTTAGTATAACAAGCAGCAGATTCTTGGCATGAACAATACTGGGCAGCAGACCATGGACAGGGCAGAGCCCAAGAGACTCTTTTGCAGGAAAGTTGAATACTGGGCCATCACTAGGGGTGCTATTCAGCAGGTTCTGATAGGTTCTGGAGAACCGGTAGCGGAAATGTTGAGCAGTTTGGAGAACCGGCAAATACCACCTCTGGCTGGCCCCAGAGTGGGGTGGGAATGGAGACTTTGCAGTATCCTTCCCCCAGGAGTGGGGAGGGAATGGGGCAGCGGTGAAATCCAGCAGGTTCTCACAGGTTCTGGAGAACCGGTAGCAGAAATTTTGAGTAGTTCGGAATACCGGTAGTAAAAATTCTGACTGGCTTCACCCCCATCTATTCTCAGCCTCCCGAGTCCCAGCTGATCAGGAGGAAATGGGGATTTTGCAGTATCCTTCCCCCAGGAGTGGGGAGGGAATGGGGCAAGGGTGAAATCCAGCAGGTTCTGACAGGTTCAGGAGAACTGGTAGCGGAAATTTTGAGCAGTTCGGAGAACCAGCAAATGCCACTTCTGGCTGGCCCCAGAGTGGGGAGGGAATGGAGATTTTGCAGTATCCTTCCCCTGCAACACCCACCAAGCCACGCCCACCAAGCCACACCCACAGAACCGGTAGTAAAAAAAATTGAATTCCACCACTGGCCAAAGGGTCAAAGGGTCCAAAAGTTTCTCAACTCTACTTGGCAAACTGACGTCAGATTTTGGACTGGGAAAAAAACCTCTCTGAATGCTACACTTTTCTTCAATGCACTTTCTTTTGTCTAAAAAAAAAACCCACACAAGAATAACAGATTCAGGGATACGTGACATTAAGAACAGGCAGAACTTTAGTCCAAAAAAAAATATATTTGGCCAGGACAAAAAACAACAACAACCAATCACCTCCCTATGTAACCTGGGTCAAAATATAAGTTGCACTAATTAGGCTCTGTACTGTAATTATTGAATATATCATAATTGAACTTATTTTAAATGCACTCTACTGAGAGCTGAGAAGCAAGAAAGCTGGCCAATTTATCCTGGTTTAGCAGTTGGTTGAGAAGCTGCCGTATTTGTTCTGACCAGTTGGTCTCTCTGGATAAAATCAACCAGAATTATGGAGTTGGAGGGATTTCAGTGGCAATTAAAGATGATCTGGAATAAAACCAGAGCATCTCCCTCGCATGGCTGTCCAACGTTGCTTACACCCATCTAATGAAAGACTGCTGACTGATTTCGGTACAGCGGAAGTCTGTTCTATTGTCAAACTGCCCGTGCTATTTGGAAATTGTGTAAAAATTCTCTGCGTTTCTGTCCTCTTGAGCAACAGAAGCAGAGGTGGGTTCCAGCAGGTTCTGACCAGTTCTGGAGAACCGGTAGTGGAAATTTTGAGTAGTTCGGAGAACCGGTAGTAAAAATTCTGACTGGCCTCACCCCCATCTATTCTCTGCCTCCCAAGTCCCAGCTGATCAGGAGGAAATTAGGATTTTGCAGTAACCTTCCCCTGGAGTGGGGAGGGAATGGAGATTTTACAGTATCCTTTCCCTGCCATGCCCAGCAAGCCACGCCCACCAAGCCACACCCACAGAACCAGTTGTAAAAAATTTTGAAGCCCACCACTGCTGCCTATCCACCCACCTGCCCTGGCATAATGTCGTCGTATTTAGCCACATTTTCGAGGCTGGGCGCATGAGCAGAAGGCCGGATGCTAGCGTGCCCATGGCAAACCGGTGGTAAGAGTACGTGGAACTCACCGTTGAACAGAACAGACCTGGATTTTTATCCTCATTGAAAAAGACACTCGGGGATGTTTCAAGGTCACAATCGTATCTTCTCTTGATCGTTTCTTCTCAGGCTAAAGCTAGGATGGCAGCCTTTGAGTGGCCAACAGCCACACTGTTTGGGAGAATGGGCATATGCTTTTGTGTGAACACGATGACATAAAGTTGGTGAGGATCACTTCACACTCGTGGGCAAGCCAAGGCACGGTTCAGGGCAGCTGGATTCATGCAGCATGCTGAACCATACTTGGATCTGCTTGGTTCCAGCCTCAGCTGGTCATTGCAATTTTATACCTAGCTGCTGTAAATAAAATATCACCATCAAATAAAAATATATTAGGGTGCTCAATTGTGGGATGCAACAGAGCAGAATATGAGAACTTTTCCACGTTCTCTGCATAGTTTCTAATTGCCCAATTTTGTGCTACCTTTTGTACAATGCACTATACCATGAGTTAAGTTTGGATACTCATTCCTTCTTATAGAATGGTTTTTATGCAGTTTTATTTTATTAAGTATGTATTAATACTTTATTAAGTATATATTAAGTATGTATGTATGTATTTATTAAGTAGGTATGTATTTTATTAAGTAGGTATGTTCTTTAATTGCCTTATTTCTTGTTATACCTATTGTTTTTCTATTATATATATATAGGTATATGTCATAGTTCTGGGGTGAGATGGCTCAGTGGTTAAAGGCCCTGAGCTTGTCAGCTGACAGCCCAGGTTCGAGACCCAAGTGCTGCAAGATGAGGTGAGTTCCTGTTACTTGCCCCAGTTCCTGAACACTTATCGGTTTGAAAACATGCAAAAGCAAGTAGATAAATAGGTACCACTTTGGTGGGAAGGAAACTGTGCACCTTGGTATATAGTCATGTTGGCCATGGAAACATCTTCAGACAATGCTGGCTACCTCAACTAGGAAATGGACATGAGAGCTGTCCCTTAGAGCAGGGATCCCCAAACCCCAGTCCGTGGCATGCCAGAAACCAGGCCACGCAAACAAGTGAATCCCCATCCACGGGATGCAGGTAGCACACGAAACCTAGCCCCTTCCAGTCTGTGGAAAAACCGCTCTCCACATAACTGGTCCCTGGTGCCCAAAAAGTTGGGCGCTACTACTAAAGAGATGCGGTGGCTCAGTAGCTAAGACGCTGAGCTTGTCGATTGAAAGGTCGGCAGTTCGGCGGTTCGAATCCCTAGTGCTGCATAACGGGGTGAGCTCCCGTGACTTGTCCCAGCTTCTGCCAACGTAGCAGTTCGAAAGCACATTAAAAAAATGCAAGTATTAAAATAGGGACCACCTTTGGTGGGAAGGTAACAGCGTTCTGTGTGCCTTTGGCATTTAGTCATGCCGGCTACATGATCACGGAGACGTCTTCAGATAGTGCTGGCTCTTTGGCTTTGAAACGGAGATGAGCACCATCCCCTACAGTCGGGAACAACTAGCACATATGTGCAAGGGGAACCTTTCCCTTTCCTTTTACTGCTCTAGAGTCAGACACGACTGGACAAGGCATTTTTTTAAACCTTTCTGCCATACTTCTATTAGATAAATTATGGTATCTGGTCTTATGGCTGTAATAAACTGATTTGATTGGCTATTCAGAATTTAACCTTGGTTCGAAACAAAACTAATGGAAATTGCTTCAAGTTCATCTTTTAGAGCTCATTGGGATTTTGTTCGTTTGTTTGTGACCTTAGTAGTAGCAGTTTCTGAAAGAGGAGGGAGACAAATGAATGCCACCTTACAATGAAATCCCAGACCTCAGAAAGCGCGTAATTGACTAAAGCAGGGAGAGGTTGCCTCCCCACCTCTTTTAATAGGACTCCAACTGATCAGCACTGGTTTCCCTCTAATGTCACACTGGTAGTCTTCAAGTTACGACCATTGTGAAGACCAGAAAACATACCATTAAGTGGTGCAGTTGTTGAACAAGACATCACATGATTGTGAATTACAATCTTCCCTGCCAGCTTTCCCATAGACCAGGGGTCTCCCAGGAATTCTGGGGGTTGAAGTCTGCAAGTCTTAAAGTTGTCAAGGCTGGAGACCCCTGCCATAGACTTTGCCCGTTGAAAGTCAGCTGAGAAGGCTGCAAATGGTCATCCCATGTTCCCAGGATGGTGCAACCCTGGGCAATGCCAACCAGTTTCCAAGCAATTTGATCACAATTGCATAACCACAGGAATGTTGCAACATAAATGCGAGGACTGGTCATAAGTCACCTTTATCTCCATGCCAATATTGACAATACTCTGAATAAAGAGTGATCCTTTGCTTTAATCTGCTCTTTCTTTTCTCTCATACACTTTCGACCAACGTCTTTTGCTGTCTCTGCTTCTAATTCCACAGAACATTTCTTTCCAAAGAGATCCTTTACATCTCCCATCTTTTGGGGGCTAGTTTAACTGTGCTCCAAAAAAGACTCTTCTGGACTGGATGACCACAATAATAATAAAAAAAAGATATTAATTTCAATGGGATTTCAGCAGCACCTCCCTAGACTAAGCAATCATTCATTATCTTGTCTTCAGTTGAGAGCGAGTGGGATCTGAGCTCTGCCTTTCTGCTTGGCAAGCATAGGAAATACCAAGAGTATTTCCTCCACATTTAGGTCAGCCTCTGGCCATCAAACTCACTGGCTTCAAAGCAATGGATTGGAACAGCTGGTGAAACAGCCAATTAGCACTACACATGGGCTGCCTGCAGTGGACACCCTGCTGAAGAAGATCCCTCCTTGATCAGCAGAAGAGATGAAGCTATCTTAGATGTACAAGGCTGATGCTTTAAATGATGCAGTGGATTCGGTGGGATGTCGAGGCAGAGCTTCCCCTTGCAACATTCTTGACCCATTCACCTGCTTCTTTGAATTTCAGGTGCACAGCTCTCTTTGTAATGGTATCTGTGTGCCCATAGCCATTTTGGTACCACAGAATCGGGCCTAGAATTTGGCTACCAACATGGCCTTCTTGAAGATATGCATGCTGCTGTCATGGGATGGAAGAAGACAATAAAGGAGCAAGAGAGGTTTCAACTGTCTCAAGCACAGCCTTCCTCTAAGTGTAGGTCCTTTTGATCACTCTTGAGGATAGAATCCATGAGCATGCTTCAACCCTCGACCAAGACTAAAGCCACTTTCCATGATCTGGTATCCTCCATACGCATTGGAGCTGAAACTTCCTAAATTTCAGGGCTCCACTAATTAACAGCCGGACCTAGGCTAAGGTTTTGGATAGTTGACTATAACAAAACTCCTTATTTGCGTTTATAAAGCCACAGTATCTAACAAAATAGCATGGAATTGTCCATAACAACAAAATGAGGTAAAGGTTCCCCTCACACATATGTGCTAGTTATTCCCGACTCCAGGGAGCGGTGCTCATTCCGTTTCAAAGCCGAAGATGTCTCCGTGGTCATATGGCTGGCATGATTCAATGCCAACGGCGCACAGAACTCTGTTACCTTCCCACCAAAGGTGGTCCCTATTTTTCTACTTACATTTTTACATGCTTTCAAACTGCTAGGTTGGCAGAAGCTGGGACAAGTAACGGGAGCTCACCGCATTACATGGCACTAGGGATTCGAACCGCTGAACTGCCGACCTTTCGATCGACAAGCTCAGTGTCTAAGCCACTGAGCCACCACTTCCCCTTCAACAACAACAACAACAAAAAAAGGAAGGTAACCTAAGAAAACCAGCATTTCACAAAGAAATATTACTGTACAAGTCACCAAAAGATTTCTTTTTAAGGAAGGAATTCTCCTCCCGAGATATTTATTTTCAGATTCTAGCTTATGACCATAGAAACTATGAGTTTTCCCTAACCCTAGATAAAATTCCCTGAATTCTGGCTTTCCTCAACTGTTTAAAGGAAAACAATATTCTTGTCGGTGGTAACGCCTCATTAGATCTTCCAAGGCAGGTTTTATTTGTTTAGCAGGAAAGAGGCATTTAGAGGCAGTTATGTGACTCTTTAAAAAAATTTCCCCTTGGGCATATTAAAAATATGTTTATTTTTCTAAGCAAGTTACTCAGAAAAAAACCCCCCATACCAGATGGAAGTTATGGGGAACAAACTTGTGGGGTTCAGGAATGGTTAAAGTTCCTTTGATTGAGAGATCTCTTCCTTCTAAAAGAATAAAATAAAAATCAGACTCTCCTAGATGTAATTAAGGAAGACGTGGGCTTTAAACAAATCACATATTTACATATCATGCTTGATCTTTAAATTGGGCCCAATTTCGAGGCAATCAAGAAGGTTAAGGTGGAACTAGTGTGAAATTCAAACAGGCAATTAGCAATCATTTCATCAGGGAGCGTGAGCATTCAGACAAGATCAAAAGCAACATGGAAAGGATGGGTTGAAGAGACATTGGGATCATTACGTCCTGATTGTAGATTTGAATTCAGATGTCCAGATTAAAACATTCTTTAGGCCATGGAGATATCGCTGCTGTGGTCCTTCTACTTCCTTTCCAAATAATTCAAAGTTGAATGGAAAATTCATATTCCTACACATTGTCCAGAACCTACAACAATGATCTCATCTAGCAAGGTTAAACCAAACAGAATAGGTGTGATTCCCATTGTGCAAAAACTGCATCTCACCTAACATTTCTCATTAAACAGCAGCTGCATTTCAAGCCCACTGCCCCCCCTTTTCTTCTTCACTTACCCCCATCCTTTCACCAAGACAAAATCCAAAATAACTTCTGATACTTTCCCACATCGCTTGGACCTCCCAGCACCCTCAGCCTCAGAAGTTAGCTTATTCTTCTCGTTCTTCTTTTTAAGGTCAACTGACCCCATTCTCCCCTGACGAGTGGACAACCTGAAAGCAAGGTCCATGGTATCTCCTACCATCCTGCTCTTGTTCTTGGAATCGCTTGTTTTCCTCAACCTCCAGAAATACGAGAGAGAAATCAACCCCAAATGAGGTGTGGGGTGGGGGGGAGAAAAGCCAACTTACCTGACAAGGGAGGTAACTAAGGAGACCCTCCAGGGGCAGCTGCTGGTGAAATCACTGGAGAATGAAAGTCCAATTTATTCTGTGAAGGTCTGACCCATGCCATTGTTGCCAGAAATGCGTAGGGGTCTTCTCATCCCAGCTCTCTGTGCCCTTCCCTCTTTCTCCCTGCTTGCTGTAACAAAAGATAAGAGGCAGAGTCTGTGCACGCCCCCTCTTCTTAAGCCATGCCTTGTTCTCTCAATTAGAAATGTTGGTCTTCATCTCGGATCTTCTCAGCAGCCTGTTAAATTTCCCTCCCTGAGCCTTCTGTTGCTGCTGCGGCTGCTGCTGCTACTTCCCTCTCCGTCTGTATAGTACAAATGAATTCTCTGTGTATTACAGCTATTTAAAGGGGTGGAAGGAAGAGAAGGAAGGGAGACAGGCTTCCATGTGATCGGAGCATCATCTGTTCTGAATGAACAAGAAGGGAAAGGGAAGGTGGAGGAAGAGAGGGAGGGAAAGCCGGAGAAGGAGGGGCTGAGATATATGCTTAAGCTTTGCTTCCCAGGCTGCACAAATAGGACAAATATGGGGCAGGCAGCATCAGGAGAGAGCAGCATCCATCCATCACCTTGAGCAAACACAGACGTCTATTCTTCCCCATAAAGAGTCTTCCTAAGAGTCAAGGATGCATCTTCAGACACCTCCGATCATCCCCTTTGGTCTATGCTTCCCATCTCTAGTTCAGTTTTCTTTTGCAGCGGTTGTTGCTTGGCTCTACTTAGCGAGAGAGCTTCTTGGAAAACAAAGGAAAGGAAGGAGTGGAAGCTGGAGCTTACACAGTGCATGAAAAAGAATATAGGTCCCCAATGGTTGCTGCAAACAACCAATAAAAGAAGTCCAGGCAAAGAGGAAAGAAGGAGGCTGGGCAGAACATCTGGATAGGGAAAATAAATACCAATATCCAGAATAAATGAGTTGGAAGGGACCTTGGAGGTCTTCTAGTCCAACCCCCTGCACAGGCAGGAAACCTTATCACCATTTCAGAGAAATGGTTGTCCAATCTCTTCTTAAAAACCTCCAGTGATGAAATACCCACAAGTTCTAGAGGGGGGTCCATTCCACGGATTAATTGTTCTCACTGTCAGGAAATTCCTCCTTAGTTTTAGGTTGCTTCTCTCCTTGATTAGTTTTCATCTATTGTTTGTTGTTTTGCTTCGGAGAGTAGCTTGACTCCCTCTTCTTTGTGGCAGCCAGTGGTGAGTTGTCCCCAGTTCAGACTGGTTTGCAAGAACCGGTAGTAAAACCGACGGGAGGCTCCATCCACTGACCCAGACATCATCGTAGGTGATCTGTGCATGCGCAGAAGAGTGGGTGCACGTGGGCGTGATGCAAACTGGTAGTAAAGCTAAGTAGAACTTACCCTTGGTGGCAGCCTCTGAGATATTGGAACCCTCCTCCCCAATCCTTCTTTTCATTAAACTAGACATATCCAATTCCTGCAGCCGTTTCTCGTGTTTTAGTCTTCAGTCCCCTAATCATCTTTGTCACTCATACAGCTTTTTGATTTAGGCAGCACATATAACCCCATTTTTCTCACACAAGAGTAATCCTGTGAGATACGTTGGCCTCCGAAGACTCATCCACAGACATCTTTCTATATCTGGCTCTCCTCATTCCTAATCCAACATCTTAACTGCTACCGCACATTTTCCTAAGAAACTGTGCAGAAATGGGCAATAAACCCTTAAGCCTCACAACCTTGACTTAATTCCAGCTGTTGGTAACCTGCTGTTCAGTTGAAAGCGTGCATTTGGCTCCATTTTATAAATGTATTTATGTCACTTCGGTTTCTCTTGACAAGCTCAAGGTGTCCTCTCCTTCCTCCTTCTGTTTTCTCAATGCCACGGGCTGGCTGACAAATGAAGACAGGTGAGAAGTTGATTGCAAAGACCATATTTGAATGTGGTTTCCTCTAGCCCAGGAGTCAGTAACCTGTGGCTCTGGAGCTGCGTGTGGCTCTTTCATCCCTCTGCTGAGGCTCCCTGTCACTCAAAATATGCGTCACACCCGCCGGCACGTGATTTATTGATTTATTGAGCTTTTTGACTCATGTTGCATGCAGAAATAAAAATTTGTTTTCTCTGTAGCCGTTCATTGATTTCCCAAATGCAACACATTATAGTTTTTTTATACATAGCATAAAGGTTAAAAAACGATATATGGAGTGCTATCTTCATTTTGGATGTCAAAAGGATTTTGTGGCTCCCGGTGTTTTCTTTTGTGCGGGAAATGGGTCCAAATGGCTCTTTTGAGTGTTTAAGGTTGCTGACCCCTGGTTTCGCCTGCATAGATTGTGGAATGTATACTCAAGGAGATGTGGCTGCATAATTATTTAATCACATAGCTCCATAAATATATAAGGCATTTTCCAGGTCCCCACTCAAGGGTTTTAATTATAAATCATAAAGCAGCAACAGAAATGGTGGCAGAAGACATACATGGAAAAAAGAAGCATCTCTTCAGTTCATTCACACCTGAGAACTAGAGTTCAGATCCATTCTTTCCCATCTATATGCAGATCAGGTACTGGTGAAGGCTGGAGATTGCTGTTACAAGCTTATGACAGATGTGGGAAGGATAAGAAGTGTCTAAAATGAACTTGAATCAAAGGTTGCTATGGGAAATACTCCTACTCTGGATTACAGTAACGACTTCCTCCGGTCCCAGAGGATGCTCCACTTTTCATCCAGCTCCCAAATCCAATCATAATTTTATGGGTGCATTTTATGGCTCTTATTTCTTAGTCTATTTGGAGAGGGGGAATTGAACGCCTGGACTATTGTAACACTCTCTACATGGGGCTCCCCTTGAGGAGCACCCGGAGGCTCCAACTTGTCCAGAATGCGGCCGCGCAAGTAATAATGGGGGCGACTCGTCGCTCCCATGTAACACCCCTCTTGCGCAAGCTGCACTGGCTCCCTGTGGTCTTCTGGGTGCGCTTCAAGGTGTTGGTTACCACCTTTAAAGCGCTCCATGGCTTAGGATCTGGTTATTTACAAGACTGCATTCTTCCTCTGATTGCCTCCCACCGACCGGTACGCTCCCACAGAGAGGGCCTCCTCAGGGTGCCGTCAGCCAAACTATGTAGGCTGGCGACCTCCAGGGGGAGAGCCTTCTCTGTGGGGGCCCCTGCCCTAGGGAATGAATTGCCCCCGGATCCCCGACCTCCACACCTTCTGTCGTGCACTGAAGAGCCTGTTATTCCAACAAGCCGCTCTGATGGGATACATGTTTTAAATTGGGTTTTAAAGCGTTTTTTTAAAAAAAATTGGTTTTAGCTGGGAGTTTTAAATTCAGCCTGTGATTTAATTATTTTAATATGTTTTTAAATTTCTGTCTTGTATATTATTTTACAATGGCTGTTCACCACCCTGAGTCCTTCGGGAGAAGAGCGGGGTATGTGTATGTGTGTGTGTGTATATATGTATATATATATGGCCTGAATATATGTATATATATATGGCCTGAAGGTTAAATCAACTGCCTTGCAGGCATACAGCCCAGGTTCAAATCCCAGTAAGGGTATGACTGTCTGATGAGAGCAAATAAGCTCGAAATAGATCTATAACAGCCTCCCTTTATTTATATAGAATTACCAGCAAAAATATTATATATATATAATATATATATAATATATATATATATATATATATATGTATGTATGTATGTATGTATGTATGTTGTTTTTTTTTTGTTAAGTCATCCTGGATTTTCCACGAATGGAGGAGGAGATATCACAAATCTCCAATTTTTTGCCTTTCAGCCCAATCTCATGTATATATATATATATAAAATAAAAGTAAAGTAAAGTAAAAAAAGTAAAAGAACAGTTCTCTTAGACTAATAGTTTATAACGACCCAAATCATCGATTTTGTACTCCATCGTTCCGATAAAGAGACTCAAGGCAACTACCGATTGGATGAAGTTTAAAAAAAAAAAAGAGTTACAAAAGAAACACATGTAAGATAACAGAATAAGAGAGTTGGAAGGGACCTTGGAGGTCTTCTAGTCCAATTCCCTTACTCAAGTAGGAGATCTTATATCATTCTGGATAAATAGTTGTCCAATCTTTTCTTGAAAACTTCCAGTGATGGAGCACCCACAGCTTCTGAAGACAAGCTGTTCCACTAGTTAATTGTTCTCACTGTCAAGAAATTTCTCCTTAAGTTCTAGGTTGCTTCTCTCCTTGGTTGGTTTCCATCCCTTGCTTCTTGTTCTATCCTCAGATACTTCGGAGAATAGCTTGACTCCCTCTTCTTTGTGGCAGCTCCTCAGATATTGGAATACTGCTATCATGTCTCCCCTAGTCCTTCCTTCCATCCAACTAGACATACCCAATTCTTGCAACTGTTCTTCATATGTTTTAGCCTCCAGCCATCATCTTCGTTGCTCTTTTCTGCACTCTTACCAGAGTCTCAATATCTCTAATATAGCGACCAAAAGTGGATGCATAAAAACTTATAAAATTACCATCATACTTTTTTTTTTTTTAAAAAGTGCTCCTGTTCAGTAATATTCTTGGATTCTTGGCTTTTCAAGACACATTTCTTTTTTTTTTGAATTTTAAAACCAGCTTTATTTGATATAAACAGATAAAAGATAAAAAAGAAAAAAGTTATAAAAACAATCTTAAGTATTCAGTATTACTTATGTTCTAATATTGCTAAGCAAAAGTTTTCTATCTATAACATTTCAATATATAACCATATATATACATTTATCTTCACTTGCTATCATATATTTATGTTGACGGTGTAAATTTACTAACTTTGGTCTCTTGATGTATTTACCATCTGTTTTTTTTCCCCTTGTTTGTCAATCCATTCATACCATCTATTCCAAATTTGATAGTAGTGTGAGTCTTCCTTGTTTTTTAATTTTAGAGTTAATCTATCCATCTCTGCGCACCTATATATTTTATGAATTATTTGTTCTTCTGTTGGCAACTTTTCTAGTTTCCAAGACTGGGCTAGGGTTAATCTTGCTGCTGTAATTATGGGTAGTATGATATACCGTATTTTCCGGCGTATAAGACGACTGGGCGTATAAGACGACCCTCCTCAGAGCCATTTAAGGCTCATCAAAGCCTTATGGGCTGGTCTGCCTGGTTACAGGAGAATGAGACCCGGCGTATAAGACGCCCCCCGACTTTTGAGAAGATTTTTGTGTGTTAGAAAGTAGTCTTATACGCAGGAAAATACAATATTTTATTTCTTTTTTAATTTCTTTTTTAAATATACCTAATAAAAAGATTTTGGGCTTTAGGTCTATCTTTTCTTCTGTTATTTCTGTTATCCATTTTCCAATTTTCGTCCAGAATTTTTTTACTTTTGGGCAGAGCCACCAAAGATGATAAAATGTTCCTGGGGCTTGTCTACATTTCCAACACATTTCAATGGACTTAGTAAGTCGTTATATTCAACTACAAAAAGCCAAAGGAGTCGTGTTCTTGTTTTCGGAGCCAGGCAGCAAATACACTTGTGAAATTTTTCATCTGGATAGCCTTAAGCCACTGCATACATAATTAAGAATGACGGAAATACAGTCTCCCTTCTAAGACTCTGTGCCAATATAAAACCTACATGACTTTCTACATATATTCAGAAACAGGTCTTGGAGAGCTGAAGCTGGTTTCCTATAAGGCGGCGAGCACTGAATGGTACATTTTTTGCAAACCCTTTTCCAACTCTCACTCTGTTAAATGGTCTTAGTTCTAGGGCAATGATAGCTAATCTTTTTGCTATCGCATGCCAAAAGCGGGTGGAGAGTGGTGTGGTCACACACACGTGTGCCTACTGTCAGCTTCTCAGTGCTGACATAGTAAAGAGGGGGTTAAATTCCTGTGAGATTATTAAGAGAGAATGCCGTAGAGTGATTTAGATAATGACCAATAGGATAAGGAAGCAAGCCAGGAAAGGGAGGGATGATGGAGCAGAGGTCATTTCCTGGCTGCATATGAGTCCGTGAAGACGTTGTTCTAACAAATAAAAGTTTTTTTTTCTTTATTATCAAAATGTGAGAGGAATCTAATTTCGTTCAGACAACTCTAGCGTTGACACCTACATCCATAATTCTATGCGCCCTGCCTCCCCCCCGTGCTCCCCCCACTTTTGGCACGTGATGGCATGGTGGGCTTGGTAGGTCCATTTTTTTGCTCTCCCCAGGCTCCAGAGCCTTTCTAGGAGCCTGGGGAGGGCAAAAACAGCCTTCCCCACCCACCCACAGAGGCCCTCCGGAGGCTGGAAACAGTGTGTTTCCTGACTTCTGGTGGGCCCAGAAGGCCCGAAAACCAGCTGGCTGGTGCATGCATGCTTGTCGGAGCTGAGCTTGTGTGCCCACCAATAGGGCTCCGTGTGCCACCTGTGGCACCCGTGCCATAGGTTCGCCATCACGGTTCTAGGGTAAAAAACCAAACCCCAATGACCCAGAAGCAAAGTGAAGGGAGGAGATTTGCGCTCAGTTCAAAGCCACTGGAAATATCTTTTTTTTTAAATTGAGAATAACATTTCTTGGACAAATGTTTGACTCCCTCTTCTTTGTGGCAGCCCCTGATATATTCGGACACTGCTATCATGTCTCCCCTAGTCCTTCCTTTCATTAAACTAGACATACCCAGTTCCCACAACAGTTCTTCATATGTTTTAGCCTCCAGTTCCCTAATCATCTCTGGAGAATCTATGGAGATTCTCAGTAATCCAAATCATGGTTTTTTTCAAGAGGCAACTAGATTTCCTTTGTTTTTCCTTGAAGACGTTTTGCAACTCATTCAAGAAGCTTCTTCAGTTCTGGTGGAATATATAGCACCAGTGGGTGCACGGACCTCAAAAGTAAACTGCAATATAGCCTCTGTGGGGTGTGGCCTTAAGGGGTCAGTTTTCATGGGGTGAGTTCTCAAACCACCTATCATTTGCTGGAAGAGCACGTTTGTTTTAAATATTTAGATTAGATAGATTAACAGAGTTGGAAGGGATCTTGTAGGTCATCTAGTCTAAAACCCACCCAAGTAGGAGAACCTATACCATTTCTGACGGATGGCAGTCCAGTCTCTTCTTGAAAGCTTCCAGTGATGAATCTCCCACAACTTCCAAAGGCAACTTCTGTTCCCTTGGTTGGTTGTTCTCACTGTCAGAAAATTTCTCCTTATATCCAGGTTGAATTTCTCCTTGACCATTTTCCATCCATTATTCCTTGTCTGGCCTTCGGGTGCTTTGGAGAATAGCTTGACCCCTTCCTCTCTGTAGCAGCCACTCAAATATTGGAAGACTGCTATCATGTCTCCCCGGGTCCTTCTCTTCACTAGACTAGCCATGCCCAGTTCCTTCAACTCTTCATCCTATGTTTTAGCCTCCAGTCCCTTAATTATCCTGGTTGCTCTTCTCTGAACTCTTTCTAGAGTCTCAACATCTTTCTTATAATGTGGTGACCAAAACTGGATGCAGTATTCTAGGCGTGGTCTTTTTAAGGCTTTATAGATTGGTGTTAGTACATCACATGATCTTGATTGTATCCCTCTGTTAATGCAGCTTATGCAATGTTGATTGCATTGGCTTTTTCGGCTGCTGCCACACACTGCTAGCAATAAAATATAATTTTATTGACAGTTTTAAGAATGAGAGTAAATATCGACACAAATTAAAATAGAGCAGGAAGGAAAAATGGAAAAGGAAGGAAGAAAAGAAAAAGCTAAGGTGGAGAAAGAAAAAGAAAGGAAGAAGGAAGAAAAAAAATCCAAAGAAAAAAGATACTGTGTAAAGAAGTGACTTCCAATTATAAATGTAACCTGCTCTCTAATCTTACATGGTAAATCTCTTCTTTCTATAACCAATCCTACCCAAAAGTTAGAACCATAGAGTATAAATTCATTTTTTTCTGGTGTATGCAAATGTCCATAAAGGATTTCCAATCAGCAAAAATTATAGCTATTATCTTTTCACTAATCAAACAAATCAGTTTAGCCATTTTCAGCTACTTCCATCATCTTCATCAACCATTCCTCTGCAGTATGTATTGCCAAGCTTTTTCATCTTTGTGTGTATAATAATCTCAACATAGCTATAAAGTCCTGTGACATTTTCCCAACCATTTGTCCATCAGTCCCAAGAAGAAAAGTTCTGCTTTGAGTTGAGTTATTCAAAATGGACAGTGATTAATATACCCTGTTTTTTTGAGGCTTTTGAGCGCATGGCAATAAGGCCAAGTACTTATTTTGGGGTTCAAAACATATAAGACAGAGCCTTATTTTTGGGGAAACACGGTATATGTATAGGTGTAGATGTATATATGTGTGTGTGTGTGTGTGTGTGTCTGTGTGTGTATAGCATCTGTATATTTATTTATTTTATTTATTTATTGGTTCGATTTATATGCCGCCCTTCTCTGGAGACTCAGGGCGGCTTACAATGTGTTAAGCAATAGCCTTCATACTTTTGTATATACCTGCTTAGTAGGGCTTTCGCCCCCCCCAAGCAGTGTTCTTTTTTATACAAAGTCAGTTTATTGCCCCCACAACCCGGGTCCTCATTTTACCTACCTTGAAAGGATGGAAGGCTGAGTCAACCTTGAGCCTGGTGAGATTCGAACTTGCAGTAATTGCAGGCAGCTGGTTTTACTTAACAATACTTAGTCTGCTGCGCCACCAAGGTTCTATATGAGTGTTATGTATGGGTGAGGTATATTTATACTTTCTTTTGTGCAACATAATTTCATTTTTAATGTGCGTCATTGTGCCCACAATAAAAAAATGACAATAAAGGTAACTTATCTTGTATATTAATATTTAAAATCCTCTGAATCAGTGAAGGCACCTAAATCCAAAATTGTCTGGCTTTTTTGCACATCCACCAAACACAATTAAATGACCCTTCTTGTTGTTCACATTTCCACAGAGACCCACAATGATGTTTTCAGACACAACCTGAATTTGTATCTGTTCCATATTCTCAACATGGCCTCTAACATAGTGGTTTTTAAAATCTACATTAACTTAATCATACCTCGATTGTACCATGCCACCCAAATCTCAGGCCATGTCCTTCTAACCCTAAAAGTCTTCTGTTTCTCATCCAAATGCTCACTCGTTCATCCAAACCAAACTGCAAACTGCAAAAAGCAATTTAAAATTGGGTAAACCTAATCCTCCCCATACCTTTACGTTTTGCAACACAGCAATATTTACCGCATGCTTTTCCCCCTTGCCATACAGATATATCTAGAGTCGTGGTGGCACAGTGGTTAGAATGCAGTAAGGCAGGCAAAACTCTGTCCATAGCCTGGAGTTTGATCCTGATGGAGATCAAGGTTGACTCAACCTTCCATCCTTCCGAGGTCAGTAAAATGAGGACCCAGATTGTATGGGGGGCAAGATGCTGACTTTGTAAACTTCCCAGGGAGGGCTATAAAGCAGGGATCTCCAACTTTGGTAACTTTAAATCTCGTGGACTTCAACTCCCAGAATTCTTTGCTGGCTGAGGAATTCTGGGAGTTGAAGTCCACAAGCCTTAAAGTTGCCAAGGTTGGAGACCCCTGCTATAAAGCACTTTGGAACGATATATAAATCTAAGTATTATTGCTATTGCTATATCCCCTTGCTACGGTTTAAGTGGTGCGAGAGAGCACATTTTTGCATGCTGATTTTAATCTTCAGTTTTCCAGATAAACACAGAGGCGAGAAAGAGGTGGAGGTGAAACATTTTGAATGCAATGGGCTTTTGCATTGAAAGCACCGTGGAGAGGCAAGGCTAACACACCCTCCAGCTGAGTTCCACTCTTGGTGTGATTTCACTTACTCATTCATAACTCTCTTTTAGCAGCAATGCAGAAGTGGCTTTGCCACAGGCTTCTTTACATGGTATTCTGTTTTATCTCCCCTTCTAGCCAAGAGTCCTGAAATTTTCAGGTGCTTTACGGATGTATTTTTGATCTGTTTTAGCCAGGTGGCTCAGTGGCTAAGATGCTAAACTTGTCGATCAAAAGGTTGGCAGTTCAGCGGTTCGAAACCCTAGTGCTGCATCATGGGTGAGCTCCCGTGACTTGTCCCAGCTTCTGCCAACCTAGCAGTTCAAAAGCAGGTAAAAAATGCAAATAGAAAAATAGGGACCACCTTTGGTGGGAAGGTAACAGCGTTCTGTGTGCCTATGGTGTTTAGTCATGCCAGCCACATGACCATGGAGATGTCTTTGGACGGCGCTGGCTCTTCGGCTTTGAAACGGAGATGAGCACCGTCCCCTAGAGTCGGGAATGACTAGCATATATGTGCAAGGGGAACCTTTATCTTTTTAGGCAGGAACAGCCAGTTGCTACCAATTCCTGAAGGAGCAGTTAAGAAAAAAAAAACCCTCTCAAACTATATTCCTACTGTGGAGAAGAGATTTAAAACAATTCAGATCCAAACAAAAAATCCCCGTTTTGTTCTGTATCTTTCACTCTGATTAAATTGCTTCACTGGCTATTTGAGCAACCAGCAGAAACACACACAAACACACATACACACCTTCTCTCCAGCCTCTTTTCCCACTCCAACAGGATGACTATAGGATTATTACATCATCGCCATTCCTTCTGAATTTTAGCGTGAGCTGATTTAATTTCCACTAAAGGGGGGAGGGGGGGGGAAGTAGCAGGAAATGAATGGATAAATCAGAAGTGTTTAGCTGCAACTTGTAAAAACCAACAGCCCAAACAAGGCATTTTAACACCTTCCCATCTCTCTCTCTCTCTCTCTCTCTCACACACACACACAGAGAGAGAGAGAGAGAGAGAGAGAGAGAGAGAGAGAGAGAGAGAGAGAGAGAGAGAGAGAGAGCCACAACAGAAGCGTTCATTAAAATGTTCCTGCTAGGGTCTGAATAATTTGAAGAGGGGGAAAATAACATTTGACATGGAGAGTACAGCAGCAGTAGCTTGAGAAGCTTTGACAGTAGTGAGGCAAAACCGCAACGTGAAGCATCTGGGAGAGTTTCTCTCGTGGGAATTTTATGATGAGGCCAACAGAGCTGTCATTTTCCCCGTTGTGTAGGAATTCATAAATGCCAGCCAAAATCAAGAAGGTCAGCAGAAATAAGGGGGAAATAAAAAGGGAAGGAAGGTAGACATCTGGCCTGGAAGTAGTCATGCCAATAAATACCCCCAAAGCAACAGATGGATGGTTTAATGGTCAGCCTGGAATCATGAAAGGAAGCAATTACCGTGTTTCCCCGAAAATCAGACCCTGATATATTGTTTTGAACCCTGAAATAAGAGCTTGGCCTTATTTTCTGGGAGGTCTTATTATTTTGGGGCGGATGGAGCAAGATGGGGCTCCTCTTGCCGTCTTATCTGATTTCCAGCTCTGCGTTTAAATATTTTTGGGGAGGGCTTATTTTCGCGCATGCGCTCAAAAGCCTGATTGGGCTGATTATCAGGGGATGTCTTATTTTCGGGGAAACAGGGTAGAAGCCAGGGATAAAGTAGGGTCCTCCCCATTTATGCATCTTGGAACTGGGGAACATAATGAGCTGAGTGGCGTAGGAGGCTAATGTCTCCTACTAAAGCAGCAATTAACATCCAGCTGCCTGCAATTACACCAGTTTGAAACTCACCAGGCTCAAGGTGGACTCAGCCTTCCATCCTTTCTAAGGTGGGTAAATTGAGGACCCAGTTTGTGGGGGCAATAAGCTGACTTTGTATAAATATACAAAAGTATGAAGGCTATTGCTTAACGCATTGTAAACCGCCCTGAGTCTCCGGAGAAGGGCGGCATATAAATCAAATTAAAAACAAACAAACAAACATTGGTATCCTTCAGGAGAATAACGGTAGAGGTGAACGGGAAGATAAATGCGAAGAGGTTTAAAAGAACGCAGGTGAATGATCATTAAACAGAATCATTCACCTAGATAATCTCTTTCAGTCTTTTTAATCTTTTCTTCTGTATCACAATGCTTGCAAAATTAATCTTCCAGAGATGAATTTCCTTTGTCAAATTTCAGATATCAGGAACAAAAAAAATTGTTTCAGTGTTATCTATTGGTTAGCCTGAAACTGTGATATAGACGGATGATAGCCAATCAATTTCGTGTTTTGATTCCACCCCCGATGGAGAGAAGGGAAGGAAAGAAGGGAGAGAGGGAGGAAAGGAAAGACGCTTTTCAAATAACTCATCACTTTATTACATGATGAATTTTGTAATTATCCTTCTTGTAGGGTTATGAAAGTCAGTTAGCCCTTCATGAAAGGTTGGCTATCGGAGAAAATGGGAAGCAGTTTCCCTCACCACAAAGACAATATCGTCTTCAAACAGAGACTTTGTGTTCCCTTGCCGTGAAACCTTTATAATAAGATTTGAAACGGTTTTTTCTTAGTATAATACAGGAAGCAGAAACAGCAGTTCTGCAGAAGGAAGATGGACAGTGGGATGGGGAAGGGAAAGGAACTGACAAAGATGGAGGACAATCCTGTTACTTTTTTTAAAAAGAAAGAAAGGGTATCGATAAGAACAAAAAGGTTGGGCTCCTCACTTGATTGCTGAGGACATCGCTTTCAATGGCTTTGTAATGGAGAAAGTTAGCATCCTGCATCCAGTTTTGGTTGCCATGATGTAAGAAAAAGATGTTGAGACTCTAAAAAGAGTGTAGAGAAGAGCAAGAAAGATGATTAGGGGACTGGAGGCTAAAACTTATGAAGAACGGTTGCAGGAACTGGGTTTGTCTAGTTTGATGAAAAGAAGGACTAGGGGAGACATGGTAGCAGTGTTCCAATACCTCAGGGGATGTCCCAAAGAAGAGGGAGTCAAGCTCTTCTCCAAAGCACTGGAGGGCAGGACAAGAAGCAATGGATGGGAACTAATCAAGGAGAGAAGCAATTTAGAACTAAGGAGAAATTTCCTGACAGTTAGAACAATTAAACAGTGGAACAACTTGCCTGCAGAAGTTATGAATGCTCCAACACTGGAAGTTTTTAAAATGATGTTGGATAACCATTTGTCTGAAGTGGTGTAGGGTTTCCTGCCTAAGCAGGGGGTTGGACTAGAAGACCTCCAAGGTCCTTTCCAACTCTGTTATTCTACCCTACCCTACCCTACCCTACCCTACCCTACCCTACCCTACCCTACCCTACCCTACCCTACTCTACTCTACTCTACTCTACTCTACTCTACTCTACCCTATCCACCCCTCTCCTAGAAGAATGAAATACTTTGAGAAATATTTAAAAAGGCAGAATATTATATTTCCCCTAAAAGAGAAAGAGAAAACTTAAAGGAAACAGAAACTCAAAGCCACAGGCTCCCTGCCCCCCAACCAGATACTAAACTGAGGCCAGCTTTTAGAAATGCAGATTTGGTAATCCATTCAAGACAGGATATTTGGAACAAAGGCAGATTTAGGTAGAATGGTAGGATCAGCCCTCACTCAAGATCCAGGAAAGCCATTAAGACACAATGGGAATGGCCCAACATCCTTTCAGGACACAAGCCTCCTCATTTCATCATCTCAGAGAGTCCAGGCTTCAACCAAACTTAATTCAGACAACCTAAAAAGTTAGCTATGACCCCTGCATAGCCCCTGGGAGTCTGACAACCAATAGAATACATATTCTTGCACAGGAACAGGAAGCTCAAGGGCAAGGCCCAAGAGAGGGTATAAATACCCTCCTCAACTCCATGTGGTCCACTGTCCAGGACTTCAAACTCATGTCCATCAATAAACCACCTTTCCAATCAGCCTCCATGTTTCCAGTGTCTTTCTCCCCACTTGGAACTGAACCCAGATGGATATTTCTTCCAACAGTAATAATGTCTAGGATGGATTCCTCAGTGACGCTTGTAGGACTGGATCCCTGAGTGAAGATCTGAGGTCAACAATCCAGGAGGCATCCAAGTCTCATGTCATCCTCATCTCTGCTTGTAAAAAAATAAAATAAACGAGAAAAAGGCAGCATGCCAGATCCATGCTCTGGAAAAGATGGGAGAAAGCAGGAAAGCTGAGACAACATAAAAGCTTATTTATTTATTTTATTTATTTATTAGTTTGTCAAACATGTACAAGATAGCAGGAGTGAATATAAACATGGACATGAATGAAGGAAATGAATACAAATAAGTGGGGACAGTAGGACAGGGATGGTAGGCACTCTGGTGTGTGTATGCATACCCTTTTTATGGACCTCTTAGGAATGGGTTGAGGTCCACGGTAGACAGTTGAAGGTTGAAGCTGTGGGGGTTTGAGGATGTCTGGAAGACTGAGAAAGAGTGCTAGAGAGAAAGAGAGAGAAACTGGAGGAGAAGAATCTATGTGGGATGAAGCTAACACTGTCAACTCTTAAAATACTACTAGGAGGTATCCTGCTTCAGGGGGTTTCCTGATGTTATCTGATGGGCATCTTGAAAAACCAAGACAGCTCTTTTGATCTGATTTTATGTTCATCTATTCCCAACTCTCTGATGAAAGCTAGACTGAGAAGTGTGTGTTTTTTTTAAATAAATTCCTGGAAGAAAATAACAAGAAAACATTTCTGCATTGCTTGCCAGAAAACTGCATAGATCCGTCCATGAAAGCGACCATCAGGCTGAAATTAAAGGCAGGCTTCACATACCATACCTTCACAGCCACACCATAACTGTTCTGTCCCCATCTTACACACACACAGAGACAAACAGCCGGGGGTTAAATATACTGGTGGACAACCAATTCTTCTGATAAGATGCTTGGCAGCCACCCAGTAGCTGCTTGCCAAGAACTTTTATCAACAAACAAAATACCCACAGTAAAGAATTGTCCAGTTCGTAGAAATAAATCCAAGGGTGATAATATTGTTTCCACAGATGCAATGTGACTCAATAGGAGTTAGTTTTGTCCGTCACAGAATCTGAATGGCTAACTCGCCCCCTTTTATACCCTGTGGGGTGTGGTCCAGTGACTCAGCCTAATCTCTGGCACGCCTTTTCTTCTGTTGCGTGCGCTTATCCCTGCGACGCTGCCGAGGATCCAGCCAAGACTCATTACCCTCATCACTGTCCACCTGTGGCTGCGTGGATGTGCTTGGCTTTGGACCTATCTCTTGGCCTTCGGTGTCCTCCGGAGGCATTGCCAGAGAGAGGGTCCTGGAGAGGGAGGCCTTGCCAACCCCTCCCCCTCACTCTCAGAGTCTGCATCTGCCGATGACACCGGCTCAGGCAACGGAGCCACCACAATAACCAAGCACTAATCTATAGAGATTTTCTTTCCTCCCTCCCTCCCTATGCAAATAACCACTGCATAAAAGTCTTGAGAGGAATGCTCCAGAAATTATCATTTTCCAGTTTTGCAGGAGGGAATCAATGATGAACACTTAACAGACACCGAGCTCAGCTGCAGCCCCTTCCTCAGAGCCAATGTGAGGAAGCTGAGCCATGGCAACCCAGCAGATGAGTTTTCACCTGAGCTTCACTGGAGATGCTCCCTGCAGTGAGAAATTCTGGTACAACATTAGAGAGAACCTGCACCTGGGCTTAAAAGCTTCCAATGACTTAATTTCCATTTCCCATTTCCCATTTTTTTCCATTTCCCATGGGAAAAAAAATCCAAATATGCAGGTAATCGGCAACCTCAGGGTTACCTGAAGCTCTTGAAATCCTTTACTAAACTCCCCCCAGTCTTGCTACTGAAAACCAGTGGTTTCCTAACAGGTTTAGGCAAGAAACTTTCCAGAACTGTCATTTTAGAATCAAAGAATTGTCCTCTATAAAACAGGAAACAAACGGGAAATTCCGAAGGTGTTTTTCTTGTGACAGTTTTTTTTTTAAATTCCTATGCCTTCAAGTCAGTTTTGACTCCTGGCCAACAGTTGGACTAGTCCCTGCTGTTTTCTTGGTAAGATTTTCAGGACCTAGGGCAGAGAGAGACTGACTGGCCTAAGGTCATGTAGCTGGCTTTGTATCTAAGACAGGACTAGAACTGACCATCTCCTGAGATTGGCCCAAAATTACCCAGTTGGTTTTCATTCCTACGGCAAGATTAGAACTCCAAAGTTACCTAGCTTGCTTTTATGCCTAAAGTAAAGGTAAAGGTTCCCCTCGCACATGTGTGCTAGTCGTTCCCGACTCTAGGGGACGGTGTGCATCTCCGTTTCAAAGCCAAAGAGCCAGAGCTGTCTGAAGACATCTCCGTGGTCATGTGACCAGCATGACTAAACGCCAAAGGCGCACGGAACACTGTTACCTTCCCACCAAAGGTGGTCCCTATTTTTCTACTTGCATATTTAACGTGCTTTCGAACTGCTAGGTTGGCAGAAGCTGGGACAAGTAACAGGAGCTCACCCCATTATGCGGCACTAGGGATTCAAACTGCTGAACTGCCAACCTTCTGATTGACAAGCTCAGTGTCTTAGCCACTGAGCCACAACGTCCCATGCCTAAGGCAGGTCTAAAATTCACCACCTCCTAGTGATTGGCCCAAAGTCACCCAGCTGACTTTCATGCTTAAGGCAGGACTAGCACTCCAAAGTCACCCAGGTCTTCTGGTTTTTAGCCTGATGTCTTAACCACTGGATCATACTGGCTCTCTTTGCACTGTGTTGTGACAGAGAGCTAATTCAATTTGCATCTCTGCCCTTTCAACATAATCTTTTATTCCTCCAACTATATTAAGCATGAACCCGATGCTGAAAGGTTGATTAGCCTTGGTGTAGATCTTAGTTTGTCCTATCACACCCAACGATTCTTTAATCTCACATTTCAAAAAATACTGGGGAGGGAGGGAGGGAAGGAGGGAGAGAGAGAGAGAGAGAGAGGCCAGCAGCAGACTGAACCAAGATCTATGCCTTGCATTTTCTTTTTTTAATTGTTTGCCAGAAGCTTTAACTGTGGCATTTGATGACCTTAATCTGCTGGAGGCCAAATAACATTGACATTTTAGCCAGTACAAGTAAGGACCTGATACTTCAAAAATGATGCCCTCAATTATTTGCAGACTTTAGCATCTGGGTTAATGGAGGCCCAAAATCTCCTTTCTTAAATGGGAGGTTCACAAAAGCTACAAACCACAACTAGGCTGATGCTAGGGACATTGGGAACATGGCCAGGATTTCAAAACAAATCTGTTTCCCCGTCTTCTTTTGCAAACCTGGTGCAAAAGAAGGGGCCTGGGGGCTCACCAGACTAAAGCATTGTGATTAACATCAGCTGTCTGCAATTACTGTAAGTTCGAATCTCACCAGGCTCAAGGTTGACTCAACCTTCCATCCTTTCTAAGGTAGGTAAATTGAGGGCCCAGTTTGTGGGGGCAATAAGCTGACTTTGTATAAATATACAAAAGTATGAAGGCTATTGCTTAATGCATTGTAAGCCGCCCTGAGTCTCCGGAGAAGGGCGGCATAGAAATCAAATTAAAAAAAGAAGAAGAAAGAAAGGAAGGAAGGAAGGAAGGAAGGAAGGAAGGAAGGAAGGAAGGAGGGAGGGAGGGAGGGAGGGAGGGAGGGAGGGAGGAAGGAAGGAAGGAAGGAAGGAAGGAAGGAAGGAAGGAAGGAAAGAAAGAAAGAACATTCAGCTGTCTGCAGATACTGTAAGTTCGAACCTCACCATGCTCAAGGTTGACTCAACCTTCCATCCTTTCTAAGGTAGGTAAATTGAGGGCCCAGTTTGTGGGGGCAATAAGATGACTTTGCATAAATATACAAAAGTTATGAAGGCGATTGCTTAACGCAGTGTAAGCTGCCCTGAGTCTCCAGAGAAGGGCGGCATGTAAATCAATTTTTTTAAAAAAAACCCAAGATATGAGAATTGAAGGGACACTTATGACCCTAGAGAGATTTAGGTAGATAAGTTTTAAATTGGCTTAATCTGTGATTCATGCAATAGGTAGACTAATGTTGGCTTGATATTGTGCTTTGCACAAACATACATTAAGTGTTTGCACATGCAACTTCCTTTGTCAGGTTCCTTTTTCTGCTGTTGTTCATTTTGTGGACTAATCCCCAAGGCGCATGCCCAAGATGGCGACTATACCTTGGGCGTCCTAGGAAGATGGGCTTTGTGGCTGGTTTTTAGCAGGTCCCTGGGGGCTGCAGTCCATCGGCAGCCCCCTGCCCAGCCAGCGGAATATGCAGCCATCACGCTGGTGGGCTTGTCGCCCGCCAGCGTGCACCAGAAGATGCCGAAGACCCCCGCCGCCTCCATCGCCCAGAACAGCTGAGAGGCACTGTGGAAGATGGCGGCGCGGCGGGGGGGGGGGGCGGCAAAGATGAAGTGGAGCGGCGAGGGGTGAGCGGCAGCTGCAGTAAGAGGGCAGCCGTGGCAAAGCCCTTGGAACCTTTCCGGAGGCTCCCGCCGCCCCTAAACAGCTGGGCAGCGCTGCGGAGTCCGCCATCCTGCCTTGAAGATCTCCGCCGCTTCCCCCCCGCTCTTTGGACAGCTGAGAGGCGCCGCGGAAGATGGCGGCGCGGTGGGGGGGGGCTGCAAGGACGAAGCTGCGCGGCGAGGGGCGAGCGGCGGCTGCAGTGAGAGGGCAGCCGTGGCAAAGCCCTGGCAAAGCCCTTGGAACTCTCCGGAGGCTCCCGCCGCCCTTAAACAGCTGGGCGGCGCTGCGGACTCCACCATCCTGCTTGAAGATCCCCGCCGCTTTCCCCCCCCCTCGCTTTTTGGACAGCTGAGAGGCGCCGCGGAAGATGGCGGCGCGGTGGGGGGGGGGGCGGTGAAGATAAGCGGCGAGCGGCGGCTGCAGTGGGAGGGCAGCCGTTGCGAAGGAAACAATAATTGTTGCAAGAGATGGCGGTGAGTGGCAAGAAGATGGCGGCCAGCGAATGGTGGCAGCGATGAGACTGGGGGGGTTAACCACTCTAGCGGGTCCCCAGCAGCCAGCGGGCTTATGGCCCTATTAGAGGCTGGTGAGGGTCCCCTTTCCCTCCATCCCACTTGGCCTCTGCTGGCCCTTAAACCTGCCCGCCCCTTTATTATCAGCCCACCACTCCCACAGTGGTGCTTCAGACCTTTTTTGGCGTTATTACCAGCATTTGGCGTTCCATCTGCATCTTATTACTCCGTTGGCTGGTTATGAGATGACAGGCCAGCTTACGGGAGGATTGTGGAGCCGGTTGTTACCATCTATCTGAGGGGGTGCCACACCCACAGGACAAATTTGCCAGGCCACGGTGGGAGAGTGGCCTTGGATTTTCCAACGTACCTGTACCTGTGCCGGTTGAACCACCGTGAGAGGGTGGCTTGGACATTCCCCCTCAGGGACAGAATGCAGAGTCTCCGGGTCGCTACTGTGAGAGGGTAGCGGCGTCTCTCTCCTGATTGCCCTGGTCCTGCATGAGGACATCTGGAATTATGACTTTGTTTATGGACCTATGCCATGCCCCATTTTCCTGCCTTATCTGTTGGATGCTCTCAAGGTCTACGCTTCTTGCCCTGCGAGATTCCCCCCTCTCGCGGGTTTGGCCCTCCACGTTATCGAGGGCCTACCTTAATGACAGGTCTTGGGACCCCGAGAGGTGGCATGCTGCGAAACGGGGATTGAGGGGTTTTTTAATTGCTTCTTAAGGGGTGTTTTAGGGGGTTCTGGGGTGGGGGAGGGTGTGGGTTTGGGGGGAAACCCGGAGGGGAAAGGGACAGGCCTGGCAGTCTGTGATGCCACGGGAGGTGTAGTTGCTGGAGGCAAGAGGGCTCTGATCGAGCCCTCTGTTGAGGGTGGGGTGATTCCTACGTTATGTGGGAGGGGCAGATATGGCGAGAGCAGGGGACCATATCATGTGGTGGGGGCACGCACTCGCTGTCTTCGAGCGATTGCTTGCCCCGGTCCCCTGAGCTATTCCCGTTCCCCGGGTTGTTCAGAGTCTCAGGACCCGAGGCTCCGGCTGCTGTTGTGCAACGCGAGGTCCGTTGTAAATAAGGCCCCCCTCATATGTGATCTTCTTCAAGAGGGGGGTGCGGACCTGGCTGGTATCACCGAGACCTGGTTGGGCCACGAGGGGGGAGTCCCCCTCGTGGAGATGTGCCCACCGGGTTTCCTTGCATTTCACCAGCCGAGAGCCCAGGGCAGGGGTGGGGGAGTAGCGGTTGTTATTAAGGAAGGTCTGGGTCCGAGGGAGGCCACTGTACCTCAGATAGCCGGGTGTGAGTCCATCTATGTGAGGTGGGGCCCTGGTGGGCAGATGGGTCTGTTTGTCACGTACCTGGCTCCCTGCCACGTGGCAACAACCCTGCCCGAGCTTCTCAATGTTATAGCCGAAGTGGCGGTTGTTACTCCCAGGCTTATAGTCATGGGGGATTTCAACCTGCCATCTATCGGTGAGGCATCTGAGATGGCTCGGGAGTTCATGGCTTCCATGACGGCCATGGACCTGACCCAGGTAATTCAGGGCCCGACTCACGTTGGTGGACACACCCTGGACCTAGTTTTTGTCTCTGGTCAGTGGTTGGGTGGTCTTGACACTGGGGATATAGGCGTGGAACCCTTGTCATGGACTGACCACTCGCTCCTCCGACTCGACTTTCTGACCGCTGCACCCCACCGCAGGGAGGCGGAACCTATTAGGTGGTTCCGCCCCAGGCGCCTGATGGATCCTGATAGGTTCCAGACGGAGCTTGGGCCATTTCCTGAGACACTGGCACGCGACTCGGCTGAGGACCTGGTGGCTGCCTGGGATAGGGCGGCCGGTGGGGCCTTGGACCGTGTCGTGCCTTTGCGGCCTCTGACCCGGCGCCGAACTCACTTATCTCCTTGGTTCACCGAGGAGCTGAGGGAGATGAAGCGCCGGAAAAGACGCCTAGAGAGCGGTTGGAGGGCCAGTCGCTCCGATTCTGACTTGACACCAGTAAGAGCTTATATTAAGACTTACTTAGTGGCAATAAAAGCGGCGAAATCTAATTATTTCGCCGCCCTTATTGCGTCATCAGATAATCGCCCAGCCGCCCTGTTTAGGGTGACCCGCTCCCTCCTTCATCTGGGAGCGCGGGAGGATCCCTTGCAGGGACGTGCTGAGGATTTTGTGCAATATCTGGATGATAAAATAACTCAGATTCGGGATGAGTTGGCCGCCGACTGGGTTGGTTCGGGCGAGGTGACTGAGCCCGGTCTTGAGAGTGTTATCTGGGCCGAGTTCGATCCTGTGGCTCCCGAGGACGTGGACAGGATCCTGGGGAGATTGAACGCCACCACATGTTTATTGGACCCGTGTCCCTCCTGGTTGGTGCTGGCCTCCCGGGAGGTTACACGAGGCTGGCTCCAGGAGATTATAAATGCTTCTCTGAGTGAGGGTGCCCTACCGACCGCCTTGAAGGAGGCGGTGGTGAGGCCCCTCCTCAAGAAGCCCTCCTTGGACCCAGCTGCTTTGGTAAATTATCGTCCAGTCTCCAACCTTCCCTTTCTAGCGAAGGTTGTTGAGAGTGTGGTGGCATGGCAGCTCCCCCGGTGCCTGGATGAAGCTGTCTATTTAGACCCGCTCCAGTCCGGCTTCAGGTCTGGTTACAGCACCGAAACGGCATTGGTCGCGTTGGTGGATGATCTCTGGAGGGCCCGGGGTAGGGGGTACTCCTCTATCCTGGTGCTGTTAGACCTCTCAGCGGCTTTTGATACCATCGACCATGGTATCATGTTGCGCCGGTTGGAGGGATTGGGGGTGGGGGGCACCGTCCTTCGGTGGTTCTCCTCCTATCTCTCCGACCGGTCGCAATTTGTGTTGACAGGGGGGCAGCGGTCGACCCCGAGGCGCCTAGTGTGTGGGGTGCCACAAGGGTCGGTCCTCTCGCCCCTTCTGTTCAACATTTATGTAAAGCCGCTGGGTGAGATCATCCGTGGTTTTGGGGTGGAATTCCATCAGTACGCTGATGACACTCAGCTGTACATTTCCACCCCAGACCACCCCAATGATGCCGTGGAGGTGATGTCCCAGTGCCTTGAAGCTGTGCGGGTCTGGATGGGGAGAAACAGGCTTCGACTCAACCCCTCCAAGACCGAGTGGCTGTGGCTACCGGCGTCCCGATATAGCCAACTGACTCCATCGTTGGTTATTGGGGGCGAACCATTGGCCCCCACGGAAAGGGTGCGCAACTTGGGCGTCCTCCTGGACTCACGGCTGTCTTTAGAGGATCATACGACGGCCGTGGCCAGGGGGGCTTTTTATCAGGTCCGCCTGATACGCCAGTTGCGGCCCTTTCTAGATCGGGACTCCCTACGCACAGTCACTCAGGCGCTCGTCACGTCTCGCCTGGACTACTGTAATGCTCTCTACATGGGGCTCCCCTTGGGATGCACCCGGAGGCTTCAGCTGGTGCAGAATGCGGCCGCGCGGGGGATTATGGGAGCGACAGGGCGCTCCCACGTGATACCCCTCCTGCGTGAGCTGCATTGGCTGCCGGTTGATTTCCGGGTGCGTTTCAAGGTGTTGGTAATGACCTTTAAAGCGCTCCATGGCTTAGGACCAGGGTACTTACGGGACCGCCTGCTGCCACCAATTGCCTCCCACCGACCGGTTCGCTCCCACAGAGAGGGCCTCCTCAGGGTGCCGTCAGCCAGACAATGCCGGCTGGCGACCCCCAGGGGGAGAGCGTTCTCAGTGGTAGCCCCCACCCTCTGGAACGATCTGCCTCCAGAACTGAGGACTATTGCTGACCTCCAGACTTTTCGTCGGGCTCTAAAGACACACTTTTTTCAACTCGCCGGACTTGCCTGATCCCTTCTTTTTTAAATATTTTATACATTTTTATATATTTTTAAATTTTAAACTTTTTAGAGTTTTTAGTTGGTTCTTATGCCTCAGCCTTAACTTATATTGATTTTAGGATGGTTTTAATTGTTTATGTACTGGTTTTAATTGGCTGTACACCGCCCTGGGTCCGCCAGGAGAAGGGCGGTATAGAAATTTAATAAATAAATAAATAAATAAATAAATATGGAGAACTGGACAGGGAGCAAGGGAAGGTCTGAGCACCCAATGTGTCCGGAGACCACAGTTTCCCACTACGTTCTTGGCACAGAAGGAAATTTAGAGCAGCTGTTTGGCTGATCTAAATAACATTTTAAAAACCCTGGGAAAGAGTGGAGAAGCACAGATTGTGGGCAGGATTTTGCTCATCTTCCAAGGATGGAAGAGCTGAATTTGGAACTCTTTATAGAGATTTTAACAGGGACATGGTGACTCAGTGGGTAAGACACTGAGCTTGTCGATCGAAAGGTCGGCAGTTCAGCGGTTCGAATCCCTAGTGCCACATAACGGGGTGAGCCCCCGTTACTTGTCCCAGCTTCTGCCAACCTAGCAGTTCGAAAGCAGGTAAAAAATGCAAGTAGAAAAATAGAGACCACCTTTGGTGGGAAGGTAACAGCATTCCGTGCACCTTTGGCATTTAGTCATGCTGGCCACATGACCATGGAGACATCTTTGGACAGTGCTGGCTCTTCAGCTTTGAAATGGAGATGAGCACCGCTCCCTAGAGTCGGGAAGACTAGCACATATGTGCAAGGGGAACCTTTACCTTTACCTTTTATAGTGAGTTTGTCCAATTTATAATATGATTATTTTTTTGCCTTGGGGTTGGTGGAAAAAAAACTTAAATTAATTAATAAAAAAAGTTTAGGATTGTTTAAATTAATTAATTTAAACAATCCTAAACTTTTTTTTTCTAGATATGCAAAATCTTTGCCATTTGTCTTATGAAATAATTATCCATTCCTCAGAGGGAGACTACAGCTGCGATATAAGGATATCTGCAAGAGGGACCTAAAGGCCCTGGGAATGGACATTAACAACTGGGAAACCTTGACCTCTGATCGTTCAGCTTGGAGGCTAAAGACGCAGCATGGCCATTTCCAATTTGAAGAGACACTTGTTCGGCAGGCTGAGGCAAAGAGGCAGTCCCGGAACCAGTGAAATCTGGGGGCTGGGCAGGGGACAAAATGTATCTGCCCTCAAGTGTGGAAGGGATTGCCACTCTCGAATTGGCCTTTTTAGTCACACTAGATGCTGTTTTAGGACCTCTTTCCAGAGCACGATACCATAGTCTCTTGAGACTGAAGGATACCAATGCAATTATCCGTTGTTTATTTTTCATTGATGTCATGTGCCTACTTAAAGCCAGGAAAATCAAATGTTATACACAACAATTTGCTCTGTAACTCTATTTTTCAAGGTTTCTGATGAAGGTTGGCCAAATTTATCTCTGTTTTCTTTCAACAGAAAGCTGTATCTTTTATGGTAGCGTCTTAATGTGATAGCCTCCAGAGCTGAGATCTCAGTTTGATCTCCATGTATCATGTACGTTTAATCTAGATACCATACCTGTTTTATCTTCCCTCTGAAATAAATTACAGCCAGATCTCAGAAGTGTACAGCAAGGAGGAAGAGATAAAAGATATATATTCTCGTTGGACATTTTGCTAGAACAAATTTCTGGTCCAATATCTTCATTTGCCTTTGCCTTTATTTATTATTTATTTATTTTATTGAATTTCTATACTGCCCTTCTCCCGAAGGACTCAGGGCAGTGATTTTGATGAGACCGTGCATTTCTCAAAAGTAAATTCCTCCAAGGTATTATTTTCTACTTTTAAACATGGCAAATACAGGAGACTCTTGATAGCAGAAGGTCATGAAATCGTTTTCAAAGGCAACAGATTTGGAGACCGGCCAGAGGAAGTGAAGTGTTGAGACGAGTGATCCATATTATGATCAGTGTAGTACAAACTCATGGTTTTATGATTTTGGATTGTGTTCTGGTAAAAGAAAATGGGATTCGGCTCCAGCCTATCAATTCAAGGTCATTGTGGTGATGACTATTATTCTGAGGGCACCAGGCTAGGAACCAGGAGATGATGAGTTCTAACCATACCTTAATCATGAAAGTTGGCTGGGTGACTTTTGGCCAATCACCAGGAGACGGTGAGTTCTAGTCCCGCCTTAATCATGAAAGCTGGCTGGGTGACTTTGGGCCAATCGCTGGGAGAATGTGAGTTCTAGTCCTGCCTTAGTTATTTCTCCTGGGGATATTTAGGGCAAAATACAGTATAATAGAAAGATAAAATATTTGATGTCACATATATTAACGGTGGCAAGGATTGCTTTTACACAGTATTGGAAGAAAGATAGTATACTGCCAAAAGGATTTGTAATTAGTAAATGAGCCAAGGTGGCACAGCGGTTAGAGTGCTGTACTGCAGCTACTTCAGCTGACTCCTAGTTCAGCAGATCAGCAGATCAAATCTCACCGGCTCAAGGTTGACTCAGCCTTCCATTCTTCCGAGGTGGGTAAAATGGGGAGCCAGATTGTTGGGGGCAACATGCTATTTAGTATACTCTCGATTGTTGTAAGCCGCCCAGAGTCCTCGGAGAGTGGGCGGCATAGAAATATAATTAATAAAATAAAAAATAAATAATTCAAAAAATATTTTGATTGCGTGGAAATGGGTAAATTCATATTAGAGCTAAAGGGAAAGGTTGACTCAGAATATTATGTGGTATGGGAGAAATGGTATGAATGGATAGATAATAGAAATAAGAAACAGAAATGTAAATAAAGGTACAGAACATTTAAAAATAGAATGTATATAATGTATTGAATATTGATTCTAGTTGTATGAATAATGTCACAGATCTGTTAAATATGTAACAGACATATGTAAAGAGAAAAAATACAATAAAAAGAAAGAAAGAAAGTGAACTGGGTGACTTTAGGCCAATCACCAGGAGAATGTGAGTTCTAGTCCGGCTTTAGGCATGAAAAACAGCTGGTGATTTTAAGCCAGTCACTCTCTCTCAGTCCAACCCATCTCACAGGGTTGTTGTTCTGTCTCATTTAACTTTACACCCTTCCTTACCTTGCAGCCACATAGAGAGGGATTTCAGGATCCAAAATGGATGGAAAGAAAATCCAGGGAGAGTTCTGTCCAGATGGTGGTGACTATGATTGGGCCGATAGAGATTATTTTTCTGAAAATAGTAAAGACAACAACAGCAGCAGCAGAGCAGCAGGAAGTTGCAACAACTGGGGGGACATGGAATAGGCCTTCTCTCAATTTCATTGTGTTGGAAGGAAAATCCATCTGGTTCAGTTCCAAGGTGGGAGAAAGACGGTGGAAATAAAATGGAGGCTGGAGGCTGATTGGAAAGAATGTTTCTGTTTATTGGTGAGCAGAAGCCCCAGTGTTTGTGGTTCTGGGGCAGCTGACCACATGGTTGAATGAGTGGATGTGTCAGCACTTCAAGCTGCATTTATTCTAGTGCTGACATAAGAAGGAGAAGCGGAGGCGTCTGGAAAGGGACGTTTGACTTTTCACCTACTTATTTTCCCTGGAGATAATATCCCCTAGGAGATGGGATGGGAGGGGGGAAATTCTTTTGAGTTGGAGCAGTAGATTAGGGGTAGAGTGACTTGGAAGATGGCCAATGAGTGCAGAGGAGTGGGCAAAGGAAAGGGAGGATTTTGGGTCAGGAAGTCAGTGTTGGCTACGATGGAGTCGAAGTTAGAATGTTGTGTTTAATAAATGAAAGATTTTCATCAAAGACTTTGTTTGAAATGCAATTTATTTGAGAGGACCTCGAAACCTGACAGGATGGATCTTTATAGATTTCTGCGACTTGAACTGTTTGAACTGTTCTGGGGGTTGTGGAATGAAGGGCTTTGTGTTCTGAAAAGGTGTTGGGCAATTCCTATTGTGGCCTTGTGGCTTTCATCCTGTGTTGGATCTTGGGTGAGGGGCTGCTTGTTCTAATCCTACCATTCTGCTTTTGTTAGCTGCAAGGAGTTTCGAAATATCCGGTCTTGAATGGGCTTCTGCTGGCAAGTGTTTGCCCTGCTTATGAATGGAGCCATCTAGATATCCCCCTTTCAATAAGCTCTTTATCTCCTTAAGTGCTGGCATCTGCTGTCAGCTATTAAGAAAGACTGGGGCTGCTTTCTGCCTCTAAAAAGATGTTTCTCTATTTCTCCTTTAGGGAAATATAATATTCTGCCTGTTTTTTTAAAAAAATATTTCCCAAAATATTTCATCTTTCTGGGGATGGAATGGGGGGGGGGGCCTTCCCACAATTGGTACAGCAGTGATAAGGATTTAGATGAGCTGCAAATCCAGTTTATGCATAAAAATGTCTGTACATTTGCAAATCTTAATGAAATCTTGATCCACCAGCAGAGGTCACTAGAGAGTCATGTAGAAATGATGGTACCCTTTATTTGAATGTAAGCCAATTGACTACTTAAGGAGCTGCCTAAATCTCTTCACTCCTATTGCATTTAAATGTAGAGTTGTCCCCAGTGTTTCATGTATTTGAGGAAAACGAGGCACGTAGCATTTCCCTTTTCTCCTTCTTTCTGCTTCTCTCCCCTCCAGTTCTCTCTCTCTTCAATTCTTTCTTCCCCAATGCTCTTTTTCTTTCCCTTCTTCCTTCCTAAGAGTCTGAGTAACCTTGAGCTTTGCTCATCGCCTCTGTTCCTGCAGGAAGTCCTCACCAGAGGGCAGGAAAAAAGGGAGAAGGACGGGACCGAAAGCATAGTGTTGAATCTGGAGGTCTTCTCTAGAATGTGGGCTCTGGTGTACAACCACTGGTTGAAGGTGAATTGTGATATCATCCCACTTTTCCTTCAATTGACCGTCAAGCCCGAGTGTCTGCAATCTGCGTCTCTAGAGCCACAGCAGGGGCTCCCTATCAGCTGAACCCACAACTGGCTGGCCCCACCCATCGCCCTCCCCTTCCAGTCACTCCTTGTCAGGAGAGAGAGAGAGAGAGAGGGAGAGATGGGGGAAGGAGAGGGAGAAAGAGAGAGGGAGAGGGAGGGAAGGAGGGAGAGGGAGAGAGGGAGGGGGTGAGAGGGGGAGGGAGAGGGGGAGATGGAGTGGGAGGGAGAGAGAGGGGGGAGAGATGGGGGAAGGAGAGGGAGAAAGAGAGGGAGAGGGAGGGAAGGAGGGAGAGGGAGAGAGGGAGGGGGTGAGAGGGAGAGGGAGAGGGAGAGAGGGAGATGGAGTGGGAGGGAGAGAGAGGGGGGGAGAGATGGGGAAGGAGAGGGAGAAAGAGAGGGAGAGGGAGGGAAGGAGGGAGAGGGAGAGAGGGAGGGGGTGAGAGGGAGAAGGAGAGGGAGAGGGAGAGAGGGAGATGGAGTGGGAGGGAGAGAGAGGGGGGAGAGATGGGGGAAGGAGAGAGAGAAAGAGAGAGGGAGAGGGAGGGAAGGAGGGAAAGGGAGAGAGGGAGGGGGTGAGAGGGAGAGGGAGGGAGAGAGACGGAGTGGGAGGGAGAGAGAGAGGGGGGGAGAGATGGGGGAAGGAGAGAGAGAAAGAGAGAGGGAGAGGGAGGGAAGGAGGGAGAGGGAGGGGGTGAGAGGGAGAGGGAGGGAGAGAGAGGGAGTGGGAGGGAGAGGGAGAGGGAGAGAGGGAGAGGGAGAGGGAGAGAGGGAGGCAGAGTGGCAGAGAGAGAGACACACACACAGATACCTGTTTCCCACAGAAAAGACTGGGAGCTACAAAACCTGGGTAGGCATAGCTGGGTGTGTGTGTGTGTCATGTGATTGAGTGGGAATGAGTGACATCGAGTTGGCCACATCCACCCACATTTTGTGGCTCCCGGTGTTTTCTTTTCTGTGGGAAAAGGGTCCAAATGTCTCTTTGAGTGTTTAAGGTTGCAGACCCCTGGCCTAGCCTCAAGCCAGCATCGTATCTCACAAGGTCTTGCGTTAGTCACGATCTGCCAGGAATTCCTTCTTTGGTAGACAAATAGCTACCCTATCTGGCCTGTCAAAATTCAATTCATTATTATTATTATTATTATTATTATTATTATTATTATTATTATTATTATTATTATTATTATTATTATTATTATTATTATTATTATTATTTATTGAATTTGTAAACAGCCAAAATTAAAAACATACAATATAAAAATTAAGATAAGTTAAAAATAAATTAAATCAATCAGTCCGTTTAAAACCCGCTATCTATACAAATTTAAAACTAACCCATAAAATCCTTTTAGGCCAGCCCGGCTTGCTGAAATAAAAAAGTCTTCAGGGCCTTGCGGAAAGTACGGAGATCCGGGGTCAGTCGTATTTCGGGGGGTAGCTCATTCCAGAGGGCGGGAGAGCCCCACAGAGAAGGCTCTCCCCTTGGGGAGAAGAGTCCCTCTCTGTGAGAGCGAATTGGCTGGTGGGAGGTTATCGGTTGCGGAAGGCGGTCTCGTAAATACCCTGGCCCTAAGCCATGGAGCGCTTTAAAGGTGAGAACCATGGAGTGCTTTAAAGGTGAGAATTCTTGGCCAGTAAAGGTTTAAATTCTGTTCTGTAGCTCCTTGCTGCCATCTAGACGTCGTTTGTGTTTTGTCAGCCCAGTTTTGATAGTCCTTCTTTGCACAGTCTGAGGTGAACGCTCCAAGAAAAGTTGATTAGCAGCAAATCTTTAAAAACTAGGCCAGCCAGGCCTAACGCTTACCAGCTCAAATAGACACATTTCCTCTTGAGGATCTTCCCACCTGTCAAAAATCCTCTCCCCCTCCCTTACTTTTTCTCACCGAAATGATAAACCGAGCTATTTCTTGGATTTCTTTCTTTTTTGACAGCAGGAGGTTGATTTCACATTTTAATGGTTGTCTGCCATTAACCACCTGATGCTGATGCTGACATTGGGTGAACAGAAAAGAAGAAATCTCGGTCGAAGAAGATTGGCAAAATGAGACAGGTAGGGACGGTGGGGAAAAAAGCTTTTGAAGACAATTCACGTCCCCCTATTTCCACTTATAGACAGCAAATGTGGTCTCTGTGTAGGAGGAATAATAGCTGTAATAGAAAATGCTTCATTGTGTTTTATTTCTGGCAGTCCCGTTTCCTTCTGTTTTCCATTCATGAACATCACACTCATTATGGGTTTTTCTTTTATGTTTTTCCCCCTTTCTCAATCTCTCTCTCTTTCTCTCTCTCTCTCTCTCTCTCTTTGCATCTGTGCATGTTTTATTCCATAAGGGACGCGGTGTCTCAATGGCTAAGACGCTGAGCTTGTCAATCAAAAGGTCAGAGGTTTGAATCCCTAGTGCCACGTAATGGGGGTGAGCTTCCTTGTCCCAGCTTCTGCCAACCTAGCAGTTCGAAAGCACGTAAAAAATGCAAGTAGAAAAATAGGGACCACCTTTGGTGGGAAGGGAACAGCGTTCCATGTGCCTTTGGCATTGAGTCATGCCGGCCACGTGACCACGGAGACGTCTTCGTGGCTCTTCGGCTTTGAAACGGAGATAAGCACCGCCCCCTAGAGTCAGGAACTACTAGCACATATGTGTGAGAGGAACCTTTACCCTTATGTTTTATTCCAGATGTGGGAAATATAACAACTTACTCACCTTGCAGGAAACTGTAATCTTACCAAAAACCTCCGAGGCTGGATAATGTGTCAGTATATCAAGGGGGGGGGGGGAAAACCACCAATCCCAGCCAGATCATTTCTGACAAGAAAAAGGGTTCCACTTTATTTTGTCTCAAATGGCAGCCATAAGGTCCAAATTTAAGTTCGGTTAAAACCCAATGGATAACTTTTGGCCACTGAGTAAACGGATTAACAAAACTGGCTTTTTTTGCTTCAGACGTTTCATTACCCAGCTAGATAACCTCATCAGTACATTACCTAGTCTGGTAATGAAAGGTCTCCAAACAAACAGCCAAACACAGAAGACCAAGGAACTTAGAGATTTCTCTCTGTCTGCCATCTGCAGTACGCTTTCCGTTCCCAGAAATATAAAAGTTGTTTGCTGAATCGTGGATTCATGGCAGAGATATTTTCTCTCCGGTAATGAACCATTCATGGGATTGGAGATCTCTGAGCTTCTTGAATTGCAACCGTGGTGCCACTCTGCAGAAATGCTTGTCTCTGAGACTGTAAGCAGAACGATGAAATGTTCGGCCCCAGCTACGGATCCCAAAGAATGTAGCACATACAAACTCCGAACAAAACTCAGTTTACTTCAAAATACAGTCTTTTGCAAATGCAGGCTGTTAATAAAACATTCTTAACAACCTGCCAGAAATTCCACAGATAAGATAGAGTTCTACAAAAGTTGGCAGAAAGCTCAGAAGCCAGGTTTGCAGAGAAAATCCAAACTGAATGATCAGCGAACTAACAAACGTTGTTTCCTGCAGCTTTTTACAAGCTGTGTGCAAATTTAAATAGGCTAAGGGAGTGGCCAATTAACCCCAAGCCTTACTCTCGAGGAGACATCCTCCTGAATAACCACTCCTGCCTTTTGGCACCTCTGCGTGCTCGTGCATTGAGAAGAGGCTCCTGCAGTTCATCCTCTGCACTTAAAGGAGCCTCTGGAGGTTCTGGCTGAATCCCTGCCTCTGGCACCACATCTTCTTCAGTCTCCTCGCTGTCCGACACGAGCGCCGGCTGCACAGGCTGCTGGCACAACACCACACAGCCTCCTCGTCGTCAGGATCAGCAACAATCTGCACAGGCTGCTGGCGGCCACAACATGAAAGCAGATTTGGCTTAGGAGCAGAGGTGAAATTCTATCGCTCATAGGCAAATGAGATTCCCCTGGTCAGTCAGCCTTCATCAAATGCAGGTGCCTCTGGATAATGCAGCAAAATGTATTTTACTGAACTCCATGCCGGAGGCCAGAGAAGATGGATTGAGTCAGTAACATGTTGCAGACAGTTCTTTTTGTTCATGGTCCCAGAGCCACAGCTGCCTCTCCCATTGCACGTAAGTTACTCCAAGCTTGTATTCTTTCTGACACTCTGCAAGATGAAGAGTAAAGTTTATTGGATGACATTTTAGTTGAGAGGCAGTTTTAAAAGCAGATGGGATTTACCATGATATTGCTTTGCAAAATAAATATTATGGGAGATTGTACATTAAACAAATTCTTTGCCTTCTCGTTGTCAAATTCTTTTGTGGGCTTAGTTTTAATTGATGGGCAGTCAGTGTTCAAACACATTTATTGCAGGATCCAATCTGGGTTGGTCGCCAGGACCAGAAATTTTGTCTTCTGAGCTTTTGGATTCATGCTGGAGCCAGGAAACACATTTATTCTTCATTATGGACTGATTTGTTAGACTTCTCTTCTGTCTTCCTTTGATGGGTTCAAAATAGGGATGCCCCATTCAAATAAGGTATATATGCACAAACAAAAGAGAAACATTAACACTTTGTCCATCAAATTCTTGTGCAGATCTAGGGTTCCATGAAACACAGTTTCATGTCAAGCATAGGATTTGCCAAAGTAAGGAAGGTCTATTTAAAACATTTTAAATAATTTTCAGGATTTGGTCTTCAGTTCTTACCTCTCCTTTGGCATCAACTCAATGATACAACTCCTAGGAAGAAAACACTGTAATCCCAAGGATCATAACCAGGGGTGAAATCCAGCAGGTTCTGACAGGTTCTGGAGAACCGGTAACGGAAATTTTGAGCAGTTCAGAGAACCAGCAAATACCACATCTGGCTGGCCCCAGAGTGGGATGGGAATGGAGATTTTGCAATATCCTTCCCCTGAAGTGGGGTGGGAATGGAGATTTTGCCGTATTCTTCCCCTACCACACCCACCAAGCCACACCATGCCCACCAAGCCACGCTCACAGAACCAATAGTAAAAAAAAAATGGATTTCACCACTGATCATAACCGTCATTAAAGAAAATTACCCACACCAGATCTGCTTATGACAAGAGAATCATTCTTATGTCTCCTCAAATTTGATGGCTACCAACTCTGGATGGCAAGACCTCCGGTGAAAACAATGGTAGCAAAAACCTGGGTTTAGTTTATATCTCTTTGCTGCCAGCTAAAATGGTCCAGATTTTTTTCAGCTCTGAAAGTTGGGCCCTACCAACTGCTCATCTAAGACACTTTTCAATTCCAAAAGACCCTGAACAAAGGAATCGACTCGTTTGAGTGGCGGCTCCAGAAAATATATTGCCAGAGCAGGCAATCAAGACTCCCCACCCCTTAAAGATGGATGCTGCAGAATCTCCAGCAAGTTGAAGTACCATCCAATCACATCATTGCCACCATTAAGAACACCCTATTCCTCATTCCAGCCCATTCCAACTTGCTGATGGGTGGCATTAAGAACAGTTGCTTTCCGTTTTTAGAAACACTCATATGGAGGTAAGTGACTAAAGGCAATTAGAACCTGAGACAGCTTAAAAATGTTTAAAGATAAATCAAGTAAATGTTGGAAATACCATCTGCTACCAGGATCGTACTATCATATGTAGTGGACATGTGTAGAAGCAAAAAAAAAAAAAAAAAACCTGGACAAGAATTCGTATGTGGTTGAAGAAGTTAACACAGCAGCATATTGACTTAAACCCTGAGATATTCTTGTTGGGGATTTTACCAGGGAATTATAGTAAAGAAATTGTATATTTGCTTATTCATGTAATAACTGTGGCTAGAATTGTATTTGCACAGAATTGGAAAGGTGAAAAGATTCTTGCAGATGAAAATGTGATTAAGAAAATATTGGAATGTGCAGAAATGAATAGATTAACATTTGCAATTAGGGGGAAGGAAGAATCTGATTATTATAATATATGGGATTTATTTTATCCATGGCTAGAGAATAAATATGAAAGTAATGTATAGTACAGTTAAATAAGTTAAGAAGAGAAATGTTATGATAATAGAAATGTTGTTAAGTATTAATATTAAGCTAAGAGTAGATATAAATAATGAATAAGGTGGTAAGCTTTAACTGTTACGACACAAAACATTTGTACCCAGATGACACACTGTTTAATGAATGATGGAATGTTTTGTACTAAAAGAAAATAATAATAATAATAATAATAATAATAATAATAATAATAGTAGTAGTAGTAATAGTAATAATAGTAATAGTAATAGTAATAGTAATAGTAAATCATGTGTTGTTCCGATTATAATTGGAGCCCTTGGAGCAATACCCAGAGGGCTACCCCGCTATTTAGAAATTCTAAATTTACCGGACTTGAACATTTTGACTCTACAAAAAACCACCTTACTCGGAACAGCTTACATCCTCCGACGATACCTTAACAGTTCCTAGGTCCTTGGTTAGGACTCGAGCTCCTGAGCTATTAACCAGCCTCAAAGACTGTGAATCTCACTACAGATTAAATAATAATAATAATAATAATAATAATAATAATAATAATAATAATAATAATAATAATAATAGAATCTAGGCCAGCTTTTTCATATTTTGGTGTCTTTAAGTATATCATATTTCAGTCCTGAGGATTCCCCACAAATGTGGCCAGGCTGAGAGAGGTTCATCTTATTTGGGATGTTAAATTTAGGATGTTAAACAGAAAGCCCTCTATTTACAGGTTAACCTGTTGCTTGAGTTAATGTTTACAAAGACTGTTGAAGACAGAATACTCAAACACTCTAGTAGTAAAAGTTTGTACTGCCAAAGAGTCAAATCTGGATGTTTTTTTGCCCAATTGTTGTTTTTTTAAATGCTATATGTTGGGCGCCTGACACCGTTGCTTTTCTTAAACCTTTTAAAGTAGCCACTCCTCTCTCTTTTCAATGAGGTTATATAATAAGCCACCCTCCTAATTGTGCTATTGCATATAGATGAGCTGGCAGGTGGTTTGAGCTAAGACATTGATTCATAAATGCCAAAGAGGCCCTTCGTTGGTTGCCGTCTGATGCAAGAACAAGTGGACCAAAGCAATCCAGGAATTCGATTTGCAACTTCGCAGGTACCGAAATCCCGATCCTCAGGCAAAGAGTGGGACGGCTTTTTCCTCCACATTCCTCACGACATTCTTTACTATTTAGCAGGGGAGAAAAAAGAGGTAAGAGAAGCAATTGTATGTTGATTTTCTTCAATGAGAAAAGTTTAATCCGTTTCTAAACCTCACTCTGAACACTTGGCTCACGTGATACATTTCCCTGCACATTTGCCGAACGTGTTCAGCTCGGATGGCTTGAACTTGGGTGAAGTTGTGAGTTGTTGGGTGTGCTGGGTATGGCTAGTTTAGAGAAAAGAAGGACCGGGGGGGGGGGCATGATAGCAGTATCCCAGTATTTGATGGGCTGCCCCAAAGAAGTGGGGGTCAACTTATTCTGCAAAGCACTAGAAGGCAATATGAGATGGTTGGAAACTGATCAAGGAGAGAAGCAGCCTGGAATTAAGGAGAAACTTCCTAACAGTGAGAACAATCAACCAGTGGAACAGAAGTTGCCTTCAGAAGTTGTGGGAGCTTCATCACTGGAGGTTTTTAAGAAGAGGCTGAACATCCATTTGTCTGAAATGGTGTAGGGTCTCCTGCTCGAGTAGGGGGTTGGATTAGAAGACCTCCAAGGTCCCTTCCCACTCTTTTCTTTTTTTTTCTTTTTCTTTTTAAATTTGATTTATATGCCGCCCTTCTCCGGAGACTCAGGGCGGCTTACAATGCGTTAAGCAATAGCCTTCATACTTTTGTATATTTATACAAAGTCAGATTATTGCCCCCACAAACTGGGTCCTCAATTTACCTACCTTGGAAAGGATGGAAGGCTGAGTCAACCTTGAGCCTGGTGAGATGCGAACTTGCAGTAGTTACAGACAGCTGAATGTTAATTACAGTTCTTTAGTCTGCTATGGCACCAGGCCACGCCACCAGGCTCTTTTTTCTGATTGATTGTTATTCCTTTTTTTTGTCTTTCTGAGTTTGAGATGATTTACTTACTTACTTACTTATTTACTTACTTACGTCTCTCTCTCTCTCTCTCTCTCTCTCTCTCTCTCTCTCTCTCCCTCTCTCTCTCTCTCTCTCTCTCTCTCTCTCTCTCATCTATTTATTTGGTTCAATTTATATGCCGCCCTTCTCCGGAGACTCAGGGCGGCTTACAATGCGTTAAGCAATAACCTTCATACTTTAGTATATACCTGCTTAGTAGAGCTTTTGGCCCCCCCAAGCGGTGTTCTTTTTTATACAAAGTCAGTTTATTGCCCCCACAATCCAGGTCCACATTTTACTTACCTTGGAAGGATGGAAGGCTGAGTCAACCTTTTACTTGGTGCAATGTGCAAATTTAGAATATGGAATAATTCAACAAACAGAATAAGCATATATTGGGCAGTCTATACCCTGCCCTTTCGGGCTTTCTTACCCGAGGTCAAAGCTGAGGTTCGGTCAAATGGACAGACGAATGGAGAGAGAGGCAGAGGTAGTGAATAAAAGCTTACTTGAGACTTGGTTTTAAGTTCATACTTAGCTATATGGTGATTCTAGACCAGTGTTGGCGAACTTTTCTGGCACAGAATGCCGAAATGGGAGCATGCCTGTGTGCACGCAGGAGCACGGAAAACTGGAAGAGCAGTTCCCCGGCATGCATGCATGCGGTGGGAAACTGAATTTCTGTTTTCCAGCGTAAGCATGTGCACCAGTCACCTGGTCTTCCGGTTTCTAGCACACGTGTGTGAAAACCAGCTGGCCGGCGTGCACATGCGTGCCAGGGAGCTGCTTTTCCTGTTTCTAGTGCTCCCACACACATGCAAACCAGATGGCCAGTGGGCATGTGCGTGCCAGAACCTGGAAGAACAACGGGTGACAGCTGGTGTGCCCAGAGAGATGGTTCTGTGTGCTACTTCCAGCGTGTGTGCCATAGGTTCACCATCACAGTTCTAGGCTAAGTGCCATCTCCACACATAACCGTCTCAAAAGCTTACTCAAGCAGGATTAAGCCCCATGATATCCATTCATTTAAGGAACGATAGGGAAAAGTTACAGCTCAGAAACAGACAATCTATATGGCCTATGGAGCTCAATCATTTCTCAATCCCTTTCTGAGCAACTCTGAGAGAAGACCCTGGGTGAAATCCTTACGCGCTGCCGTCAATTGATTGCAAAGGGACTGATTTCAGAGGCTCAGCAGTCTTACCTTTTAAACTTCTTCCTCGGTTTTTACGATGGCATGATAAGCAAAGTGCAGCATTCAAGCGTCTGTTGACTTTCTCGATTCATGGCTTCTAACTTCAGGTTGCAGCTCTTTTCAAATTGGCTTGCACGTTTCGTCTTCGGGCATCCCTGGAGGGTGCAGAGAGTCATGAATTGTTATTTTTTATTATTACCGTGTTTCCCTGAAAATAAGACCCTGTCTTATATTTTTTTTGAACCCTGAAATAAACACTTGGCCTTATTGCCGTGCGCTCAAAAGCCCGACTGCTCTTATTATCACGGGATGTCTTATTTTGGGGAAAACAGGATATGATGATGATGGTGATGATGATGGTGATGATGATGATGATATTTCCCTGAAAATAAGACCCAACCAGAAAATAAGTCCTAGCATGATTTTTTAGGATACTCGTAATATAAGCCCTACCCCCCAAAATAAACTCCAGTTAAGATTATCAAACATATAGATGCATTTAGTACCATATTTTCTCCAAAATAAGAATTAACCAGAAAATAAGTCCTAATGCGACTTTTGGAGCAAAAATTTACTATGAGACCCAATCTTATTTTTGGGGAAACATGGTATTATTATTATTATTATTATTAACTATGGAAAACTTATGTACAGCATAATATCCAGAGTGGGTTTTATCAAGTCAATTGCTGATACATATGATGAATTGCTTCCTGCCATTGTTAATTTGAAGATAGGCGGGGACGCATCTAAATGAGTGCAGTGGGAGAAACATCTTAACTTAATTTAGTTTAATTTATTTGATTTCGGTGCTGCTTACTCTAAAATGACTCAATATAAACTATCAAATTAAGTTTTATAGGTTGCATGCAGAAAAACAGAAAATATATGTGCATACATGTACGCACACACATTTTCTGAATACTGTATGAGCCTTCAACACATTGAATAGCTCATGAATGGTGAATCAGGAGAGAATTAATTTTTGTTTAGGGTTCTGTTTTGTGTAGTAGCCAATCAGATCCAATTGGGTTGCCACAAGAAGAAACAGAGAAATTATTCTCTCTCACTATTGATTTCTTGCAACTGATGAGCTGTGGTGGCGCAATGGTTTGAGTGCACTACTGCAAGTTACTTCTGCTGCCTGCCGGCTGCCTGAAATTTGGCAGTTCGAATCTCACCAGCTCAAAGTTGACTCAACCTTCCATCCTTCCAAGGTGGGTAAAATGAGGGCCCAGATTGTTGGGGACAAGATGCTGACTTGACTGGCAATAAAACTGCTTCGAGAGGGCTGTAAAGCACTGTGAAGCGGTATATAAGTCTAAGTGCTATTGTTATCTTCCTTCCTTCCTTCCTTCCTTCCTTCCTTCCTTCCTTCCTTCCTTCCTTCCTTCCTTCCTTCCTTCCTTCCTTCCTTCCTTCCTTCCTTCCTTCCTTCCCTCCCTCCCTCCCTCCCTCCCTCCCTCCCTCCCTCCCTCCCTCCCTCCTTCCCAGTGGTTAGAATGTAGTGTTGCAGGATAATTCTGCCAATTGCCGAGTTCGATTCAGATGAGCTCAAGGTTGACTCAGCCTTCCAGCCTTCCAAGGTTGGTAAAATGAGGACCCAGATCATTCGGGGGAAAATGCTGATTCTGTAAATTGCTTAGAGAGGGCTGTAAAGCATCGTAAAGCAGTATATAAGTCTAAATGCTGTTGCTAATAATTGGAGGCATGTTGGTCTCATCTGGAAGTAACTTTCTGAATCTCCAAAGTAGACTGTGACCTCCTTGAATTGATCCAATTCCCTTTTAAGCCATCCATCCCAGTTAGTGACAATCGCCATATTCTTTATCTGATATGTACTGTTTGATACAGTTTGGTATCAACTCTTTGCATGTCTTGAATTTCTTTCAAAACAGCTTCACCCATCAATCTCTAGTTCTAGAATTTTGAGGGAGAGAAAAAAAACAACCCTCCCTGTTCAATTTCTCCATGCCATGTTAAGATTTGTGGTCAACTACGTGAAATCCTGAGTAAAAGGAAGCAAGTCAGGTGACAGAAAACAAATTACAATAACTCTTTTTCTCTTCAGTATGGTTGACCTCAGACTCATAGTTCAGGCAGTGAGTTTTGAATTTAAGCAAGAGTATACGTAATTTTAGCATGGCTCAGTGATGTTACCAGGATTTATTGAGCATGCCCTCACACACTTTCCACTCTCAGTTTGTCTCCTCACCAATTTCACTTCCTTTCCATCCTTTCTGTCTTGCCTTCCCTTCTCTAATTCACCTTGTGGACATGGTCGATTGTTTTCCTTTATTTATTTATTTATTTTACAAGCATCTTGAATGCTCTATGTGGTATCTTCCTTCTATGCAGGAAAGAGGCCAGCCTGGTATTTATTTAAGTTGTTAAGCGGTGGCTCAGTAGCTAAGACGCTGAGCTTGTCGATCGAAAGATCGGCAGTTCAGCAGTTCGAATCCCTGGTGCCGCGTAACGGAGTGAGCTCCCATTACTTGTCCCAGCTTCTGCCAACCTAGCACTTCGAAAGCAGGTAAGAAATGCAAGTAGAAAAATAGGGACCACCTTTGGTGGGAAGGTAACAGCATTCCTTGTGCCTTTGGTGTTTAGTCATGCCGGCCACATGACCACGGAGATGTCTTCAGGCACCGCTGGCTCTTCGGCTTTGTAACGGAGATGAGCACCGCCTCCTAGAGTTGGGAATGACTAGCACACATGTGCGAGGGGAACCTTTACCTTTATGATACTGAACCTAAGGGTGTAAATGACATTATTAGACTGGTTATTCACAACTACCTTATGAGAACAGAAATTCCATCTTGTTTATTCATTCCTCCAGAAGTAGCAATATTCTGCTTAATTAAAATATGCAAAGCAGTTCTGTTTGACTAGATGTCTTAGATGGTAGATATATACATACATTTTGGTGCCCGGTATCAACTCGTGTTCCTGTTGATTTAAGTGGGGCCAGAAAGTTCATCTTTCCATAATCAAAGCTACACCTTTCTCCGTCTATAGCTATCCATAGCACATACAGTATACCATATTGTAGCAGCCTGAAGGTATTTTCATTGGACTGTTCAAATATTTCAAATCAGTCATGCCTAACAAATGATTTAATTCTGGTGCACAGCTTGAGAAGCTGAGAATGCTTCCAGGTTGTCCTTGGTCTGTCCTTTAGAAAGTGTCGTTTTAGGTGTTGACTAAAGGGGGATGCGGTGGCTCAGTGGCTAAGATGATGATCTAGTCGATTGAAAGGTCGACAGTTCAGTGGTTCAAATCCCTAGTGCCGCGTAATGGGGTGAGCTCCCATTACTTGTCCCAGCTTCTGCCAACCTAGCACTTCGAAAGCAGGTAAAAAATGCAAGTAGAAAAATAGAGATCACCTTTGGTGGGAAGGTAACAGCGTTCCGTGCACCTTTGGCATTGAGTCATGCCAGCCACAGGACCATGGAGACGTCTTTGGAGAGTGCTGGCTCTTTGACTTAGCAACGGAGATGAGCACCGCACCCTAGAGTTGGGAATGACTAGCACATATGTGCGAGGGGAACCTTTACCTTTATCTTACAGTACTAGAGATAACATCTTTCACCAGGCAGACTTGATGATGATAGGAGCTCTAGAGAGGTTAGGAATCTGACACAATCCTATCTTCTATCAGAGACAAATGGTGGCAGTTTCAGGAGCAATGTGCTAGAACTACCATTTTTCTGACATTTGTTATTTGAGGCTGTTGGCTCACTTGGCTTATGGTAGGGTTGGCGGTACTTCTCGCTTACCTTTTCTAAAAGCAAAATTAAGACATCCATTGTTGTAACATAATTGTGATCTTCAGGTTACATTGTGAATAGAGTAGAGTAGAGCGGAATGGAATGGAATGGAATGGAATGGAATGGAATGGAATGGAATGGAATAGAATAGAATAGAATAGAATAGAATAGAATAGAATAGAATAGAATAGAATAGAATAGAATAGAATAGAATAGAATAGAATAGAAGAGTAGAGTAGAGTAGAACAGAACAGAACAGAACAGAACAGAACAGAACAATAGAACAGAACAGAACAACAGAACAGAACAGAACAGAATAATAGAGTAGAGTAGAGTAGAGTAGAGTAGAGTAGAGTAGAGTAGAGTAGAGTAGAGTAGAGTAGAGTAGAACAGAACAGAACAGAACAGAACAGAACAGAACAGAACAGAATTCTTTATTGACCAGAATCAGAATTCTTGTGATTGTCTCTGGTACATAAGCTCTCCTGTCAGGAGAGCTTATGTATATACAAACAACTCCGTGTATATACAAACAACAAATGATAAATCATGATCATAAAATACAATCATCCTAATTATAAGATACAATATTCATCCTAATTATAAGATACAATATGTTGATTGCTTATTTAGTATCCTATGACTTTCATAGGATACTAAATAAGCAATCAACATAAATCATACGATACAAACAACAAAGTTATAGTCATAAGAAGCTAAGGGAGTAGGAAATAGGAAAGAGGAGAAGGATAATAGTAATAAAACCCTATTAGGTGGTTTGACATTGTAGGGCACAAGACACTGTTGTGGAAATTAGTTGTTTAACAGAGTGATGGCATGGTGGGAGCGGGGAGTTTTAAAAACTGTCCTTGTTTTTAAAACTGTCATTTGTCCTTTAAAAGGAAAAGCAAATGAGACATGTTAGGGAGATGTATCAATCTGAATCTATGACAATATTTCCTACTTAGCCAGCAACTACCATGTAACCAGAATCTTATCTATTTGGGGAAATTCTCCAAGGATTCTTTTTTCCTTCTGTTCAGATGTGTCTGATAGTTTGGAAACTGCTTGGACAAGTTCCCTGCAGTTGTTGTTGTTTTTTTTTTTGTGCAGTTCTGGTTTACCATTGCCTCCTTTCCCAGGGCTGAGAAAGAGTGGCTGGCCCAAAGTCACCCAACTTACCTTGTGTCTAATGAGGACTAGAACTCACAATCTCCTGGTTTCTAGCCTGATGTGCTTTAAGTACTACACCAAACCGGTACAGCAAAAGATTGTAAGCAGAGCTTGAAGTCTCCTCTGAGCTCCTTTATATGGAACCTGGCAAGGAATTGACACTCTGCTGTTTTGTATAAAAAGCACATATACTTCCACTGCTCTGCAGCCCTTCCTTAAATACTGATTTATGGGAGCACAATAAATACTAATAAATACTACAAAGTGACCTTGACTATGTGTCTGAATGGTCGAACAATTGGCAACTCCAAATCTCAACCAACAAATGGTTGGGCTTACACAATGGCAACAAAAATCAGAACACTAAATACAAGCTGGGTGGATACAACCTCATAGACGACCCTCATTCTGTCAAGGACCTTGGAGTACTCCTCTCAAAAGATCTAAACCCCAGAGCTCACTGTAACAGCATTGCCAAAAAGGCATTAAGAATTGTTAACCTAATTTTGAGAAGCTTCTTCTCCGGTAACATTATACTGCAAACTAGGGCATATAAAACCTTTGCCAGACCAATTCTTGAATACAGCTCATCCACCTGGAATCCACACTGTATATCAGATATTAATACAATTGATACCTTATGCCACCAGGCTCGAAATGTTGGGCTTGGACAACCTAGAACTACACCGCCTTTGGTCTGATCTAAGCGTAGTTCACAAAATGATCTACTACAACATCCTACCTGTCAATGACTACTTCAGCTTCAATCTCAATAATACTCGGGCAAACAATCGATACAAACTGAAGGTAAACTGCTCCAAACTCGATTGCAGAAAATAGGACTTCAGCAATAGAGTGGTCAATGCCTGGAATGCACTACCTGACTCTGTGGTTTCTTCCCCAATCCCCCCCAAAACATTAAATTTAGACTGTCTACCATGGACCTCATCCCATTCCTAAGAGGTCCATAAAGGGAGCGTGCATAAGCGCAGCAGTGTGCCTACCGTCCCTGTCCTACTATCCCCATTTATTTGTATTTGTTTCCTTCATACATGTCCATGTTCATATTCATACTTGTGATCTTGTACATTTTTTTTTTAATTTGATTTATATGCCGCCCTTCTCCGGAGACTCAGGGCGGCTTACAATGTGTTAAGCAATAGCCTTCATACTTTTGTATATTTTATACAAAGTCAGCTTATTGCCCCCAACAAACTGGGTCCTCAATTGACCTACCTTAGAAAGGATGGAAGGCTGAGTTGACCTTGAGCCTGGCGAGGATTGAACTCACAGAAATTACAGGCAGCTGGTGTTAATTGCTGCCTTTAGTAGGAGGCATTAGCCCTCTACGCTACACAGGCTCATGTTCAACAAATAAAAAAAAAACCACCTGCATGCATGTGAAGACCATTTTCAATTGTTGTAATTTTAGCCATACTCTTAAAAGAGCAGGAACATATTAGATCATCGAGAACAAAATGTGTATTTGTGTGTGTGTTTCTTTATTAACCATCCCTCCCCCTCCCTTGCTCTCATTGTGCAACTGCGGAGTAGAGCTAGTGTGGGGTTTGACAAGGAGAAAGTAGGTCAACAAAGCCCACCTCCAACCAATGGGATGGTCATTTCTCATTTCTGGATGTCATATCTGGATCTAATCCATGAAGTTTTGATCTTCTAATGGAACATTTTAAGTCAGCTGTAAATAATTACACATTCCCTCCATCAATATCTTCTTTTTAGAGATTAGGCTCTGAGTATTTAAGCATGGAAGTATATTTTACACCTCCCTAGATAGAACAAGGACAATCAGAACTTAGGTCAACCGATCTCCAACAAGGTTGGATTGTGGATAAGGGTAGCCCGACGCAATGAAATTAAAGCAACATGTATTATCAGGGCGCCGTATGGAAAAGTTAAAATCGTTGCTTCTTAAAAGCGCCATGCAAAGTAGAATTTTTTGCATCTCATTTGCTTAGGTGCCTGTTCACTTCAGCCACCTAATATGTAGAGTCAATAACTCACTCAGTGCAGCTTGAAAACTAGCAACCGTTTGCAAATCAATTACGCTTAGAGAAGAATTTGTTGCTTTAACCCTTCAGTCGTATCCGGCTCTTGGTGACTTTATAGGCACATGCTCTCCATCAAACACAACTACTTTCCATTGTTGAATGTTCATCTCTGTATCGGTTTTGATGGTGTCAATCCAGCCTGTTCTTTGCTTGCCCCGTCTTCTTGCTCCACTAACCATTCCTAGCCTCATTGACTCCTCCAATGAATTTGCACCCATGACGTAGCCAAAGTAAATCAGACGTAGCCTTGTGATTTTTGGCTTCTAGTGATATGTCTGGTTTTATATGATTCATCAGCTCTCCGTTAGTTGCTCTGGCTGTCCATGGTATACGTAATCATTTACGGCAGCACCACAAAGGTTCAAAGGTGTCAATTCATCGGTCAACCGCTCTTAGCGTCCAGAGAAATGAACTCAATAACTCAACATGACTCAGAGAAGACATTAGAAATGCAAAATAGGTGTTTTTAAGTGAAGATGCTCCGTAAGGAAAGGAATGGGATGCATGTGCTAAATATGACTTAAGCCATGCTGCATTGTAAGAAGCTCAGTGCAGGCATTCAAAAAAGTAGGAAAATGATGCAGCAATGGGGCCGGTATTTCTCCTTTTATGCAATGTGGCATCGTTTCCAAAGAGACATCCCTTCATGTATAAAGTTAAAAAGCTCTTTGCGGGTTTGCTGATGCCTGTGTGATTGCATATTTTGATCTCTGCTTTGCAACCTTCTAATTTCCCTGAAAGTAGGTAACAGCAATTCTGTGCGCCTTTGGCATATAGCCGTGATGGTGAATCTATGGCACACGTGACAGAGGCGGCATGCAGAACCCTCCCTGTGGGCATGCGCACCATTGCCAGCTGCTCTTCTGGTTTCCTGCACATGCATGCATGCTGGCCAGCTGGTCTTCGCACATGCCGGAGTGCCAGAAACCCAAAGACCAGTTGCCATTCCAGTTTGGGCACTCGGTGCTGAAAAGGTTCGCCAACACTGCAGATAGCCATCCTGGCACCTGATCATGGAAAATGTCCTTGGGCGGTGCTGGTGTCAAGTTTCGATGTCGTCTCAAATAAATTGCATTTCAACAAAAAGTCTTTGGTGAAATCTCTCATTTATTAACCACAACAACTGATACCCGACTCCATCACAGCCAACACTGGCTTCCTGACCCAAAACCCTCCCTTTCCGTTCCCCACTCCTCTGCACTCATTGGCCATCTTCCAAGTCACTCTGCCCCTATTCTACTGCTCCAGCTCAAAGAAATTTCCCCCCTCCCATCCCATCTCCTAGGGGATATCATCTCCAGGGAAAATAAGTAGGTGAAAAGTCAAACGTCCCTTGCCAGATGCCTCCTCTTCTCCTTCTTATGTCAGCACTAGAGTAAATGCAGCTTGAAGTGCTGACATCTGGCTCCCTTGGCCAAGAAATGAAGATGAGCACTGGCCCCTAGAATCAGACACCGATGGACAGGGAAACCTTTACCTTTACCTTAATGACTGCTTGACAATAAAGTCCATGTTCAGATGGCATACTGGGGCATAACATTAGATAAATAGCACCAGGTTAGAAACTGAGAGATCACGGAGTTCTAGTCCTGCTTTAGGCATGAAAGCTGGCAGGATGACTTTGGGACAATCGGTCTCTCTCAGCCCAACTGTCAGGGTTCCAAGTAACACCCCCAATGAAATGAGACTCTGAGGCCTGAAGTTCCTCAAAGTTCCATTGTCGAGCCTCGCAGCACGCTCGACACACTACAGCGCGATGACGGCAATGAACGACGTACATACATACACACACAGGGTGATGGTGGTGGTGGGTGCAGGCGGTCGTGTGCGGGGTGTGGGGTAGAGGTGTCGTGTGCACCAGGTGTAGAACGTTTCCTGGAACAATGCGGAGAAGCACGCCAGCGCTCCCCGCCGCCCAGCACGCCCGTGGAGAGAGGAGAGGGGCGTGGTGATACCAGCCGGGGCGTGGTATTTAAGGAGGGGATGGAGGCAATTCACAGGTGGGTTATTTAAAACACTGTTCACCAGAAAATCATAGCACCGATTTTGTTCGCCCGAGCGAATCGTAGCGTGACTAGAAGCCGACGCGAATAAACCAGCATACATGAAAGAGCTGAACTGAAGTTGCTGTGCTTTGCTTGCGTCTTGCTCAGAAGGTCTGAGATCCATTTTATTAGAGGTATTGTTATGTCCTTATAAGGACATCCGCCGGGGGATTGGTAGATTCCACCGGCGGGAGATTTAAAAGGTTGTCATTGGCCGGCGGGCATGCCTGAGCAGGATATAAGGAGGCTCAGCAGCCCAGCCCGCAGTCCAGTTTGCACTTCAATAAAGGTTCTGAATGGACAGCAGCTGAGTCGTGTTTCTTTCCGGCGCCGAGCTAACAGGTATCATATTGGCACATCTGGGAAAACCCGAATCTGAAAGTTTCCTGGTTTTCCCCATCCAAAGGAAAGTCCAAGTCCCTGCCCAACCCACACATGTCAATTACATAGTCCAATCAAAGCACCGTCCCAACTGGAGATACCTCCAAGTTGCAGGGCAAGATGTCCTTGACTCTCTGAGAAAGGAATGTTATTATCAGAGGTGGGATTCGGCTGGTTCTGTCTGTTTTGGGAGAACCAGTAGCGGTGACTGCAGTGGGCCCTGCCCATCTGGCCGGACATAATGTCGTCCTGTTTTGCCATGTTTTTGAGGCTGGGTGCATGCACAGAGGGCACACACATGAGCAAAGAGGATTCGTGGAAGACCATGCATGTGTAGTAGGTGGCGTGTGCGAGCAAAGCGAGCCCATAGGGAAGGTAAATGAATCCCATCTCTGATTATTATGATTATATATCATCCTGGCTCCATACGATCCCCCCTCCCAGTTTCCCACAGTACTAAATGTGGCCTGAAGATCCAATGAAAAAGAGGGCTTCCAGGCCTGACACCAACCCACCTCACAGGGTTGTTGATGTAGGGAAAATAGGACAAAAATGAATGTTAAATATGCTTGCCACTTGGAGTTATTTATAAAACTAATAAAGGAGGGAAAATGAATGAATGAATGAATGAATGAATGAATGAATGAATGAATGAATGAATGAATGAATGAATGAATTCAAGTCATCATTAAAGTATCCTCCATAACCACAACTTAACCCATAGTCTAGCAATTCTCTTGTGGCGCTCCAAATTCAACCGTTGGGGAAGCCTTCTATCAGCAACCAGAGCAAGAAAGTTGATTCAAAATCTTCCAGGGATCAGCTGAGTGTATTCTTCCTCTCTGCTGTCTTCTTTCTTAAGCCACAACTGATTTCAAGAAATGTTGTAATCACCAGAACACAGAACAACAAGCCAGTTCTGCCAAGAAAAGGATGCATAAAGAAATTTGGTGATAAACATTTGAGAGATTATGGTGTTTTCCCCTCCCCCCCCCCATTTGCACAGTATAATACTCAGTGGTGGGTTGCTACCGGTTCACCTCGGATTGGGAGAACTGGTAGCGGCAGCAGTAGGAGGCTCCTCCCACCCGCCCGGATGCTTCTGTGCAGAAGTGGCATGCACACACAAGCGCGCACACACGCATGAGTAAACTGGTAGCAAACTAAATGGAAACCCACTACTGATAATACTGGCTCATGAATCTATGAGATAGTGGAATGGAAAATTACAGACATGTAATTTTCATTCTTTCTCTGGGTCAGTAATCTGTATCTCTTTACAAGCCGTTGATTCATGGAAGAAGAATATATCAGAGGACAATGCGGTTTCAAGTGTGGTCCTGATGCATCTACTCTAACAATGAAGAGTTCAGATTCTGCATCCGCCAAGGGGAGGAGTGAGTCATGAAGTTAATCCTGCATTTTCCCAAGAGTTAACCAAGAACTAACACTGACTTTATTCTTACACTTCGTTGCTGGACTTGTAGAGAGGTGTGCTGGGAAGCTATCGTCTATTCACTGAAAATCAGTTCCATTTCTCAAGGAGAGTTGGTACAGAAAATATGGCATTTTCCTCCCAAACCTTTCAGATATGGTTGACATCTCCAATTAAAATGCTTTGGAACTTGGAAGTTACAATTGATCCATCTTGGGGGAGCTTGGTTAGGTGAGGAGGAGGAGAAGAAGGAGAAGAAGGAGAGCAGAAGGAGAAGGAGGAAAAGAAGGGGAGGAGGAGAAGAAGGAGAAGAAGGAGAGGAGAAGGAAAAGGTGAAAAAGAAGGAGAGGAGGAGGAAAGGAGAAGGAGAAGGGAGGAAGAGGGAGGAGGAGGAGAGGAGGAGGAGAAGGAGAAGGAGAAAAAGAAGGAGAAGGAGAGGAGAAAGGGAAGGAGGAGAAGAAGTGAAGAGGAGGGAAGAGGAGGAGGAGAGGAGGAGGAAAAGGAGGAGGAGGAGAAGAAGAAGAAAAGAAGAAGAAGAGGGAAAGAAGGAGAAGAGGAGGAGAAGGAGGGACTGTTTGGTTCTACGGAACTACATTTTGAGTTAATTTTTCACTCTCACATTTTACCATAGAAGGAAAAGAGCAGCGAGGAAGACAGGGCAGTCAATAATCTCTCACATGACTCCAATTTCATTGAGTCCTTTTTGGCTTTTTAATCATTAACCCCAAATGCCGGTAGTCCAACGCTAAGAATTTTGTTTTGCTTCTGCCTTTACGAGCGAGTCTTGAATGAGATGGCGTATTTCATGATATTATAATCCGCAACTCGACGAGATTTTCGTTTCCATCCTCCAGTAACTTTCTTCTTGCTTGCTTATAAATTATGACTGACGTGTACATTCTTAAGTCAAATATAAGCACATCTCCTTTGTTAATTGGTTTGAAATGATGGAAAGACCGAGGGGGGGAAGAAAACAGGAATCTGGGTTTCTTGGCATCTTTCTGAAGGCTGAAAATCAGCACAAGGAACCCATGGCTGAATCGCTCCCTCTTAGGGTGTCTAAGCACAGGCCTGATTGTTAACTGGCTTTGGGTATCACATCCTGAATTTTAACGTTCCCACATGCTTTGAAAATTCTGAGCCATGAAAAATTAATTAGGATATTTTAGCTTGCCACCTCAGCACGCTTTCAAGAGGATCCTCTCTGAAAATGCCTCCACAATTGTGCAGCCAAAGGTTTCTGGCAAAATCAGTGAATTTGGATGGCTTTTTCCTTTGGCCTAACTTCTAAAATAAGTATATATATATATATATACTTTTATCCAGCAGACGTAACCAAGCTATTTCAATAAAGTGCAGCTTCCCAGAGAAAAATAAAAGCCTGAGAATCCTATCGTCTTCAGAGTTTTCACGGTGTTATTATTGTGCCCTATAAAACCTGGAAGCTGGAAGCGACAGTCTTCAGAACTGTAGAACGGAAACCTTACAGTAAAGAGTTGGAAGGGACCTTGGAGGTCATATAGTCCAACCCTCTGCTCACGCTGTACTAGGGATTCGAACCACCGAACGGTCGACCTTTCTGATTGACAAGCTCAGTGTCTTAGCCACTGAGCCATCTCATCAGGCTTTCTGATCTAAGCAGCTTTTAATATTTTAATATTTTTAGCTTCAGTTTGGCTTTAGAAATGGGATTTTAAACCAAACTAAATGAAGAAATAAATCAGGTCTGGCCCAGTGGTGAAAATGCTGGCCTAGGAACTAGGAGACTGTGAGTTCTAGTTCCATTTTAGACATGAAAGCCGGCTGGGCGAGTCAGGACCAATCACCAGGAGACTGTGAGTTCTAGTCCCGCCTTAGGCATGAAAGCCTGCTGGGCGAGTCAGGACCAATCACCAGGAGACTGTGAGTTCTAGTCCCGCCTTAGGCATGAAAGCCGGCTGGGCGAGTCAGGACCAATCACCAGGAGACTGTGAGTTCTAGTCCCGCCTTAGGCATGAAAGCCGGCTGGGCGAGGCAGGACCAATCACCAGGAGACTGTGAGTTCTAGTCCCGCCTTAGGCATGACAGCCGGCTAGGTGATAGAGCCAAGTTTATTTAAAGCAGCTGTGCTTCAGAATTGTGCAGCTGCTTTAATGAGTCACTGACAGGTGCTCCATTTTTTGGGAAGTAAATCTGAAGCATTGCAGAGCACTAAACAATTAACACTAGGCTCCTTCTTGTCTAAGGGGAAATGTCTTGTACTGAGATACCTACACATTTCAAAGATGCTTCCCTTGTTAATGAAAGCCATTTAGTTAGTCATTACATGCTTGCTAGTTTCCTTGAGCAAACATTTACCCTTTTTTATCTAGCAAAAGCAAATCTTTACTTAGGTGTTAGATGTGTTAACAGCTCCCTTACTTCCGTAAGAATTGCCCTACAAGAGACAAGAGGAAACATGCCAATGTACACAGAACAGGATTCATGGAGATCATTGTACCTCCATTTTAATTAAAATAGGTCTTAATTAAAGTAAACAGACGACGGCTGTTGGAAGTCCAGTTTTGATGGGAATCCTCATGGATTCCTTCTGCCTTTCTCAAGAATCGCAAAGTGATCTGAGCGTATCAGAGTTTGGCCAATCACTGCAATCATAAGTCTTCTTGGTTTCCCACATTTGGCTAGAGAGATGGATGGATAACTAATTTCATGTCTTCATCGGTAGAAATTAGGAAAGGGTGAATTGTGGCTGGATGTGATTGATAGATACATTGCTTTGTTGTTAGTTGCGAAGTCTTGTCTGACCCATTGCAACCCCATGGATAATGTTCTTCCAGGCCTTCCTGTACTCTACCATCCTCTGGAGTCTATTTAAGCTCATGCTTACTGCTTCAGGGACTCCATCCAGCCACCTCATTCTCTGCTGTCCCCTACTTCTTTTGCCCTCAATCGTTCCCAGCATTAGGCTCTTCTCCAGGGAGTCCTTCCTTCTCATTAGGTGGCCAAAGTATTTGAGTTTCATCTTCAGGATCTGGCCTTCTAAAGAGCAGTCAGAGTTGATCTGACCGGTTGGATCGCCTTGCAGTCCAAGGGACTCGCAGAAGTCTTCTCCAGCACCAGAGTTCAAAGGCCTCCATTCTTTGGTATTCAGCCTTCCTTATAGTAGATACATTGCTACCATGGAGATATACAGTAGTTCTTTGTTTAGTGAAAGCTACAATGGCATTGAAAAATGTGACTGAGGACCTTTTTTCACAGTTATGACATTTGCAACCTCCCTATGATCATGTGATCAAAATTCTGATGCTTGGCAACCAGTTCGTATTTATGACCGTTGCTGTGTCCCCAAGATCCCATGATCCCGTTTTGCGACCTTCTGAACAAGCAAAGTCAACAGAGGAACCCAATTCCCTTAACAACTGGATGACTAATTTATCAACTGCAGTGATTCCCTTAACAGCTGCCGCAAGAAAATTCGTAAATTGGGGCAAAACTCGCTTAAGAAATGTAACAGCAGAAATCTGGGGCTCCATGGTGATCATAAGTCGAGGACTACCTGTATTTGAAGTACTGACAGACCTACTTGGGATGTACTTACAACCAGAATTGATGTTCCAATGGTAAATCCACTCCACCCCCAATCACGTGACTGCACTCCAGGTCCTCGCCAACTAGGCTATATTTACAGCATCTACAGCCATGGACCCAGGGGTGGAATCCAGCAGGTTCTGACAGGTTCTGGAGAACCGGTAGTGGAAATTTTGAGTAGTCTGGAGAACTGGCAAATACCACCTCTGGCTGGCCCCAGAGTGGGGTGAGAATGGGGATTTTGCAATATCCTTTCCCCAGGATTATTTATTTTGTTGCATTTCTATGCTGCCCAACTCCCAAGGGGAGGGAATGGGGATTTTGCAGTATCCTTCCCCTGGAGTGGGGTGGGAATGGAGATTTTGCAGTATCCATCTCAGGAGTGGGGAGGGAATGGAGATTTTGCAGGATCCTTTTCCTGGAGTGGGGAGGGAATGGAGATTTTACAATATCCTTTTCCTGGAGTGGGGAGGGAATGGAGATTTTGCAGGATCCTTCCCCTGGAGCGGGGAGGGAATGGAGATTTTGCAGGATCCTTTTCCTGGAGTGGGGTGGGAATGGAGATTTTGCGGTATCCTTCCCCTGGAATGGGGAGGGAATGGAGATTTTGCAGGATCCTTTTCCTGGAGTGGGGAGGGAATGGAGATTTTACAATATCCTTTTCCTGGAGTGGGGAGGGAATGGAGATTTTGCAGGATCCTTCCCCTGGAGTGGGGAGGGAATGGAGATTTTGCAGGATCCTTTTCCTGGAGTGGGGTGGGAATGGAGATTTTGCGGTATCCTTCCCCTGGAATGGGGAGGGAATGGAGATTTTGCAGAATCCTTCCCCTGCCATGCCCACCAAGCCATGCTCATCAAGCCACATCCACAGAACCGGTAGTAGAAAAAATTGAATTTCACTAATGCATGCATCACGTTTTTTGCTATTTCGAGAAAAATCCCACTCATAGTCAACCATCGGCTCACTTAATGATTGTGGATTCATTTAACAATACTGGCGATTTGCTTAACGACCACTGCAGAAAAGGTCGTTACAGCCATCACAAGTTGCAACCATGAGGCTCATAACTTGAGGACTCACTGAAGATGATGGACCTAATCCAGTGGCATCAATTAGTATTGAATAAACACCTGAGAAAGGTGATGTCCTCCGACTCTGAAGATATGATTGCTGAGAACTTGCTTCTGGATTTAAAATCTGAAAGTGCAATTTCATTTCCTATCTCTCTTCCAGTGGCATCTCTGCCCAGCTGTTTTCTCTAATCTGGGCCCTGCAGATTCACTGAGCTTCTCATTACCTTTATCCAGCATGCTATAGCTCGCTTTGTGACACTGCCAAATTAAGCCGTCCAAGACAGCTGCCTCATTATGCTTCACAGGGGTGCTAGCTCTGAGCCTTATTTGCAGAATGGCATTTTCGTAGAAATTTTTAAGCAGAGAATGCCTGATATTTAGAATAGAATAGAATAGAATAGAATAGAATAGAATAGAATAGAATAGAATAGAATAGAATAGAATAGAATAGAATAGAATAGAATAGAATAGAATTCTTTATTGGCCAAGTGTGATTGGACACACAAGGAATTTGTCTTTGGTGCATATGCTCTCAGTGTACATAAAGAGAATAAAATATATTCATCGAGAATAAAAAGATACAACACTTAGAGATAGTCAAGGTTACTAATAAGCTATCAAATGGTACTAGGAAACAAATAAAAACAATATAAATTGAAAGATACAAGCAACATGGTTATAGTAATAAGTGGGAAGAGATAGATACTAGTAAGGAAGAGAAGAATAATAGTAATACAGTGTTAGTAAATTATTTGACAATGTTGTGGGAATTAGTTGTTAAGCAGAGTGATGGCGTTTGGGAAAAAAACTGTTCTTGTGTTTAGTTGTTTTGGTGTGCAGTTCTCTATAGTGCCGTTTTGAGGATAGGAGTTGAAACAGTTTATGTCCAGGATGCGAGGGGTCTGTAAATATTTTCACAGCCCTCCTTTTGACTCGTGCAGTATACAGGTCCTCCATGGAAGGCGGGTTGGTAGCCATTGTTTTTTCTGCAGTTCTAATTATCCTCTGAAGTCTGTGTCTGTCTTGTTGGGTTGCAGAGCCAAACCAGATAGTTATGGAGTTGCAGAAGACACTCAATAATTCCTCTGTATGTGACTCCACACCTGTTTTGCTTTCAGTTGGTTCAAAATCCAGACCCGAAAAGAAATTCTGGAAAGTTCCTAACACCATAGAGCAGGAATCAGCAATCTAGATCTAAAGTGTGCTGTCCTAAGGAACAGGCTTGTCACTCTCCAAAGTAATGAGGGGGGAGAGATATTTTTTAAAAACTCTACTTATCCAATTAAATATACTTCATATGATTTCTCTCCAGTTGTGCTTTTAGTAGGTCCTATGCAAGGCTTCAAATGTTTGCACACAACCTTGGAGACAGGGGTGAAATGCTCCCGGTTCAGACTGGATCGCCCGATCCGGTAGCAATGGTGGCAGGTGGTTCGGTGAACCGGTAGTAAAAATCCCCCCCCCATGCCCAGCTGAGCCACACAATCATCAGAGGCTTTTTTTTTTACTTTTGAAAGCATTTTTTTCTACAACTACGGCCGAAAAAATGCTTTTAAAAGTAAAAAAAAATTGGCCACGCCCACCCAGTCACATTACCCCCCCCTCCCACCAAGCCACGCCCACAGAACTGGTAGTAAGAAATTGTAGATTTCACCCCTGCTTGAAGATGTTTCTGACAAAAGTGTGGAAGCCTTCCACATCACACCCCAGAAAGTCAATTGGTTTCATTAGGCGCCTCTTCTGGTTACTTAATGTCCTGGATGAGGCACAAGAAATGAAATAAAATTGTTCCTACCATGTGTAAGACTTGGCTGAGCCAACATTGGCTTCCTTCTCCCTACTAAATCATATCCTTTTCTCACATTAAAAATGACAATCTGGTTGCAACATCTAGAAGCCTTTGGGAAGTTGCATCCAATCCTTCAAGGGACCCTAGGCAGTAAATCTTTGGTAGGTAGATAAGATAAGAGTTGGAAGGGGCCTTAGAGATCTTCTAGTCCAACCTCCTGTTCAGGCAGGAAACCCTGTATACTATTTCAGACAAACGGTTGCCCAATGTCTTCTTTAAAACTTTCAGTGTTGGAGCATTCACAGTTTCTGAAGGAAAGTCTAGGTTGCTTCTCCCCTTGATTAGTTTCCAACTATTGTTTTTTGGGGAAACAATATTGCTCCTGGGGAGGAAAGCTATGGCAAATCTAGACATCAAACTAAAAAGCAGAGACATCACCCTGCCAACAAAAGTGCGTATAGTCAAGGCTATGGTTTTCCCAATTGCAATGTATGGCTGTGAAAGTTGGACCATAAGGAAGGCTGAGCACCAAAGAATGGAGGCCTTTGAACTCTGGTGCTGGAGAAGACTCCTGCAAGTCCTTTGGATTGCCAGGCAATCAAACCTGTCAGTCCTAAAGGAGATCAATCCTGACTGCTCTTTAGAAGGCCGGATCCTGAAGATGAAACTCAAATGCTTTGGCCACCTAATGAGAAGGAAGGACTCCCTGGAGAAGAGCCTAATCCTGGGAACGATTGAGGGCAAAAGAAGAAAGGGACGACAGAGAATGAGGTGGTTGGATGGAGTCCCTGAAGCAGTCAGCGTGAGCCTAAATGGTCTCCAGGGGATGGTAGAGGACAGGAAGGCCTGGAGGAACGTTGTCCATGGGGTCACGATGGGTCTGACATGACTTCACAACTAATAACAACAACATTGTTTCTTGTCCTGCCCCCAGGTGCTTTGGAGACTATCTCTTCTTAGATATTGGGGCTTAGATAGATAAAAGGACTTCCTGCATTCCTGATTGTTTTATGTGAAGTGCTTTTTAGTTTTCGCAACTTCCCTATCATGCAGATTCGGGACATGGATTGGACATTAGCACTCTAAATACAAATAAACAAGTTTATCTATAAAGTGGCAATGAATGACATGTGGGCTTGTATTCCTCCAAAGAATTAAGTTGAGACATTTCTCCAGTTTAAAACCAGACATTTGCAGTGTTTGTTCCCTCTGCTCAATCAATCAAGATCTACTTTGGTAAATGAGATGGGTATGACAGGACGGGGCTGTTCTTTTCTGATTTAATTCTTTCCCTATGAGAATTCTTTCTTATACAACAATGGGTTATATATCCTTTTCTTCAAAGGAGGATTAAGAGCTGTGTCCTTACTGAACTAGACCAGATTGGTTCAGATTCCTACAGATTTAAATCAGACTCCTTTTATAACCACATGCTGTTATACAACACACATTGTTTTTTTTTCTAAAAAGGAATATTTTAATTCTTTTAAAGGAAGACGGAGAACAATGCTCAGATCTTGATTAGACTATAACGATTAACCTCAGGCAGGGACCCATGTTGACATTCTATTGCACGAAATATTTTTAATGAAAAGATGAGATCCAAATTTAGTCTCTTAATTTGTACCCCGTGCCATTTACATGCTGCTTCTTCAAGGAGCTTCAAACTTCTTACATTGCTTTAAACATAATAATTCTTTGCAAGTAGCAACTAAGGAAGTAGATTGGCTTGGACGCTTCTCTTTCTCTGTGCTAATTTTGGTTGAGTTTTTATTTTGCTTTTTTATTTTCACATCAGAAGAAGATTCAAAATTGACATTCTCAGTCACGGTCCATGTTGCATTTCACCACATTGTCCCAAAGCTGCTTTTCTGTTTTTCCTTGAAGATGTTTCACTTCTCATCCAAGAACCTTCTTCAGTTCTGACTGGATAGTGGAGGATGGAAGGATTTATATTCCTGCGTATATCCTCCACCATTCAGTCAGAACTGGAGAATCTTCTTGGATGGAGAAGCGAAAAGTTTTCAAGGAAAAAAACCCCAAGAGAGTCCAGTTGCCTTTTGAAAAAAGTATCTTTGGGATAACCATGATCTGGATGACTGAGAATCTCCATAGACATTCTACCACATTGTTACATGACACCATTTGCATGGTTTGCAGGGGTTCCGGAGAACCAGCTTCTGTGCAGTTCGGAGAACCCCCAAATCCCACTCCTGGTTGGCCCCGCCCCACCCACCTCGCCCCACCCCTTCCAGGAGTCCCCATGTGGCCCGTTTTGGATGCAGTCAAGTGCAGGGTACGCATGGAGGCTTGGGGGGGGGGGGTGAAAAACAGAGCTACCGGAAGTTTGGGAAACAGGCCCGTTTCTGGCCTCTGGACAGCCTCCGGAGCCTGGGGAGGCTGTTTTCACCTGCCTGGAGACTCGAGGAAAGCCTCCGGTGCCCAGGGAGGGCAAAAATGCCCTCCTGCCGAGATGCAGGAAGCTGACTAGGCCACGCCCACTGTTATGTAAATAGGTTTTCTTGGCGGGAAGTTTAAACTAACTGACCATCAGCTGATTGGCTGACCACCACAGCTGCAAGGTATATAAGGGGAGCTGTTTCCCCAGGTCAGTTGCTGGGTTCTCACCCTACAATAAAGAGCTGTTGTCACACACTGCCTAGCTTGCTGCATCCTCATTCACCCAACATAACCCCCACCATGGCCACGCCCACCTAGCAACCAGGCAGAGAACCCCTTGCTAAAAATTTTAAAGCCCACCCCTGGTGTTTTAGAAAGACTCTTCCTCCTTCCCTTAACTTTGAAAGTCTTGAATTTCAGGGTTAATTATTTGGAGGGGAAAAAAGGAAAGAAAACAAAATCGTAAAAGTTGGTTCTCCTTGCCCTCTGGTTTTACATGTCTGCTCCCTCGTTGGTTGCAAAAGCGGGTTATCCTCTAAATGAAATCATAAAACAGGACCGTGATGGCCCAGCAAAAGTGATGCAGAGGAGAATGATGAAAGGTTTCACCTCCGAGACTTGAACAACTGAAAGCAATAACAGGAAATGAGAAATTAAACCCTGGAAAATTACTACAAATGGTGTGTTGAAAACAGAGCTTTACTTTGGATCTTTGGTTGGGTGTTTTTTTGAGGCAAACAGATTAAGGCAATGTAAGGAAGCAAAATTGAGGAGAAGTGACCTCGTGCCCTTTCTTGGGAACATGCTTAAAGTTTAACTGGACTCTCGCTGTTGACCAGCAGGCAGGAGAATAAGTCAGAACATGAATGCCTATAGGGCCTTTTGCAGCCGACTTCAGACACGGCAATCTGTACTGTTGGGCAGCTAATGCATGTTTCCTGAGTGTTGCCCAATAATAAATGTTGGAGACATTTCTCTTGTGACTTTCAGGGACATGTTCAAAGTTGTTGCTTAAAGGTTAGAGTGAAGGATGGGAATGGGATGAAGTAGAGTAGGGCAGTAGTGGCTTTCGCTTGCCTTCACTACCGGTTCGCTATTGGGAGCGCGCGCTGGCTCGCTTTGGGAACGTGTGGCACTTCTGCGTATGCACAGAGCTTCTGTGGGTGGAGCCTCCTGCCGCCGCTACCAGTTTGTTTGAACCGAGGCGAACCTGTAGCAACCCACCACTGGATAGGGTAGGATAGAGTAAAACATGCTCAGGTGTCTGCTTCTTCTCATGTTTCTAACAGCAGACTCCAACGCATGAAGGCCAAAAAAAAAGACAATGAAAAATGATGAGGGATCAGCAGAGATTGTAGAAGTGCCCTCTTCTTCCCCAGATTCTTTAGAACAGGGGTGACTAACTCAAATTTAAATCTGACCTGCAAGGCCAGCCTGGAAATATCAAAGGGCAAACCTGTGAGGCCCCCTGCGCAGCCGGTTTTCGGTCTCCCTGGCCTCCAGAAACACTCTCCGGGTCAAAAACGGGGCCCTCCTCACGGCCCATTTTTGGCGAGCAGAGTGCTGCTGGGATGGCTGAAAACGGGCCGTGTGGGGTCCTCATGAGACCTCTGTGCAGCCTGTTTTTGGCTGGTAGAGTGCTGCAGGAAGCTGTCCAGGACAAAAACAGCTGGGAGGGCCACGCGGGCCCTCCCACCCTGTTTTTTTGACCAGCAGGGTGCTGCAGGAACTATCCATCCCATCTCCCCCCCCTGCTTTCTGCCCCCCCGGCCTGCAGAGGAGAACTACAATGCTGATCCAGTCCTTGAAGAAATCCAGTTTGACACCCCTGCTTTAGAAGTAAGCAAATTTTGGAAGGCCACCTCGCTTTTATCCAGGACTATAAAGACTGAGCCTGCTCAGTAGCATCAGATTGGGGGATTTCTGTTGGAGAAGGAAGTCAGATGACAGCATTTTTTATTTTTTTTTTGGAGTAGAATCCCCTCTTTGAAGGAAAGCAATGGCTGGAGCTGATTTGAGGGAGAGGGAGAGGAGCAATATGGCTGCCAGTAAGTTTGGCTGTGGTGGTGGGATCTCCATAAGATGTCACATTGCACATTTCACTACCCCATTTCTGCACGTTGTTAAGGGAAAGCAACACATCGTTACCCAAAATACATCTTCTAAAGATTATAAATAGAAGTTACTGTTACTTTCCCTTCCCCTCCCTCTTTTCCCTTCTCCTTCCTTCCTTCCTTCCTTCCTTCCTTCCTTCCTTCCTTCCTTCCTTCCTTCCTTCCTTCCTTCCTTCCTTCCTTCTTTCCTCCCTCCCTCCCTCCCTCCCTTCCCTTCCCTTCCCTTCTCCTTCCCTCCCTCCTTCCTTCCTTCCTAACTTCCTTCCCTTCTCCTTCCCTTCCCTTCCCTTTCCTTCCCTTCCCCTCCCTCTTTCCCTTCTCCTTCCTTCCTTCCTTCCTTCCTTCCTTCCTTCCTTCCTTCCTTCCTTCCTTCCTTCCTTCCCTTCCCTTCCCTTCCCTTCCCTTCCCTTCCCTTCCCTTCCCTTCCCTTCCCTTCCCTTCCCTTTTACAAGGGTTCTGGAATAATACTTCAACAAACTACTCTTTGTTGAGTTTGTGGATGATCTAATATCGATAATGGCTGGATTCCCACATGTTAAGCAAAACCAAGTATTGTGTGAATTAAATCTAAGGGTGGTGCAGGATCCTCTCTGGCATGGCCTTCTAAACAGGAATCTCTGAAGCAGGAACTCTGAAATTGTCCTCTCCTAAACCCTGGGAGCCTCCTTCCCTTCCCCGCATTGCCTGCAGCCCAAAATTTGAGATAAAGTTAGCCGTTTGGAGTTATAAGAGAGCAGCTGAGAGCTGGCCTCTTGATGCAGGACTGCCCAAATAATAGGTATAGCTGTCCAGAGTCTTTGGGAGTGGGTGATCATTGTAAATGCAATTCATTCAATAAACAAGGTGACCAACAATCAGGGTAGGCTTCAAAAATTTTAGCAAGGGGTTATCTGCCCGGTTGCTAGGTGGGTGTGGCCATGGGGGTGTGGCCTCCTGCACCACAGCGGCGGCGGGGGGCATTTTTGCCATCCCTGGGCTCCGGAGACTTCCCTTGAGTCTCCGGGAGGGCGAAAACGGCCTCCCCAGGCTCTGGAGGCCCTTCCCGATTTTCTGGTAGGCCCATTATTCACCCTCCCCAAACTTCCGTGTGCACCCTGCATTTACCGGCATCCAAAACGGGCTGTGTGGGGACTCCTGGGAAGGACGGGCAGACAGGACCAGCCAGCAGTGGGATCTGGAGGTTCTCCAAACTGCATAGAATCTTAGCTAGAGGTTCTCCCGAACCCCTGTGAACCCCCAGCAGCCCCACCCCTGCCAACAATCCCCAAACTTCCTTGCATCACATGCATATCATGTGATCAAGATCCTGAACTTCCTCTGGGAATCCTGAGTTGTTATTTCACCTCTCAAAACAGGCTTAAGCATGCTACTCTTTCTCAATCTCACACCTGAAAAGCCAAAAGGAGACAGCTCTGGTGGATGGGCTTTGCCTGAAAAATTGTATCCGGATAACGCAAGTGAGAGCCAGTTTGGGATAGCGGTGAAGACAACCGAGCTAGAAACTGGGAGATTAGTCCTGCCTTAGACACGAAGCCAGTTGGGTGACCTTGGGCCAGTCCTTCTCTCTCAGCCCTAGGAAGAAGAAGATGGCAAGGACAAACCTCTTCTGAAACTCCGCCAATAAAACTGCAGGGATTTCTCCTGGCAGTCAACACAGACCGGAAGGCATCAAAAAAGTGGGGGGAAAAAACAAGCCAGTGCAGAGCTTTGAACAAATTCTTGTTTTTATTAGAAATGTTGCAGTGAAAGTACATAGTTACTTGCCCTGTTTTTCAACTGTATATTCATTTCTTCTGCAAAAACAAAAAACAAGTTCTAGTATTTGGTATGTGGTTTGGTTTGGTTTTTACCCCTAATCCAATACCAATGAAAATTAAAACCCAAGCAAAATAGAAACATGGTCTGAATAGAAGCAACCTAATTTGTCCTTTGTGTTGGGTGGCAAATAGAAGAGATTCCTTCCCTGTATTGCCTAGGCAACAACACTTCTCACATATTTCCCTCCTCATGAATTGAAGCACTCCAGGATCATATGTCTCGGGTGCTGTGGTAGGTGTGTCTGAATGCTGTTTGCAATTCTCACAATCAAGGTTTTCCATAGAGCAGGAGCACATAAGGGGAATCTCTGTCTCCTCAACCCTCTTGCTCTGCACCCTAAATTATAGCACTGTGTGAGGAAAAAAAAAGTTCTCCTTTTATGTCCAGATAAGACAGTTCTGGGCTGCATAAACAGAGGGATAGAATCAAGATCACGTGAAGCATTAATGCCACTTTATAATGCCTTGGTAAGGCCACACTTAGAATACTGCATCCAGTTTTGGTCGCCACAGTGTAAAAATGATGTTGAGACCAGTGGTGAAATCCAATTTTTTTTTTACTACCGGTTCTGTGGGTGTGGCTTGGTAGGCGTGGCAGGGGAAGTATATTGCAAAATCTCCATTCCCACCCCACTCCAGTGGAAGGATACTGCAAAATCCCCATTCCCTTCCCACTCCTGGGGGAAGGATATTGCAAACTCTCTATTCCCACCCCACTCGGGCCAGCCAGAGGTCGCATTTGCCGGTTCTCCGAACTACTCAAAATTTCCGCTACCGGTTCTCCAGAACCTGCTGGATTTTACCCCGGTTAAGACTCTAGAAAGAGCGCAGAGAAGAGCAACAAAGATGATTAGGGGACTGGAGGCTAAAACATATGAAGAACAGTTGCTGGAACTGGGTATGTCTAGTTTAACAAAAAGAAGGACTAGGGGAGACATGATAGCAGTGTTCCAATATCTCAGGGGTTGCCACAAAGAAGAGGGAGTCAAGTTATTCTCCAAAGCACCTGAGGGCAGAGCAAGAAACAAAGGGTGGAAACTAATCAAGGAGAAAGGCAACCAAGAACTAAGGAGAAATTTCCTGACAGCTAGAACAATTCATCAGTGGAACAACTTGCCTCAGGAAGTTGAGAATTCTCCAACACTGGAAGTTTTTAAGAAGAGATTGGACAACCATTTGTCTGAAGTGGTGTAAGGTTTCCTACCTAAGCAGAGGGTTGGACTAGAAGACCTCCAAGGTCCCTTTCGACTCTGTTCTTCTATTCTAAATTTCCAGAGGGTTTGCTGGGTGAATGTTCAGCCCCAAAGGAGCCAAGAGTCTTGGGTCATCTTAAAGAGTAACATATGTGTGCTTTCAACTTGAGACCTTTAGTTCTGCTTTCATGCCAATGTCACGTTTTGTGCTTTCAAAGACTGTGGTTGCTTTTCCAGTTGGGAGAGATTCCAAATTTTCCCCATATGTTTCTATAAAGTAGAGCCATGTCAGCATTCAGCACCAGGTTGAGTCACAAAGGAGAACATTTTCAGAAAAGCTCCAGCATGGTGTCAACGTCACTGAGCCATGATTTATACACATGCATTCCTCTCTTGGCCCTTTCCTCATCATCCCGTGACATTTCACATCCTGAAATAGGTCATAATGCACTCCAGGTTAAATTTTCTCTGTCATTTCTCATGCCGCGGGCATTTTTCTGCAGAGTTAATTCATGCATTCACACACATAAGTCACCACCACCAAATCAACGCTGAGCAATCACAAACGAAGTACTTATCAACTCGCTAGTGGTAACTGTGCTACTGTAAGAGCTTCTTGTAACTTTTATTGGTTCCAGCAATGAAAGTGGAGAAAATACATTGCTAGCTGCTTTGAAGGATAGTCATGAGGTAGAATTTAAGCCATTAGCATTACAGTACTTACCCGAGTTAAGTACCACTTTGGAATGCGTCCTTAGGCTATTCCATAATTTCCTTTTTAAGAGTCAACTGAAATCTTTTTCTACATGGATAAGTTTGTTAAAAGAAAATCGTAATAATTCTTCCATTTCTTCCTTTTAATCCAGAGTGACTGCTGGGAATGTTTAAATACTTCCAGAAACATTTCACACTGCACTGGGCCGAATGCAAGAGACGGAGGTCACGTCTGGTGTCAAAAGATGGAAGGTGTAACATAGAATTTGGGAATGTTGAAGAAGAGTCGAGATTTGTTTTCTTGATCGACATCTGGACCACCATCCTGGATCTCAGGTGGAGGTATAAGATGACCATCTTTATTTCAGCTTTCTTGGGAAGCTGGTTCTTATTTGGTCTTCTTTGGTATATGGTGGCCTACGTCCATCAAGATCTGCCAGAGTTCAGCCCTTCTATAAATCACACACCATGTGTAGATAACATCAATGGCTTGACCTCAGCTTTCCTCTTCTCCCTGGAGACTCAGGTCACTATTGGCTATGGGTTCAGGTGTGTTACGGAACAGTGCGCCACCGCCATTTTTCTTCTAATCTTTCAATCTATTTTAGGAGTTATCATCAACTCCTTCATGTGTGGGGCCATTCTAGCCAAAATCTCCAGACCCAAAAAGAGAGCGAAAACGATCACCTTTAGCAAAAATGCTGTGATTAGTAAACGAGGTGGAAAACTCTGTCTTCTCATCCGGGTGGCCAACCTCAGGAAAAGTCTGCTGATTGGAAGTCATATCTACGGCAAACTCTTGAAAACCACCATCACACCTGAAGGAGAGACGATTATCTTGGATCAAGTCAACATCCATTTTATGGTTGACGCGGGCAATGAGAACCTTTTCTTCATCTGCCCCTTGACGATTTACCACGTCATTGACAAACACAGTCCCTTCTTTCACATGTCAGCCGATACCATCTTTCAACATGACTTTGAGTTGGTGGTGTTTCTAGATGGGACCGTAGAATCCACCAGCGCGACTTGCCAAGTACGGACATCTTACATTGCTGAAGAGGTCCTGTGGGGTTATCGCTTTGCCCCCATTGTTTCGAAGACCAAAGAAGGGAAATACAGGGTGGACTTTCACAACTTCAGCAAAACTGTAGAAGTGGAAACTCCACATTGTGCGTTTTGCCTCTACAACGAGAAGGATGCGAAAGCCAAGGCAAAGATGGGAGTCGAAAACCCTGCCTTTGTGTTCCAGGAAGTTAGTGAATCCAGTGAGACAAAAATGTGACTTTATTATCCTGAGGGACTGGTGTGTATGTTTATGTGTGTGCTTACTTTTTGAAATGCCTGGGATGCGCCAGGAATACCAACTTATTTTCTGTTGGGGGAAAAAAAATTGAACTGGTTTGTTTTGTTGATTATAGCAATTGTACTCCAACCAGAAAAGGCTATGAAGTACCCCATTTTCCCAAAAATAAGACATCCCCTGATAATGAACCACCTTTAAAGCGCTCCATGGCTTAGGGCCCGGATATCTACGGGACCGCCTTCTGCCACCAATAGCCTCCCACCGACCAGTACACTCCCACAGAGAGGTGCTCCTCAGGATGCTGTTGGCAAAACAATGTAGGCTGGTGACCCCCAGGGGGAGAGCCTTCTCTGTGGGGGCACCCGTCCTCTGGAATGAGTTACCCCCTGGGATAGGCACGATTCCCGATCTCCATGCTTTTCGCCGGGCCCTCAAGACCTTGTTATTTCATCAGGCGGGCCTGGCTAACTGAATAAAATTTGGATGGGGTATTTTAAATTGTAGGGTTTTAATCAGGAAAGCCAAGACTTGTTTAATTTAGTTTTAAACGGGTTTTAAATTTTGTATAGTGTATTGTATAATTTTGTATAATGTATTGTCTTTTTAACATGGCTCCTCAGTCCCTCGGGAGAAGGGTGGTATATAAATCTAATAAATCAAATGAAATCCAATCAATAAGCCCAATTAGGTTTTTGAGGGCATGCACATAAGCCTCCCCCAAAAATAAGCCCTCCCTGAAAATATTTAAATGCAGAGCTGGAAATCAGGTAAGACAGCAAGAGGGGTCCCTTCTTGCTCCATGTGCCCCCAAATAATAAGACCTCCCTGAAAATAAGGCCAAGCGCTTATTTTGGGGTTCAAAAAAATATAAGACAGGGTCTTATTTTTGGGGAAACATGGTAGTAATTCCCCAAATATCATATAATGTGCCGGTAGGTTAAAGGACTTACACTGTAATATTGGTTAACAAGAAAAAGATTCTATGTCTTGAGCGATGGGGAGAAAGTGGAAAATGTACTGTTGGCTGGATAATAAGTGGATTTAAAATTAAATAATTATCATGACAGCACTACTGCGTAAACGTAAATGTTTCCTTATGTGGAAAACTATATTCAGGATGCAGTCACAGTGGATTTAGCCAGTTTTGACTAATTTTTAAAAAATGGAAAGCAGATTCAGGCTTGGTTAGTCCTTGGCTGTGAAATGACCAGAAAACCTCTGGATTAGATTAGGATTTTTTTTTTTAAATCCAAAGTGGAAGGCAATAGCAAATTAATAAAACTATACGGCTCTCTCCTTGAAATCACCAAGAGAGATTCAAGTAAGATTTTACAGAATTTCAGTCACCCCATGTTAAATAGGATAAAAGGAGCGGTTACGGGAAAGGAGAAGCTAGGATTAAAATATGGTTGACTTGTATTTCAGGTAAAATGAGTTTAAAGGATTTGGGTCCCTCTTTCAGTGAGACAAGTGACTCAACAATGATAATTGTAAGCCTGTTTGGCTCTGATCCTCCTCCTCTTCCTCCTCCTCCCCTCCCCTCCCCTCCCCCCTCCAAATCAGGGTTGATTCCTAGGAAGTGCCTGGACAAGTCCCTATATTTTCCTTGGCAAGATTTCAATAATGGCTTGCCATTGCCTATATCTTAGGGCAGGAGAGGAGGGGAGGGAGGGGGAGAGAGAGGGGGGAGAGAGAGAGAGAGAGAGAGAGAGAGAGAGAGAGAGAGAGAGAGAGAGAGAGAGAGAGAGAGAGAGAGGTTCAAGGTCACCCAGCTAGCTTTGTGCCAAAGACAAGGCTAGAATTCACAGTTTCCCAGTTTCTAGACTGGATGCCTCAGCTACTTACTACACCAAACTGCCTCTCTCTTCTTTTATATAATGCCCTGTCATCTGCTTTTTCCCTTCCTCCCAGAATGGCACTGATCAAATACAAATAGACGTGGCCTTCTGGGATTTTGTCAGGATGCAGAAAACAGAGAGACGTATTCAAAGAAGTGTGGGAAGAGAACAGGATGCAAATGCTCGGAAGGAAGTCAGGAGCTCCCAGGCTGCAACCTGATCTCTACTACTGACTTTAGTTTTGCGTATTTAATCCACGTGTTACAAAACAATTGGAAAGGCAGCATTCACTTGTCTCCTGTGGGTGTTTGCTGCAACCTCACCAATTAGATTCGTAAATGCCAGTTAAACTGTTTAAAAGAGGATTGAACAAGATGAAATTTTAACTACCTTTTCCCTTCTCTCTCTCTCTCTCTCTCTCTCTCTCTCTCTCTCTCTCTCTCTCTCTCTCTCTCTCTCTCTCTCTCTCTCTCTCCTATATCTCTAGCTCTCTAGCTCTCTATCATCTATCTATCATCTCTCTCTCTCTCTCTCTGCTATCCATCCATCCATCCATCCATCCATCTGTATCTATCATCTCTCTCTCTCATCTATCTATCTATCTATCTATCTATCTATCTATCTATCTATCTATCTATCTATCTATCTATCTATCTATCTATCATCTATCTATCTATCTATCTATCATCTATCTATCATCTGATTGCTTATTTGTACCCTATGACTATCATTAAGTGTTGTACCTTATGATTCTTGAAGAATGTATCTTTTCTTTTATGTACACTGAGAGCGTATGCACCAAGACAAATTCCTTGTGTGTCCAATCACACTTGGCCAATTAAAAAATTCTATTCTATTCTATTCTATTCTATTCTATTCTATTCTATTCTATTCTATTCTATTCTATTCTATTCTATTCTATTCTATTCTCTCTGTCTCTCTCTTTCTCTCTCTCTACCTACCTACCTAAGTATCATCTGTCTATCATCTCTCTCTCCCTCCCTCCCTCCCTCCCTCATCTACACACACACACACACATTGCAGTAATGTGCAAATAAAACTAATAACCATTCCTCCACTCCCAGATCAAGACAGCAAGAATGATGGGTATATAGCAATTTAATAAACACCATCAAAAGAGAGATTAGTGGTTAATATTTCATACTTGTTGATACCACCTTGCAAGACTGAATTGCAGAGTTTAATATGTATAGCAACCGGGGAGGGGGGTATTTTCCTCCATTTTTCATGCCTCATGGAAAATATTCCAGTTATGCAAATACATAGCTACAATTTGAAGGCAGTTCAAGTGAATCTACAAACCAAATAGGATTTTCAAAAGAAATCAGCCTATCAAACTGAAGTGCAGAATCAACTGAAGATGCACAATTTAAACAATTTCTCTCCCTGCATAGCAACGTCTCTTCCCAAATGGATTCAACTGGGATTGTGAAATTGTCCAGGTTTTGCCTGATTCCCCACACCTTTGGGCAATAGCTCAAAAAGAGTTGTTCTGTGCCATTTATCAATGGCTGTTGCTAGCTTCAATATTTGACTGCTAGCACCACCGAGCTAGCAAAGCATCTTGAAATTATTGCAAAGAATATTTGCAGGTTCACAAAATTAAAAAGTCTCTTCTTGCAAGGATCAACTTGAGAGTTTCTCTGGCAGAGACTGCTCTCTTCAGGCCCAAACTGTAACTTCACTCTCAAGTCATTGTTACTCCTGGACACAAACCCTTTGTGTCCAGGAGTAACGCCTCCCCCCCCAACCCTAACCTGTATAAATTATGGCGATTTCCTCACTAACCTGTAATAATTTCCTGGACAAAGTATATTAATTTGGGAGTAAATTATAATAAATTACAATTTAGGTCGTTGTGATAAATTATGATTTCCTGGGTACGTCATAACTGCACTCATTTTGGCAATTATAACAACTTGTGATTGTTCCACGGATAAATGATAATGAATTAGGATGACTTCTTGCCTAAATTTAGAGGTTAAATTATGATAATGTCTTGCATAAATGATAGTGAAATGTGAGCCACCAGTTCAAGAGAGATTTAACCTAGAAATAAGGAGAAATTTTCTGACAGTGAGAACAATCAACCCATGGAACAGAAGTTGCCTTCCAAAGTTGTGGGAGCTTCATCACTGGAGGCTTTCAAGAAGAGACTGGACTGCCATTCGTCAGAGATGGTGTAGGATCTCCTGCTTGGGTGGGGGGTTGGACTAGATGACCTACAAGGTCCCTTCCAACTCTTTTAATCTGTTGATCACCAAAATATCTTTCCCAGTCTCCTTTTGGTATTTCAACTTTCAGAAACTATACTCAACTTTTTCCTTAATTACTGCAGATACTTCCCTCTCCTGTCCACCCAATTGAGGCTTCTAAATGGTGCACCATGGTTAGAAATACCCTTCTTCATATGCCGAGCTGTGAATCTTGGGTGTCTATTTCATCCCTGTTTTATTTTAGTCCCTTGGCTCATAACAATGCAGTACTGCTTCAAGCTGATTAAAAACCCCAAAGAGCTAACTTGAGATCTAAGAATAAACGCAGAATATTTCCATGGGGTTCCTATTGATTGCCACAGCAGGAAGTGCCTGTCAATCCCAAAATGATCTTGGTGGACCAGGAATGGGGGAAGATAAGCCTTCACCAAAGAGTTCAGCATCTCAAGAACCATGAATGGAATTTCCTTTTTGTAGAGTGGAGGTTCTTTTTTGGGCAGAAAGATATCAGTCCTCACTCAGGACAGAAAAGCTATCGGGGAAATGCAGGAAAAATCTATTTAGAAAAGGTCCTATAGAAAATCTATTTCTGGGCTTGACACCCAAAGCCACGAAGCAAAAGTTCAGTTAGGAGGACAGAAATAAGTGTAATCTTCTAAAACAGGCAACTAAGCAGTTGGAAACCACTTCTCCGTCCTTCCTTTTGGCCAAAGTCTGTGAAGGAGAGGGCAGTAATACTGGGCCCCATTACACTGAGGGGATTCGTCTCCAATCAAGCTTGGTATTTAAAAGGATTCAGGGGAAAGTCCATATTTTAGTTTAAGGAAGTAAAAGTATGTGAATGATTATTCCGTTATTTTTATTTCTCTCTCGTCGTCCTGTTTATTAGGCTTTCGACAAAAAGGAAGAATTGTATCTAAAGGGGGTGAAGGTCAAGAGAAAATTAGTGAACATTATCTGCTGGTGATGATTCTGGTATTTTAACAATTGTAGGTAATTATTTTGCCAAAATTTCTCAGGTTTCTCTTCACCATGAAAGAGAAAGAAGTGCTTCTTCTTCTTCTTCTTCTTCTTCTTCTTCTTCTTCTTCTTCTTCTTCTTCTTCTTCTTCTTCTTCTTCTTCTTCTTCTTCTTCTTCTTCTTCTTCTTCTTCTTCTTCTTCTTCTTCTTCTTCTTCTTCTTCTTCTTCTTCTTCTTCCGCCTTCACCTCTTCTTCCTCCTCCCCTCCTCTTTCTTCCCACCTCTTCCCCTCCCTGTCTTCTCTTTCTTCCTCCTCCCCTCCACCTCCACCTCCTCTTCTTCTCCTTCCTCCTCTTCCCCTCCTCTTCCCCTCCCCCTCCCCCTCCTCCTTCTCTCCCCCTCCTTTCTTCTCTTTCTTCCTCCTCCCCTCCTCTTCCACCTCCACCTCTTCTTCTCCTTCTTCCTCCTCCCCTCCTTTTCTCTTCCTCTCCCTCTCCTCTCCCTCTCCTCTTCCTCTCCCCCTCCTCTTTTCTTCTCTTTATTCCTCCTCCCCTCCTCTTCCCCCTCCCCCTCCCCTCCCCTTCTTCTCCTTTCTCCTCCCCCCCTCCTTCTCCTCCTTCCACTTCTCTTCCTCCCCCTCTCCTCTTTTCTTCTCTTTCTTCCTCCTCCCCTCCTCTTCCACCTCCACCTCCCCTCCTCTTCTTCTCCTTCTTCCTCCTCCCCCTCCTCTTCCTCTCCCCCTCCTCTTTTCTTCTCTTTCTTCCTCCTTCCCTCCCCTTCCACCTCCCCTCCCCCTCCTCTTCTTCTCCTTTTCCTTCTTCCTCCTCCCCCTCCTCTTCCTCTCCCTCTCCTCTTTTCTTCTCTTTTTTCCTCCTCCCCTCCTCTTCCCCCTCCCCCTCCCCCCTCATCTTCTTCTCCTTTCTCTTCCCTCTCCCCTCCTTCTCCTCCTTCCACTCCTCTTCCTCTCCCTCCTCCTCTTCTTCCCTTTCTTCCTCCTCTCCCTCTTTTTCACATTTCTCGGCCTGTTTTTTTCTTAGCTAATGTTAAAAGCTGTATGGGTTTGTGTCGCTTGTGATGTTTCTTTCCAACATTTCAATGGCCCCATTATTGGCCCTAAATCCTACTGAGGAGGGAGAAGAGAGTAGATTTCCTGAAGGAATCTTGAGATCAAATGGACTTGTCAGAAGTCAGGAAGGCTGCTAAAAAGATGTGGTATCTCTAAACAATCCTTCACAGGGAAGCAACCAAATAGTACGCCCATTTTATTGAAGTTAAGAAATCAATGATTTGTCTCGGGTCAGCATGTCACAATTGTTCATTCTTTTCCTTTCACTGTGACTACAAAACCTTTACTGATTTACCCTGAGCTAAGCTTCATGTAGTTTGATTTATCTTGTTGGCTTTCCATCTTTCAAAGTTTCAGATGAAGTTCTCTCTCAGCCTCGCTTCCAGAAGACTTTGAACTGCAGTTCTTAAAGACTTGAAGCGCAGGAAGCTATGGGATGTGAAGTGCGTCTTGTGAGCAAAAGAAAGAGATGGCTTAATTTTTGTTACTTGTGATTGTTACATTTATCTTTAGAATAGAACAGAATAACAGAGTTGGAAGGGACCTTGGAGGTCTTCTAGTCCAACCCCCTGCCCAGGCAGGAAACCCTACACCACTTCAGACACATGGTTATCCAACATCTTCTTAAAAACTTCCAGTGTTGGATCATTCATAACTTCTGGAGGCAAGTTGTTCCACTGATTAATTGTTCTGTCAGGAAATTTCTCCTTAGTTCTAAGTTGCTTCTCTCCTTGATGAGTTTCCATCCATTGCTTCTTGTTCTACCCTCAGATACTTTGGAGAATAGCTTGACTCCCTCTTCTTTGTGGCAGCCCCTGAGATATTGGAACACTGCTATCATGTCTCCCCTAGTCCTTCTTTTCATTAAACTAGACATACCCTAGTTTTATGGCAACTCTTCAGCTCCACAACCTCATCTACTCTCATAATGTTTCCCTCAAGATTTTATGAAGGGAGATACAATAGAAAAGGTAAATGAGAGACCCCACCATGGAGTTAAATAGAGGGAATTCAAAAAATACGTTTAGAGCTATAGAGATCATTTGTTCTTAAATGACCACATGGGGGCGCTCTTGGGTTAAAGAAAGAATATTAATAGGTTTCTTTCCATGACGAATTGGCCACCAGAGGCCGCTTTCCTTTCCTTTAGGAGGCAATCTAATAGTATTCTGCCTGGCTGCAAGAGGAATACTTAGCTTAGAGGCCATGAAAGCTGCTCTTTGTTTCAAAAAGGTGGCCTATCCCAAATATAGAAGGACTACAAAACCAGAAAGAACCAATCAGGCACTGTTTTCCCTTTATCTGCTAAAGAAACAAGGACATAAGCTACTATTTTGATAACACAAATAAATGTCCCCAAAGCTGAGGACTGGAAGAAAATGATAATGAGACTATCCTCAAGGCAACTTCTGTTCCACTGGTTGATTGTTCTGACTGACAGAAAATTTCTCCTTATTTCTAGGTTGAATCTCTCCTTGATCAGTTTCCATCCATTATTCCTTGTCTGGCCTTCAGATGTTTTGGAGAATAGCTTGACCCCTTCCTCTCTGTGGCAGCTCCTCAAGTATTGGAAGATAGCTATCATGTCTCCCCTGGTCCTTCTCTTCATTAGACTAGCCATGCCCAGTTCCTGCAACTGTTCTTCATATGTTTTAGCCTCCAGTCCCCTAATCATCCTGGCTGCTCTTCTCTGCACTTTTCCTAGAGTCTCAACATCTTTTTTATAGTATGGTGACCAAAACTGGATGCAGTACTCTAGGTGTGGTCTTACTAAGGCTTTATAGAGTGCTATTAGTACCTCATTTAATCTTGATTTATCCCTCTGTTAATGAAATTTAGGATTGCATTGGCTTTTTTGGCTGCCGCCGCACACTACTGGCTCATATTTAATTGGTTGTCCGCTAAGACTCTAAGATCCCTTTCACAGGTACTAACCAGGTATTAAGCCTGGTTTTACCCAGTCTATATGTGTAGTTTAGGTTTCTCTTGCCTAAGTGTAAGACTTTACTTTTCTCTACAAAAGTAGCGGTGGAAAACTTGCAATAGAGGTGCTGAGAGCAAAGAACAGAAGTCTCCCCCCCTCACCCAATTGCCAAACAATTGTAGAGAAAAAAAAACCTCACCTCCAGTGTGCACAAAACAAGAGAAACAAAAGGGTAAAAAGGGACATATCTGGGACTTTCCATGCCGTTGGTTCCTGTTAAACACTTGTCAATTTCACTCCCCTTGGTTGGTTTGAGGGGAAGCCACAAAGCTGTCAAGCTATCATTCCACTTAAAGGATCAGCAATTCAGGAGAGAGGAGAAAGAGTGAGAAGAGGGAAGATAGTACACCCCTTCAAAAAAACAAACAAAAAAAATTCTAACTTGAGAGTAGCTTCCACTACAGTCAAAAAAGTCAGTTGGTCCAATTTTCCAACTTGGCTAATAATAGCACAAAACTTTAGAATGTCTTTCGGGGTAGGATCTATCCTCATGTACAAGTAAACTAGACCAGACTTTTCTATTGCTACTACAGGTGGAAGAATTGTGGACAAAGGGACGATCTGCTAAAAACTATGCAGTGGTTTTATAGCAAGAAGAAGGGATAGAATGAAGCCCAAGATTCAAAGGAATAAATACTGTGTTTCCCTGAAAATAAGACTGGGTCTTATATTATTTTTTGCTCCAAAAGACACATTAGGGCGTATTTTCTGATTAGGTCTTATTTTGAGGGAAATATAGTACTAAATTTGTCCATCCGGCTGAGGATCTTAACTGGGGCTTATTTTAGGGGGTAGGGCGTATATTACGAGCATCCTGAAAAATCATGGTATGACTTATTTTCTGGTTGAGTCTTATTTTCTGGGAAACAGTAGCAAGAAGAAATCAAGAACTAGAGGCCACAGAGAAGAATCCATGAACTGAGTATGCTCTAAAGCAGGAACGTCAAACTCAAGGGTGCTAAGATCTGGCTGGCGGGGGCCACCCTGGAAACAGTGAAGGAATGGCCTGTGGTGCCAGCAAAAATGGAGCTCATATATTATATGCCTTCTGCAGCTCTCTGCAAGCTTGGGAGGGCCACACCCCGACATGAATGATGTCGAGCTGGCCATGCCCCCTGGCCAATCCCTCCCCCCCAAGGTCAAACAAAACGCTGATGCGGCCCTCAATGAAATCGAGTTTGACACTCCTGATCTAGAACAGTGGACTTCAACTCCCAGATTTCCTCAGCCAGCTTGGCTGACTGGGGAGTGCTGGGAGTTGAAGTCCTCACATCTGGTTGAGAAACACTGATCTAGAAGATCCTTCTGGCTGGAGAATTAACCTGGGTTGTTTTGCAGAGGATGGCCCATTTTTTAAAAAAAATCCTATTAAGCTACAGTTAATTAAGAAAGCCTTCATTGTTAGACCCTATGCTAAGCCATCATTTCCAAACCAAACCTTGATTTTCAAACCCAATGGGTATCGATTAAGTGTGCGCGTATGTGAATTTAACTGATGGGAAGACATAAGTGCAATTCATACACTGTGCTGTCTCAAAATGAAATCTTTTGACTTGATAATGATGTGTGAACCCAACCATTGCGTTTCTAAACTAACATTTATGACTTAAAGCTGTGTGAGAATAAGGACATTATGGCTTAGTCAACAAGCCAATTTTTTTTAAGAGCTTCCACACAAACTCTAAAAATCCCCAAACTGACTATTGGCTTAAAAAGGTCATTTGCTCTGGTTATCTACCACTCCTTAGGATTTTAAAGGAGTGGATTTATGTCAAATGTTTGTGAATGAAATTCACCTCTATACTCTGAGTTATAGCAATAGCAGTTAGATTTACCATATATACCACTTCACAGTGCTTTTACAGTCCCATCTAAGCGGTTTACAGAGTCAGCATCTTGCCCCCAATGATTTGGGTCCTCATTTTACCAACTTTGGAAGGATGGAAGGCTGAGTCAACCTTGAGCCTGGCGAGATTTGAACTGCCAAATTGCAGGCAGCCGGCAGTCAGCAGAAGTAGCCTTTGCACTGCACTCTAACCACTGAGTCACTGGGACTCATATAAGTCATTCCCTACAGTTTTGCTTTTGGTCACAAATAATTTGGACCATAAGGAAGGCTGAGTGCCAAAGAATTGAGGTCTTTGAACTATGGTGCTGGAGAAGACTCCTGCGAGTTCCTTGGACTGCAAGGTGATCCAACCGGTCAGTTCTAGAAGAGATCAACCCTGACTGCTCTTTAGAAGGCCAGATCCTGAAGAGGAAACTCAAATACTTTGGCCACCTAATGAGAAGGAAGGACTCCCTAGAGAAGAGCCTCATGCTGGGAATGATGGGGGGAAAAAGGAGAAGAAGGGGACAGCAGAGAATGAGGTGGCTGGATGGAGTCACTGAAGCAGTCGGTGTGAGCTTAAATGGATTCCAAAGGATGGTAGAGAATAGGAAGGCCTGGAGGAACGTTGTCTGTGGGGTCGTGATGGGTCGGACACGACTTCGCAACTAACAACAACAAGAAATTTGGTGTCTTTTCGAGCAGCATTACAAATGCAATTAAGTAGCATCCAGGAATCAAAAATAACTCAAATGTTTTCCTATCTCATTGGCATTCCACTTGAATGGCATTAAACCTGCCAGAATTGTTCAAAGCATTAAAGAGGATAATATAATATTTCCTTCCTCATTTTCTCCTTCATGGTGTCTTTCTACTTCGTGTGAAGAAGCATTGAGAACAGCCTTTATATTTCAAAAATCCCACAACGGTCAGGATGTCCTCTGCCAAAACTGAGACAGGAGTGGAAAACAATTCCTCAGCCCATAAAGATTAGACTATAAATCCCACCGGGTCTCGTAGGGAGTTCTACAAGGGTGAGTGGAAGCCTCCAACAATGTGCATTCCTTCAAGCACATTCATTTGATCAGCTGCTGTACGGTAGCTGTGGGAGAAGCAGGGAAGCTGAGTCAGAAATATCCATCCCTCATTGCTGGGATGTGGGAACTTTCTGCCCTGTCTCCAGGACTAGAATGGATTTGCCGGTTCCATTGTGAGTTGCTCCCCTCTCTCTCTTCTTAGTTGCTTCCAATCTTCTAACTTCCCTCCAAGGACGTGGCGGGGAGTGGAGGCGGGTTAAAGACTTACAAACTGTGTATATATCTTTATAGGTTTACACATTAAAAAACCCCTTAAAGTTTATCTGTAAAAGAAAATCCCTGTATGAACTTTTCACTTTAATTCAAAGGGGGGAAAAATTAGTTAATTATTCTTCATACTTTAGCTCACTGTAGTCTTCAGCTGAACAGGACACTTTAAGGGAAACAATCCTTGAGGGTTATTCTATTTCCTTCCTTCCTTCCTTCCTTCCTTCCTTCCTTCCTTCCTTCCTTCCTTCCTTCCTTCCTTCCTTCCTCCATCTATCTATCTATCTATCTATCTATCTATCTATCTATCTATCTATCTATCTATCTATCTATCTATCTATCTTTTATTTGTCAACCATCTACCCATCCCTCCCCCCATTTATAACTCTCATCTCTCTCTCCATCCATCCATCCATCCATCCATCCATCCATCCATCCATCCATCCATCCATCCATCCATCCATATTTATCATCTCTCTCTCTCTGTCTCTCTGTCTCTCTCTCTCTGTCTGTCTGTCTATCTATCTATCTATCTATCTATCTATCTATCTATCTATCTATCTATCTATCTATCTATCTATCTATCTATCTATCTATCTATCTATCCACCTGTCTATATCTATCATTTATTTGTCAACCATCTACCCATCTCTCCCCATTTATAACTCTCATCTCTATCTCCATCCATCCATCCATCCATCCATCCCTCTCTCTCTCTCTCTTTATCTATCATCTGTCTATCATCCATCCATCTATCTCTATATCTGTGTCTCTAGCAATAGAGATCTTCTATCTTCTATCTATCATCTGTCATCTCTATCTCCATCCATCACCCACCCACCCACCTACCTATCCATTGCATAAATATAAAAGGTATTCAAAAATATACCTAGGAATCTTTTTAAAGAATGGTTTTATAAATGCCCTTATTTTCCATCAGCAGCTGCACATTCTAGGAAGTGTTCAAGACAACGTATTTAACATCAAAAACTTTTATTGCTATTGTCTTACTCCTGCTTTTTAAAATTTAAAATTACATACAGTAACCAGATCATAAGGTACCACTTGGGAAAGACTTAATGTGCTATGATTACATATGGAATCAGCATATTGAAGGTCCTAATTTTGACTGCTGAATAGACTGTTTTTCTTCCCCATCTCAGCTGGAATCCCAAACGCTCTAAACAGTTCATCCCCCCCCCACCCCTCTTGTCAGGTGTATTTATGGATCATTGCAGATCTTCCAGGAAACTTCCTATAATTTAAGATTCTGAGACCATTTTAGAGTCCATAATGCATCTAATGGTAATTCTCTCTTAGGCTTTGCAATTCCCAATACTTTTTCTTCTTTTGCATATTTTTGGATTCATTCTCAGATATGAAGTGAAAAATAACAATTACATTAATTGTTAATCAATCAATCAATTGATATTTTGATTACCTGGAGTAACTGAGAACATACTTGTGGTCTATATTATAGACTTGTGGTTCAAATAAGCATTTATTTTCTTCCAGAGAAGTTTGAAAACAGAAAGTTGACAGGGTTCAAAATACAAATTTGAACCCTCTTCTCCAGGATCAATTACCAGATTTCTTTAGAGAAGAATAATTTAGAGGGATTTATGCCAGTTAATCAATATAAAACCAATACAGCTTTGTAAGAGATCTTTATTCCATGTTTTTGGATATAACCGTCAGTTTGTTTCCAAATGGGGTCCTTAGTTTTCCAACAGACACATTACATGTGTTTCTTTTTTTTTTAACTTTATTTTTTTTAGCAAAACAAAAAAATAATAAAAACAAAACAAAGCTGCAACCCAAATGTACAGATTAAAAAAGATGTACAAAAATGGATTTGATAGTAAAAAAAAAACAACAACCACAACTGCATTTGTGACCGAGGTCAACTCGTTTCAGTTTTCATCAATACTGTGAGATATAGGTTAAAAACATAACTCTGCATAATTTATACAGTAAGTTGCCCTCTGACTTTGTTGACCTCTTCGGTAGCAGACTGACAAACGCACAGCGTTCGTGAATCGGTAATGTTTATTTTGCAATTCCCCAAACTTTGTTGAAGTTGGTGGAGTTGCTGTCATTTTATATTAGTTCCATTTTGCATTCTTAAGAATATCTGTCCTCAATGCATTATACCTTCCTGTTTTATTTTTTTTCCTGGTGCCTTATGCTTCCAGAGTTATTAACAAAACCACGTGACTTAATGCACATTCTTGTAAAGTCCTTTCAATGCCCTTAGTTGCTTTAAAATATACATATTTACTTATATTTCATTCTCTTTTTTTTTCCAGTTGAGTGAGAAAAAAAACCCCAAGCCTTCATTGGCCTTAAAGCTAAAATTCCAGTTGATTATCTGCAAACCGGGTCTTCAAAATTTGTGAATTTTCTTCAGCGCATCTCAAAACTTCCCATTAGTTTGGAAGAAACATTCATGTTCTAAAAGTCATCGGTTTTGATCTTTGAAAAAAAGCTTTTTGACTTGACAATACTTCGCTTACAGTTTTTGAGCGATAACTCACTGCGCAAGTGTTAGAGCAGGTCCTATAAACGAGAAAAAGGCTTTGAACCAAAAAGAAAGGCAGGATACTGGCCCACTGAAGAACCCATCTGCTCCTCTGGAAGCAGAGTTAGAAAAATAAAAAGGTTTATTCCAATAAAAATTACAATAAAAAATAACAATATTAATATCCGGGTTTTTTTTTTAAGCTTTCTTTCCAACTTTATAAAATAATAAAAAAACCACCTCCCGAGAGTTTCCAAAAATGGAAGAAAACATCCAGTCGAAACGAGAAACGTCAGCAAAGATGAAAAGCATTTAGTAGTAGCTGCCTAGGTGTGAGGACATGTGAGAATTAGCATGGCGGGGTACGTTGGGATTTGGATAAATACTTCCAGCCGGAGAAGTCCAGTAGGGTGAGGCTGCCCCAAAGAAACTAGAGGAAGTGACGGGCATAGAGGATGGATGGGGAGGGACGAAGTTCATTTTCTGCTGATGCGCATGATAGGAAGGCATGTAGGAGAGATCCGAAGGGTACTTATACATTGAGGATTCAGTTGGGTGAGGCTGAAGTGCTTGCGCGATGCCGTGAAAGTCAAATTTGTAAGCGTATCTCTTGCCATGCACTTTGGTCATAATGTTCTTGTCATAGTAATATCGGAGGGCTCGACTCAACTTGTCGTAATTCATGTTGGGTTTACTTTTGCGTTCTCCCCAGCGCCTGGCCACCTCATCGGGGTCAGTCATCTTGAACTCCCCATTGGTTCCTTCCCACGTAATGCAGCTCGCGTTGGAACTGTCTGAAAGCAACTCAAGGAGGAATTGCCATAGTTGGATCTGTCCACTCCCTATGAGAGAGGAGAGAAAGAGAGAGAGAGAGAGAATCAATTATAAACTTCTCTTCTTGCCATTCACAGATCACTCAAAAAGTTACATCTGACTTGTGAGTGTTAGAGACATAGCCTTCTCCAGAGCTCCATAAAAAGAAGTTAACTTTAAAAATATTTTTTAAACAATCCTTGCTTTTCAGTTTCTGTTTCACTTATGAAGTTTAGATTAGATTAAAATTAGATTAACAGAGTTGGAAGGGACCTTGTAGGTCATCTAATCCAACCCCTCACCCAAGCAGGAGATCCTACACCATTTCTGACAAATGGCATTCCAATCTCTTCCTGAAAAACCTCCCGTGATGAAGCTCCCATAATCTCTGAAGGTAACTTCTGTTCCACTGGTTGATTGTTCTGACTGTCAGAAAATTTCTCCTTATTTCTAGGTTGAATCTCTCCTTGGTCAGTTTCCATCCATTATTCCTTGTTTGGCCTTCAGGTGCTTTGGAAAATAGCTTGACCCTTGATCTCTGTGGCAGCCCCTCAAATATTGAAAGATTGCTATCATGTCTCCCCTGGTCCTTCTCTTCACTAGACTAGCCATGCCCAGTTCCTATACCAGTTCTTTATATATTTTAGCCTCCAGTCTCCTAATCATCCTGGTTGCTCTTCTCTGCACTTTTTCTAGAACCTCAACGTCTTTTTAATGGTGTGGTGACCAAAACTGGATGCAGTATTCTATGTTGCTATACAGTATCTTATAACTGCCTTCTTTTAAAAAAATAGATAAATAAATGATAACGTGATTGTTTCATATCTGTTGCAAGAATTATTGTACATTTATTGACTTTATACTGAGAGTGAGATAAATGAATTATCTCATGGGTTGGACTAAGTTTGACTCAGGTGGACTTACCTGGATTGGCTAAACGGCTACTGGTGGGCCCTAAGATCTGATATGGATCTAAATGGAGAAAAGAACAGAGGATTAGAATGATGTTGGTGAAATGTACAGCACAGAGACAAACAAGCCATAAATACATTTTTAGCTTGACTATAGCGTTACTCCCATTTTCTACATCAGCATCTGTGCGATTATTCCTCAAACAGAATGAAGAATGAACCTTAACATTTCTGTATTAGGAATGTGGGAATCTGCTACCCAGAACAGGACAATTGAGATCTAAGGGATGGAGTTTGTTTATAATAGTAGAGTGGTTAGCAAATGAGACTTAGCAAATGATCAAACTTAGCAAATGAGATAATCCTTGTGGATCTATGAAGGAGCGTGAACTCCCTTTCTGAGAATAGGATAGGATAGGATATTAGGGATAGGATAGGATAGGATAGGATAGGATAGGATAGGATAGGATAGGATAGGATAGGATAGGATAGGATAGGATAGGATAGGATAGGATAAGATAGAATTCTTTATTAGCCAAGTGTGGTTGGATACACAAGGAATTTGTCTTTGGTATATATGCTGTCAGCATACATAAGAAGGATAAAATACATTCACCAAGAATAAAAAGATACAACACTTAGTGACAGTTAAGGTTACTAATAAGCTATCAAATCGTACTAGGAAACAAAAAAAATTGAAAGATACAAGCAACATGGTTATAGTAATAAGTGGGAAGAGATAGATACTAGTAAGGAAGAGAAAAATAATAGTAATACAGTCTTAGTAAATTATTTGACAGTGTTGTGGAAATTAGTTATTAAGCAGAGTGATGGCTAGCGGGAAAAAACTGTTCTTGTTTCTAATTGTTTTGGTGTATAGTGCCCTATAGCGTCATTTTGAGGATAGGAGTTGAAACAACTTATGTCAATGGAAGGCAGGTTGGTAGCTGATCTGTCCCCCCCTACAGAGACCCACAAAAACACAGCCAGTCGAGGGTTAAGAAGCACTTGGCACACTCCACAGTTCTTATCTCAAACTTGGCAGCAATATGCACACCGTCTGCCAAGGGCTTTAATAGTTTACAAAAAGAAAATCACCTACGTAGCTTTGCCAAAATCCTTTCTTTTAGCTCCAAAGACTACTAGATTGCGTTTTTGTTCGTCACAGAGATCATGAACCTGTCACAGTCTGTGTTGGCAGGAGGGCAGAGGTCGACTTCAAGACACCTTATTTGTGGGGTGCCACAGGGGTCGGTCCTCTCACCTCTTTTGTTCAACATTTATGTGAAGCCGCTGGGTGAGCTCATCCGTGGTTTGGGAGTGCAATGCCATCTTTATGCTGATGATACTCAGCTTTACATCTCCACCCCAGACCACCCCAATGATGCCCTTGCAGTGATGTCCCAGTGCCTCGAAGCCGTGCGGATCTGGATGGGGAAGAACAGGCTCCGACTCAACCCTTCCAAGACTGAATGGCTGTGGATGCCGGCGTCCCGATATAGCCAGCTGATACCATCGCTGACTATTGGTGGCGAGTCATTAGCCCCCACAGAGAGGGCTCGCAACTTAGGTGTCCTCCTGGACACACGGTTGTCTTTAGAAGAGCATATGACAGCCGTGGCCAGGGGTGCTTTTTATCGGGTTCGCCTGATTCGCCAGTTGCGGCCCTTTCTAGATCGGGACTCCTTACGCACAGTCACTCATGCCCTCATCACTTCCCGTCTGGACTACTGTAATGCTCTCTACATGGGGTTCCCCTTGAAGTGCACACGGAGGCTCCAACTGGTCTAGAATGCAGCTGCACGGGTGATATTGGGAGTGACATGGCGCTCACATGTGACACCACTCCTACGCGAGCTGCACTGGCTTCCGGTGGTCTTCCGGGTGCGCTTCAAGGTGTTGGTTCTTACCTTCAAACTCCTCCATGGCTTAGGACCTGGGTATCTACGAGACCACCTTCTGCAACCGATAACCTCCCACCAACCAGTACGCTCCCACAGGGTAGGCCTTCTCAGGGTGCCATCACTAAAGCAATGCCGACTGGTGGTTCCCAGAGAAAGAGCCTTTTCTGTTGGGGCACCTACCCTTTGGAACAGGTTACCCCCAGGGATACGAATGATCCCAGATCTTCGTACTTTCCGTCGTGCAGTTAAGACCTTTCTTTTTCACCAAGCCGGTCTGGCATAAATCTTTTCTAATTTTTTTAATCTTTATGCTGAAGATTCTTAACTGTTGAGCCAAACTGGCTTAATTATTTATATTCACATTCTATATGTATGTCATTTTAACTGTTCACCGCCCTGAGTCCTTCGGGAGAAGGGCGGTATAGAAATTGAATAAATAAAGTAAATAAATAAATGAACCACCCTCCTGTCTTATATAGGCTCTGGGTGTGGTCCAGTGACTCATTGATCCTGTGACTCCAGTCCAGTGACTCAGGTCTATTCCCTCATGCGTCTCCGCAGCTGCTGTAAGCATTTATCTCGCCTTCTTTGGCGTGCGTCCAGGAATGACGTCTCTCCCTCACTCTCATCTGAGACACCTGTTTCCCCACTACTTGGCTCTCTTTCAGCTGGCACCTGAGACGGTGCCAGAGGGGGGGGGGCTGGGAGACCTGGCTGGCTCCTCTTCCTCCTGCTCAGAGCTTCCTTCCTCCAATGGGATAGGCTCAGAGGATGGGGCCACAACAGTAGCAATTGTTTTTTCTGCCGTTCTAATTATCCTCTGAAGTCTGTGTCTGTCTTGTTGGGTTGCAGAACCAAACCAGACAGTTATAAAGGTGCAGATGACAGACTCAATCATTCCTCTGTAGAACTGGATCAGCAGCTCCTTGGGCAGTTTGAGCTTTCTGAGTTGGCGCAGAAAGAAGATTCTTCGTTGAGCTTTTTTGATGATGTTTTGGATGTTAGAATTAATAGATTAATTAATAGATTAATATTAATAAATATTAATTAATGGATTAGAATGAATAATCCCAAGAAGTTTTTGGTTATAATTTTTGCAGGTCCCTGCTACAGGTAATCCTCAATTTACAATTTAGTGACCATTCAAAGTTACAATGCCCCTGAAAATGTGATTTACGACTGTTTTTTTCACACACCATTCTATTCATATAATAGTCACATAGCAATGCGATCTCCCCCGGCCCCCCTAAAATCAGTAAAATTGTGTACATTCTGGCATTATTACCTGGTTGGGGTCTTTGCTGTTCTCCATTTTTGCTTACATTTTGTGTCCCTCCTAGAGGAGGGCCTAGTGAAGCACAGAAAAAAGGTTAGGTTAGGAAAAAGAAGGAGTGGGATACAGCGGACCCCAAAATAATATGTATGTCCTTTAAATTCACCAATATTTATTCTAAAAAGAGGTGACGTTCACTGCACTCTTATGACATTTCCACAAACTCTATTTTCTAACATACCTACCCACTAACCCATTATCTTTCCAATGTCCAAATTGCAACAGCAAAAACTTTGTCTTTGTGTGTGTGTCTATGACTATGGGAATGTGTCAGTGGTGGATTGCTCCCGGTTTGGTCCGGTTCTATACAACCGGTAGTAAAACTGGTGGGAGGCTCCGCCCACCTGCCACAATGTCATCATGGGTGATCTGTGCATGCGCAGAAGCATGCACACTCCCGCTACGAACCAGTAGTAAAGGTAAGTAGAACCTACCCCTGGAATGTGTGTGTGTGTGTGTGCATAGCAATAGCAATAGCACGTAGACTTATATATTGCTTCATAGTGTTTTACAACATTCTCTGAGCAGTTTACACAGTCAGCATATTGCCCTCAGCAACCTGGGTCCTCATTTTACTGACTTCAGAAGGATGGAAGGCTGAGTCAACCTTGATCCGGTCACGATCGAATTCCTGGCAGTGAGCAGAGTCAGCCTGCAATACTGCATCCTAACTACCACGCCACCACAGCTTAGATAGCAATATAGCACTCCATATTGCTCCATAGTGCTTTATACTTTCCAGGTTTACAAAGTCAGCATCTTGCCCTCAACAAGTTGGGTCCTCATTTTACCGACCCCGGAAGGATAGAAGGCTGAGTCAGCCTTGAGTCTGGTGAGATTCGAACAGCCAAATTGCAGGCAGCCAGCAGTCAGCAGAAGTAGCCTGCAGTACTGTACTCTAACCACTGGGCCACCACGGTTCTTAATCTATAATTCTCTAGGTCACTTAAGATGGTCCTGACCCCTGATGTTGAGAAAAAGGTGACAGAAATACTGCAACAAAAGACTCCCGTTCTTTCCAATATGACAAACTGACATCACAGGGTTCTCTTTATTAATCTCTAGGGAACTTTTCTGTTCTTGAGATATTTGGATATTTATCCAGAAAAAAAATAAAGTGTCAAAGGAAAGGTTTCCAGTAGGACCTCTATTGCCATTTGATTCTGCATCAAGACTGGTGTAGATCAGTGTTTCTCAGCCTTGGCAGCTTTAAGATGTGTGGACTTCGTCTCCCAGAATTCCATGCTGGCTGAGGGATTCTGGGAGGTGAAGTCCACAAAATTGCTGTAGTTGAGAAATACGGGTGCAGAAGATTAAATTAGTGTGGACAATAGTATGAGAACACCATCATTGATAAAAAGTCTGTAGAGATTCTCAGTCATCCAGGTTATGGTTGCCCCAGAGGTGCTTTTTCAGGAGGCAACTGGATTTTATTGTTTTTTCTTTGAAGACATTTTGCTTCTCATCCAAGAAGCTTCTTCTGCTCTGACAGGATAGTGAGGATCCTTCTATTCCCCACTCTCCTGTCAGAGCTGAAGAAGCTTCTTGGATGAGAAGCAAAATGTCTTCAAAGAAAAAACAAGAAAGTCCAGTTGCCTCCTGAAAAAAAACACCTTTGGGACAATCATTGATACCAACTACACATGTTAACATTTTAAAACATGACTTCTCCCAAAAACCATCTCTCGGCCTATCAAGGCAAAAGGTGTATCAGAGTAACTCACTTTTATTGTGGCTGGAATTCAGATTATTACCCCATCCTGATCTTCGAACAGCATCATAGGAGTTTTCTAATCATAATTAAAAGCAAACAAAAGAGAATAACGATTAATTGCAAATCGTGACATTTGATGCTTAACAATAATTGAGAACAACCTACAGTAGTGGCCAAAATTGTGGAAACCTTTTGGGAAAAGCGTATTTTCTAAAACTAGCTAATAACACCATTTTTTTGTTTTTTTGGAGTAGTACCATAAAATTATATACCATTGGGAAGATAATTTAATCAAGAATGTAATGCAATAATGCTTATGAAGAATTTGCTATTAGAATAGCAGTTACAGCATAAGGAAGAAAAGTGAAACACATAGAAAAAAAACAAGATATACAAAAATGATCACCATAGAAAAAACGAGATATACAAAAATGATCACCATGTCAGGTAATACTTATTTGGGTAACCTTTAGCATGAATTAAGGCCTTACAACGTCTTCCCATGGAGTGAACCAAGTCTTTGAGTTCTGCAGCTGTTCTAGTGTGAAACCAAGATTGAAGGATTGCTTCTATTAACTGGGTTTTATTGCTGGGTCGCTTCTGACTAACAAGTTTCTTTAGTCGGTTCCATAGATTTTTCAATTGGGTGAAGGTCTGGGCTATTCCCAGGCCATTCCAGCAGTGGAATAGGATTATCTTGAAACTAAAAAAAAAAAAAAGTGGTGTTATTAGCCATCAAGCCTCAAAAATACACTTTTCCCAAAAGGTTTCTACAAGTTTGGCCACTACTGTACAAGTCAAATGCTATACTTTTGTTAGAAAATCTACAGAAAGAAACCCATTTCATAAGCTGTTGCTGCCTAGAATTTTGGTGTTGGTGTTGAAGGAGGAAGATTGCCATACAGAATGAGGGGTTGCCAACATCTCAGGGAAGTTAAACATTCTTGATGGATTTGGAAATCTAGTACAAATGTGACAAACTAGAAGATAATTTAAAAGACACGATGTAATGGATGGAAACTATTCAAGGAGAGATCCAACCTAGACCTAAGGAGAAATTTCCTGACAGTTAGAGCAATTAATCAGTGGAACAACTTGCCTGCAGAAGTTGTGAATTCTCCAACACTGGGAGTTTTTAAGAAGAGGTTGGACAACCATGTGTCTGAAGTGGTGTAGGGTGTCCTGCCTAAGCAGGGGGTTGGACTAGAGGACCTCCAAGGTCCCTTCCCACTCTGTTATTCTGTTTTATTCTGTTAACTACTGGCAGTAGATGTCAGTGAAATAGGCAGATGAAGCTGGAACCTGATTTGTTTCAACACAAACAGTTGGCATTGTTGCACCCATCACAGACCACAAAACAGATGACATAGTCCAACTATTACAAAACTTTTCAAAATCATGGAGACCATGCCAAGTATGATTGTAAGATGACAGATCTTTCGAAGAAGGAACATGTCCCAGCAGTTGTTACTAGCAGTAGAAGAACAAGGCAACCATTGTCCTCATAGCTTGCCTTGAGGCCTTTCTTTCTTTCTTTCTTATTTATTTATTTTATACACAGTTGCCCAATTCAAACAATTCGACTTTTGGTAACATGCAAGAAAGATCACCCATAAGAAATGCAACCTGAAAAAGTACAACAGAGCTTTAAAAAATCAACGGAAAGAGAGAGCAACCAGATTCAACTCAACTGCAAGTCATGTGATTGGGACTCCATTCAACCTGCTTTACTAATGGCCCTTCTTAGGAGTGTACAGTCTCTTGAGACAATGTTCTAGGTCAGTAACCTTTTCGCCATCGTGTGCCAAAAGCGGGGGTTGCGTGGGGGGGGGGTCACGTGCACATGTGTCAGCACCCATAATTCAATGTGCCCTGCTCCCCCACGCATGTGCGTGCAACCCCCCTGCGCTCCCCCCGCTTTTGGCACCCTGGGACCGGAAGGCCTGTTTTTCACTCTCCCCAGGCTTCAGAGCCTTTCTAGGAGCCTGGGGAGGGTGAAAACGGCCTTCCCCACCCTCCAGAGGCCCTCTGAAGACAGGAAATGGTCCATTTGCCGACTTCCGGAAGGCCCAAAAATCAGCTGGCCATCACGTGCATGCCCACCGGAGCTAGAGCAATGCTCGCGTGCCCACCGATATGGCTCCATGTGCCACCTGTGGCACACATGCCATAGGTTCGCCATCATGTTGACATGTGGTTTGATCTATCACGATTTTTGTCCTGATGTGTTTACCTACCTGCAGACCTGATCAGAAGTAGTATTCAGCCAGTTCAGAATGATTCACTCGAACTGGTAGCGGAAATCGTGGGTGGACCCGCCCCCGCCCCGGCTGTATGCCATCCTATTTAGGCATGTATTTGAGGCTGGGCACATGCGCAGAAGGCCAGGCATATGCATGGACATGCTTGTGCTCACATTTGCGAACCAGTAGGGAAAGTAAGTGAGTACTACCCCTGGACCTGATGGTTTTTGAATATCTCCAATCTAGCAATTGAGTACACAAACGCACAACCACTGAATATCAGTGGTGGCATTCAGCCAGTTCTATTGGGTTCGGGCGAACTGGCTGAATACTTGGCTGGCTCTGCTCACCCACCTGGATGTAATCACGTCCCATTTATCCACGTTTTTGATTCTTTGCACATGCATGGAAGGCTCTGTGCATGAGCGGAGGTGATGCGCGTGAGCAAAGCGAGTGAACGTGCATGCTCACATTTGCGAACCTCTAGCAAAGGTAAGTGCATACCACCCCTGCTATAAACTCTCTCTCTCTCTCTTACACACACGCACACACAGACACAATTTGTCTATTAAATAATCACGGACTGGATTCAATGCAAGACCATTTCTCAAAATTCTGGAAGTTGAAGTCCACATATCTTAAAGTTGTCGAGGTTCAGAATCACTGCTCTAGACAGCATGTCTGACGTGTCTTCCTTTGAAAGCAGTAGCTATTCTGGAATTTATTTTTTTATATTGCAGAAGAGAAGTGCCAAAGGGACATAGTCGCCCACCAGGTGCCCTTAGGACAGGGGTGTCAAACTGTGTCATATGCAGGCCACGCCCACTCCAGCATTGCGTGACGGCAATGTGACGCCACAAATTTGACACCCGTGACTTAGGAGACACACAAGCCTGGATAGATATGTTATTGCCTGCTCCCGCGTGTGTGATATTTAAGGTCTGTGGCCCATAATTCCAGAAATAACAATTAACCATCAAGCTGAGTAGCCATTGACAGCTTGAAGCTCTTTTTAAAACCATCTCAACTGTTGACTGTTGCCACATCTGGGAGAGAATCCGTGGCTGCAAATTCTATCATTTCCCTCATGGAAATGATGGAACACAATGCGACTATTCACATTGTTCCACGAGTGAACAAGAAATAACACTTAAAAAGTACACGCAAATTAAATGTAACGAAAAAGGATTCTCTGAATGGAATAGACACAATTATTCTGCTTAAAATACCATTTCAGACTGATGATGATGGCTTGATGTATGGAACTGTGCTTTGAATTAAGATATTTTTTTTTTAAAAAAATGGACATCTGGAAAATGCGCTTTGCTGGTGCATCTTTCCAAAACAACAATAGTTGCTCAGATGAGCCAAGAATTTTCTTCCTTGCTATCTTCCCCCTCCACTGCAAATGAATGCAATGTGTACAGCAGTACTACTGAAAATCTTTCCTCCTCACTGTTGCACAATTGTATTTGAAACACAATGAGAAAAATCGAGCCAAGGAAACCATCCAGAGATTTGGCTTTTATTTAAGTTGCTTCATTTGCAATAATAATAATAATAATAATAATAATAATAATAATAATAATAATAATAATAATAATAATAATAATAATAATAATAATAATAATAATAATAAACAACTGCATGAAGGCAAAAATTCAACATGTTACCACCAACAGCAAATGCCGCCTCTGTAATGAGAAAGATGAGACAGTCGACCACCTGATCAGTGGATGCAGCAAAATTTCACAAACTGACTACCTACAACGCCATAACCGTGTTGCTAAGATCATTCACTGGAAATTGTGCCATAAGTTTGGATTTGAGTACAGCAAAAACCACTGGGAACATCAGGTTGAGAAAGTTCTAGAGAATGAGAAACTCAAGATCTTGTGGGACTTTAGGATTCAGACTGACAGGCACTTGGTCCACAACACACTTGACATAACGGTAGTTGAAGAGAAAAAAGTATGGTTCATTGACATTGCAATACCTGGTGATGCACGGATTGAAGATAAGCAGCAAGAAAAAAATCACAAAGTACCGGGACTTGCAAATTGAAGTTGAGCGACTATGGAAAAAGAAATAATGTGTTGTTCCGATTGTAATTGGAGCCCTTGGAGCAATACCCAAAGGGCTACCCCGCTATTTAGAAATTCTAAATTTACCGGACTTGAACATTTTGACTCTACAAAAAACCACCTTACTCGGAACAGCTTACATCCTCCAACAATACCTTAACAGTTCCTAGGTCCTTGGTTAGGACTCGAGCTGCTGAGCTATTAACCAGCCTCAAAGACTGTGAATCTCACTACAGATTAAATAATAATAATAATAATAATAATAATAATAATAATAATAATAATAATAATAATAATAATAATAATAATAATAATAATGCTGTGCTCATGACTTGGTCCTCAGCAGTTCCAAGAGGGTCTTCTGACTTCCTAGTTTGGCCTAGGACCATGATAGGAAACCTATGGCACATGTGCCACACGTGGCACTCGGTGCCATATCGGTGGGCACGCAAGCTCAGCTCCTGCCACCTGATTTTCGGGCCTTCTGGGCCTACCAGAAGTAGGGAAACAGGCTGTTTCCGACATCTGAAGGGCCTCCATGGGGGTGGAGAAGGCCATTTTCACCCTCCCCAGGCTCCTAGAAAGGCTCTGGAGCCTGGGGAGAGCAAAAAATGGGCCCACCAAAAATGGGCCCACCATGACCCCTCTGCACTCCCCCCCACTTTTGGCACCATCACGTGCCAAAAGTGGGGGGGAGTGCAGGGGGGGGTCATGCACGCATGCACAGGGGGCAGGGTGTGTAGAATTATGGCTGTGGGCACGCATGTGGGCAGCCCCCCCATACACCCCCCACTTTTGGCACACGATGGCAAAAAGGTTAGCCATCACTGGCCTAGGAAGTGAAACAAAGCTATCAGCCACCTTAATTTCCACAAAATTCTCTACAAAATGTCTGTCAAGTATGCTTCCTTCAGTATCCAGGAAAGGAAAACCCAGACTTCATTATAAAATAAAGCATGGTACTTTTACTAGATATAAAAGTGAACGCAACCATGGAAAGCAGGATTCTGAGGCAAAAAGCGCGAAAGTTACAGATAGAAAGCATCCCCTCCCATTGTTCACCGTAAATCATCCAATCCAAAGGTCTCCCAGAGGTCAGGTGGGAGCACATCTCTGGCCGTGTCATCAATCAGGAATGCGGTAGCCGTTGGCCTGATAACAGCTTAAGAATCAGTTTCGTTTCCTGGGTTCATCCATAGCCCAGCTACCTACCCCCCCCTCCCTCCATTACTATGACAGCCAAAGCAGAGAACAGTGGAGGCTGACAATGTCTATGGAGTTTCTCAGTCACCCAGGTCATGGTTGTCCCAAAGGCGTTTTTTTTTCGAAAAGGTAACTGGACTTTCTTGGGTATTTTTTTCTTTGGAAATGTTTTGCTTCTCATCCAAAGAGCTTCATCAGAACTGAGGGAGCTTCTTGGATGAGAAGCAAAACTCATCAAAGAAACAGCCAACTTTCTCCAAAAGTTCAGACGCCTTTTGGAGAAAGCACCTTTGGGACTCTCTAGAAAACGTTATTTTAAGCTATGAGATCTATATGTACTACAAGTCACAAGGCATAAAGAAGAGAGAGTTGAGTTATTGTCCCAAACCCCTGGAGGCTGAATGAGAAGTAATGGATGGAAACTAATCAAGGAGAGAACCAGGGGTGAAATGCTACCGGTTCGCTCCAGTTTGGGTGAACCAATAGTACCCTTGTTTCCCCCAAAATTAGACCCTGTCTTATATTTTTTTTGAACCCTAAAATAAGCGCTTGGTCTTATTACTAGTTACCATCTTCAAAGCGCTCCATGGCTTAGGACCGGGATATTTACAGGACCGCCTTCTGCCAATGAATATCTCCCACCGCCCGATACGCTCTCACAGAGAGGGCCTCCTCAGGGTGCCGTCGGCCAGACAATGCCGGCGGGCAGCCCCCAGGGGGAGAGCATTCTCTGTGGGAGTTCCAGCCCTATGGAATGAACTACCCTCGGATATAAGAAAGATTCCTGACCTCCGTGCCTTCCGACGAGCCCTGAAGACTCTACTGTTTCACCAAGCCGGTCTGACTTAAATTTGTGTTAAATTTTAATAGGGTTTTTAGTAGGGGTTTTAAATTTTATGGCCAAATAGTTTAATTATTTTATTAGTTTTAATTTTTATATGTGATTGTTTTAATATGGCTGTAAACCTCCCTGAGTCCCATTCGGGAGAAGGGCGGTATATAAATGCAATAAAACTGAAACTGAAACTGAAGGTCTTATTTTCAGGGAAACAGTGATGGGGCTCCTTTGCCCTCTTTACCTGATTTCCAGCTTTGTGTTTAAATATTTTTGGGGAGGGCTTATTTTCAGGGGGAGGCTTATTTTAGTGCATGTGCTCAAAAGCCCACTTGGGCTTATTATCAGGGGATGTCTTATTTTCAGGGAAACAGTGTAATAAAAAGTATCGGTTCCTCCGAACCAATATTTCCGACGATCAGCTGTAGGGCAGCAAAGCTAAATCGTGACCCACAGTTGATCCCACCCTTGGCTGTTCTACTTACCTTCCCAAGCCTCCTTTTGGCAAGTGCTGCACATGCATGCATATGCAGCACGCACCAAAAGGAGGCTTGGGAAGGTAAGTAGAACAGCAGGAGGGGGATCAGCTGTGCGGCGGGGTTTAGCTTTGCTGGAAAGGAGAAAATCCTAAAGCTAAATCGTGTACCACAGCTGATCTTCCCCCTCACTTCTACTTACCTTCCCAAGCCTCCTTTTGGTGCGCATTGCGCATGCACACACAGCATGCATTTGACGCACAGCGCGCATCCGCGGCCAGCGAACCAGTAGGAAACCGGTTCGGATTTCACCACTGGAGAGAACCAACCTAGAAATAAGGAGAAATTTCCTGACAGAGCAATTAATCAGTGGAACGGCTTGCTTTCAGCAGCTGTGGGTGCTACAACCCTGGAGATTTTTAAGAAGAGATTGGACAGCAATTTGTCTAGAATGGTATAAAGTCTCTTGCTTGAGCGGATGGATGGACTAGAAGACCTCTAAGGTCCCTTCCAACTCTGTGATTCTGTTACGAACAAATTTCCCTAGATTCATTAATTTGCAAGAAAGTTTTGGAGCCTCACTGGAATGATAGGAAACATCAGGAGTTCATTAGCCTTCTAGTGTATGGTCCTTTTGTAAATGGCCAAGTCCATCACAGAAACATTTTAGCGAACAAGTCCTTCAACAGATGGATGTCAATAATCCAAATATATGATCTGTCCCCCCCCTACAGAGACCCACAAAAACACAGCCAGTCGAGGGTTAAGAAGCACTTGGCACACTCCACAGTTCTTATCTCAAACTTGGCAGCGATATGCACACCGTCTGCCAAGGGCTTTAATAGTTCACAAAAAGAAAATCACCTACGTAGCTTTGCCAAAATCCTTTCTTTTAGCTCCAAAGACTACTAGATTGCGTTTTTGTTCGTCACAGAGATCATGAACCACCCTCCTGTCTTATATAGGCTCTGGGTGTGGTCCAGTGACTCATTGATCCTGTGACTCCAGTCCAGTGACTCAGGTCTATTCCCTCATGCGTCTCTGCAGCTGCTGTAAGCGTTTATCTCGCCTTCTTTGGCGTGCGTCCAGGAATGACGTCTCTCCCTCACTCTCATCTGAGACACCTGTTTCCCCACTACTTGGCTCTCTTTCAGCTGGCACCTGAGATGGTACCAGAGGCGGGGGGGGGGGGGGTCTGGGAGATTTGGCTGGCTCCTCTTCCTCCTGCTCAGAGCTTCCTTCCTCCAATGGGATAGGCTCAGAGGATGGGGCCACAACAATATGCACCTAGTTCCCAAAAGGTTGCCCACTAACTGCTGCTGGGCCATCACCTTTAGACCTGCAAGTGTCTGCTATAAATAGATTCCTGCAGAAGCCACTTGGAGCTGTATGCATGTGTGGTTGTAACGCAACCTGTAGGAAAGGAAACTCCAAATCTCAATTAATAAATGCTCTGTCCTACACAATTGGCAATTTAGAACACCAAATACAAGTTGTGTGGAAACGACCTCATAGACGACCCTCATTCTGTCAAGGACCTAGGAGGATTCATCTCAAACGATCCAAGCCCCAGAGCTCCTTGTAAAAGCATTGCCCAAAAGGCATTAAGTGTTGTTAACCTAATTTTGCAAAGCTTCTTCTCCGGTAACATTGTATTGCTAACTAGGGCACACAAAACCTTTGCCAGACCAATTCTCAAATACAGCTCATCCGCCTGGAATCCAGACTGTATATCAGACATTAATACAATTGAGTGGGTCCAGAGGTATTTCACAAGAAGAGTCCTCCACTCCTCTGCTCACAATAGAAGCCCTTATGCCACCAGGCTTGAAACTTTGGGCTTGGGCAACCTGGAACTGCGCCGCCTGCGGTCTGATCTAAGCATAATACACAAAATTGTCTGCTACAACGTCTTACCTGTCAATGACTTCTTCAGCTTCAACCTCAATAATACATGGGCAAACAATCGATACAAACTAGGGGTGAAATGCTCCCGGTTCAGACCGGATTGAGCGATCCGGTAGCAATTGTGGCAGGTGGTTCGGAGAACTGGTAGCGATGGCCGTGCGAGTCTCTGCCCACCTGCCCAGGTGTCATTACTTCCTGGTTTTAACCAGGAAGCCTCTGTACATGAGCAAAAAGTATTGTGCATGTGCTGAGGGTCTGCGCATACAAGTGACATGCATGGGCAGCGCGTGCACTTCCAAACTGGTAAGGAAGGTAAGTAGATTTCAACCCTGATACAAACTGAAGGTAAACCGTTCCGAACTCGATTGCAGAAAATACGACTTCAGCAACCGAGTAGTCAATGCCTGGAATGCTCTACCCGACTCCGTTGTTACATCCTCAAACCCTCACAGCTTCAATCTTAAACGATTTACGGTGGATATCAGCCCATTCCTAAGAGGTCCGTAAAGAGAGCGTGCATAAGCGCATCAGCGTGCCTACCGTCCCTGTCCTACCGCCCCCATTTATCTGTATTCATTTCCTTCATTCGTGTCCATGTTCATAGTCATGCCTTCTATCTTGTACATGTTCGACAAATAGATAGATAGATAGATAGATAGATAGATAGATAGATAGATAGATAGATAGATAGATAGATAGATAGATAGATAGATAGATAGGAGAGCATCCCACTGCTATGTGGGGAGAAGAAACCAGCCATCTGGAAACGCATTTTGCCATCGCTGTATGGAAACAGCTCAGCTTGCTCTTAAGACCTTTCGGAAAGAGGAAACTTACAAGCGAGGCAGCTCATAACTCCCCACATGTGCAATAAAGCAGAGGCTGGGGGTGGGGGGAAGCCTCCCTATTTTGCTAGGGGAAAAGGAAACATAATGGTGACTTAGAAAGTGGCCCAGACATGCTGTCAGGTTCAATTCGGAGAACTGGAGCCTGGTGCTAGGACAACACTGCTTAGTTGCCATCCCCTCGTGAGTACGAGCTTCCTGCCTGCTGCAGCTCACAGACAAGGAATCTTTGTTATAACAGAGCCTTCCCCCCCCCTTCTTAAAAAAAAGTTCTCTTTTTGGGAGGGAAGGGGGGGGTGAGAAAACATACGGCCACCCCTGAAGAGGGTCAGCAGGAAAGCAGACACAACATTAAGTCCGGAATTTCAAAGGAAAACATTTTTTAAAGAATCCATAAGAGCAAGCTACTGTCTTTCCTTCGAATCATAAACTCCCCATTTTGGACTGCAGAATCATAATAAAAACAAACAGAAAGGGAAAAAGGGAAAGGGGAAAAAAAAAAAACAGTTGGTGTGCGTGATTCCCCACTTCCTTGCAAAAATATTATAAAATAGAGGCAGGCTATATTGTTATTAGAAGAAAACGAAGATGCATATTTTAGCACCCTGGAAACAGTTTACATGTAAGGACATGCATGTACTTTAACATACAGTAGATATTCTTTCTAATCAGAGGGCCTAAATTTTAAATAAGGTAAAGGTAAAGGTCCCCCTTACACATATGTGCTAGTCGTTCTTGACTCTAGGGGGCGATGCTCATCTCTGTTTCAAAGGCGAAGAGCCAGCGCTGCGCGAAGACGTCTCCATGGTCATGTGGCAGGAATGACTCAATGCCAAAGGTGCACAGAACGCTGTTACCTTCCCACCAAAGGTGGTCCCTATTTTTCTATTTGCATTTTTTACCTGCTTTCGAACTGCTAGGTTGGCAGAAGCTGGGACAAGTCATGGGAGCTCACCCCATCATGCGGCACTAGGGATTCGAACCGCTGAAGTGCCGACCTTTCAACTGACAAGCTCAATGTCTTAGCCACTGAGCCACCGCACCCCCCAAAATTTTAAATACACAACGTATTATTGGAATGTATTGGGTTTTTTTCCTCCAAATCAACAAATGGCTCTAGAAATGGTTCTTCCTAAACTAAGCTAAAACTAAAAGCACTGCTCCACCAGGAGCCGGGTGGAGCAGTGGACTAAAATGCTGTTAAATAGCACTTAGCTGCCAGCTGCCCGCAATTACTGCAAGTTCGAATCTCACCAGGCTCAAGGTTGACTCAGCCTTCCATCCTTTCAAGGTAGGTAAAATGAGGACCCAGATTGTGGGGGCAATAAGCTGACTTTGTATAAAAAAGAACACCGCTTAGGGGGGTCCAAAAGCCCTACTAAGCAGGTATATACAAAAGTATGAAGGCTATTGCTTAACGTATTGTAAGCCTCCCTGAGTCTCCGGAGAAGGACAGCATATAAATCAAAGCAATAAATAAATAAATAAATAAAACCCAAAGGCATTTAATTTCCATTTTCTACTTTGCAAAATGAAACTTGGAAAAAAAGCAGTTGGCCACGTTCACCGAACTGTGGTTGAAACTCATCAGTGTGGTCTTAAGATGGCCCTTATTTATAGCCAAAGCTCCTTCTATAAATTGGGAATATTCATTACACCTCTCACACATTGGTTAGTGGAATAAGTTAGAAATAAGAACAAAGCTATTATTCATTAACCTATAACAGTCAAGGCTTTATCTTCGTCAACATCTAACCAATAGAAGATAAGCGGATAACTCTGTGTGCGTTGTACAAAACACAAAGTCATCCATTTTCTCTTCAAAAGTGCCTTTCAACAAAGACCTTGGCATAAAACTCACAACGTAGAATCTTAGAATGCAAAGGTTGGAAATGATCTAGGAGATCAATTTATCCAAATTCACGCAGCACCGGAACCGTCCACCAGAATGCTGGGTGTTAGATAATTCATATTGTTGCAGGACACTACTCATAAAAGTACAAGATAAAAGTTGGGTAACTTGAAGCATGGCGGCCCTTGGGGGCTCTCACTGTGACTACAATCGCTGTGGTTGTAAAGATTTCCTGCCACGGTGGGATAGGAAACGCAAAAACTTCAGAATAAACCCTGAACATGTTGATCGTTTTAAAAGAAACACCGCAAAGATCCTACCCTGCAGAAGGAAATGGAGCCTAATGGTTTTACTCCTCTGTAGGATACAAACCTTTCCCATTCCTTGGAAGGCTGAGATGGCCTTGAAGCCTTCAGAAAAGTAGATCAGTCAAGGAGAATATTTGTAGCTCAGGGTTGAAATGGGGATTCTTTGGTGCTCTCTGAGCTTGATTGTTTTCTTTTGTTACTCAAGATAGGTTAACATCGGCAGCCCTAGTAGCGAGTGAGTAAATTGAGTTGCTCTCAATTTATATTCTAGTGGCTTGTCCTATCAGGAGTAGTCTTGAAGTAGTCCTTTGGTTGAACTGCTTACTGTTTTAGCTGTTGTTAACTGCCAAACAAGCTAATAGTAAACAGCCAAACAAACAAGATGATGTTGGATAACCATTTGTCTGAAGCGGTGTAGGGTTTCCTGCCTAAGGAGGAGGTTGGACTAGAAGACCTCCAAGGTCCCTTCCAACTTGGTTATTCTATTCTAGCCCAGCTAAAGTTCTAGCCCAACTAAAGAACTTCCATGACCAACATCAACACCGACAGGGCAAGGACACTAGAATATACAATAACAAAGTTGGAAGTCTATGGAGGTTCTCAGTCATCCAGGTCATGGTTGCCCCAAAGATGCTTTTCAAGAGACAACTGGACTTTCTGGTTTTTCTTGGACTTTTTGCTTCTCATCCAAGAAGCTTCAGAGCTGAAGAAGCTTCGTGGATGAGAAGCGAAATGTCTTCAGAGAAAAACCAGAAAGTCCAGTTGCTTCTTGAAAAGCATCTTTGGGACAAAAAATTGGAAGGGACCTTGGGGGTCTTCTAATCCAACCCTCTGCTCAGGCAAGAAACCCTATACCAGGGATGGCGAACCTTTTTGGCACTGAGTGCCCAAACTGGAATGCACGTGCATGTGCACCGGCTGTAGCACCGGAAACCAAAAATGGCCCAGAAAACAGTCCAAAAAACAGCCTGAAAACAGCCTGGAAAACAGCCTGGAAAACAGCCTGTTCTTTGGCTGTTTTTGAGGCAGTTTTCCGGCGCTCCAGCGACACTGGAAAAGTCCTACCGGAAGTTGGGAAACTGGCCATTTTTCGCCTCCAGGGTGGTGGAGAAGGCCATTTTCGCCCTCCCCAGACTCATAGAAAGGCTCTGGAGGCTGGGGACAGCAAAAAAAACAGGCCTTCCCCACCACCACCCCAAGGCCCTTGGAGGCAGGAAACAGCCCGTTTCCCTTCCTCTGGTGCGCCCAGAAGGTGCGAAAATCAGCTGGCGCACGCCGGAGCTGAGCTCGCGTGCCCACCAATATGGCTACGTGTGCCACGTGCACCATCACGGCCCTATACCATTTCAGACAAATGTTTGTCCAACCTCTTCTTAAAAACTTCCAGCGTTGGAGCATCCACCACTTCTGGAGTCATCCACTGATCAATTGTTCTAACTGTTAGGAAATTTCTCCTTACTTATAGGTTGCTTCTCTCCTTGATTAGTTTCCATCCATCCATTGATTCTTGTCCTGCCTTCAGGTGGCTTGGAGAATAGCTTGACTCCCTCTTCTTTGTGGCAACCCCTGCTATTGGAACTCTGCTATCATGTCACCCCTAAGCAATACAAATTGAGTAATAAATCCCCTTCCTTAGCACTGATGATGTTACCTAGTTGGGTAATGTTAGGTTCCTGCAGATGTTACCCAACATCCAAGTTCAGAGAGCACCAAAGACCCCTGGATTCAAATTGTTTCTCATTGCTACACTAAATCATAGTTTTGGCTACACCAAGCATATTCTTAGGCACGTCTCACCTCCTGAATCTCTATATGGGTTCAAAGTCTGCAATACCATCATTGAACTGCCAAACTCGGAAAACCGAAGCAGACTTATTCCCGTTAAAACCAACTAAGCAGATAGGCTCCAGCCATTCTACTCAGAGCCTGGGGAATCTCCTTTCATTTACGAGAAACTTGTTTCTCGGCCAAAGAAAACTGGATGATTCTCATTAGAACAATCCAGGTCTCCAAAACAGATGAAGACAATTTGGACCAAGGTGCCCTATTCTGGAAAACATAAAGGTATTTGTTGGCGTCGAATCATGGCCAATGTCCAAGGAGGTTGGGCTTGATTCCAAAGGAACCTGTTGCAGGAACTTCAACTCAGATTAATGTGTAGGCCGGCAGAGACTTCCTTGAGTAAAACCACAGCTGTTAGGACTAAGTGGATATGTTTAGTGAATAGAGTGCTAACTATGAATTCTGATTAATAACTGAGCCAGCCGGGAAGAGAAATATATCTACATCTACATCAATGCATGCCACACATACTTTCTAGAGTTTTCCCCAGGATTATGGTAGTCTTAATCTGAGGAAAAGTGATAACTGAGGCCCATTTTTTTCATGCATCTTGCACGGAGCCTGGGCTTCTACAGTCTCGGCTGTTTGTCATCTTCAGACTTTTCCTTTTCCTTGTTATATTTCTAGGTTGTCCAAGAACCACAGCTCCCTGGCCCTCTCCACAAATTCATTAAAATGTATAATGCCACACAATAATGATGCGCAATCGAAAAATAACTATATTGGGGAAAATGTGAACTTGGCAGTTGGAGCAAATATAAAGGTCCCAATTTGCTATGCTGTGGAAGTCTTGGTTGTAGAGCTGAATACCAAGTTATTCTTATTTTCACTGCCACGTTATTCTGCTTTTTGATTTAATACAGGTGCTTACATGTGTATGGAAGAATGAAGATAGCAATGCCTAATTCATTCAAGTGCCGTAAACATTTACGTGTATAAGAGAGGAGAAAGCAAATTGGAAAGTTTTTTTTAAAACGGATAGCACTTGTTTAAAACTACAATTAAGCTTTCTGTAGGAAACTCATTTTCCCATTATTTTTTTATTAGAGGTGTAGAAATCTGGAATATTTTACTTTATGGTAGTAATGTGTAATCTACTGCATTTAATAATGGGAAGGAAGGAAGGAGAAGAAGAGGAGAAGAAAAGGGAAAGCAGGGAGAGACGAGGGAGGGAGGAGAGAGGAGAAGAGAAGGAGAGGGAGAGGGAAAAGGGAGAGGGGAAGAAAAGGGATGGGAGAAGAAGAAAGGAGGAAGGGAGGGACAAAAGAAAAAGAAGAAGAAGGAGGAGGAGAAAACAAAGGTGAAGGAAAAGACTTAGCATGCTATTGCAAGCAGGCAGCCTGGCATATTATTTTCTTCTCGTGTTTTTCATTGTTTTAATTGAACGTTTCAAAAGGAGAAGAAAAGCTATATTTGCTTTTGTCCATGAACGGATTACAGCACTGAAAAACGAACCAAAGCCAGAAGTATTATCTTTATCGGATGAGTTTTTTTTCTCCTCTTGGCCTCCCGTCTTCTGTTTAGAGGAGCAGCACCTGCCCGGCTCCAAAAAGCCCGAGAGCCAAGCACTCAGGCAAGCTCGTTGGGTACAGTGTATTTACCGCTGGCCGATTGAAATACTGTGCTTTTCGCTTTGTTCGTACAGCCCTTTGGGTTTATTTAAATGGGAAACTATTCAACAGGAGAGGCGGTTGCACAGGGCTGGACTCCAAACTGTTTCATGGCTACCTTGCTTCCCCTCCCCACCCCACCCATCCCGCTTGTGAAATCTGGGGCTGCTTTAAGTGGCAAGAGTGGTAGCAGGAGGGAGCTGGCAGCTCAAGTGGGCAATTGCTTTTGGAAATAAAAGCAGCACCTGCATCATGCAGCATTGATCCTCGAGGCCTTGGCGCACACGTGGGTTTCTGTCTCTGGAGCAGATGGCTGGAGGGTCAGTGTAGAATCTGACAGCATCCTCAACCGAGGCTGAACTGAAGCCTTCTAGGAACCATGTAGATGCTGTCTTCCCAACAGCATTATATGACGTTCATTCGTCCCTTCACTCACTTCTCCACCCCACTGATTGAGCGGGCAAAGGGATATCATTGCACTCTGTGCTTTCTTATCTCTATCCTCGCTCCACTGGCAGCGGTCAAGAAAATGCACATCATGTCATGCGGTCCGAAGGAAAGATCTCTTTCATTGGCTGAGACATGATGCTGCTTTCAACCAAAAATGGTCAATTTATATGCTCTGGCTGAAAGGGGCTCCTGAGTTTCTTTCTTTGGGATCGATGGGGATTGCCTGTCCTGTCCTGTCCTGTCCTGTCCTGTCCTGTCCTGTATGATCAGTCTACCAGCCAGCCAGCCAGCCTGCTATCCTTCCTTCCTTCCTTCCTTCCTTCCTTCCTTCCTTCCTTCCTTCCTTCCTTCCTTCCTTCCTTCCTTCCTTCCTTCCTTCCTTCCTTCCTTTTCTTCCTTCTCTCCCTCCCTCCCACTAGCACTTAGACTTATATACCGCTTCACAATGCTTTACAGCTCCCTCTAAGCGGTTTACAGAGTCAGCCTCTTTACAGAGTCAGTCCTCATATTAACAACCTTGGAAGGATGGAAGGCTGAGTCAACCTTGAGCCTGGTGAGATTCGATCAGTCAAACTGCTGGCAGCTGGTGATCAGCAGAAGTAACCTGCGGTACTGCACTCTAACTACTGTGCCACTGTGGCCCATCATCTATCATGTTTCTATTATTAACCAGAAGAAAAGAACAAAGCCCATTCTGATAAACCAATAGAATCATAATATTTCCTGATATGCTTACTATGCATACATAGATTCACCACTGTGTTCACTTAACAACTGCCACAAAAAAATCAGGTCTGGGTGCCTCTACCTATGACCATCATGACTTATGATGGAAATTTTGGTCTCTATTACAGTTATAAATTGAGAAGTACCTGCATGTCTCTGTCACATTACTTTTGTCCATATTTTCATCATAGAAAGACATATTTGCATGCAATTTTCCCTTCTAGACTCCTTTATATTAACACAGTATAATATTTTTGAATATTTGCAGGCCAACTGTACTGAATTACACATCCGTTCTGTCATTATACCTCCATCTCTTCCATGATGGAGTCCTTATTTCCTTCTTTGGGGCCATGGATTTTACAGCTACTTTGAACCACTTTCCTTGGTATTCTTCCCCAAATCAAGCCACTCTTCATTAAAGACAAACCATGATTACTATGAGCAAATACCAAGAACTCACCTTCTTTGGTATTGACGCGAGGTGGTGGATCTGAGTGGGCTGGTGTATTATAAGACAGCAAGGAACTACCTACAAAGAACAAACAGAATGAATTTAGTCTGCAGAAATTGCATCCTTCCCTGGATTAAGAGTCTTCCCCAAGGTCACTCATGCTTTGGTCTTTTCACAGGTTGATTACTGCAATGTGTTCTATTGATCACTCAGCTGCTATGGCTGGTCCAGAGGACAGTAATAGAAGCAATGATGGTTGCTTTTTGATACAGCAGGGGTGAGCTGCTGGGGGGTTCACAGGAGTTCGGAAGAACCTCTAGCTAAGATTCTGTGCAGTTTGGAGAACGCCCAAATCCCACTCCTGGCTGGCTCCATCCACTTACCTGGCCCCTCCCCTCCCAGAAGTCCCCATGCAACCTGTTTTGGATGCAGGTAAGTGCAGGAACTGCTCAGAGGCTTGGGGAGGGTGAAAAACGGGCCTGCCAGAAGTTCGGGAAGCCTCCGGAGGGCCTCCAGAGCCTGGGAGGCTGTTTTCACCCTCCCGGAGGCTCAAGGACAGCCTCCGGAGCCCAGGTAGGGCAAAAACGCCTCCTAGGCCACATCCACCATGGCCGTGCCCATCCAGCAACTGGGCAGAGAACCCCTTGCTAAAATTTTTGAAGCCCACCCCTATGATACACTCATGTAAAGCCTCTCTTAAGAAAACTGTCCTGGTTACCAGTGATCTTCCAGATGCCACTCAAAGAGCTAATTACCACCCATATTTTTTTTCATGGTGTAGGACCTTGAGAAACTGCCTTCCACGCTCAGGCAGGAAACTGTATAACATTTCGGACAAATGGTTGTCCAATCTCTTCTTAAAAATTTCCAGTGTTGGAGCATTCACAACTTCTGGAGGCAAGTCATTCCACTGATGAATTGTTCTCACTGTCAGGAAATTTCTCCTTAGTTCTAAGTTGCTTCTCTCCTTGATTAGTTTTCATCCATGGCTTCTTGTCCTGCCCTCAGATGCTTTGGAGAATAGCTTGACTCCCTCTTCTTTGGGGCAGCCCCTGAGATATTGGAACACTGCTATCATGTCTCCCCTGGTCCTTCTTTTCATTAAACCAGACCTACCCAATTCCACTAACTATTCTTTATAACTATAAGATATTTTTTAGTTATGCCAGGTGGTGCAGGAATCTGGACAAGAACCCCAGTAGGCATCACAAGAGGTCTATGAAACTGGGCAAAATAGAAGAGTGATGTCTATAGTAGCTTTCTAAACCTATATCCCTGGCCTTTTGTACATTATTTTTTTTGGTTCTCAAATAACTGTGAGAAAGCAAATTCACGGCTGACACATTTTCTGGCAAATTCGAGACAGATCCTCGTTCCCGGTGCTCAGCATGACGAATACCAGTTCCCCTGGCAAAGTCCAAAAGCTTTCCAGAGATTAAACAAGCTGTCTCTTTGCAGCTAAAATGTGGACCGACACATTGGATGGGGACGGGAAGAGGAAGGTAGGCATGACAGAAAGGAAAAAAAGGAGGAAATACCCACATCAAGGAGCAGTCAAATAAAGCAGGCTCTACTTTTGCTGAGAGAGTGGAAAAGTTGCCCTCAGTTTATTGGTTCAAGTTCTCACCTTTGCCCAACGGTCTGACATTTCTGGTGGGAACACCAGAACCGGAGAGGAAAAAATGTGTTTCCTATTAAGAGGTTGAAAAGAAAGAGGCAAGAGAAGACAAATTGGGGTAAGTGGGGGGAGGGGAGGGGGAAACCAGACACAGCAAAATTTGCCAAATACCAAAGTCAACGGAAAACCCAGATCTGGAATCTTTATTGAGCAAGCTTTCAAATCTAAGCAAGAGCAATGCCACAATCGATCAATCATCCGATGCCTGGAAGTCACACCCCATTTGGGGACGTTTTTGTTACTAATTCCAGATAGGTGGAAGAATTCGTGAAAGAGACTTCAGGGATATTGGGCACATTCTCAGTTGTGTCCTAATATTTCAGTATCTATGTCCTGGTGGAAAGAAAGAAGGAAGAGAGGAAGGAAGGGAGGGAGGGAGGGAGGGAGAGAGGAAGGAAGGAAAGGAGGGAGGGAGGGAGGGAGGGAGGGAGGGAGGGAGGGAGGAAGGAAGGAAGGAAGGAAGGAAGGAAGGAAGGAAGGAAGGAAGGAAGGAAGGAAGGAAGGAAGGAAGGAAGGAAGGAAGGCTGGCCGGCTGGCAGGCTGGCAGGCTGGCAGGCTGACTGGCTGGCTGGCTGATCAGACAGGACAGGACAGGACAGGACAGGACAGGACAGTTCAATGGTGTTGTGAAAGCAATCCCCACGGATCCCAAAGAAAGAAACTCAGGAGCCCCTTTCAGTCACAGCATACAAATTGACCATTTTTGGTTGAAAGCAGCATCATGTCTAAGCCAATGAAAGAGATCTTTCCTTTGGACCGCATGACATGATGTGTGTTTTCTTGGAGGAAGGGGGGGAGGAAGAAAGGAAGGAAGGAAGGAAGGAAGGAAGGAAGGAAGGAAGGAAGGATCTTCTATCTTATTCTTGCTTGTGCAAAGTTGACTATAACCAAGGAGCCACCTAACATCAGGAAAAGAAGTAGTTCTTATTTTTGACCACAGACACAGTTTTTGAAACTTCCATTTTATTTATTTTTACAATATGCCTGCTGCCAATTAAAACCAGCTTTTTGTATAGGGGTGGGAGAAAGAGGACACCTTAGAAGAGTTTGTGCAAATAATTTTATACGGGCTTTTTTTTTTCCCACCAAAGAACTGAAAACTTTCAACTTTCCTTTGAGCCAAATCAAAACTCTCTGATGCTACAGTTCAACCCTGAGCTACAGATATTCTCTTCTGTCAAGACTGGGGTATCTCTAACATTCCTTCTAACCAGTCAAATAAGGAACAAAGCTCCTGAGCCAGTGGGGTCCTCCCAGTTTAACAACCGGTTCGGTGATCGTGCGCTTTGTGTGTGCAGTTTAAAGAAATCTTCACTTCCACCTTTCTTTGGAGGAGAAACACAGCTAAGGTGTGGAAATCTGCTCTGCCGCGTGAATCAGCTGAGATGATCAAGGTAGGAAAATAGCATGGCGGGTGGGCGTGCCCATCTGATCAGCAGGACAAACCGGTTTGCTCCCAGCTGATCATCGGAGCTACTGATTCCCCTGAACCGGTCTGAACCAGTAGAATGCCACCCCTTTCCTGAGCACCTTCTACATTCAACTCGGCATTCAACGACCCTAGGAAGTTAGGCCTGGAAAAACAATAAAATTCCTTTCTAAGGCGTCGCACCACAAGGCAGTGACCCAGAAATCCAGAAACCAGACTGTCATTAGGCCAGGGGTTGGCAACCTTAAACACTCAAAGAGCCACAAAGGTCCTAACCGGAAGCCCCATGTTCAATTCTAGAGCCAACTGGAAATCTGATTCCCCCACCGTAGAGTCTCCTCCTAGTGCTGCGTCCTTTTTCTTCTGCAACCAGAAGTCCGGTTCCCCCACCATAGCCTCTCCCCTAGCATGGTGTCCTTTCCCCTCTACCTGTCCTAACTGAAAGCCCTATGATTGTGGCCCTGACTGGTGACAAGGAGCCACAGCAGAGGGATGAAAGAGCCACATGCGGCTCCAGAGCTGTGGGTTGCTGACCCCTGCATTAGGCAGATGTTAAGAACAGCTGCTTGGAAAGAAGTCATTTTCAGTAGCCTCCTTGGTCTATAGGCAGGCTTTAATGAAGAGAAGACTCCGTATAGGTCAGAGTATCCCAGTGACAGCCAAAAGAGAACAATGGGACGTACGGCCATCTCACTCTTGCAAAGCAAAAAAAGAGAGTCTCAAGGGAAAGGCTTCTTCGCAAGTTTGCAAGCTGTTGCATTGGGGCGGGGAAAAGAAAACACCAATTAAGTGATGCTAGGGAAATGATGCTGGTGGGAAATCAGCCATCCATGGAATAGGGACAGGGTGGAGTATTCAAGCAAAATACGTTTGAGAGCGACAGACTGAAGAAAACGTTGCAGACTGACAATTGATTTTTGAGTTGAACTGAAATAACCTGTTTGCATTTCTCCTTTCTCTCTCTTTTTGTTCCTCTTTTACCAAACAAAGCAAGACTTCCTCCCTAACCCATCTGCGTATATATATATATATATATATATTGTCTTGCTTTGTGGCTGGGCATAAAGGGAAATACATCTGCTCTGCGTACAGAAAGTCTACCCGATTAATTGTATCAGTTATAGCCGGTGAATCAATTACACCTCTATGTGCTGGTGCATTGTGTGTATACATAGCTATAGCAATAGCACTTAGACTTATATACTTCATTACAGTGCTCTCTAAGTGGTTTACAGAATCAGCATAATTTCCCCTGACAATTTGGGTCCTCATTTTACCCACCTTGGAAGGATGGAAGGCTGAGTCAACCTTGAGCGTGGTGAGATTTGAACTGCCAGATTGAGGCAGCTGGCAGTCAGCAGAAGGAGCCTGCAGTACTGCACTCTAACCACTGTGCCACCATGGCTCATAATTTTGAACAAGCTTTTATTTTCTCTATTTTTTAGTTAACCAGGTCCTCCTTTCGAGCCAACCTACATAGGAGGCGGTAGCATTTACTTATTATATATATAAAAAAATTAAGCAGCAAATTTGTGCATGAAAATAAATTACAAATCATCTTTGATTTATGACTGTAACTGAGTCAGGAATTACAGTTGTAAGTCATGTTGGTCATTAAGCGGGTCACCACATGATCATGACCAATTTTGGATGTGTGCGAATAATTTATCTTCTACTATATAATCACTTCTCCAGGTTTTGCAACTTTCTTGCCTTTCATTCAATTTCTAAGCATAAAAACTTTTCCAGATTGGAAAATATGCATAGTCAAAGAAGCATAGAAGAAAGAATGGAAAGAGTATAATAGATTTATTTATTTATTTATTTATTTATTTATTTATTTATTTATTTATTTATTTATTTATTTATTTTATTTTATTTATTGGTTCATTTTATATGCTGCCCTTCTCCGGAGACTCAGGGCAGCTTACAATGTGTTAAGCAGTAGCCTTCATACTTTTATATATACCTGCTTAGTAGGGCTTTCGGCCCACCCTAAGCAGTGTTCTTTTTTATACAAAGTCAGTTTATTGCCCCCACAATCTGGGCCCTCATTTTACCTACCTCGAAAGGATGGAAGGCTGAGTCAACCTTGAGCCTGGTGAAATTCGAACTTGCAGTAATTGCAGGCAGCTGGTGTCACTTTAACACCACTTTAAGATGCTGCGCCACCAAAGTAGATAACACCTATATCACCACTAACAATCTTGGTCATTTCCCAGTAAGAAAGGAAATTAAAATAATGCCACCAAAAGAAAGGGCAAAGAATTTCTCAATCACACTGAGAATAAGGTAGAAAAAAGGAAGCTTCCTTGTTAGGGAAGGAACACTTGGGAGATGCAACATGTTCAGCACCCAATAGGGTTTGATATGAGGCTGCAATCTTCCTGGTAGCATCTCAAAAGAGAGCAGCATAGTTTATTGACATTTCTTTTTGATATCACTCATCACTCATCATCATAGTGCAGAGAAGAGCTACCAAGATGATTAGGGGACTGGAGGCTAAAATTTACGATGAACGGTTGCAGGAACTGGGCATGGCTAGTCTAGTGAAGAGAAGGACCAGGGGAGACATGATAGCACTCTTCCAACATTTGAGGGGCTGCCACAGAGAGGAAGGGGGTCAAGCTATTCTCCAAAGCACCTGAAGGCCAGACAAGGAATAATGGATGGAAACTGAACAAGGAAAGATTCAACCTGGATATAAGGAGAAATTTTCTGACAGAGAGAACAATCAACCAATGGAACAGAAGTTGCCTTGAGAAGTTGCGAGAGCTTCATCATTTGAGATTTTCAAGAAGAGACTGGACTGCCATCTGTCAGAAATGGTGTAGGGTCTCCTGCTTGGGCAGGGGGTTAAACTCGATGACTTACAAGGTATCTTCCAACTCTGTTAATCTATTATCTGTTATCGCTTTTTGCTTAAATCTCCTTTCTTTGTCTTTCCACAGCTCTCCACTTCAGTTGCCAACCCATGACTCCAACTTCCCATATCTGGTGTCCATCAGTTAGTTGGCAACTCTACAATCATTCCCAGAATTCATAAAAAAGGTGGTCCCTGATCACACTGGCTGTCAATTTGTCAATACTGACTTCTCTAGATGACCCCCAAGCTGGAGAAGGTTGTGAGACACAAAATTGGATATGGGGAAAAAAAAGTTTTCATGTTGTCACAAACAACCAGCCTAATACTAGATCAGTCCATTACTAAGAGGGAGGGAGGGAGGGAGGGAGGGAGATGGAGATTGTTCTTCTTACTCAAAGGAAAGGGCTCTTAGCTCCTTACATTGCATGAGTAGATTAAAAAAAAAGCTTGAATATGTGAGTTTCACGGATGGTGCTATAAATTGAGCTCAAGTTTGGTACCCAACAATCATTAGATTGTTACCTACCTACCCACACATCCATCCATCCAGTGGTGGGTTTCAAATTCTTTAATACTGGTTCTGTGGATGTGGCTTGGTGGGCGTGGCATTGCTTGGTGGGCGTGGCTTGGTGGGTGTGGCAGGGGAAGGATACTGTAAAATCTCCATTCCCACCCCACTCCAGGGGAAGGTTACTGCAAAATCCCCATTTCCTCCCGATCAGCTGGGACTTGGGAGGCAGAGAATAGATGAGGGCCGGGCCAGTCAGAATTTTTACTACCGCTTCTCTGAACTACTCAAAATTTCCACTACCGGTTCTCCAGAACTGGTCAGAACCTACCTACCTACCTACCTACCTACCTACCTACCTACCTACCTATCTATCTATCTATCTATCTATCTATCTATCTATCTATCTATCTATCTATCTATCTATCTATCTGGTAGCTTACAGTAACATATACAATTAAAACATAAAAAGTTTAAACTAGACATTAAAACCAAGGATCCATGGGAAGGGCAGAGGATGGATTGGGGTGGGAGGTGGGATCTATTGTTACTCAATCCACCACCTTCCTTGAGCTGTTCCCCCATTGGGACACCAAATTGACTGGCAGAACCACTTCTTTCAGCCTTTATAAAATGATAGAAAGGTTGGGGCCAATCTCATATTGGGGGATGGGGGGAAGATGTTCCAGAGAGCAGCAGCTATGGCAGAGAAGGACCTCCTCCTGGTCCCCAGCAGCTAGAATAATTGGGCTGACGGGACTCACAGCATGCCTCCTCTGCATGAGTGGGATGAGCCAATCCCAGTGGGGTGAGTGAGACGGTCATAAGGTAGCAAGGGTGAATGAAGTGGCAACTTACTTTCCCTGAGGTAACTGAGATGAGACAGCAGGACTTCTGTGTTGTAGAGGGAAGTGACCCGGAGGAAATCCTCCTTGTTCATCTTGCACAGTTCTTTGCCGTCCATGTTCTGGAAGAGGTTGGTATCAATCTCCATTAAGCCATATTCTTTAATAGCCCAGTCTAGCCACTGACGCACATGTTCCTGACTCCATAACGTGGGATCTATCAGAAGAAATCAGAGAGGTGGAAGGGTGAAGGAAGTTACATGATTGATGACCAGGACTCTATCAAGAAAGAGCATTTTCTCGTATCTCTTCTTCCCCTTTCGTTCCTACTGGAGAGGGATGGTTAAGTGAAATATTACATGTTAGAGGCACGAAACTTAACTCAGCCATGGACAGGGTTAACGAGCGATTTGTGGTCTCCAACTGCTTTTCTGTCCTTGTGGTCGCTGTTGCAATCTTGAGAGTCCCCTTCAACAGCGCTAACTCTTGAGACATTTCTAGAAACTGTGGCAATACATTTTTATAACATATCTCCCCCAAACCTGTCTCCCTATTTCTCTTCCCACAAATCCCCAGAAAGTCCCAAACCTGGTCTGTTTTCAACAGAATTCCATCCAACCTGGTGTACACCTTCCCCAAAAACATGTACTACCAAATTATCAAAATTCAGTTCTCCTTCCCCCTTGGCGGGTTAACTGAGCCAGGGCCTTAATCATTTTTGATTTAATATCTTCTCCTGGTTGTTCAGGTATTCCACAAAATCTTAAATGAAATTCTTTAATCTGAGCTTCCAAATCGGTTGTCTCAACAATTCCAGCTTCACATATGGACTTAGTCCTCTCCAGTCCATGCTCCATACAATCAATTCTAGCCTCCATCTGTTTTGTATCTCCTTTCAAATCTTTAATTTCTTCCTGGAGCTCCCTTTTCTAACATATCTCCCCAAACCTGTCTCCCTATTTCCCCTCCCACAAATCCCCAGAAAGTCCCAAACCTTGTCTGTTTTCAACAAAATCCCATCCAACTGGGTGTACACATTCCAGGGGTGCAATGCTACCGGTTTGCATCGGTTAGGGCAAACCGGTAGTAAAAAAAATTCTACCAGTTCATCTGAACTGGTATTGGCCCCCCACATTTTTTTCCATTTTTTTTTTATTTTTTAAAACACAGAAATAAACATACATCTTTTCGGAGAAAGCATTGATCCAGTCATAAATTTGTTCAACTTTTTGCTCATCTTTAACAAAAAAAATTATATTCTATTTTTGCCATAATACTTATCACAAATCTCAACTATTTTTTTAAAAAAATTTGATTTATATGCCGCCCTTCTCCGGAGATTCAGGGCAGCTTACAATGCGTTAAGCAATAGCCTTCATACTTTTGTATATTTATACAAAGTCAGCTTATTGCCCCCACAAACTGGGTCCTCTATTTACCTATCTTAGAAATGATGGAAGGCTGAGTCAACCTTGAGCCTGGTGAGAATTGAACTCGCAGTAATTGCAGGTAGCTGGGTGTTAAATGCTGCCTTAGTAGGAGGCATTAGCCTCCTACGCCACTCAGGCCCTTGGACTAGAAGACTTCCAAGGTCCCTTCCAACTTCTATTCTATTCTATTCTATTCTATTCTATTCTATTCTATTCTATTCTATTCTATTCTATTCTATTCTATTCTATTCTATTCTATTCCATTCCATTCCATTCCATTTCACTCCACTCCACTCCACTCCACTCCACTCCACTCCACTCCACTCCACTCCACTCCATTCTATACTCTACTCTACTCTACTCTACTCTACTCTACTCTACTCTACTCTACTGTATTATTCTATTCTATTCTATTCTATTCTATTCTATTCTATTCTATTCTATTCTATTCTATTCTATTCTATTCTATTCTATTCTATTCCATTCCATTCCACTCCACTCCACTCCACTCCACTCCACTCCACTCCACTCCACTCCACTCCACTCTACTCTACTGTATTATTCTATTCTATTCTATTCTATTCTATTCTATTCTATTCTATTCTATTCTATTCTATTCTATTCTATTCTATTCTATTCTATTCTATTCTATTCTATTCCATTCCATTCCATTCCATTCCATTCCATTTCACTCCACTCCACTCCACTCCACTCCACTCCACTCCACTCCACTCCATTCTATACTCTACTCTACTCTACTCTACTCTACTCTACTCTACTCTACTCTACTCTACTCTACTCTACTCTACTCTACTCTACTGTATTATTCTATTCTATTCTATTCTATTCTATTCTATTCTATTCTATTCTATTCTATTCTATTCTATTCTATTCTATTCTATTCTATTCCATTCCATTCCACTCCACTCCACTCCACTCCACTCCACTCCACTCCACTCCACTCTACTGTATTATTCTATTCTATTCTATTCTATTCTATTCTATTCTATTCTATTCTATTCTATTCTATTCTATTCTATTCTATTCTATTCCATTCCATTCCATTCCATTCCATTCCATTCCACTCCACTCCACTCCACTCCACTCTACGCTACTGTATTATTCTATTCTATTCTATTCTATTCTATTCTATTCTATTCTATTCTATTCTATTCTATTCTATTCTATTCTATTCTATTCCATTCCATTCCACTCCACTCCACTCCACTCCACTCCACTCCACTCCACTCCACCCTACTGTATTATTCTATTCTATTCTATTCTATTCTATTCTATTCTATTCTATTCTATTCTATTCTATTCTATTCTATTCTATTCTATTCTATTCCATTCCACTCCACTCCACTCCACTCCACTCCACTCCACTCCACTCCACTCCACTCTACCCTACTGTATTATTCTATTCTATTCTATTCTATTCTATTCTATTCTATTCTATTCTATTCTATTCTATTCTATTCTATTCTATTCTATTCTATTCTATTCTATTCTATTCTATTCTATTCTATAGGGGTGGGATGGGCAAGGCCAGCCAGGGGTGGGATTTAGAGGTTCTCCAAACTGGCCATAATGTTACCTACGGGTTCTCCTGAACCCGGGCAAACCCGTAGCAGCCTGCCTCTGTAAGCCTTACAGGGCTTACAGGGGCACTTGTAGGCTTACTACATTAGTCACTGCTGGCCCATTCACAAAAACTATTATATGTTTTTTCCAATCCAAAGATGAAGTTTATGCTTTGCTTTGTTTTTCTCCTCTCATAGTTAATCTTTCAGGCCTCTGAAAACCAGGCCTTTCCAAGCCGTGCTGTCCAAACTGTTTGACCCCTTTCCTCAGCCCCCCTGCAAATTTTGCACAGATGGTTATTGCAATTTTTTGGAGCGCTGTTTATTAGCGCGTTCCAGAAAGTAGTAAATTCTCTGCAAATATGACCTCCCTGCTCAGACAAGTTTGCTTTATAAGTCTGAGTCATATTTCCAGACTCAACGGCCTGACAAAAAACAAATTTTTATTTCCCACCCACTCACCCTTTCGTTTTGCAATTCCGAAGCTTGCTAAGTCAATACAGATGGACTAAGGACGAGGAATTCAGAATTGGGTTCATGACTGCGTATTGGGCCCAGATGGAGCATTGCTATAAATGATGCTGATTTTAAGAACAGGACAATTGTACGGATCAGGGCTGTATAAAAAACAGGGGTGTATAGTGGGGGGTGTTGCTGGATTATGCCAAAAGTCTTTTGGGTCATCATTCTGTGGCTGAATGAGTCTTTGGGGACCAAGTACATTATGCTATTATTAGGTCATCATTACTGGCAAGGTCATACAACTGGAACACAGAAAAATGTCTTACTGTTTTTTCCAATATGTGAGAATTCAGCCAATAGCCAATTTCCAAATCATTTCGGCTGTGAATGATGGGAGTTAAAATCCAACGCATTTGAAGGACACACGGTTGGACAAATCTGATTGATTCATTGTCCCTGAAGCCCATTATTGTCCACCCGAGCAGTTGCTCTTCAGGATGGATTGATTGATTTTATTTATTTATTGGAATTTGTCAAAAACAAACGAGAATAAGAATAAGAGAATCAAAATACAATGACTTATGCACGCTCCCTCTACTGACCACTTAAGTATGAAGTAAGGTCCATGGAAGTCAATTTGTGACTGAAACTGTGAAAACTGTGATTCTGGTAATCTTTTGAAAGTCATTTAGCTGTTAAGTAGAAGTCACAGGATCATCCAACAAAGGGAATGTCATTCAACAAAGGGAAACATTTAAATTGTGTCATTGGTATCATCCTAAGGGTCTCCTCAGGGTGCCATCGGCCAAATTATGTCGGCTGGCGACACCCAGGGGGAGAGCCTTCTCTGTGGGAGCTCCTACGCTTTGGAATGAACTGCCCCCAGAATTATGTAAGATCTCTGACCTCCGTGTATTCCGCTGTGCCCTCAAAACCTTGTTGTTCTGCTAGGCTGGGGTATCAATGTAAAGATTTTAAATTGGTTTTAATCTGGGATTCTAAATTTGGGGTTTTATATTTTGAGCCAAATTATTTAACATTTTTAATTTTTAAATTCTGTTTGTCTTGTGCTTTTAATCAGGCTTTACATTGCCCCGAGTCCTTTGGGAGAGGGGCAGTATAGAAATAAAATAATAATAATATTAATATTAATAATAATAATAATAATAATAATAATAATAATAATAATAATAATAATAATAATAATAATAATAATAATAATAAATAGTTGTTGTTGTTGTGGTTGGTAAGAATTCATGAAACTTGTATGCTACCCACCCTCAATGATCTGGGAGATTCAGAACAACGCAACAAATTACAATAATGTGAATAAAACTTAAAAATTTGAAGCCAGCATGATGAAGCAAGGAGTCTCACTCTCCTAAATGAAGGACTGGGAGAAGAATCAAATCTTAAATGGCTCTTCTGAACAATACCAGAATGAGGGCCATCTGGGTCTTGAGGAGACCCCCATTCCAGAGGGACACTGATGCAGAGAAGGCACATCTCTGGATGCCTGAGAGGGGGCATTGTTTAATCAAAGAAAACTGAAGAATGCCAACCTTGCAGGATCAAACTGGCCAGGCTAATATTATGGGAAACAATGGTCCCTCAAATAATCAGGTTCTGTGCCATGGATGATGTCATATCATGACTTTGTCAACTGTTTCATATCTCAATGCTTCAAGCTTCAAACAAGAACCGTTATCTCATTCCTGAAAGAGGATTTTCTAGTTTCGAGTGTTTCAAGCTTGAAGTTGAAACAGAGATGTTTTATCTCAGAATGACTGAAAAAGATCCTTTTTGGACACAAGGAAACATAAATCTGAAACAGGCAGTGTTAGCTTTGAAATGGTTCAAATTCAATTTTTTTTTGCAAAGCTCCTATTTCGCAGTAACGATGAATGTCATTCCTGTTGCTAGCTAAAAAAGCAGATCCAGAAGTCATATACTTTTTTTTTTTTACAATGCGATACTTTGTCAAAGCTGATCTATTTCAGAAGACGTCTTTACAAGCATATAAATAAACATTTATAAACATTTATATGGATATTATTTGTCGAGGTCTAGGAAAAAAGGTTCCTTAAATAACTTTTTGCCATTTTTTGCTTACTGGAAAATATTAGACAATATTTGCTCTCCTGCACACTGAGGATTTTTATACATTGAAAACAGAATATGTAGCGTTTTGTTAAAAAAATATTATCTAATATATCACCTCCTTAAGGGAGCTTTCTGTCAGGCTTCATATATACATTTTTTTACAGAGTTACTTATCATTAATGTCTGCATTTTTATCTGCATCCTGTGCTATTTTTCTCATGGTTTTTATCAAAAATCCACAGCTCTGCTAAAAAAAGAAAGAGAGAGAGAGCCAGAGAGCAAGAACTAAATACAATATATTCTGCACTCCAACAGATTTGCCTCTTTTCTTCTGACAATTTATGATGTCTAATAATTCTTGCAGTTCTAATTTTACTTTCACTTACAGCTCAACACTCCTCGAAGAATTTTTTTTCTTTATCTAGTAGTAATTTCTATTCCTTGATCCCATTTTATACAGCCGTCGATCTCACACAAGGCTACTCTAGGGTGGCATACAATCCTAGGGTGACACAACGTGAGACATAAGGGACTGTGCACAACATGAGATCTTCAGCTGCAATTTGTTACTCACATTTACTTGACGGGTAAGTCCTATCCGTACCTACTGAGATTTATTTCTGGCCAAGACTGCAAAATTAGTAATTCGTAGTAACGGCCGTACCTCCCTGCTGTAGATGAGTCAGCTATCCGTTTCTGAAGACTCAACTCTTGATGATGTCTAAGAGTCAACTCTCCTCATGCTGGTTTGTTTGCTTGATTTTTTTTTTTTTTTGGTGGTAAGAATTCATACTGATTTCAAGACCAAATTTCGGCAAGGATGAAAATATTCAAAAGGATATTTTGAAGGTGGCCTCTTACCTGCTGGAACAATGACTCTTCTTTCATTGGTGGTCATATTGGGAGGGGGAGGTCCATTCTTCTCATCTATGTAGGTGCCGTAATTCAGAGGGTTGGATTCTGGACCAGCACCAACGAGTTTGTTGCATTTGCTAACACTGCAATCCACTGGAGATTCCCTGAAATAGGAATGCACAGAGTGGTCAATGCCTGGAATGCACTACCTGACTCTGTGGTTTCATCCTCAAACCCCCATAACTTTAACCTTCGACTGTCTACTGTTGACCTCACCCCATTCCTAAGAGGTCTGTAAGTACCAGTGTGCCTACCGTCCTAATGTCCCCATTTATTTGTACCCATGTCCTGTATTCATAATCATGTTTATACTTATATCTATTATCTGGTACAGGCTTGACAAAATAAAATAAAATAAAATAATAAAATAAAATAAAATAAAATAAAATAAAATAAAATAAAATAATAAAATAAAATAAAATAATAAAATAAATAAAATAAAATAAAATAAAATAAAATAAAATAATAAAATAAAATAAAATAAAAAGCTTTTTGGTTTCTGGATCCTTTTGCCAACACTATAAGTTAAAGTGAAAGGAATGTATTCATTCATGATGGAAATAACACGTAGTCCTTGACATCCAACCATTCGTTTAGTGACTGTTCGAAGCCACAGCAGCACATGACTTATGACCATTTTTCACACTTACAACCACTGTAAGTGTGGTTCATGGTCACACAATAAAAAATTCAGATGTTTGACAACCGACTCATATTTATGACAGGGTCATATGGTCGTCTTTTGTCGACCTTCTGACAAGCAAAGCCAAGCCAGATTCTCTTAACAACCGTGTTACTAACTGAACAACTGCAGTGATACACTTAACAACTGTGGCACGAAAGATTGTATAATGGGGCAACCGTTTGTCTTGCTTAGCAACATAAATTTTGGGTTCAATTGTGATTATAAGTCAAGGAATACATGTATAGAAATCCTACTTCTGTGTATCTGTACCAGGATTAGAAAATGTAGTGGTATCAACAGTGGGTATGGCATTTATAATAATATATTTAAAGCCCTTAGTGGATAATTACCCAAGTCCATAAATATCTTCCCCTACATTACTTATTACATTACATTGAAGGGACGCAGTGGCTCAGTGGCTAAGACGCTGAGCTTGTCAATCGAAAGGTAGGCAGTTTGGCAGTTCGAATCCCTAGTGCCGCGTAATGGGGTGAGCTCCCGTTACTTGTCCCAGCTTCTACCAACCTAGCAGTTCGAAAGCATGTAAAAAATGCAAGTAGAAAAATAGGTGACCACCTTTGGTGGGAAGGTTAACAACGTTCCGTGGGCCTTTGGCGTTGAGTCATGCCGGCCACATGACCACGGAAACGTCTTCGGACAGCACTGGCTCTTTGGCTTTGAAACAGAGATGAGCACTGCCCCCTAGAGTCAGGAACGACTAACACATATGTGCGAGGAGAACCTTTACATTTACTTTTACCTTACCTTACTCAAGTCACATGCTAAAGTTAGTAAGGGAAGTCCTGCTTATGATTTCACCTCTGGACTGAAGATTAAGCTGCTCCAAAACTCAGTTCTCCCCATGGACTCACAAGGGCTTAACAGTTAGTTCTCCTAAGACCTAGAACCTCATCATCTGGAGCCCATCTCTTCCTGAGATCTAAGAAGTAGCTGATCTAGACAGACCTATGTCTGATCCAATACAGACATTATTATACATCGTATACTTTATCCACCAGAACAAGTTGAGATGGCCTTTCATTTTATTTGGGAGATTCTGACTATCAGTGTTCAAAAATATAGGGGAGAAGATTGCAAGACCCCAAGGGTCAGCAATGTCTCTCTACTAAGTCACATGGTTACTCCATCCTAACGTCCACCTGTCAGATCAGTAAAAGAGCATTAAAACATCCCAACTAGGCACAGAAGAAACTTAAACTCACAAATGAAGTCTTATATATATCAGCCAGCTTGAGTGATGAGTTCCATACCCATGAGTACTGGTAGACATATCTAGATCCTATTGCTATATTTCATCTATGACATTTTCTTTGAATTCATGAGCCATGTCACCTGACCCAACCAACAGCCACAAGAAAAACAAGCTTTGAAAGAATACAGTCCATTCAGTAAACAGAGTAAAAATCCAACAGAGAAGTTTAAATTTTGTTTGCTAAGGCACAGAGGCAGAATTATTCTAGCATAGTTATCATGGCTGGGAGATAAACTTTCTGTTGAGATATTCAAGGCAGACGGTAATTTTTTCCTCATGTCTTTTTGGGGCGAAGGACTGCTTGGAAATGGAAATAAGATGTATAACTTACACATGTTAGAACTTAAGGTTGTACGATTTTGCCTACTGTTTTTCCAGGCATGGAACCAAAGACGGTCTTTAGAGAGGCAAATTGCTGATCATTTTAATGTCCCCGTGGCAGGCAGAAAAAGTTTTAAGCAACAGCAGGAGTGAAAAGAGAGAGAAAGAGAGAGAGAAAGAGAAAGAAAGAGAGAAAGATTGAAAAAGTTTGAGAAAGAGAGGAAGGAAGGAAGGAAGGAAGGAAGGAAGGAAGGAAGGAAGGAAGGAAGGAAGGAAGGAAGGAAGGAAGGAAGGAAGGAAGGAAGGAGAAAGAAAAAAGAAAGGAGGGAAGGAGGGAAGGAAAGAAAGGAAGGAAGGAAGAAAGGAAAGAAGAAAGGAAGGAAGGGAGGGAGGGAGGGAGGGAGGGAGAGAGAGAGAGAGAGAGAGAGAGAGAGAGAGAGAGAGAGAGAGAGAGAAAGGAGAATTAATTTCTCACTGGTGACAGACATTCTTTGTGTCAGGTGTTAAAAACTATAATGATTTTGGAGTACAAAATGTCTGGCACTCTGCAGTTTCATCTAGAGGATTATAGTCTTCTTCAAAGCACAATTTGATGGCCAACAGGCCAACATGGAGCAAGAAGACAGAATGATAATTAACAGTGATCAGGTGCTAGATTTATTTATTTAACCCTACCTGGGTCTAAGTCAAACTTTGAGAACTTGATGCTTTCCAGAAATATTAAGATTTTAATGTGGGCTTGATGGCAGAGATTTGGAACAGTTTTGTGCATTTCTGCACTGAATAAGAGGTTTGGATCAGATGACCTATGAAGTCCCTTCTAACATGAATCCGAGAATCCCTGGCCAATTTAACCTTGGAAATATTGCCTGGGAATTCTGGAAGCTACAATCAACAGTGTGTCTGGAGCAGTGGTGGGTTTCAACAAATTTTACTGCCAGTTCTGTGGGTGTGGCTTGGTGGGCGTGGCATGGCTTGGTGGGCATGGCAGGGGAAGGTTACTGCAAAATCTCCATTTCCTCCCAATCAGCTGGGACTTGGAAGGCAGAAAATAGCTGGGGGCAGGGCAGAATTTTTACTATCGGTTCTGTGAACTACTCAAAATTTCCACTACTGGTTCTCCAGAACTGGTCAGAACCTGCTGAAACCCACCTCTGATCTGGAGACTGCCAAGTAGGTAAAACCAGGTCTAGAAGGTTCCTGATTCTACAGACACTCTGGCATAGATAAGAGCCGCTATAGTTCATTGGACTGCCTATTGGAGTATTGTTGTGGCCTGTCAGTGGCCTGGGCAGCTAGTAGCTGATTCTGACAGCAAGGAAGCTGGTGTGGTGATGAGCCAGCAGCCTGTGCAGCCGGCACTCAAGTCGGACAATGAGGAGGCTGGAGAAGATGTGGTGCCAGAGGCAGAGATTCAGCCAGGGCCTTCAGACCCTCCAGAAGCTCCCATAAGTGAAGAGGAAGAAGAGGAGCCTCTTCTCAATGCACGGGTGCGCAGAGCTGCCAAAAGGCAGGAGTGGTTCCTCAGGAGGAGGTCTCCTCAAGAGTAAGGCTTGGGGCTAATTGGCCACTCCCTTAACCTATTTAAGGAAGGATGACGACTGAGGCAATTTGCAGGGAACAACTTCATTCACTCTCCTTCGTGTCCTGATCTTAGTTCTCTTATCAGTTTCCTGCAAATTGCTTCTGGGCTTTCTGCCAACCATAGTAAGATTACGATTATTTATTCTTTGGATTCTTGTAGGCTGTTAAGAAAGTTAATTAACAGCCTTTATTTGAAAAAGACTGATTTAATTTAGTAAACTAAGGTTTGTACAGACTTTGTATGTGCTGCGTTCTTTGGGGTCCATAGCTGGGGCAGAACAAGTATAGAGGCTGAACTACTGACATCGGACTGGTGACACTCAGATTCAGGTCCCAACAACCATGAACCTTATTGGTGATTTGAAGCAAGTCACTTTTCCAGCCCAATTTAACTTCATAAGGTTGTTGTTACAAGGGTAAAATGAAGTTTTTCCTGACAGTTAGAACAATTAATCAGTGGAACAACTTGCCTGTAGAAGTTGTGAATGCTCCAACACTGGAAGTTTTTAAGAAGATGTTGGATAACCATTTGTCTGAAGTGGTGTAGGGTTTCCTGCCTAAGCAGGGGGTTGGGCTAGAAGACCTCCAAGGTCCCTTCCAACTCGGTTATTCTATTCTATTCTATTCTATTCTATTCTATTCTATTCTATTCTATTCTATTCTATTCTATTCTATTCTATTCTATTCTATTCTATTCTATTCTATTCTATCAATCTGAACTTCCAAAGGACAGCTAGAATGTACTGTATTTGAAGGTCTGACAGAAATTGGACCTTGATTTGAAAATTTATCCTCACCCATGGAGGCAATCCAAACTAAATCTAATGAAAGATAAAAGCTCATCACAGAACTGAGAGATGCATGGATCAAGAAGCATGTCCATTCATAAAATGTACCCACACCCATCCATAACTCTGATGCACTTCTATTTCAAATACAATCATTTTTACCGAAATGTCCATCTACCTTGTGGAAATCCCAACCCAAATCCTTTTGATCTTTTTCTTGGGGGACGATGAGGCAGAAGCGACCATGTTAGTTACACAGGCTGGGTTATGTGACAGGCCTACTGGGCTGGGGTACAAGGATAGAGAAGCATGCCTACCTACTCATCGGTCAGTTGAAGTCTGCTTTGTGGGTAGACATGAAAGAGAGGAGTGGCCAAAATTGTGGAAACCTTTTGGGAAAAGTGTATTTTTGAGGTTTGATGGCTAATAACACCATTATTTTTTTTTTTTGGAGTTTCGAGATAATCCTATTCCACTGCTGGAATGGCTTGGAAATAGCCCAGACCTTAACCCAGTTGAAAATCTATGGAGCCGACTAAAGAAACTTGTTAGGCAGAAGCGACCCAGCAATAAAACCCAGTTAATAGAAGCAATCCTTCAATCTTGGTTTCACATTGTAACAGCTACAGAACTAAAAAACTTGGTTCACTCCATGGGAAGACGTTGTAAGGCCATCATTCATGCTAAAGGTTATCCAACTAAGTATTCACTGATCTCATTTTTTCTACGTGTTTCACTTTTCTTCTTTATATTGTAACTGCTATTCTAATAGCAAATAAAATTCTAATAGCAAATAGCAATAAAAGTTATTGCATTATATTCTTGATTAAATGATCTTTCCATTGACGTATAATTTTATGGTACTACTCTCCCCCAAAAAGTGGCGTTATTAGCTAGCTTTAGAAACTACACTTTCTCCAAAAGGTTTCCACAATTCTGGCCACTACTGTATTTTGGAGAAAAGATCTCAGATGAGCCAGGATTCAAGATGGGAATGTCTTTGCAGGTAACATTGAGAAGCCATGTAGAACAGAGGTCTTCAAACTTAGCAGTTTTAAGACTTGACTTTGTGGTTGGGTGGGGAATTCTGGGAGTTGGAATCCACAAGTCTTAAAGTTGCCAACTTTAGAGACGCCTGATGTAGGCAATCAAGAGATAAGCAGATATTATTATCCCAGTAAATCCCCCCTTGCCCCCCCCCTAAAAGAAAGCAGGATGAAGAGAAGGCATTCCAGAGATGATAACAAGTTAAAGCCATTTGATATATTACATGTAAAAAAAATTGCCTCTGATATCAGTATGTTCTATGCACTGAGCCACAATCACACTTTATGTTTTACGGGCCATTCTTAAAATGTCTGCATCAATAAATACAACATATAAAAGACCCTGGTTTTTCGAATAAAGATTGCTCCTCCACCAGCATTAAAACTCAGTGTATCTCAAGAAAGTGTAAAGAATATTTGAGAGCTCATTAACCAATTAAAAACTAGGTACCAAATAAAATTAATACCATGCAAGCATTACAGAGTTTGATGATGACTTACCACTGAACCATGTTAATTCTAACTCTCAGCATTTCTATATTTTGTAATTTGAAATGGAATTAATTGGCATTCAAGGAGACTAGAATAAGAATAGAATAACAGAGGTGGAAGGGACCTTGGAGGTCTTCTAGTCCAACCCCCTGCTTAGGCACGAAACCCTACACCATTTCAGACAAATAGTTATCCAACATCTTCTTAAAAACTTCCAGTGTTGGAGCAGTCACTACTTCTGGAGGCAAGTTGTTCCACTGATTAATTGTTCTCACTGTCAGGAAATTTCTTTTTAGTTCTAGGTTGCTTCTCTCCTTGATTAGTTTCCACCCATTGCTTCTTATCCTGTCCTCAGGTACTTTGGAGAATAGCTTGACTCCCTCTTCTTTGTGGCAGCCTTGAGATATTGGAACACTGCTATCATATCTCCCCTAGTCCTTCTTTTCATTAAACTAGGCATACCCAGTTCCTGCAACCAATTCTTCATATGTTTCCAGTCCCCTAATCATCTTTGTTGCTCTTCTCTGCATTCTTTCGAGAGTCTCCACATCTTTTTTACATCATGGCGACCAAAACTGAATGCAATATTCCAAGTGTGGCCTTACCAAGGAAAGGAAGAGGATATTGTTATCCTTATTGTTTTTATTCTTATTACCTAAGTGATCTATTCTGCACCTCTTCTCTAGTTCATTTTGCACATGGGCATTTCTACAGAATCTTGAATGAAGCCGATTTGGGGGTGGGGGGTGGGGGAGAAGCAGCACTTGAGGTTAATGACAAAACTAGAAAAAAAGATGATGAATGTTTTCTGGAGGCTTCCCCAGCTGGCTTGCAGATGTAGGGGGCCCAAAGGGCCAACATGACCCCCATATGTGCACATATGCATCCTATTTATTTTTTCATTTTGTTTCTAAATCAGGTTCACTGCTTTTTTGGGGGAGGGGGGGGAAGGAGTAAACAAAGAGCCTGCATAATACAGACTTAAACACTTTGGAACACTTTCCTGGGGCCCAAGCTAAAATGACCAAGGAAATCTGTGCAGCGCAAAATAGCCAATAGGAGAGGGACAGATCCCAGCCTATGTTTACCCCATCGCTGAGATGTTGTATACCATTCCCGTGACATGATTTATGTTGGGAGGAGAAGAATTGTAAGCATTGTAAGCCGCTCTGAGTCTCCGGAGAAGGGCGGCATATAAATTAAAAGAAGAAGAAGAAGAAGAAGAAGAAGAAGAAGAAGAAGAAGAAGAAGAAGAAGAAGAAGAAGAAGAAGAAGAAGAAGAAGAAGAAGAAGAAGAAGAAGAAGAAGAAGAAGAAGAAGAAGAAGAAGAAGAAGAAGAAGAAGAAGAACAGTCTTTTGAGAGACTCTTAGTGCTCCCTGAGATTTTTTTTTCTTGCAGAGGTTTCATTACCCAAACTAGATGTATCATCCATGCTCGAATAGCACAGATGAAGTTACTTAGCTTGGGTAATGAAGCCTCTGCAAGAAAAAGAGCCTGAGTAGCGTAGGGGGCTAATGCCTCCTACTAAAGGCAGCAATTAACATCCAGCTGCCTGTAATTCTGCGAGCTCAATCCTAGCCAGGCTCAAGCTCCTTTCTAAGGTAGGTAAATGGAGGACCCAGTTTGTGGGGGCAATAAGCTGACTTTGTATAAATATATACAAAAGTATGAAGGCTATTGCTTAATGCATTGTAGGCCGCCCTGAGTCTCCGAAGAAGGGCGGCATATAAATCAAATAAATAATAAATAATAAAAAAAAACAACCAAGCACAGAGAGCACCAAGAACCCTGACAGTTTTTGCCCTCCCAATCTCTTTCTTCTCCACTCTGCAAACCCCCCACTCCCTTCTAACAACTGATGATGTTACCTAGTTGGGTCATGAGATGTCTGTAAGAAAATAACCAAGCTCAGAGAGCACCAAGGACCCCCTCCTTTCAATCCTGAGCTACAAATAATCTCCTTTGTTGAAAACACTATTTAAAAACTAGAAACAGCTAAAAATAAATCTAGGAGCCTGAGTAGCGTAGGGGGCTAATGCCTCCTACTAAAACCAGAAATTAACATCCAGCTGCCTGTAATTCTGCAAGTTCAATCCTAGCCAGGCTCAAGGTCGATTCAGCCTTCCATCCTTTCTAAGGTGGGTAAATTGAGGACCCAGTTTATGGGGGCAATAAGCTGACTTTGTATAAATATATATAAAAGTATGAAGGCTATTGCTTAATACATTGTAAGCCGCCCTGAGTCTCCGGAGAAGAGCGGCATATAAATCAAAATAATAATAATAATAATAATAATAATAATAATAATAATAATAATAATAATAATAATAATAATAATAATAGGCTGTCTCCATCAAGGTCTGGGGATGGGACAGAGTAATGAGGCGCCCTGCTTTAACAATAGTTCATGAAACATCTTCATGCTACAGCAAATAGGAATCGTAGCTGAGCCTGAAGAATCATACAATTATTGTTCTGCCAAAATAATAATAATGAGGACAGGCGTTACACCGTTGCATGTTGATGAATGGGTGATGCTACCAAGATGCTGTAGTGATCACTCATGGGAAATTGACATAAGCCAGACAAAAAGTCAAGATGAATTAAACCACACACATATATGCGGGAGGAACCATGATAGAATCTCCTGGTTTTTAGGAAAAGCTCATTACAACTATATCCACAATCCCACTATGAACATAAACCATAAAACTGATGGGTTTCTTTTAACCCCTTTCCATTTTTTATTTCTTTTCCCTGCAAACTGTTAGAAGAAAAAACTTAGAGATGGTTGATGCGTTTACATTGGCACCAGAGAACTGCTATATCAGTCATCCAACTTTCTACGCTATTTAAAATTTTGAAAGGAGGGAGGTCTATGCAATCCTTTATCTCGCATAAGAGCTACTCTGCACTTAACTCAGGCGTCATAAAAAAGAGTTTAATTCCTATAGCCTCTCCTGAAATTATGTTATTATGGTATACATGAGCCGCGGTGGCACAGCGGTCAGAGTGCAGTACTGCAGACTACTTCTGCTGATCACCAGCCGCCAGCAGTTTGGCAAATCGAATCTCACCAGGCTCAAGGTTGACTCAGCCTTCCATCCTTCTAAAGTGGATAAAATGAGGACCCAGATTTTGGGGGGAAGAGGCTGACTCTGTAAACCGCTTAGAGGAGGCTGTAAAGCACTGTGAAGCAGTATATAAGTCTAAGTGCTATTGCTATCTTGTATTAATTTAATGTCATTAATTTCTACATTAGAAGCATCACTGCAAACTCTTTGATCTCAGTCTCAGTCCTTCCATCTTCATGACCTGTTCAATCTCCAAAGTCCAATCTTTAAACTCATCAATGAAGCACTTGTCCCAGCTGTCTTGAGGACATCTTTTGGAAACAGTAACGGCAGTAATAATCCAATCCAGACCTACATTCACAAATATTTATCTGCTTCTCCCTAGGAGGGTAATAATTTTAAACTGGTTTCACTTGCCCAGAATTACATATTGTCCCCATAATGTACCAGCTATTTCCTTCTGAGCTGCCTATGGACACTGTTTCTTAATTTGTTCATATTAGGCAGAGATACAGCTTAATCGGGAATGGAATAGAAATAGAAATACTATGTTTCTCCAAAAATAAGGCCCTTATATTTTTTGAACCCCGAAATAAGCACTTGGCCTTATTTTCAGGGAAGTCTTATTATTTTGGGGCACGTGGAGCAAGACGGAGCTCCTCTTGCCATCTTACCTGATTTCCAGTTCTGTCTCCCTAACCCTAACCAGAGGAAATGGCAGGGACCAGCTGCGCATATGCTTAAATATTTTTGGAGATGGCTTATTTTCGGGGGTGGGAAGTACTTTAGTGCATGTGCTCAAAAGCCCAAATGGGTTTATTATCAGGGGATGTCTTATTTTTGGGAAAACAGGGATAATAGAAACAATAGAAACAATAGAAATAGGAATGGAATGAAATGGAATGGAATGGATTAGACGAGATGAGACGAGACGAGACCAGATGAGAACAGAACAGAACAGAACAAGAATTTGAAGGGACCTTGGAAATCTTCTAGTCCAACCCCCTTCTTCTGTGACATCCTGAACAGGGATGCAACCGAAGGTTAAAGGAATGAATGTGTGCATGGTTGCAAAAGGAGGAGAAGTCAGGATTCTGGATTATGGGCTAAAAGTGTCATTAAAGAGTAAATGCATGTTTTGATTTGAATCTGGCTTAAGAAAATCTATGCAATACATACTGAAATGATTTATTCTTGATTCACCAGTAAACTACAAGAGGAAATTGCTTTCCTATCATTTCTCTTGGTAGTGGTTTTATGAATGGATTTGTTTGTGCATTTGTGTGCATATATAAGAGAAAGACAGAGTGTCTCTATGTGAAAGCTAATGAATGGAAGAGAGCCCAGCTACATAATATGTACCGTGCCCCATTCTCGTCATTCTTCCTGAGATCCAAGCTTCCTGAGATCCAAGCTTCCCTGTGCCATCAAGCTGTATTAACCAGTACATCTAGTTAAATCTGAGATACAAAATTCTTATTCCCTCTAGATGGCAGCAAAGTTACAACTATCTGTATATCTTTGCTGCCCTCTGGTGGCTGACTGGATATTTGTAGCCCTGATAAGATAGCCCACTGTGCTGTAGATAGGCACTTGTCTATCCTTACCTGGATCCATTCACATGATCGTATTCCCTCTTAACATTGACGCGGACTGGCTGATTGATCCACTCTTGCTGGGGAGGTAAAGGGTTGATCTTGTGCGGCTGACCATAATCCGGGTTCCCTGAGGCTGTCATGTCTGCTTTGGAAAGGTGAGCACCAGCTCCGTAGGTAGAATCAAAGAGTGATTGATCTTCACTCACCACTGAGAGGGCCTCCTAAATATCAACAGGAGAAAGAGAAATTAAAGCAGATGTTATACCTAGGGTAGAAGCTCAGCTTGCATCTCCTTCTCACAGCTGGCAAAGAGATAGCCGGAAAGGCTTGATCGGAAAATGGCCTTCACTCCAGAGTTGCAAACTGAACCAGAAACCTTTTGTGCTTCCACCCAACCACTGAACCAAATTTGTGGGTCCTATGCTTTAATCTGAGCAAGCTGCAAGAACCTAGAATAGAAGAGTTGCAAGCTGTATCTGTGGAGAAGAACACTTCCCTTTGTTTGGGTAACCTGCCAGATTCAGAAGAACTAAGCCATCCTTCTCCAGACGGTTGCTTTATGGATATATGCTGAATGTTACTCCCTGAATTTGGAGCTGACAAGATTTTCATGATGGATGGGGGAAAATAACCGAGTTGGACTGAGCTAAATGTTCTGTTACATGGAAAAAGTAACCATGTGGATGCAGCTTTCCCCATCAGTCATTTGGAGTGCTATTTCATTCAGCACCACCCATCTGCTGGAGCCTATGGCCAGGACAACTTGGAAATATATATAATGCGAAAGTCAGCTCCAGTGTGCTCTTTTACAAGGATGACCAATATTTCAATCCTGGCATCCGCGCGTTAAATAATGACAGCTATGGACAAATATGGAGAATACCTGAAACCCTGGAAAGCTAGCCATGATGCATCCAACAAAGATGTATCATATATAGAAGAAACATTTGTGTTGATCCCCTTTGATAGTACCTCTACAAATATAGGGGTACTATAATATAGTTCCTAGAATGGTATGGTATGGTAAGGTAGGGTAGGGTAGGTAGGGTATGGTTTGGTAGGGTAGGGTATGGTTGGGTTGGGTTGGGTTGGGTTGGGTTGGGTAGGGTAGGGTAGGGTAGGGTAGGGTATGGTTGGGTAGGGTAGGGTAGAAAGGGTATGGTTGGGTAGGGTAAGGTAGGGTATGATTGGGTAGGGCATGGTAGGGTAGGGTATGGTATGGTTTGTAAGATAGGTTAGGGTATGGTTTATAGGGTAGGGTAGGATATGGTTGGGTAAGGTAGGGTAGGTAGGGTAGGGTAGGGTATAGTTTGTAGGGTAGGGTACTGTAGGGTATGGTTTGGTAGGATAGGGTAGAGTAGAGTAGGGTATGGTATGGTAGAGTAAGATAGAGTATGGTTTGGTAGGGTAGGGTAGGGTATGGTGGTACTATAATATGGTTCTTAAGCATAATCAAAGCATGATTATCATCCAACAGAGCAATGGGACACTGCTCTGCTACACTATATAATTGTTGGTCTCTGTCCAGCGGTCTAGACTAGACCTGAGACAGATGCCTTATTTTTTTTAATATCTTACACGATGTTGTCCTTGGTAGTAGGCCAGTTTTAGCTTTCCTCATTTTTATGCTACATTCCTGGCATATCGCTCTGGGCTCTGTCGGTGGCTGAGCCAAGACGACCCAACCAAGTTTCTGTGCCTGCCAACACAACCCAGTCCTGCGTCTCTCGAGGCAAATCCGCGAAACAGAAGACTGACTTTTCTACAGGGGTGACTGGCGAAAGGAAGGCTGGGCGTAGGGAAGAAAAACACCTTCAGAAGTAACAGAGGTATGGAAAGAATTCCTACAGAAAACAATTCATAAACCTGTTGCAGGCCAAAACGTAGAGCAAGGCTTTTGTGGCAAGAGTCCAAGGGGCGAGAGCTTTGCCAGATAATTGAAGGTTGAGACCTGAAGCGTTGCAAGGAAAATTCATAACATAGGCATTCTTCTGCCTTACAACCTTCCTCAGACTAATCTTCACTTGGAAGGTCAGGATTTAGTAATATTATGCCTCTGTCCTCATTTTCAGGGTGCTTTAGAGTTTTTCCAAATCTCTTTGCATATGCTTTTAATCTCATTTTGGATTGTAAACTAAGGATGCTGTTGTTATTGTTTGATTCACAATCTCTGCATCACTCTTGTAGCTTCTTTGCCTGCTTATGTTTAGCTGTCCAAAAATTCATAATGAAAGATGCTTGCTCAGGAAGTCTTCTTTGGGACTTAACTGAGGTGTGGAAAGTCATGGCGACTGTCCTTATTAAGAGATAATTCTACAAAAATAATAATAATAATAGGACAGGCGTATACCCATCAGACACCTCAAATGTACTAACTGTACAATAATAAACCATATCATAGTAGGTATCTATGAGCCATGAGCCGCTGTGGCACAGTGGTTAGAGTGCAGTACTGCATGCTACTTCTGCTGCCTGCCAGCTGCCTGCAGTTTGGCAGTTCGAATCTCACCAGGCTCAAGGTTAACTCAGCCTTCCATCCTTAAAGATGGGTAAAAATGAGGATCCAGATTGTTGGGGGCAATAGGCTGACTCTGTAAAACCGCTTAGAGAGGGCTGTGAAAGCACTGAGAAGTGGTATATATGTCTAAATGCTATTGCTATTGTAGGTCAGGATTCAATTGTTGGGTTCTTGATATTCTCCGAGCTTGATTCTTTTCCTTCAGGTAACTTCATCAGTGCACTGATGATGTTACTGAACCTGGTGATGAGATGTCTGCAGGAAGCTAATCAAACTCAGAGAACCCCAAAAACTCAACCGATAAGCCATATTAGGGACTGATGCAATGTGCCAGTTATTTCAATTTTTAGTCCACGATGATGGAAGGTATAGTCTGCAGACTTTCACTTGTGATCTTCAAGTTTTAATCTATATCTTGAGAAAGGAGACAGAAGAACACAAGCCTGAGACTAACTGTGGCTTATTCATATTAAATTGTAGCATAAGTTTATAGTTCATCCAGCTGATTTTTATCACAGCCATGCTGCATATTCCAGTAAATTCATCACATTATTTTGTGACAGGCATGAAAGACATTGACAATCGCTCACATGAAAGCAATGAAATCATGGAATGAATATCAGGAGTTCTTAATTAACTTCCTTTTCCCTCTATTTCAACAGTCATGCAAAAGATAACAAGAGTTATCTGCTAAAGCCAGAGATGGGTGGAGTGGGGACTTATCTAGAGAAAGGAAGAGAGCAGTTCAAGAGAAGGTGAGAGCTGCTGCTTTGCTTTGTGATAAATTTGGTCATTTATTTCATTATTTACAAATTGTAGCAATAAACATCCTTCTCCATTCATAACTTCTTCCACTGCGGCACTTAAAAACAATAACGACATACTTAAAATCTGGAAATGGGCAACTGTTTAATTTACATCATTTCCTCATTAATACAGCATTTGGCAGGCCTCGGCGTATAGTCATGCTGGCCACATGACTACAGAAGCATCTTTGGACAATGCTGGCTCACTCAGCCAAGAAACAGAGATGGGCATTGCCCCCTAGAGTCCGACACAACTGGACAGGAGTGGGTTGGTTGGTGTCTTACTATAATGTCTTTCTAGCAGTGTCTCATCTCAATAGGAGGAAACTAAGATATATCCTGTAGGCTCTTCTCAATGTCAGAGAGAACTTCACTTGCTATACCCTTGCCAATTGACAAGAGTGATTTAAGGAGATTCTTTACCTGAGATAGGATAATTATCTACCAGTTACCAATTCATTCATTCATTCTTTCATTCCTTCATTCCTTCATTCCTTCATTCCTTCATTCATTCCTTCATTCATTCATCCGTTCATCCATCCATCCATCCATCCATCCAATCATCCATCCATCCATCCATCCAATCATCCATCCAATCATCCATCCAATCATCCATCCATCCATCCATCCAATCATCCATCCAATCATCCATCCATCCATCCATCCATCCATCCATCCATCCATCCATCCATCCATCCATCCATCCATCCATCCAACCATCCATCTGTCTGTCCATCTGTCCGTCCGTCCGTCCATCCATCCATCCATCCATCCATCCAATCAGTCATCCATCCAATCATCCATCCATCTAACCATCCATCCATCCATCCATCCATCCATCCATCCATCCATCCATCCATCCATCCATCCATCCATCCAAGATAGCCCTTGTCTTTCTTTCACTTGCTTTTGTGCAGGGCCCACAGGTAGAGCAACCTGATGAAGAAAGGTAGAGGCGAGGAGCTTCTAGTCCCCACTGCGGCTTGGAGCAATTATAGAAATATGTCCTTTCTCCACTGGTAGCAATATGACCGATCACCATTCGACTAGCAAATTGGTTTGACACTTTATGGGCAATATTCAGATGTATTTGTTCCATCTCACTATTCATTGATCTGCTTCCTGTAGTGACTGCTTCATGATCTCCAATGAAAAGGTTGGCTAATGACACAGAAATAGGTCTGGTGAAAAATCCTACTCATGTCCAGAGTAGACCATACAATTTAGGATCCATCAAACCAAACAGAGTACAATTAGATTACATCAGCTACACGTGAAGGCTCATTAGAAGCTTGATAAACTCTTGGTGTATCATGACTGAAAACACAATAGTTGGACTGACCATCTGGTAAACCACAATCCATAGTTGATGGGCTGGGGTCAAGAGGTAGGCAAACCTGCATCTAGAATGTTCTTGCAGACCTTACTACATTTAAACAAGACTCACACTCAGTTCCTGCTTAATTTTTGAATCCCATTCCTATCTTATTTATGTCTATAATATAAATATATATATTAAAAAGACTTAGGAGTACTCATCTCAAATGATCTAAGTGCCAGAGCACACTGTAACAGCATCGCTAAAAAAGCATTAAGAGTTGTAAATCTAATCTTGCATAGCTTCTTCTCCGGTAATATTAAACTGCAAACTGGGGCATACAAAACTTTTGCCAGACCAATTCTTGAATACAGCTTATCTGTCTGCAACCCTCACTGCATATTGGACATTAATACAATCAAACAAGTCCAGAGATATTTCACAAGAAGAATCCTCCACTCCTCTGCTTGCAACAAAATACTTTATGCCACCAGACTTGAAATTTTGGGCTTAGACAGCTTAGAACTTCGTCATCTTTGGTCAGACCTAAGCGTAGTACATAAAATCATCTGCTACAATGTCCTATCTGTCAGTGACTACTTCAGCTTCAACCAAAACAATACATGAGCACATAATAGATACAAACTCAAGGTAAACCACTCCAAACTCGATTGCAGAAAATATGACTTCAGCAACAGAGTGGTCAATGCCTGGAATGCACTATCTGACTCTGTGGTTTCTCCCCTAAATCCAGGGGTGAAATCTAGCAGGTTCTAACAGGTTCTGGAGAACCAGTAGTGGAAATTTTGAGTAGTTTGAAGAACCGGCAAATACCACCTCTGGCTGGCCCCAGAGTGGTGTGGGAATGGAGATTTTGCAATATCCTTCCCTCCAGGGAGTAGGGAGGGAATGGGGATTTCGCAGTATCCTTCCCCTGGAGTGGGGTGGGAATGGACATTTTGCAGTATCCTTCCCCTGCTACACCCACCAAGCCACATCACGCTCACCAAGCCACGCCTACAGAACCAGTAGTAAAAAAAGATTGGATTTCACCACTGCCCACACCCCTAAAACTTTAACCTTAGACTGTCTACTGTTGACTTACCCCATTCCTAAGAGGTCTTTAAGGGGCATGCATAAGCACACCAGTGTGCCTACCATTCCTGTCCTTTGTTTCCTTTTATTCGTATCCATTTTATGTATTCATAATTATGCTTACACTTGTATCTGTTATTAAATACATGCTTGAAGAAATAATAAATAATAAATAAATAAATAAATAAATAAATAAATAAATAAATAAATAAATAAATAAATAAATAAATAAATAAATAAATAATGTCATTTTTCTACTACCTAACAATTCCACGAGAACCAGTCTGACATAGTAATTAAGACATCAGGTTAGGAGACTGTGAGTTTGAGTCCCACCTTAGACACAAAGCCAGTTGGATGACATTCTCTCTCAGTCCTAGAAGGAGACAATGGACAGGACTCTTCTGGATAAATCTCTTCTAGACAAATGTTTGGACAAATATCTTCTGGAAAAAAAAAACCTCACCAAGAAAACCACAGAGACTTGTCCAGGCCATCTCTGAGACTCAGACACAATGGAACGAGAATTCTTTTTTTTCCATACTTGAGAAAAGTATGGAAAGTATACTTGAGGACCTGCCCTGACCTGTCCTTCCTTCTTTCTTGAGAAAGAAGGAAGAACTGAACAAGCAGTCCTACATGGTTCAAAGAAGTAACAACAACAGACACAATAAAGACTCTTCCAGGCTCTGTTCATAGTCTGAAGCAAAACTGTGTCCCAGCCAGCTGATTTGGCAGCCAGGCTAAACTTATAATGCTAATCACAACAAGCACCATCTGGACCTGGTAGATTAATCTGAGCTGGCAAATCAGTTCAAGATTTTGAACTTGCCTCTTATAAAATATGCTCCACTTTCCCCTTAATGCTTACATCTGGCTTGTACATAATAATTTACAGCACCCTCAATTGCCCACAGACCATGCCTGGAGAAACTTGTTCCTTCCCTCTGTTTATATGTATGGACTCATTCCTCCACCCACCAATTTTTCTCTCCGGTTGTTTCCTTCATTTTCTTGGGAAATAATTAGGCATCTCTATTTGTCAGCATTGACCCTGGGCTATAAATACACAGTGGCCTATTGCAAGACGCAGCTGTAAATATTGTTTTAGCAGGTTTTATGGTCAATTCAGCTGGAGATGCTTGGGGCCAGGAATAAGATGGTTTCAGAAGCTGGCTAGTTTGCAAACCCCAACCCCAACCACTTCTCAGATGAATGCATTTTTTTAAAAAGGCAAAGTCACATTACGGGGTTATGTTTCAGCTCTTTGCAGGCTGATTTTAAATTATATTTCTGCTACCAGGAAATTGTGGATACAGGATTATTGAACAGTGGGATCTTTTATCACTGAATCGCTGTCGGTGATAATAATATGCAAAAGATGAGATCTCCTATTGCCGTGATGGTGAACCTATGGCTTGTGTGTCACATGTAGTATGTGGAGCCATCTATGTGGGCATGTGAGCTGTTGGCCTAGGTCAGCTCCACCATACATGTACGGGCGCCAGCCAGCTGATTTTCAGCTGGTCCTGCCAGAACCACCCCTCCCCTCCCAGGAGTCTCCACACGGCTCGTTTTGGTTGCCAGGTAAGTATAGGACTCACACGGAGGCTCTGGGAGGATGAAAACAGGCCTCCTGGATGTCCGGAAATGGGCTGTTTCCTGCCTCCGGAGGACCGGAGGAGGCCATTTTCGCCCTTCCGGAGGCTCCAGGAAAACCTCCAGAGCCTGGGGAGGGTGAAAAACAGGCCTACCAGGAGTCCTTAAACATTTCCGTCCTCCGGAGGCTTCAGGGAGGCCTGCTAGGCCCAAAATGGGGTGCGGGGGGGGGCATGTGCACATGCACGGATTGGGGTGGGATGGAGCAGCACGGGGAGGGGTCACATGTGCATGAGGGGAGTCACAGAGGGGGTGGGGGGCATGGGGGGCATTGCAGTATGAGTGTGGGCACTCACGCACTTTCAGCACCCAAGGAAAAAAAGGTTAGTGATCACTGTCCTATTGAGTCATAGATTCTGATTCAAAAGGAGACTCAGTGTTTCTCAGCCTTGGTGACTTTAAAAGATGTGTGACCTTCAAACTCCCAGAATTCCCAAGGTTTGCTTTTTAAATGGCATGTCATCAAGAAATGTGTGGAAGAGGGGTGTCAAACTCACAGCCCGTGGGCCGAATGCATCACGGTCCGGCCACACCCTGTTTTAGCGAAGAGGAAAAAGTCGCGATACGTCACATGATGACAACGTGACGCTCAGTTTATTTATTTTGATTACAAAAGATCTTTTGGTAAAGATCTTGGAGATATTGGAAGTCATTTTTGTTGAATGCGAAATATACACTCATTTATGAAAACTGGGTTTTTCCCCTTCTATCTTCCTGGTAGATTGAAAAATATGCCTTCAAGCTAATTGAACTGTCTCTTAGGCTTGCCAGGGCAGAAAAAGGCCTTTTCTTGACTATTGTGAATTGTCTTCTACTGTCAGCCATGATTTAACTTTCCACCATTCATCTGGACCAGGGGTCTCCAACCTTGGCAACTTTAGGACTCGTGAACTTCAACTCCCAGAATTCCTCAGCCAGCAAAGCTGGCTGAGGAATTCTGGGAGTTGAAGTTCACGAGTCCTAAAGTTGCCAAGGTTGGAAATCCCTGATCTGAACCACAGTTTGGAAACACCAAGCCGATCCATTCATTCAGAGAAGCGAAACAACTTTTTGATTCTCCTTCCTACCGGAATGGCTGACCCATTTTTCAGCCATGGGGACCCATTCACTATTATTTTTAACCCACCCACGACACCATTATTCCAGCTACATTCATAAGCATTGTTTAGATACATCCTGTTTTGTTATTCCAATGGTATCTGAAACAATGGGAGGAAGCCCATTCGGAAACATTCACAGGGAGCTGATAGAGTACAAAGAACAGAACAACAGTCATTTCTGGTATGTGATGTCTTGCTGAAGATTAAAAAAAAGAGAGAGGGTGGGCAGAGGAAATGGACCACGGTCTGGAAAAGCTACCAGTAAAAAAAAAAGGGTGGAGGGTGGGGTGGCAGCCGAAGAATGCAAGGTACATTTTCCTTTGTAACAAATTGGACTCAAATCTAAAAACAAAATAATGGATGAGTTTGTATGAATGAATTTACGGTACTGTGGAATATGGAACATTTAGGAGAGAGAGAGAGAGGAAGAGGGAGGGAGGGAGAGAGGGGGAGAGAGGAAGAGAGAGGGAGAGAGAGAGGGGGAGGGAGAAAGGGAGAGGGAGTGGGAGTGGGAGAGAGGGAATGAGGGAATGAGAGAGGGAGTGGGAGAAGGGGGAGAAAGAGGGAGGGAGAGAGAGGGAGAGAGAGGGGGAGAGAGGGAGGGGGAGGGAGAGAGAGGGAGAGGGAGGGAACAAAGGAGCAAGAGAGGGAGTGAGAGAGGGAGCGAGAGAGGGGGGAGAGAGAGGGAGGGAGGGAGGGAGGGGAGGGAGCGAGAGGGAGAGGGAGGGAGGGAGAGAAGGAGAGAGAGGAAGAGAGGAAGAGAGAGGGAGAGAGGGAGGGGGGAGAAAGGGAGAGGGAGTGGGAGTGGGAGAGAGGGAATGAGGGAATGAGAGAGGGAGTGAGAGAAGGGGGAGAGAGAGGGAGGGAAAGAGAGGGAGAGAAAGAGGGAGAGGGAGGGAACAAAGGAGCAAGAGAGGGAGGGAGAGAGAGAGGGGGGAGAGAGAGGGAGGGAGAGAGGGAGAAAGAAAGGGGAGAGAGAGGAAGGGGGAGAGAGAGGAAGGGAGAGAGAGGGCGGGAGAGGGAGGGAACAAAGGAGCGAGAGAGGGAGGGAGAGAGGGGGGAGAGAGAGGGAGGGAGAGAGGGAGAAAGAAAGGGGAGAGAGAGGAAGGGGGAGAGAGAGGAAGGGGGGGGGAGAGAGAGAGAGAGAGAGAGAGAGAGAGAGAGAGAGAGAGAGAGAGAGAGAGAGAGAGAGAGAGAGAGAGAGAGAGACCGCTTCAAGAGGGGCAACTTGAAGATGTGTGGACTTCAACTCCGAAAATTCCCCAGCCAACATGAAATTGACATTCAAAAGTCTTCACATTGCCAAGGCTGAAAAACACTGCAAGGGTTTTCCTCTATATCAGATCATACTATGGTTCCTTCTACTTTTAATTGTCTACAAGCTCTTCAGAGAGTGCCCTTCCCAGTTCTATTCCTGCTATTCCTCCTCCTTCTCTAGCAGATATATCCTCATTCTTTAAAGATTCTCAGCTCGGTGAATTAAATTCTGCTATTCTATTCTGCTGCATTCTTAACGAAGTTATGATATTAAGACATCGTATCAATGTTCCAAATTTTCCGTTGGCTTCCAGTTGGCTGCTGCATACAATTCAGTGTGGTATTGTTGTTGCTGCTAACTCATAACGTATAGAAGTCTTCCAATGTTTGAGGGGCTGCCCCAGAGAGGAAGGGGTCAGGCTATTTTCCAAAGCACCTGAAGGCCAGACAAGGAATAATGGATGGAAATTGATCAAGGAGAGATTCAACCTGGAAATAAGGAGACATTTTTTGACAGTGGGAGCAATCAACCAACGGAACAGAAGTTGGCTTCGGATACGATCTATTAATGTCCCCCCACTAGCAGAAACAAGACTATAATGAGCATTCGTGCTAAAAAACACGGATTCCTGTCTTCATCGTTGACTAAAGAATCCAAGGATTCTTGCTAACTCAACCAACCTGTCCTTCCCTTGAACTCTTACAATGTCTTGTCACTAACTGGTCTTCACATTTGGCAGAAGAGTCCAAAGCTTTTTGCCCCCACTGGGCTGGCATGCATCTTTATTTTCTTTATACACCCACCCCAGTCGCTGGCTCCATTCTGACCAGTTTGTCTCTGCACACGCCTCTAGGAAAAAAGCAAAGATTTTTCTTGCAAGCAAGTCCTCTTGTGGGATTCCAACAAAAACATCTCAACGAGATTACATCAAGATATTTTCTTCTCTTTTTTTTTCAGTCATAATCACACTACGGGGGATAGAAAATCCAGCTCATAACCCACTGAAAGTTCTCTGATCTCATTTTCTGCAGCCCCCTTTTCACTGGCAGAGCTGGCGGCCTCCCCCCAACACGAGTGACATCACGTTGGCAACGCCCACCTTGGCCTCGCCCATTCCAACTTCTCCCCCACCAGGTCAAACAGAACCTTGATGTGGCCCTCCATGAAATCGAGTTTGACACCCCTGACTTATATCAGTTCAGAGGTGGTATTCTGGAGAACCGGTAGCTGAAAGTTGGAGTAGTTCGGAGAATTGGTAAATGCCACCTCTGACTGGCCCTGCCCCCATCTGTTCTCTGCCTCCCGAGTCTGATTTGATCGGGAGGAAATGAGGATTTTACAGTAACCCTCTCCTAGTGTGGGGTGGGAATGGAGATTTTACAGTATCCTTCCCCTGGAGCGGGGTAGGAATGGAGATTTTACAGTATCCTTCCCCTGAAGTGGGGTGGGAATGGAGATTTTACAGTATCCATCCACTGGAGTGGGGTGGGAATAGAGACTTTTACGGTATCCTTCCCCTGGAGTGGGGTGGGAATGGAGATTTTACAGTATCCTTCCCCTGGAGTGGGGTGGGAATGGAGATTTTACAGTATCCTTCCCCTGGAGTGGGGTGGGAATAGAGACTTTTACGGTATCCTTCCCCTGGAGTGGGGTGGGAATGGAGATTTTACAGTATCCTTCCCCTGGAGTGGGGTGGGAATGGAGATTTTACAGTATCCTTCCCCTGGAGTGGGGTGGGAATAGAGACTTTTACGGTATCCTTCCCCTGGAGTGGGGTGGGAATGGAGATTTTACAGTATCCTTCCCCTGGAGTGGGGTGGGAATAGAGACTTTTACGGTATCCTTCCCCTGGAGTGGGGTGGGAATGGAGATTTTACAGTATCCTTCCCCTGGAGTGGGGTGGGAATGGAGATTTTACAGTATCCTTCCCCTGGAGTGGGGTGGGAATAGAGACTTTTACGGTATCCTTCCCCTGGAGTGGGGTGGGAATGGAGATTTTACAGTATCCTTCCCCTGGAGTGGGGTGGGAATGGAGATTTTACAGTATCCTTCCCCTGGAGTGGGGAGGGAATAGAGACTTTTACAGTATCCTTCCCCTGGAGTGGGGAGGGAATGGAGATTTTACAGTATCCTTCCCCTGGAGTGGGGTGGGAATAGAGACTTTTACGGTATCCTTCCCCTGGAGTGGGGTAGGAATGGAGATTTTACAGTATCCTTCCCCTGGAGTGGGGTGGGAATAGAGACTTTTACGGTATCCTTCCCCTGGAGTGGGGAAGGGATGGAGATTTTACAGTATCCTTCCCTTGGAGTGGGGCGGGAATGGAGATTTTACAGTATCCTTCCCCCTGCTACACCCACCAAGCCATGCCATGCCATGCCCACCAAGCCACGCCCACAGAACCAGTAGTAAAAAAAATTTTTGAATCCCATCACTGTATCATTTCTTTGGACTGGAAGTTCTCAAGGCCATCCATTTTGGTGATTTTGCTCCAGTCACTTTCTCAACATAAAAAAGAACCTTTCATGCTATTTCGTGCATATCATGCCCCAAACAGCTGCAGAACCTATTTAGGATAAAGAGAAATAGCTCTGTTTCCTGTTCCACACTCTTGAAGGTGACAAATGCGACCTATCAGAAGAGCTTCATGCTCATCGTTCTCTAAGAGCATCTTCAAAAGGAAGCCAGATGCAAATCTTCATGCTTCGGAAGCTGGTTGGGTTTAAACACTACGGCGATGTTTACATTTGAAGGAGACAATTGTTAAGAGTACAGGTAGTAGTCCTTGCCTCACCAAAATTCATTTAGTGGCTGTTTGAAGTTATAAAGATGCGGAAAACGTGACTTATGACCGGTCTTTGCACTTATGACTGTTGCAGAATCTCTACAGTCACAGGATCACAGTTGAGAAACTTGGTAACCAGCATTAAAAGATCGCAGAATCCCACAATCATATTATATTATTTTATTTATTTACTTTTATTAAATTTATATACCACCCTATTCCTGAAGTGGCAGTGAACAGCCAAAAGATAAAAAACACATGATACAAACGTTAAAAAACCATTTAAAAATACATTTAAATACTTTGGCCCAAAAGCAAAATTAAAACACCCAGTTTATAAGACAAATTTAAAAGCAATTTAAAAGGGAAAGTTAGGCCAGGCCAGCTTGCTGGAATAAGAATGCTTTGAGGGCACGGCGGAAAGTGCGCAGATCCGGGATCCTCCATATCTCCGGGGGGAGCTTGTTCCTCCGTATCTCTGGGGGCTGCCAATCAACACTGTTTGACTGATGGCACCCTGAGAAGGCCCCCTCTTCAGAGCCAGCGCTATTCGAAGACGTCTCTGTGGTCATGTAGCCAGCATGACTCAACACCAAAGGCGCACAAAAGGCTGTTCCCTTCCCACCAAAGGTGGTCCCTATTTTTCTACTTGCATTTTTTACCTGCTTTCGAACTGCTAGGTTGGCAGAAGCTGAGACATGTAACGGGAACTCACTCCGTTACGCAGCACTAGGGATTCGAACCGCTGAACTGCTGACCTTTCGATCGACAAGTTCGGCTTACAGAAAGGCTACTTTTCACATGGTTGAAAATATTGATACTAGATCTGTCAGTTACCAAAACAAGAGATCAATAAAACTTGGGGCTCCTGCCCCAAAGAAAAGGTTATTTTATCCATTGCAAAGTAGAAACGGGAGAAAGAGGTTTAAGCATTTCAGATCTTGATTTCGCCGTCTATGAAACTCATACCTGATATACGGCATCCTATTTGAATTCTTTCATTATGGTTTCATGGCTTTTCTACCACCAACCTATTTTTAGAGGTTTTTTTCAAAGCTCAGAAATTATTCTTGAATTATTTTGTTTTTTGCTTTGTTCAGTGGAGGGGAAACCTTCCCTAATTCCATCCATCCTCCCAAAAAATTGTCTCAGGGTATGGCTTTGAGTGCAAGGGAGCTAGAATTCAATTTTAGACAAGGTGAAGGCTTGTCTGGATACTAAAGTCAGACAAAAGAGGATATCCCTGTTGTAAACCCCCGGTGACATCTGGTTCATCTTTTGCAAGACTGGGCCTCAATGGCCCTTGAATTCTAGACATTTCCACTACACCACATGGAATGCATATTAGTGGGCTAAACATTTTTAAAAAATGGATCTGGCTGTGGTAATTTTTTAATTTAAATTTATGTTTAAGTAGTCTTAAACATAAGTGTCTCAGTGATGGTTAATCTTTTTGGAGTGCCCAAAGTATTTGAATCCCACCACTGAGTGCAACCTCCAAAATGCAACACAAGTGTCCCCCCCATGCATGCATGTGTCCTTGCCCATGTGGGCCCCCTGTGCATGCGCCCCAGCTCTGCCGCACCCTGTTTTGGCTTCCAGGTTGGTGCAGGAGTCTTTCCAGGCCCTGGAAAGCCTCTTGCACCAACCTGGAAGCCAAAACGGGGTGCAAGGGAGGCTGCACAAGCTCCCCATGCCGCATTTTGGACCTGGAAAGCCTCCTGCACCAACCTGCACCCCCAGCGCATGTGCCCTTCCCCCTGAGCATGCTCAAGTGCATCTCCTGCATGTGCCACGCATCTCCCACATGCACGTTAGAGACCCAAAGACCAGCTGGCCAGCTGGAGGTGCACACGCATGCATGATGGAGCTGGGCTGGGGTGACGACTGGCATGCTCACAAAAAGGGTTGCCATAGGTTCGTCATCACAGGCTTCTGCCATACCAAACCGACTCACCTTTGTGCTGTAGCAAAGTACTGCCTGGTTTTTTTCCCCCCTACCTGATCTCAATTCAATGAAGAGGAATTCACTTTCAAATTTTCCTTCCGATTAGAAGAAAATATGCATGAGAGATTCATGTACAAATTGAACATTCACTTATTTTATTGCATGATGGCCAAGGGATAGATGTCAATGTCCAATCTGGATTTTTTTTTTAAAATTTGATTTATATGCCACCCTTTTCCGGAGACTCAGGGCGGCTTACAATGCGCTAAGCAATAGCCTTCATGCTTTTGTATATTTATACAAAGTCAGCTTATTGCCCCCACAAACTGGGTCCTCATTTTACCTACCTTAGAAAGGATGGAAGGCTGAGTCAACCTTGAGCCTGGTGAGATTTGAACATACAGTAATTGCAGACAGCTGGTGTTTAATTACAATGCTTTAGTCTGCTGAGCTATCCAGGCTCAATAAGCGCTACAATAATCCACAACCTTCTTGGTTTGCTGTGCTTCTCAGGCAGGGGTGTCAAACACAAGGCCCGTGGGCCAGATCCAGCCCACGATATGGTCGGATCTGGCCTGTGGGACCATCCTGGAAAATTTAAGGGGCCAGCCTGCATTGCTTCAGCCCGGTCTACCCAATGCGGCTTTGGCTCAGTCTATCCAGTGCAAAAAGGAAACATGCCAGAAGTTTGGGGAGTGGTGTCAAGCTGGCCACGCCCACTCAGTTGGCCACACCCACCCAGTCGCCTACGCCTTCCCGGGTCAACCACAGCCCTGATGCAGCCCTCAATGAAATTGATTTTGAGACTCCTGTTCTAAGGGAAGACCTCCCAAAGGAATATTTCCTATAGACTTTTTTTTAAGACAGACCAGCCAGACAAATTTCAGAATGATGACAAAATATGTACCTACACCAGTATATTCCCAACTCAGAAAGAGAGTTCCAAAGATACTCTTTAATAAGCAACACAACTTGCTTGCATTTTTGAAAACGTCTCATTTCTCATCTAAAATGCTTCTTCAGTTCTGACTGAATGATGGGGAATGGAAGGATTTATAAATCAGAACTCAAGAAGCTTCTTGGATGAGAAGCAAAAAGTTTTCAAAGGCAAAAAAAAAAAAAAAAAACCCTAAGAAAGTCCAGTTGCCTATTGAAAGCAATTTTGGGATAATCATGACCTGGATGATTGAGAATCTCCATATACCTCACCAAGACAAATTCAGAAGAAATTCTTAGGCATCTTAAAAAATATGGTGGGAAAAGGGGACTTTTCTCTTAATCTTAACCATCTGGTTCAGCCAAAGGGGAGGGGGGAGACAGACTAAAAGTGTAATAATAATAATAATAATATTGTCATCATGGACTGGAAGCAATAAACTAGGATTTCAGACAAGAGTTTGCTTCCAAGAGACACATCCAAAAATCGGCTTCTGCCACTGAAAATAATTTATTTCTAAGTAAACAGGATTTTTATTTAATTACAGATTTTCTTCTTTTGAGATGCAAATTGAAATGAAGGTTTGTTTGGATTGGGCAGTTTCTAGGAAATATTTGAAAGTGATTAATTTGTCCAGAAGGTTGAATTAGAAATAACTGGGAGACTGTTTTATTTGTATATCTTTTTTTCCTGATTCCTTTAGTCTTAATCTTGTCTTATATTTATTTAAGAATTAACTGTGCATCCAGATGTTGATTAGCAGTGTCTTTTATCATTGGCCGTGATTCCTAGGGAAACTGGGTGCCGGCACATTCAGTCAATATTTTAAGAGCCAGAAGTTACCTACCAGAAACTTGGTTTTTTTTCTTTAACAAAAAATAATCAGCTTCTTGCAGCTTCTCCTTTCTTTAAAATTGGCACATTGTCTGCAGGACTCAGCTAAGGGAGGTAGCTGAAATTGCAAGCAGAGACCGAAAGCGAGAGGTTCACATTTATTGAAACAATTGTTGTGTATCCATGGGGCAAACTAAGCTCAGGCAGAAAATAACTAGTGCCCCCAACTTTCCTGGAATGGAGGGTTAAGTTTTTACTCCAGGAGGAACACCCTGTCAAAATGAGCTTAGCGATCAGGCTAACCTTTCCACACAATTAAAAGACACATCTGTCTCACAGTCCTGCTTCTCTTCCTTTGCTGAAGCAGAGACATGAACTAAACAGCTTGTCTTGTTGATTTGGCCGGGGAACAAAGGCGCCCATTCATGGACGGCTCACTTGGTCCACACGTGGGTGTGCAAAACTAACTTTACTCTGAAAGGTGGGTGGACAGCCTTTGCCTGAAACTCAATCCTGTCCTTCCCACCCACCAGCCATGATATAAATCCAACAGTTGCAGTGGCCCAGTGAGGTAAGACTTCTTTTTAAATGTTGACCTGGACTTCATATTCAGGGAAAGAGAGAGAGAGAGAGAGGCAGAGAAAGAGAGAGAGAGAGAGAGAGAGAGAGAGGCAGAGAAAGAGAGAGAGACACACAGAGACATTCAGGAAAGAGAGAGAGAGAGAGAGAGAGAGAGAGAGACAGAGAGAGACAAAGACAGAGAGAGAGAGACAAAGACAGAGAGAGAGAGACACATACAGAGACAAAGACATTCAGGAAAAAGAGGGAGAGAAAGACAGACAAACACACACACACACACACAGAGAGAGAGAGAGAGAGAGAGAGAGAGAGAGAGAGACAGAGACAGAGACAGAGACAGAGAGAGAAAAAAGAGACACACACACAGAGAGACAAAGACATTCAGGAAAGAGAGAGAGAGAGTCAGAGAGAGACAGAGAAAGTTAGAGAGAGAGACAAAGACATTCAGGAAAGAGAGAAAAAGACAGAGAGACAGAGAGAGACTGAGACAGACAGACACAGACATTCAGGGAAAAAAGAGAGAAAGACACAGAGAGAGAGACAGAGAGAAACAGAGACAGACATTCGGGAAAGAGAGAGAGAGAAAGACAGAGAAACAGAGACAGAGACAGATAGACAGACAGATACAGACATTCAGGAAAGAGTGAGAGACAGAGAGACACACACACACACAGAGAAAGTCACACACACACACAGAGAAAGACACACGCACACAGAGAGAAGATAGACACAGACATTCAGGAAAGAGAGAGAGAGAAAAAAAACAGAGAGAAAGACAGACATTCAGGAAAGAGAGAGAAAGACAAAGAGAGAGAAAGACAGAGAGAGAAAGAGGAGGGAAGGAAGGGATGAAGGAGGAGAAAGAGAGAGCAAGAAAGGCAAAGTAAATATAGGTTACGTTGGATTAAATTAAGTTAGTAGAAAAAAGAAAGCCCATTTTGTCTAAGAGCCACATCATTTCATCAATCTTAATAACTTATTTAGGTTTGCATTCTTTGAGACTGACCATCAAGTGTCCCCTGGGTAAGCTACGTATAATTAGGAAATAAATGTGGTAACTGAAAGTTGTGATCGTCATAAGTCATGAAAGCAAAAGCCAACATCCAAACTTGGTCATGCTTTACCAAAGAGGTACAGTGTTGAAACTCTCCTGTCTTCCCAAACTCTTCATTAGGCAGGATATCAAAAATAGCAAGGAAGAAGTACAACAATGAAGACACTCATTTTTAATCTAAATCATGTTGTGGGGAAATCTCACTGATTTGTTTCTTGGAAGAAGCAGAATTCAAGAAACATTACAGTCTTCATCGTAGCAAGCTTGGAGAGTAGTGTTGGATGGACCATCAGTGAAGGCAAACTGTGTGATATCTCAGCCACTGGCATGCATCGGATGTTTTCTAGATTCGCTCTTCAACGCTTTATGGACGAATCTTGAACGATTGATTCTGTCCAAAATTCACTTCTGTCTAACCAACAGGGTCCATCTCATAGCTCGTTCAAAACCACCACACCGCTCACTTGGCCAATTCTGTGATCAATTCAAACCTAACATCCTTTTAGAAATCACAGAAGTCATACTCTGTTTGCCTCCAGCATATGGTAAGCTGAGACTTCTGCACATCCATATAATGCACAATGATCTCTCAGGTGCTCTTGAAAAATATAGAATAAAACTAGATATGATGTCATGAAAAATAAGCAAATGTCTGAAATATCCTTCCCTAATTCCAAATGCGATGGCTCAGTGGCTAAGATGCTGAGCTTGTCGATCGAAAGGTCGGCAGTTCAGCGGTTCAAATCCCTAGTGCTGCGTAATGGGGTAAGCTCCCGTTACTTGTCCCAGCTTCTGCCAACCTAGCAGTTCGAAAGCACGTAAAAAATGCAAGTAGAAAAAGAGGGACCACCTTTGGTGGGAAGGTAACAGTGTTCTGTGCACTTTTGGCATCTAGTCATGCTGGCCACATGACCATGGGGATGTCTTCGGACAGTGCTGGCTCTTCGGCTTTGAAACCTGGATGAGCACCACCTCCTAGAGCCGGGAACAACTAGCACATATGTCCCAGGGGAACCTTTATCTTTACTTTTAATTCCAAATCATTATGATGAGTTCAAATCTTTCTCAAAAGACACTTCGATCAAGTCTTCCTCCCAACCCTTGTCTGCTGAGGTTTAAGTGCAAAACTTCAGATGGACAGTGTTAAAATATTAGGCCATTCCCCACCCCCACTCCAACAACCTTAATGCAAATCTTAGAAAGTAATATTCACACTAAATGAGTGATCGATTCCCTTTATGTATTTTATTAACTGCAAATAATAGGAATCATGATGCTAATCTTTTAAAACCAAGAGATCTTATTTACAACGGTACCTGAGCACTCAACTGCTTGGAAACTCATCGAATTTGTTTTATTGCTTGGTACTCATCATTTTGGTACTTATTGTTTTGGTATTCATCATGCTTCCTGGAACCAATTAATGATGAGTACCAAGATCAGTACCACTGTATTTTGCTCACTCTTCTCCAGCCTTCTGGAATCTTTTTCTGGATTCCAGGATTGCATATGCACAATACTGGAAAAATCTAGAAATCCCTACAGATGATAATATAATCAAAAAAAAATTGGAATATGCAGAAATGGATAGGTTCCATTTCTAATAAAAATCTAAGGAAAAGAAGACCCGGAATATTTTATAACATGGGAACTATTCTACAAATGATTAATTGACAGATACTGAGGTTAGAGGAGTGGATTTATGTGAAATATGGACTACATGAGAAAGAAAAACTGATGACTAAATATTTTGATGGTTATATAATCGATACTATAACGGAAGATAGTATACTTTTCAATAAAAATTGATTTTATCACATATATGTTTATATGGATATGATTATAATGAGTATGATGAAGTTTATATGTTAACACTTTGGACAGCTAGAAAACACATGTTCAACATAGAAATGGAATGTATGATACAAAGCAATAAAAATATTTATAAAAGAAAAAAGAAAATGGATGCTTTGGGAGATGGTGTTTAAAACTTTGCTCAAATTACTCTTAACTGGTGAAAGAGGAGGCAGGAATAGCTTTAAAATGCTGACAAGCCCTTACGTTGCATTCTTTTGGAAATTCAACTCAACTTAAAATGTCTTTTTAGTGTGGTTCTATCCTTCCTTCTTAACGTCTGTGGACCTGAGCCACATCTTCCAACTTGGAGCACGGTTGCATCTATTTTCTGATTATATATATTTGATATTTTTCAGGCTGAACTTCTGTCCAAGTGGGAAGAAAAGCTTGAGGGCAAACACACACACACACACACACACACACACACACACACACACACACACACACACACAATAGTCCAGACCACATGGCATAGGACAGAAGAAGCTAAGTAGATGGTTGGTGGATGTGTCACTGCACAGACTGAAGTCACACCCTCACCCAGACTTGAAGCTTTCACAAGCTACAGATCAACAGGAAGTGGCCATAAGTATTTATAGCATCATTGTGTTTATCCTAAAGTGACGTCCTGTCAGAGAATGGTGATGCACGTTAAAAAAATAAAAGACGAAAGAGAGCAGAGGATGGGCTGACAGTCTTGACGGGAGGACCAGATCCTGCAAGATTTATAATTTGCACATTTATCTCCCTAACCACAGACTTAAGGATCCCAGAGTCTTCTAGATAATTTGAATTGTCACGGGTTGTAGGCTATCAGCTTGGAAAAAGGCTGAGCTATATAAGAAAGTAAACAAGAAAAACAACAACACGATAGCCATTATTTATGTATTTATTTATTTATATCCCCTTGACTGTTACTATAAATAACTAAAGGCAGTGAACCTACCTAATATTTCTTTCCTCTCCTATTTTCCCTGCAACAACAACCCCGTGAGGGGGTTTGGGATGAGAGAGAGGGACTGGCCCAAAATCACCCAGTTAGCTGTCTTGCCTAGTATGAAACTAGAACTCCCAGTCTCCTGGTGATTGGCTCTGCCAACTTTCACATCTAAGGCAGAACTCAGAACTCACAGTTTCCTGATTTCTAGCATAGTCCCATAACCACTAGACCAAACTGGCTAAATTATAACTATTACTATTGCCAGTGCTACCAGTAATATGCACATATTCTAATTGTAATACCATTTGTCCCTGCTCTGCAATTCATGTGATTTATCCCCTTAAATTAGTCATTTTGTCTTTGTTCTCTTTTGTTCCTTCCACAATTTTGTTTCTTCCCTGAATAAAGCCAAACCAACACTACTATTGTTTGTAAATCGGTTTCAAAACTGTGAAAAGTACTCTTCAGCTTAATGTTGGACCTAAGGCTCTGGAGAATCCTCATAGTAAATGCATGCATCAAAATGTATTAGTTCCCATCATGCAGCTAATCAATGTAGTGGATGAAAAACCACATTTCCCTGTTCCCAAGCATCCAGACTATGTTGCACCATGGTAAAAGGTATTATGCAGTGGTGAAATGTAAAATTTGTTACTAGTGGTTCTGTGGGCGTGGCTTGGTGGTGGTGGGTAATATGACTGAGTGGGTGTGGCCAACTTTTTTTTTTTTACATTTAAAACCATTTTTTCTACAACCTCTTCGGCTGAAGAGGTTTTAAAAAATGCCTTTAAAAGCCTCTGACGATCCCAGCTGACTTGCCTGATCGGCAGAAGCTTTTTTTTTAAAGCCTCTCACGATTCCAGCTGACTTGCCTGATCGGCAGAGGCTTTTTTTTTTAAAGCCTCTGACGAGCCCAGCTGACTTGTCTGATCGGCAGAAGCTTTTGTTTTCTTAAAAGCCTCTGATGATCCCAGCTGAACCACGCGATCATCAGAGGTTTTTTTAAAAAAACTTTTAAAAGCATTTTTTCGGCCAAAGAGGTTGTAGAAAAAATGCTTTTAAAAATTTAAAAAAAAGCCTCTGATGATTGCACGGCTCAGCTGGGCAATAGAGGGGAGCAGGGATTTTTGCTACTGGTTCTCCGAACCACCCGCCTCCATTGCTACCGGTCCAAACTGGGAGCATTTCACCCCTGGTATTATGTTACCATAAGGTCACACTTGGAATACTGCATCCAGTTTTGGTCACCACGATGTAAAAAAGATGTTGAGACTCTAGAAAGAGTGCAGAGAAGAGCAACAAGGATGATTAGGGGACTGGAGACTAAAACATATAAAGAACGGTTGCTGGAACTGGGCATGTCTAGTTTAATGAAAAGGAAGACTAGGGGAGACAGAATAGCAGTCTTCCAATATCTCAGGGGCTGCCCCAAAGAAGAGGGAGTCAAGCTATTCTCCAAAGCACCTGAGGGCAGGACAAGAAGCGATGGATGGAAACTAATCAAGGAGAGAAGGAACCTAGAACTAAGGAGAAATTTCCTGACAATAAGAATATAGTAATCAGTGGAATGACTTGCTTTCAGAAGTTGTAAATGCTCCAACACTGGAAGTTTTTAAGAAGATGTTGGATAACCATTTGTCTGAAGTGGTGTAGGGTTTCCTGCCTAAGCAGGGGGTTGGACTAGAAGACCTCCAAGGTCCCTTCCAACTCATTCATTCTATTCTAATTAAATTTCACCTAGATGTAAAAGAAACACAATAAAATATTCTGTTTCTATTTCTACATGTCTCTCTCTGTATGCAAATTCCCAAACTCCCAAACTTTTGACTCAGTCCCAGTTCTACACATTTGTTGATTTTTTTTTCTATGATAGATTGTGCTATTCAGTTGGACAAGGGGTGAAGCGAGGAGCAATGGATATGAAAATTTCCATCTGCAACCACTAGAAATTCTATTCAGCATCTAAGATACCAAAACACAAGGCTTTGTCCAGAAGCGAAAGCGTATTTTGGACATGTTTATAACACACACTCTTAAGATTCCCAGAAGGCTGAATATTTTATGCTTTGTTCTGCATTCAAGCTTTCTTCTAACTGCAAGGGTAATGCTAAATTTGCCATCTACCGAGAAGAGTTTGGTTTTCTGGATCCTATCCAAACACAATGACAGTTCACACAACCGAGTTTGCCAGGGTTTGTTTAACCATAGTTAGATAAATTAATCTACAACAGCTGAATTCATTCAATATGCAAAGATATGCCATGCATAGATAAATCTGAGAACATTTCATGTATGATAGGGATGAGAACAGGGTTGCCATACATGTAAATATCTTGGTGATAAAATCTATAGAGCATTGGTGTGTTATTACAGAAACATGGTCCATTAACCAACAGTACCTTCTATTTAGTTAGAATAGAATAGTTATTTATTTATTCTATTTAGTTACAATAGAATAGAATATCTATTTAGGGCAAATTTAGTTGCCAGCTCACATTTAGCAACCTCTGGACTGCAGCAATGGATTTTACTTTGGGGAGAGGTAGTTCTATTTTGTATTTCCGAGGTCGGTAAAATGAGGACCCAGATTGTTGGGGAGCAATACGCTGACTCTGTAAACCACTTAGAGAGGGCTGTAAAAGCACTGAGAAGCAGTAAATAAGTCTAACAGCTGTAGCCATTAGGTGGCACAGTGATTAGAATGCAGTCTTGCAGGCTAACTCTGCCAATAGCCAGGAGTTCAATCCTGACTGCCTCAAGGTTGACTCAGCCTTCCATCCTTCCAAGGTCAGTAGAATGAGGACCCAGATTGTTGGGGGCAATATGCCGACTCTGTAAACCACTTAGAGAAGGCTGTAAAAGCACTGTGAAGCGGTATATAAGTCTAAGTGCTATTGCTGTAGCTGTTTGGATGTTGCATTAGGAGCCACGGTGGCACAGTGATTAGAATGCAGTCTTGCAGGCTAACTCTGCCCACAGCCAGGAGTTCAATCCTGACTGCCTCAAGGTTGACTCAGCCTTCCATCCTTCCAAGGTCAGTAGAATGAGGACCCAGATCATTGGGGGCAATATGCCAACTCTGTAAACCACTTAGAGAAGGCTGTAAAAGCATTGTGAAGCGGTATATAAGTCTAAGTGCTATTGCTGTAGCTGTTTGGATGTTGCATTAGGAGCCACAGTGGCACAGTGATTAGAATGCAGTCTTGCAGGCTAACTCTGCCCACAGCCAGGAGTTCAATCCTATCCGCCTCAAGGTTGACTCAGCCTTTCATCCTTCCAAGGTCAGTAAAATGAGGACGCAGATTGTTGGGGACCAATATGCTGATTCTATAAACCACTTAGAGAGGGCTGTAAAGCACTGCGGTATATAAGTCTAAGTGCTATTGCAATGACTGCACAATGCAATTGGAATAACAGAGTTGGGAGGGACCTTGGAAATCTTCTAGTCCAGGGGTCCCCAACCCCTGATGCAGGCCCTGCAAGCAAGCAAAGCCCCATCTGTGGGATGTAGGCAGCAGACAAAACCACACCCGCTCTGGTGCCCAGAAAAAACTCTCTCCAATGAACCAATCCTTGGTGCTCAAAAGGTTGGGGCCACTGTAAATCTAGTTCAATCCTTGCTCGGGCAGGGATCCTTATACCATTTCAGATAAATGGTTATCCAATCTTTTCTTTAAAAAAAAAAACCTCCAGTGTTGGAGGACCCACAACTTCTGGAGGCAAATAGTTCCACCGATTAATCGTTCCAGCTGTCAGGAAAGTTCTCCTTAGTTCTTAGCTGAATTCTGAATCAATTCAAACTCAAGATTCAAAATGCAGTCAAAATGCAAAAAACCAAGCGGTAAAATAGGGGTAGTTACCCCCATGGATACTGACCATCTCGACCTGCAGATGAGAAAGAATCCCGAAGTCTAAGCAAACCAACAAATCACTTTGGATGTGGAAAGTTGTAGCATCAGGGTGAAACATTCAATCGTTTAAGCATGCTAAGAATGATTTCTCCCACCAGCCAAGATAAGCTAAAAGGTGAGTACAGCAAATGAGCAAACTGAAGCTTACATTTATGCAATTAGCAATGCTAATATAATAGTAAAGATTCCCCTTGCACATATGGGCTAATCGTTCCCGACTCTAGGGGGTTGTGCTCATCTCCGTTTCAAAGCCGAAGAGCCAGCGTTGTCTGAAGACGTCTCCGTGGTCATGTGGCCGACATGACTCAATGCCACAGGCGCACGGAACACTGTTACCTTCCCACCAAAGGTGGTCCCTATTTTTCTACTTGCATTTTTTACGTGCTTTCGAACTGCTAGGTTGGCAGAAGCTGGGACAAGTAAAGGGAGCTCAACCTATTACACAGACACTAGGGATTTGAACCGCTGAACTGCCCACTTTTCGATCGATAAACTCAGCATCCTAGCCACTGAGCCACCACATCCCTGTAATACTAATATACATATTCTTTAAAAAACCTAGAAGGGGGCTGCAGTCAGGAGACGAACAACAAAATAGGGGCAGAGTCAGGGGGAAAGATCCGGTGTTTCAGCAATATAAAATTTAGATATTAATTTTATTACCCTGTTTCCCCCAAAATAAGACAGCCTCTGATAATAAGCACAATCAGGCTTTTGAGCGCAAGGCAATAAGGCCAAGCGCTTATTTCAGGGTTCAAAAAAATATAAGACAGGGTCTTATTTTTGGGGAAACACGGTAATAGAACTGATGATGTTGCCTAGTTGGGTAATGAAACATCTAGAAAAGACAACTAAGTTCCAAGAGCACCAAGGACTCCACAATCAAGATATTCCCTGTAACTATAACTGGATATAATGAAGTCATGTTTGTAATGTACAGAAGTGTTAGTACATCTACGTAATTCATTAACTTTAGTAACATCTCGGTTTTCTAGGAAAAAAAAAGTCATTTCGTGAAAGCTTACGGTCATGGAATGACCCACATCATGTCACATCCATGTTGGCGATCGCAACCCAGAAATATTCAACGTTAAGATTTCTAGAGAAATTGCGCGTTTCGGTTTCACAACCAGTTTTGGGGCATTTCGGCTTTCAGCCCTGCCGAGTTTGCGTTCCCCATAAAACGTGTCAGGACTCCTTTCCGTATTTGCAGAGATAACAGGATCTCCCTCTTTGTACATTGATTTGGAAAAGAAAAGCCGAACAGCTACAATGACAACATCCACAAAAGCATGGAGTCTTTTCTTTCCCTTTTTCTTCTTCTCGGAGGGAGACAACAATCCCCCGGCCCTTTCGTCTTTGATACATTCATTAAGCGCAATTGAATCAATATCACAGCCCAGCCTGTTTGAAGGGAGAGCTATTCAGCCACATTATCATGACTATTACTCTTCATTATGGTGGCGGTTGATGTAGCCCAGATTTCCAGGGCTTATTTGCATGGAGCTGGGCAGGTGTTAAGCCCAGGTGCCCTACTGGCATTCAAAGGAGACGCATAGAGAAGACAATCCCAACTCCAGCATCATTTGCATGAAAAGCAAAATATGGGGGCAGATAAAAAGGAAGGATAATGAGTCCCATCTGGGCCTGAGTCACATGGCCTTTAGGCTTGGGTGAGGCTGGCTGCTTATATTTTGGTCCACCAAGACATTTTCTGTTGCTTATCCCAAAGGTGCTTTTTTTCAAGAGGCAACTGGACTTTCTTATTGTTGTTTTTTTGTCTTTTGAAGATGTTTCGCTTCTAATCCAAGAAGCTTCTTCAGCTCTGACAGGATAGTGGGGAATGGAAAGTCCAGTTACCTCCTGAAAAAGCACCTTTGGGACAACTAAGACAGGGGTGAAATGCTACCAGTTCGCTCCAGTTCAGTAGTTACCGTATTTTTGGTGTATAAAACGCACCGGATTATAAGGCGCACCTACCTTTTTTGGTGAGGAAAACAAGTCTGCCTCTGCCTCCCAGCAATTTTGCCTTCTTGCAGTAAACAAGGAGCAGCAATTTTGCCTCCTTGCAGCAAGGACCCTGGATAGCTCTGCAGACTAAGCACCCTAATTAACATCCAGCTGCCTGCAATTACTCCATGTTCGAATCTCACCAGGCTCAAGGTTGACTCAGCCTTCCATCCTTTCTAAGATAGGTAAATTGAGGACCCAGTTTGTGAGGGCAATAAGCTGACTTTGTATAAATACACAAAAGTATGAAGGCTATTGCTTAACGCATTGTATATAAATCATATAAATCAAATTAAGTACAGACATTGTACTAAGCTAACATCAAGTTGTCTTACTGCTTAATGAATAGAATAGAATAGAATAGAATAGAATAGAATAGAATAGAATAGAATAGAATAGAATAGAATAATAGAGTAGAGGAGAGGAGAGGAGAGGAGAGGAGAGGAGAGGAGAGGAGAGGAGAGGAGAGAAGAGAAGAGAAGAGAAGAGAAGAGAAGAGAAGAGAAGAGAAGAGAAGAGAAGAGAAGAGAAGAGAAGAGAAGAGAAGAGAAGAGTTGGAAGGGACCTTGGAGGTCTTCTAGTCCAACCCCCTGCCCAGGCACGATGCTCTAAACCACTTCAGACAAATGGTTATCCAACATCTTTTTAAAAACTTCCAGTGTTGGAGCATTCACAACTTCTGGAGACAAGTTGTTCCACTGATTAATTGTTCTAACTGTCAGGAAACTTCTCCTTAGTCCTAAATTGCTTCTCTCCTAATGGGAGGTGTGAAAAGCACTGTAAGTTTATAAAGAAATGTCCTTCAAATATCAGGGCTACCTAAACACAGAGGGATTGAAAGGAGGAGAAAGCCAAAAGTGAAGGGTCAAAATAGGTGAAATTTCAAGAGAACAGGAGTCACAGATATAATTCTAAATTTGAACCTTCGATGAAAAATCAAGGACATAATTCTCCAATGTGGAGAATCCAAAATTTCTCTCAATATAGAAACCTTGCTCCTTAAGATGAAGTCTTCTTCTAAATATTCCTCTCAGTCACACAGTCTGAATGTCCAGCCTTCTACCCATCCTTCCTCAGTTGCACACACATCCCTAGTGAGCCACTTTATGTTTTCTTTTGAGCAAACGAAACAGGAAAAGAGATTGAAATAGTGCTAGAATTGAAAAAGAAAGACGCTAACCAGAACTCAGATAATTCTCATTTTATCAGAGAGAGAGCGATGAGGAGAGAGAGAGAGAGAGAGAGAGCGAGAGAAGAGAGAGAGAGAGAGAGAAAGGAATAGAGAGAGATGAGAGAGTGAAAGGAAGAGAGAGAGATGAGAGAGAGAGAGAGAAAGGAAGAGAGAGAGATGAGAGAGAGATGAGAGAGAGAGGAAGAGAGAGAGATGAGAGAGAGAGAGTGGGGGAGAGAGAAATGGGAGAGAATGGGAGAGACAGAGATATGAGAAGGGGGAAGAGGGAGGAAGAGAAAGAGATGAGAGAGAGAGGAAGAGAGAGAGAGATGGGAGAGAGGAAGAGAGAGAAATGAGAGAGGATGGGAGAGACAGAGATATGAGAAGGGGGAAGAGGGAGGAAGAGAGAGATGAGAGAGAGAGGAAGAGAGAAAGAGATGGAAGAAGGGGAGAGAGAGAGATGAGAAGGGGGAAGAGAGAGAGAGAGATGGGAGAGAGGAAGAGAGTGAGATGAGAGAGTGGGGGAGAGAGAGAGAGATGAGAAGGGGGGAGAGAGAGGAAGAGAGAGAGAGGAAGAGAGAGAGAGATGGGAGAGAGGAAGAGCGGGAGATGAGAAAGTGGGGGAGAGAGAGAGATGAGAAGGGGGAGAGAGAGAGAGAGGAAAGAGAGAGAGAAAGAGAGAAAGCAGGAGCTATCATTGAATGCAAACATTATGTGAAGTTACCCAGGAGAGTTGGAACAGGAGCAACCCCAGGAGTTATAACTTCCTTTGTTCTGCTAAAAGGGAAAAAGGAAACGCACTAGGAAGCCAGGCTGCGGAGCACAGGAAGTCTCTTTTGGCCTGATAAAAAGAACAGAGACAAGGTGGGTTCCCATGCAGTGATAAGTCAATCAAACAAAAGAGAAGAAAAACTTGTACTCGGGAGCAGCCAGGGGAGGGGGAAGAAATCCAAATATATATACGGCTGAAACTTGCTTTATATCTACAAAGGTCTTTCTTTCATTACAGGTTGTCCTTGACTTGCAACCATTCATTTAGCAACCGTTCGAAGTTAGAACGGCTTCGTTAAAGTAGCTGATGACCATTTTTCACCCTTACAACAACCCCGCAGCATCCCCATGGTCATGTGGTCAAAACTCAGACACTCAGCAGCAGTGAAATCCTCCACAGACTGCCACTGGTTCACTGCCCATGCATGCATGGTGCATGCCAAAAGCACGCTGCATGTGCATACATAGTGTGCACCAAATGCATGCTGCATGTGAATGCGCAGTGCACACCAAACACACACTGCACATGCGTGCATGCGCAGTGCGCACCAAATGTGTGCTTAACGTGGAAAATGGAGGCTTAACAAGGTAAGTAGAACAGTGAGGGCGGGGACAGCTCTGCCATGCTATTTAGATTCGCTAGGATTCCCTGCTTTCGGGCAAATATAAATCGCGCAGCACAGCTGATCGTTGGAAATCACGAACTGGTACCTTTTTTTGCTACTGATTCACCTGAACCGCTTTTTTTTTTCTCCATTTCCATTTTACCATTTTTTTCCATTCCATTTATTGGGTTTTCACAATTAAACAACTCTTATTCAACTCTTGTACATGACTGTGACCATTTACATATCGTCATACTAATATTCTCCTGTACTCTATATAATTTTACAAAATCTGTTATTTCCCTTTTTTTTCTACCTTCAGTGCAATTATACCATTTCTCCCATATTATGTAAAAGTCCGAATCCATCTGTCCTTTCAGTTCCAATGTCATTTTATCCCTCTCGGCGCAATCTAATATCTTTCTAATTATTAGATCTTCGGAGGGTGTGTTCAAACTTCTCCAACATTGCGCAAATGCCAATCTTGCCGCCGTTGTCATATGTAGAATAATATATGTTGTCGTTTTTTCATATTTCTTTTTCATTATTCCTAGAAGAAACAATTCTGGTGTATATTCTATCTGGAAGCCTGTTACTTTTGGTATCCAACTATGTATTTACATCCAAATATTTTTTGTTTTTGTTTCGGAGCATAACCACCATGTGTGAAAGAAGGTACCTTGCTTTTGTCCACATTTTAAAACTATCCACATAGCTTTTATCACTACCGGTTCGCCTGAACTGGTGCGAACCTGTAGCATTTCACCCCTGGGTTGCAGTGTCACCTTTTGCGACTTTCTGACAAGCCAAGTCAACAAGGAAGCCAGATTCACTTAACAACGGTGTTGCAACCTTAACAACTGCAGTGATTCACTTAACAAATGTGGCAAGGATGGTCATAAACTCAAAAGTCATTTAACAACTGTCTCTCTTAGCAACTTAAATGTTGGATTCAATTGTGGTTGCAAGTCCAAGACTGCCTATATATATTATTAGGTGGCACCATCTGTAAGTCCACAATCTACTTGCACAATCAGCTGAACGAGAAACTAGTCAGATCAACCCTGTCCTTTATGGTGCATTGTACATATGCCCGGTTATTTCTCTTATAAATCCTGTAGCCAATCAGTGATCAACTTCAACATTTTTGTTGAAGGAAGAGATCACATTGACAAAGGCTGGTCCAAATTCTATCCTATGATCCTGTTTCTCATATCGGTAAGGAAGATCCATGAATTATACAGATGACCTCTGCTTGCAATAAATTTAAACATATGTAACATATATTCTGAACTGCTTTTCAAGAAATTAAAGGGAAGTCTGGAAACCTCCTAGAGAGTAAAGTTTAAATCTATGGAAGTCCATAAATCAACCCTTCTTTTTAATATTTTTCCATTACAAGTAAAATGTGATTTATAATGCATTTGAAAACAGGCAATAGCGAACTGATACTGTCAGAAATGGGTATTTTCCAGCAAGGACAGTGGTGGGTTCCTCCCTGTTCTGCTTGGTTCTGCCGAGCCAGTAGCAGTGATGATATGACATTACCAAACTGGTTCTCCCTCCCCCCTGTGTTACCTTTTATTTGGCCCCACCCCCAATCTATTGCTGCCTCCTGAGTCCCAGCTGATCGGCTAGAAGGAAAAAAACTGTTTAAACTCTTGCCGCGGGGCTTCAAAGAGCCGCCCTACAGCTGATCAATGTTAAAAGGCAGTGTGGTGGTAGACCAGTGCCTCCAAAAACAAATAAGTAGACCGGTGCCTCCAAAAACAAATGAGTAGACTGGTACAGCTCTGCAAGCAGTTAAAAGCCTGGTAGACCAGTACCTCTGCTAATTCCTAAAGAATTGTCACATGACCATCAGACCACGCCCACAAAATAAGCCACGCCCACAGAACCGGTAATAAAATAATTTAGAACCCACTCCTGAGCAAGGACAAGATAAGTTTGTGGTTATTACATTAGAAGAAACGCTTCTTCTTTTGACAGGTATTTTCAGTTTCGTAATTCTATCACAATCGGCTTCTGAAAATTATCTTAATGTAAGAAAAAAAAAGTGTATGGCGATTTATCTTCATCCAGATACGATGGTTGGGTATATCGTGGTAATCTGTAGCCTAAGTTGTTTTCTTTTTGCTTAGCCTATGGCCGCGATGGCGAACCTATGGCACGCATAGTTTCCAGAAGAGCACACATGCATGGCAGCCAGCTGGTCTTCGCGGGAGCTGGAGCACTGGAAAACAGTCTGAAAATGGCCAAAAAACCCAGCCAAAAAACAGGTCATTTTTCAGGCTGTTTTTGGGCTGTTTTCAGGCCATTTTCTGGGACGTTTTCTAACTGTTTTCTGGCTGGTTTTTTGGGCCAAAAACAGCTCCCTAAATGGCTTGAAAACAACCTGGAAACAGCCAAAAAACAGGCATAAGCACGCCAGCCAGCTGGTCTTTGGGTTTCCGGTTCTCCAGCGTGCGTGAAGACCAGCTGGCCGGCGTGCATGCACATGCTGGTCTTCAGATTTCCGGCACTCCGATGCGCACGCATGCATGCGCATGCACGCATGTTCTAGTTTGGGCACTCAATGCCAAAAAGGTTCACCATCACTGGCCTATGGTGTGGACTAAGTCCCTTGTTTTTATTTAAGAAAACATGGTTAAAACAATGAGTTTTTCTTTAAGATGCTTCCTTTAAAAGTTCTGCCTTCAGACTGACTTCTAGCTTAGCCTGCTAGAAACTTCCTGGGTCTGTTCAGGTCATTGTGGCAGGGAATGGAAATGGATTTGAGGCTACCTTTGCAGCTGCCCAGCCTAGTTTACCAGCTTCCAAGTATGATTCAAGCCAAATTTTGCTCAGTTTCCAAACCCAACGAGATATTCCTAATTTTCTGCTTTTTGGAGCCCTGAAAGTTCACAAGGAAACCTGCTTTCCTGCCATTGTCTACATTAATGTCAAACCCGTTACTTGCTTACTAATGCTTCTGCTGACATAAACAGTACTGTCGTTATTTCAGAAAACGGTATCGCCGGGCTCGAAGGAATTACACAATTAGCAAAATGAAACGACGGCAACAAAAAGGGGAAAAGACCCAAAGCAGAAGAAATTTTAAGCAGAGCCCAACTGTCTGTCGAAGCTACAAAGAAAGAAGGGACAGAAAAGGCCTGGCATCCAGCTGGCAGAGAACAATGCAAAAAATGTAATTAATGGAATATAATGCACAGTTCCTTATGATACAAAAAGATTGCCTGAGAGCAGAGAATTTGGTAGCCACCGTATTCAACTACTAATTCTCTTTTATCAACTGGCAAACACCCTTTTTGTTTCCTTTCTACTGTAACTTGAAGGCAAATTTTACCCAATTTGATTTATGCTTTTATTAAAAAAAATTCATACAAGAAAGTCCCCATTCAGCAGAGTCCATAGCAAACCTCAATGATATCAAAATGGATGCATGAAGGGACATCATCACACAAATCCTATTATATAACTCATTGCACCAGCATGGCAATCAGCGGTGAGTTTCCAATATGCTTACCACCGCTTCGCCCCATGTGTGCATGCTCGCTTCACGCGTGTGCCATCCACACGTGCACCCAGCCTTCCATGCATGTGCTTTGCTCATGCACACGCCTTCTGTGCATGCATCCAGCTTCAACAATGTGGCTAAATAGGATGGGTAGTTGGGCCCAGCTATCACCACTACTGATTTAGCTGAATCGATACGAACCGGATGAATACCACCTCTGATGGCGATGTTCTCACATATTTTTTGTTATCGGTGCCCTCCATGGACTCCTATGTTACCATCCGCATAACAGTGAAGGGGATCAGTGTTGTTCATACAATGGTTAGGGGTGAAATCCAGCAGGTTCTAACAGGTTCTGGAGAACCGGTAGCGGACATTTTGAGTAGTTTGGAGAACCGGCAAATACCATCTCTGGCTGGCTCTAGAGTGGGGAAGGAATGGGGATTTTGCAGTATGGTTCTTAGGTCATTTTAATACTTAACCGGGATTTGTTATAAGGTGGCCGGCTACATAAATGATTTCAAAAACATAAATAGAATAAACTCCCTTCTCCAAATAGGCCTCTAGAAAATTTAGTTCCTCAGCAGCAGCAGCAAAGTTTCACATTCTGTTTTTACAATAAAACTCAAGTCGGTCCGTTTATTGCAGTCTTAAACCGGTACAATAATACAATTCAGGAATACCCTGTCTTGTAATTTCTCAAACCTTTTTCTCCCCCTCAAACCTCATATTTCACAAAAGAGGAAACACTGATGTATTTGTGGCAATGGCCGTAGGAAATAAAATTAAATTTTTTGTATTCTGCAAAATCCCACAGTTTCTTTAACGATGACTTATTGAAATTTATTCAAGCCCCAACTGGCAGAGTTCATATGATTTCGCTAAACGATAAAACATGGTTTCAACCCACAAGGGGGTGTGTTCGTGAATTAATGGGATACCTGAATCCAGATAATTTTTCTTTCTTAATTTGTACAAGGTTTGCAGCATTCCAATGCTCACCATTTCTGATGTCCCCAATTGGCTTCCAACAAGTAAAGTCAAATGGGGTAAGCCAGATTTGCTTAACGACCACATGATTCAGTTTACAACTGCAAGTGATTTGCTTAACAAGTGCCACAAGTATGCCACAAATGTGGCAAAAAACAATCATAAAATTGGATACCACTGAGTTAACAATCACCTTGCATAGCAACATAAATTCCATTCTCAGGTGTGGTTATAAGTCAAGGACTAACTGTATATTATTCTACCTGGGAAAGGAACAATACAAAACACTATCAACTGGATTGTGTTCCACTGATTTACTGTGTTGTTTGTGCACAATTAATTTAAAATATGTATAAGCAGTGGCGGGATTCAGCCAGTTCGCACCACTTCGGGAGAACCGGTTGTTAACTTTCTGAGCAGTTTAGCAAACTGGTTGTTGGAAGAAATCATTAAGGCACAGAACCGGTTGTTAAGTTACCTGAATCCCACCATTGTGTATAAGGTAAAGGGAAAGGTTCCCCTCGCACATATGTCCTAGTCGTTCCTGATTCTAGGGGGCGGTGCTCATCTCTGTTTCAAAGCTGAAGAGCCAGCGATGTTTGAAGACATCTCTGTGGTCATGTGGCCGGCATGACTAAACGCCAAAGGCGCACGGAACGCTGTTACCTTCCCACCAAAGGTGGTCCCTATTTTTCTACTTGCATTGTTTACGTGTTTTCAAACTGCTAGGTTGGCAGAAGCTGGGCCAAGTAACGGGAGCTCACCCCGTTACACGGCACTAGGGATTCGAACCGCTGAACTGCCAACCTTTCTGATCGACAAGCTCAGTGTCTTAGGCACTGAGCCACCGCATCCCTACAAAATATGCATACCTATATACAAAATACTGTAAATTCCAAGCAAAATACTAGAAGCTCTATTTCACAATCCGTTCATAGGTAGGGAAACAGTGAACGAAAACACTTAACAAATTGGATCTATCCAAATGTGATTTCAGATAGTTTGGCATGTAAGTACATCATGATTTCAACATTTTTGCTCCTTCATTAGATCCAGGAACCTGTATCTTTATTATTATTTATTAGAATTTGTCAAACAAAAATGAGAACAGGAATAAAAGAATAGGCATGTTAGTTTATTTATATATGCCCCCTCTACTAGAGATTCCTGTTAAATAACCACTACAATCTTAAGATCTACATAGGAATGCATACAAGGTTTGCATATTGACTTGGAAATAATTCTATTAAAATCACCGTGTTTACCACTGGGAAAAAAAATCTAGTTTGTTCGAGTCTGGTTGTATTCTTGCAATGAACCAACTGCTCCTTCATTGGAAATCCCTTCTTTAAAAAGTATTTTCCCTGGTGAAGCTCTTTTGAGAAAGCAACTCTTTCAAACACATCAACTCGTGAATAACTCCAAAATAGATGGCATGCTTAAATCAGTGGTGAAATTCAAATTATCTTACTACTGGTTCTGTGAGCGTGGCTTGATGGGCATGGTGTGGCTTGGTGGGCGTATCAGGGGAAGGATACTACAAAATCCCCATTCCCTCCCCACTCCTAGGGGAAGGATACCGCAAAATCCCCATCCCCCACTGCTGGGGAAAGGATATTGCAAAATATCCATTCCCATCCCACTTTGGGGCCAGCCAGAGGTGGTATTTGCCAGTTCTCCAAACTACTCAAAATTTCCATTACTGGTTCTCCAGAACCTGTCAGAACTTGCCCTGTATTTCAACTTTGGCTTAAATCCTTAGCCCATGAATTTGAAATAAGCAGCAGACCTCTTAATGACTTTTAATCACACTGAATATAAATATCGTTACCTTTTGGATAACCTTTAAGGAATGTTCAGAACGTTTGTTAAGAACAACAGAACCAATGCTTAAAAATGCAAAGTTTGGGTCTTAGAATCTCAACGCAGTCTTGGAAACAAAGCTGTCCTTTGATATTTCTGGTTTATCACAGTAACTCCATATGGAAGCTACATTGAGACTGGCAACATTTTGCCCCAAGAGAGACTGCAAGAAACGGAATCAAAGTCCCGACAACATACTTTCTCCTAGAGCTGTATATCTCTAGTGGTAGATTTTATCATCTTCTTTTAACAACCCCATAATCCCTTGCGGGGTGGAGACTGGGCAACTGAATAGAGCTAGCTGAGTGTTTTAATGGCCGGATGTCCTTCCTGTCGCCAATGCGGAATTTTGTTCAGCAGATATATTCTCAGTTTGGCCATTGAGAGAAAAAAACTTCCTCTACCCAGGATCGAACTCACAGCCTCCTGATTGTGAGGCGAGAGCTCCATAGTGGTAGATTTTATGAGCAAAGTTTAATCAACTTAGAGCAAAATGCTGGTGTTTAGGGAAACACTTAAGTGAGGAGAATGACTCAGATACAGAGTCATCACTTCAAGAATCTCATTTAGGTGTCTTGCACCATGCATGGTGAATTCCTCCTCCAGAGAGGCTTTCACCACTTCAGGGTGTGTTGTAACACAGAGAGAAACTCTTACAGAAAGCTGTGGTTGAGCTCCATGGCTTGCATTCACCGTTGCAAGCAGTTGCTTTCAAGTCAGTTCCTATGCTTCCCATGAGTCTACACACACACACACACACACACACACACACACACACACACACACACACAAAGTTTATTGTTATGGTACATATATACACAGTATACCCATACAACAAAATTCATATAATACCCAGAGAGCAAGCCCAACATACAATGCAATCCCCAGACACACACACCCTACCCACCAAAATTCCCCATCCCTAAACCACCCAAACATCCACACAACAGACCAAGTAATGCTGTCCAACTGCTCACTGATGGTGGCCCTTTAGTTCATTGTTGAGTGCAATTATAGCTCTGGGATAAAAACTATGCCCTGAGGGATTAGTACAGTGGGAGAGAAGTGTGTGTTTTTCAGTTATGTTGCTGTTATTGTTGTTAGTTGCGAAGTCATGTCCGACCCATCATGATCCCATGGTCAGTGTTCCTCCAGGCCTTCCTGTCCTCTACCTTCCTCTGGAGTCCATTTAATCTCATGCCTACTGCTTCAGGGACTCCATCCAGCCATCTCATTCTCTGTCGTCCCTTTCTTCTTTTGCCCTCAATCTTTCCCAGCATTAGGCTCTTCTCCAGGGAGTCCTTCCTTCTCATTAGGTGGCCAAAGTATTTGAGTTTCCTCTTCAGGATCTGGCCTTCTAAAGAGCAGTCAGGGTTGATCTCCTCTAAGACTGACCGGTTTGATCGTCTTGCAGTCCAAGGGACTCGCAGGAGTCTTCTCCAGCACCAGAGTTCAAAGGCCTTGATTCTTTGCCGCTCATGGTCCAACTTTCACAGCCATCCATTTCAACTGGGAAAACCATATTGGACACCTTCCAACCTCTGGCTCATCTTCCAGTATCATATCTTTTTGCCTTTTGGTACTGTCCATGAGGTTTTCATGGCAAAGTTACTGGAGCGGGTTCCAATTTCCTTCTCCAGTGGATCATGTTTTGTCAGAGCTCTCTGCTATGACCTTGGGTGGCCCTGCACGGCATAGCTCATAGCTTCATTGAGTTATGCAAGCCCCTTCGCCATGACAAGGCAGTAAAATTGCAGAGATATAATAAAACCATATTTCTGTAGGGCTGCAACCAACCAAGTTGCAGGGGTCACAGTGCTTATTTTTTGTTGCAAATTGACCCCTAGCTACAGCAATTTGAAATAGATCTATCTTAGTCTCCCAATGGCAGCAGAGGGCTGCTGGCTGCCAGAAGAAAAAAAAAAGCCTAGAAACTAATGGATTGTGATTTCACTGAACTAGGGCTGCATAAAAATCTTGGTTTACGTAGGAAGAATCTGGCTAAAGCAGATTGGACTGTTTTTCCTTTTAGATGACTAGGTTCCTTCTTTGATAGAAAGGAGATCCAGGTCTTAACCACAAAGAGTGTCTACCCTCTGCCTTCTAAATTAGAGATGGATCGTTATATCTTTCTAATTTTTTCTGCCATCAATTCCTAGCTACTCTATATTCCAAAGGGTGGCTACTGAGCCACCGTATCCCTTCAGAACATGGAGTAGCTAGGACTAAGATGCTGAGCTTGTCGATCGAAAGGTCGGCAGTTCAGTGGTTCGAATCCCTAGTGCCGTGTAATGAGGTGAGCTCCCATTACTTGTCCCAGCTTCTGCCAACCTAGCAGTTCAAAAGCACGTAAAAAATGCAAGTAGGAAAATAGGAACCACCTTTGGTGGGAAGGTAATAGCGTTCCGTGCGCCTTTGGTGTTGAGTCATGCCGGCCACATGACCATGGAGACATCTTCGGACAGCGCTGACTCTTTAGCTTTGAAACGGAGATGAGAACTGCCCCCTAGAGTCAGGAATGACTAGCACATATGTGCGAGGGGAACCTTTACCGTTATATGTTCCAAGCCTCACATAGTTGCATCGCCATTCATCTGGAACTCCTCCCAGGAACTGTTACTCAGAGAATAATTCTCCAGTGACAGGTAGATGAGAAAGTCTTGCAACTGTCCAACAGTGTGCAGGTATTTGCAGAGAAAAGCAACAAGGATAAGGGATCTGGAGAGCTAAATTGTAAGGGAACTAGGTATGTTGTGTCTAACAAAGGAGAAGGGTTAGGGGAGACCTAATTGCAGCCTTCCAATACTTGAAGGGCTGTCGCAGGGAAGTGGGGGTTGATTATTCTCCAAAGCACCAAAGGACAGGATAAGGAGCAATGGGTGGAAGCTCACGAGAGGTGAATTCAACCTGGAAATAAGAAGGAATTTCCTGACAGTGAGAAGGATTAATCCATGGAACACCTTACCTTTCCAAGTTGTAGGTGCTCCATTGAGGGAGTTCTATGGAGATTCTCAGTCATGGTTGTCTCAAAGGTGCTTTTTCAAGAGGCAACTGGACTTTCTGGTTTGTTTGTTTTTTTTGAAGACATTTGACTTCTAAACCAAGAAGCTTCTTCAGCTCTGGAGAAAGAGAGTTGAAGAAGCTTCTTGGATGAGAAGAGAAACATCTTCAAAGAAAGTCCAGTCGCTTCTTGAAAAAGCACCTTTGAGACATCCATTGCTGGAGGTTTTCAAGAAAAGGTTGTTTGGGATGATATAAGGACTCTGCCTTGGCCGAGGAGGTTGGACTAGAAAACCTCCAAGATCTCTTCCAGCCCTGTGATTTTACGATTCTACATCGTTTAAAATTCTGGACGTAATAAACTTTCTGGGAAGATAACTAGCTATGTTATTTCACTTGTGAACTGCCCATTTCTCTTCTCTTGGCAACATTTCTTATCTTCATGACAGAGCAGATGTTTCCAATCAGGTCCTATGCAGATATTTTATATAAGCCCTTTTAGAGAACAAACTAGGCAATGAGAACTAATTGCCAATCCTGCTAAAACAGAGAAGAAAGAGAGAATTCAAAGCCAATTATTCAGTGGCCCATGGACTGAAAAATAGAGGGGTGTTGAAAAAAGAATAAAAATTATCTGTTAAAAATGCATACAAGAGTATTTAAGACCCCAAGAATTGTTACTTATTTTACCTAAATTGTGTTAATGTGGGGTCTTTGGTGTTCTCTAAGCTTGAGTGTTTCCTTATAACCGTTTCATTACCCAACTAGGCAACATCACCAGGGATAGCAGGAGTGGGGTTTAGTCTCTGTTTATATACAAGTGATTTGCCCTGTCAGTGTTCGTGGGAGTATTCTTGATGGTTCCTTGATTAGATGGTTGTTTACTGTTTGTTTGTCTGAATTGCTAATTCCTTGATTAGGGTATTGTGTACAGCTTGATTGCTGGTCTACTGTTAATTTTGGAGTTAATCTCTGCTGATCTGGGTGTTTCTGACAAAGAGATGTTGTGGCGTCCAAGGATTCAACAGTTCAACCCCAAGCTACAAATATTCTCTCCTATTGGTTAATTGGGTTAATGTGCATTTGTCCACTACACTTAAGGTAAAGGTAAAGGTTCCCCTCGCACATATGTGCTAGTTGTTCCCGACTCTAGGGGGCGGTGCTCATCTCCATTTCAAAGCCAAAGAGTCAGCACTGTCCGAAGACATCTCCATGGTCATGTGACGGGCATGACTCAATGCCAAAGGCACACAGAACGCTGTTCCCTTCCCACCAAAGGTGGCCCCTATTTTTCTACTTGCATTTTTTACGTGCTTTCAAACTGCTACGTTGGCAGAAGCTGGGATAAGTAACGGGAGCTCATCCCGTTATGCAGCACTAGGGACTCGAACCGCTGAACTGTCGACCTTTCAATCGACAAGCTCATCGTCTTAGCCACTGAGCCACCCCATCCCACTACATGTAAACCCCAATTATTGTGTCCACACAACACATGAAACTCAGGTTTGCTTAGCCACAGTGTGCCAGATAAACCATAAGTGAATAAAACCATACCCCAAGATATGCCGTCAACGCTACTGACTGGTTTAACACAACACACTAAACCCTGAGAGTGTGAGCCACTTTTTGGTTCTAGTAACTTTTGTGAAGCTAAGATACCCAGTGGATCACATTCTAGAATAACAACAATAAAACCTCATAAAATGAACCCTTTTTTTCGTAGAGAAAGGCAGTCACTCGGAGAGATCATATGCATTATTTATTCGCTTTAAATTCCAGCAACCGAGGCATTCCTGCAGCACTTGGGAGCCAAAACTGAAACTGGACAAATATGCAAGCAGAACATACTTTGAAACGATCCCTCTGGCCTGTCCTTAAAATGATCTTCCATCCGTTATGTTGTGGCAAACCGAATTTGCAAAGAAGGAGGAGTTGCAGCTGCAGAAAAATGCCTGTTGCCGTTAGGACTTTTAACCAGGTGTCCCTCGCCTGCCAGAGACCAGGAACTTCAAATCCTATTTCCCTTGCCCGTTTCCTGACACTTTTTTTTTCATCAGCCAGCTCAGAAGCTTTGAAGTTTTAGCCTTAAGGATCAAAGCCAGGTCTCGCTTCCGAGACCAAGGGATGCCTGGAATTTTAGGATAATGCACCCATGCAGGTAGTCCTCAACTTAAGACCACAACATTTCTGCTGTGAAGTGAGGCATTCGTTAAGGGAGTTTTGTCCCATTTTCTGACCTTCCCTGGCCTCAATTGTTAAATGAATCACTGCAGTTGATAAATTAGTAACCCCTTGGTTAACTCAATCTGGCTTCTCCCGTTGATTTGGCTTGTCAAAAGGTTGCAAAATAGGGATGACATGACTTTGGGATCCAGCAACGGTCATAAGGGTGAACCAGTTGCCAAGCATCTGACTTTTGTGAGGAATGCTGCAATAGTCATAACTGTGAAAAACGGCAATAAGTCCCTTTTTTCAGTGCCATTGTATCTTTGAATAGACACTAAATGAACTGTTGCAAGTCAAGGATTCCCTGTATTTAGAAATGGGTGGGTGGGTGGATCACTATCATGAGCGAGCCTGGATAGCTCAGCAGACTAATGCATTGTGCATTGTGATTAACTCCAGCTGTCTGCAATTACTGTAAGTTCGAATCTCCCCAGGCTCAAGGTTGACTCAGCCTTCCATCCTTTCTAAGGCAGGTAAATTGAGGACCCGGTTTGTGGGGGCAATAAGCTGACTTTGTATAAAATATACAAAAGTATGAAGGCTATTGCTTAACGCATTGTAAGCCGCCCTGAGTCTCCGGAGAAGGGCGGCATATAAATCAAATTAAAAAAAGAAGAAGAAAGAAAGGAAGGAAGGAAGGAAGGAAGGAAGGAAGGAAGGAAAGAAAGAAAGAAAGAAAGAAAGAAAGAAAGAAAGAAAGAAAGAAAGAAAGAAAGAAAGAAAGAAAGAAAGAAAGAAAGAAAGAACATTCAGCTGTTTGCAGTTACTGGAAGTTCAAATCTCACCATGCTCAAGGTCGACTCAGCCTTCCATCCTTTCTAAGGTAGGTAAATTGAGGACCCAGTTTGTGGGGGCAATAAGCTGACTTTGTATAAATATACAAAAGTATGAAGGCTATTGCTTAACGCATTGTAAGCCGCCCTGAGTCTCCGGAGAAGGGCGGCATAGAAATCAAATTAAAAAAAGAAGAACAAAGAAAGAAAGAGAGAAAGAAAGAAAGAAAGAAAGGAAGGAAGGAAGGAAGGAAGGAAGGAAGGAAGGAAGGAAGGAAGGAAGGAAGGAAAGAAAGAAAGAAAGAAAGAAAGAAAGAAAGAAAGAAAGAAAGAAAGAAAGAAAGAAAGAAAGAAAGAAAGAAAGAACATTCAGCTGTCTGCAGTTACTGGAAGTTCAAATCTCACCATGCTCAAGGTTGACTCAGCCTTCCATCCTTTCTAAGGTAGGTAAATTGAGGGCCCAGTTTGTGGGGGCAATAAGCTGACTTTGTATAAATATACAAAAGTATGAAGGCTATTGCTTAACGCATTGTAAGCCGACCTGAGTCTCTGGAGAAGGGCGGCATATAAATCAAATTTAAAAAAAAAACTATTAGCAAATACTATGGATCTTCTTTCTCTAAGATCTCTGACTTATTCAGCTGCCATTTTAAGAGTGTTCCAGGCAAATAAAAATGCTACTCTGGGAGTCATTTAGTATAATATTCAAACCCCAGAAAGCCTAGAGAAAAATAAGCAAAGTATTGATTGATTGATTTGATTGATTTGATTGATTTGATTGATTTGATTGATTTGATTGATTTGATTGATTTGATTGATTTGATTGATTTGATTGATTTGATTGATTTGATTGATTTGATTGATTTGATTGATTTATATCCCGCTTTATTTTGATAATAGGGGCCTGGTGGCTCAGCAGACAAAACATTGTGATTAACACCAGCTGTCTGCAATTACTGTAAGTTCGAAACTCACCAGGCTCAAGGTTGACTCAGCCTCCCATCCTTTCTAAGGTAGGTAAATTGAGGTAGGTAAATATGATTTGATTGCTTATTTGCACCCTATGACTATCATTAAGTATTGTACCTTATGATTCTTGAAGAATGTATCTTGTCTTTTTATGTACACTGAGAGCATATGCACCAAAGACAAATTCCTTGAGTGTCCAATCACACTTGGCCAATAGAGAATTCCATTCCATTCTGAAATGAAATTTCAAGGGAAAGTGAAAATGGCCTGTTATCTTTACTACCAGCACATGCTGGTGTGATGCCCTTTGGCCTTCTTCTCCCCCAAAACTCCTAATCCGGAGGAAGGCGGCCACGCCAACCTTTCATCCGGAGGGCAGCTCCATCGCGTGGAAAGCAAGCCGGGAGACCAGATGGCCGGGGAGGCTGAAGAGAGAACTGGGCTCATCTCCAGCAGATGTGGTTAGGAGACAAAATAGCTCCAGTCTTTGCTGCAGCTCCTGGACTGCCAGGTCATCAGATCCTTGCTTATCCTCACCACTCACTTCCTCTTCCTGCCCTTCCCTTTGGGGCTGCAAGGTTGCACTTGTTACTCACAGAGGCCAAACTGGCCCTCTGCCCCTCTCCGTCTAATCAGTTGTGGGTTGAAGGAGGGCAGAAGAAAAGGAGGAAGGCCAAGCCATAAAGCTGTTGCCCTCCTCCTCCTCCTCTTCTTCCTCCTTCTCCTTCTCCTTCCTCCTCCTCCTCCTCCTCCTCCTCCTCCTCTTCTCCTCCTGCTTCTCCTTCTCCTCCTCCTCCTCCTCCTCTTTTCCTTTTCTTCCTCCTCCTCCTCCTCCTCCTCCTCCTCCTCCTCCTCCTCCTCCTCTCATTCCAGTTTAAAGCACACCTGGTGCATCACCTCGGAGGCATTTTGACAAGGTGATGGAAAGACTCTGTCCCTGCAGCTCAGGAGAGGTGGAGACTGTGGGTCACTTGCTCCTTAGATGTTCCTTTTACACAGAGATTAAGAAAAAAACATATTCTGCCAATAAATGCTAGGTATCCTGGCTGTTGGATCGAGGCCTTTGAACTCTGGTGCTGGAGAAGACTCCTGCAAGTCCCTTGGACTGCAAGGTGATCAGCCCTAGAGGAGATCAACCCTGACTGCTCTTTAGAAGGCCAGATTCTGAAGATGAAACTCAAATACTTTGGCCACCTAATGAGAATGAAAGACTCACTGGAGAAGAGCCTAATGCTGGGAACAATTGAGGGCAAAAGAAGAAGGGGACGGCAGAGAATGAGTTGGCTAGATGGAGTCACTGAAGTAGTAGGCATGATCTTAAATGGACTCCAGAGGATGCTAGAGGACAGGAAGGCCTGGAGGAACGTTGTCCATGGGATCACGATGGGTCAGCATGACTTCACCACTAGGAACAACAACATTCCTGGCTGTTTTGGCACTACCTATCATCAGTGGCTGCTTAAGGATGAACAGTCCATCACTACAGTGTAGGTAGCCGGATTCTACAGGGCAGCACAGCAGATTCCTGGCAAACCACTTGTCTTCTCCACCATAGTTATGTTAATATAACTACAAAAGTGGCAAACCCTTTGTAGTGTTTAGTCTTTTCCCTTTTAGTGTCAAACCTGCAACGGGGCTACACAGTTTATGGATTATAATTGTAATATAGTTAGGCCACTTATAACTGGCAGACTGCATTTTATTATAGATTTTAGTTGTTATTTATTATTTTCTAGTAGAGTTTTTAATTGTATATTTACTGAGTGTTTTTATTTGTTCTGGTCTCTGGTCTAAGACTGTAATAAATTGATTGATTGATTGATTGATTGATTGACTGGCAAAGTGGCTGAAAACTTTTTTGGGGGGTTGGGGAAGCAGGAACAAAGAACCAATTTTTTTTTTGCAATTTTTTTTTTATTAAAAGCATTGCTGCGGTTGTGTTCTCAAGAGAGGTTTTGCGCAAAGAAGCAAAGCCACAAGCTTTGGCCTCCCGTTGCACGAATCCTCCTGCGAAGCCAAGCCCGCGGGGGAACTGAAAAAAACCCAGCTTCCTCGTCAGACCCTGAGTAAGCAAGGCCGGGCAAATACAATGCGTGGCGTTACAGGATTTCCAGTAGCGGAGGATCGCTTTTAGGGATTGGAAACGGGCCGCTACGGATTTAAAAACACAACAACGCCTTTCGGCTGATGGGATCTTTCGTGCCTCAAGAAAGCGATTGCTGGGCCAGGTTTTTACAAACCTTCCTTCAACGTTGGCTTCCTTTTCTTGCCAATTTCCCCCCAAAATACGCCTTGCCAAACGCAAACAAACCCGAAACAAAACTTGCATTGCCTTCCCACCGGCGGATTTGCTGCAGGGAAAAACAAAATCCGTTTATTGACAGCCGTCCGAAGAAATCGTCTTTATAAACGTCTCCCCCAAAGCCGACAAGGGGGAGGGGGCTATTTAACCAACCTCATTTAACCCCCCCCCCACACACACACATACACACACCGTCCCAAAGAATTTTCACGCGCCCCTTTCCACCAGTACCCTTGTCTCGTCTTGGCGTCTTTTCGGCCTCCGAACTCCGCTAAAACTTTGGGCTCGAAGCCCTCCCGGTTCGCAGAACCGGCCTCGTCCGCTCCGCTGACAGCTCCGCGCGATAGGACCGTCCGGACCGGCCCCTTCCAGAGATGCAGAGAGGGGAGCGGGGGGGAATGGAAGCGCAGGGGCGAGCCGCAGAACGGCTGCGGAGGCCAACAGCGGAGCCGACGACTAGAAGAAGGACACGGCTCGCATCTAGGCGAGAAGCGCTGCGCTCCGCTCACAACTGCGCTCTTTCTTTCGTCCGTCCCCCCTCACCCCTTCCCCGTCCGCTTTCCTTCTTTTTCCAGCGGTTACCCGTTAGCAAAACTTTGCAAAGCGCGTTTTCCGCAGCTTTAGCGAAACTTTCTTTTTTTTTAGAAGGCAGAGAACGGGAAGGAAGGGGGGATTTAAAAGGAAAATCCGATCCACCGCGGCTCGAGCGAACGGAAGCCAGCGACCTCGCCAAAATAATAACACATCATCGCCCTTCCAGCCCCATTTCTCCGGCGCCCCGGAGCTCCTCTTCTCCTCCCCGTCCCCACTCCACCCCACCCGCACGTCCCTGTCTCTCGTCTTACCTTGATAGTCCCGTCCATCGATCTCGATCTCCAGCAGGGGGTCCCCAAGGTCCCCACATTGACCCGGTTTCCGCGTGGCACCCCCTCCCCCAAAGACACCCCTTCCCGAGAGTCCCAAACTCGGATCCTCGCTCCCGCGACTCGTCTTAGCCTGGCTTTGCTCGCGGCGCGCTCCCGACGTCGACTCCCACCACCACCTCCTTCCTCTCTTGCCCGGGGGCGCGTCCCCGTCCTTCCTCCCGCGAGCTCTTTCGGGGTCTCTCTCTTTCTCTCTCTCTCTCTCTCTCTCTCTCTCTGCCCCGCGCTCCGCTCCAAAACGCGCGTGCGGCCCGCTGAAGCTCTCCGACTGCCCTGGCGCTTGGCGCAAAGCGAAAGGGCGACAGTAACCGGATGAAACTGTTTTTTTTTTCCCCACCCCCTGCCAATTTTGGGAAGTGAAGTCACTTGGTGGGGAGGAAAACTCGGCCCGCCCGCTGCGCCCGCCCGCCCGCCCGCCTGCCTGCGCGATCCAGAGAGGGGCTGGAATGGATGCGCCTAATAGCGGAGCCCGGTTAACAGGGTCGCCTCTTTGGGAGACGGACCGTTTCGAGTTCTACGGACCGTTTCGGAAGGCGGAAGAAGGGCTACTTTCGTCCCTCCATCGGGTGGCATTAAATAGATCTCATAATAATAGATCTGACGGAGGGGAGGGAAGAGCTGAACGATCCAGAGCTGGTCACTCTCCGAGACTTTGGGCACCCCGCATCGGCATCCCGCAGCCCACTTTTAATCGCCCTTGTCGCCGAAATACGTCCCATCTTCTTCGATAGGACCTGTTACCCTAGCCGCGGTTCTTAGAAGGCCAGCTGCAGCCGTTACATTTCCGTTTGGGTTCCCGCACGTGGGTGGGTGGGTAGGGTTATTCATCCTTTTTTTTTTTTTTTGGCTGCGGTTTTTGCCCGGAGTTAGAGTAACTTTCGAAGACCCGGGTGGCTGTAATGTAATTCAATCCAGATTGTCCTGTTTCGGGGACTGGGGAAATGGGTCGGCGCGTAATCGCCCCGTGGACCAGTGAAATAGCCTGAAGTTGTAACAGGAGGATGATCGGACTTAACTATGTTAGATTGATTTTCCCCTTCGCCCTCCCGCAGCCGCCCTATTGGTATTTATGCATGCTATGGCCAGAGTGCCTCTAAAGGACGCGTGAATGTATTTGAGTAGGACTTCCTTCCTTCCTTCCTTCCTTCCTTCCTTCCTTCCTTCCTTCCTTCCTTCCTTCCTTCCTTCCTTCCTTCCTTCCTTCCTTCCTTCCATCCATCTTTCTTCCTTCCTTTATTCATTCTTCCTTCCTTCCTTCCTTCCTTCCTTCCTTCCTTCCTTCCTTCCTTCCTTCCTTCCTTCCATCTTTCTTCCTTCCTTTATTCATTCTTCCTTCCTTCCTCTTTCCTACTTCCCTTTCCTTCCTTCCTTCCTTCCTTCCTTCCTTCCTCCATTCCTCCCTCCCTTCTATCCTTATCTTCCTTCCTTTATTCTTCCTTCCTTCCTACCTACCTACCTACCTCACTCTTGACTCCTGGAGACTGCCTGGACTGATCTCTGCTTTTTCTTGGCACCATTTGTGAAAGTGGGTTGCCCCTTGCCTCCTTCTTCTAGGGCTGAGAGACCCCAAGGTCACCCATTTGGCTTCCAGCCTAAGGCAGAACTAGAATTCACTAGTCTCCTGGCTTCTACTCCAGTGCTTTAGGTACCAGCTGTCTCTCTATTTAAAGCAATGGCTTGTTTTGCTTTGTTTTGTCTTTTTTCTTTTAACAGAAAGCTTGGTTTTATAAACTTCCCTGTGGATCTGTCCTGACGGTACCGGCTTTGGTCACGTGTCCTACGTGTATTCCTCTCTTACTGCAATTTTATATGCAGTAGATCTGGGAGCAAGTCTTATTAAATTCAATCAGACTTTCTCTCTCTCTCTCTCTCTCTCTCTCTCTCTCTCTCTCCCTCTCTCCCTCTCTCCCTCTCTCCCTCTCTCTCTCCCTCCCTCCCTCCCTCCCTCTCTCTCTCTCTCTCTCTCTCTCTCTGCAAATTAATTCTAGGGCAGATTTTTTTTAGTCCTTGGAGTTGCTGGAAGGAATGAAGCGTTTCCTTTATTTCTGCAACTGATTTTTATAGCTTTACCTAGAGACGATGATTTTAAACAAGTCATTGGTTTCAACAGCCCCTTACTTTAGTGTAACCGTTATATAACCGAGCTGGGAGGCCCTGATGCTACGGGCGCCAAAGGATTGTGCAATGCCATCCAGAAGCCTGCTTCCTGGGAACTAAATGAGTTTCTGCTCCGTGGATCTTACTCTGGAGTTTTACACGGGTTTGTCCGTCCAGTTCCCTGATTCTGGCCCCTGACGCCGTTTTAAAGCAAAGTCATATAAAGATTTAAAAAAAAAACACGTTGGTTTTGTTGGATTCTTATCGATGTCACTTTCCTGGAATCTGGAAGGGATCGTGAAGACGAAATATATATACCAGATCGCTGATAGTTTAGGGCTAAAAGCGAGGGACGGAGTAGATTTCCCTTTTCTAGATCTCTTGAATTGAGCATCCCCACCTAGCTGGGAGACTCAGGACGGGGGTGGGGGGTGAATTAAAATAAATATAGGGCAGAAAGAAAACGCGGTTCAACACTCGCGAAGTGCCCGTCCACTTTCTGGGCCGTTTTACTCAAAAGGAAGGACATAGCAGCCTGAGCGGGGCCCGCTGTCTGCTTCGGCTTCCTTGCCATAAAGTGGCGCCACCCCACCCCACTTTAATTCACGCCCAAAGATACCGAGGCGACAAAGACCTGTGGCTTTTTCCGCGGTTCGCGCTAACACTCCCAGCTCAGATTCGTCCGGAAAAACCATCCCTCGCCTTCCCCGAGGCAGCGAGTTCTCGGACCGTAAAGAGAGAAGCCGGTTTATGATTATCATTATTAAGATTGTAGGCTCCTCCTCCTCCTCCTCCTCCGCCTTTTTAGGGGGGAAAAACCCTAAACGAATTTCCCAAACTATTTCAACCCGTCATTTTCATTCCCTCCGCGACCTGAAACAAGCCGGCAAACCCTCGCGCTTTTGAAAGAGACGGGAGGGGCGTCTAGAAACGCCGTAATTAGAAAATTAAAAATATAAAGAATCGCCCACATTTAAAAAAAACATTTTGGGAGCACGTTAGGCTTTCTTTACCTCCACTACCCCTACCTTTTTCATACACCCCGCAAAGACGTTACCTTCTGCCACGTCCAGTCTCTTATTTCCCTCCCCCCCCTCCTTTCCTGCTCAGGAGTTTTAATCCAACCAGGCAGCGAGAGACGGAGGCTGCCTGCGGGGGACCCCGAGAGACACCCCCCTCCCCAAGTTCCCTTTCGCTCCCCGCCTCCAAAAATAGATGCGCGGCTGCATCCGCTGAGCCGACGGGGAAAACGCCGGCTTAGATCGACGTTTGCTTTCCTCCAAAGGTGGTTTAGGGTGGTTTAGGGTGGAGGAGCCTCTCCCCCACTTACCCACCCACCCACCCAATCTCTCTCTCTCTCTCTCTCTCTCTCTCTCTCTCTCTCTCTCTCTCTCTCTCTCTCTCCCCTACGCTCCCTCCTCTTCCCAATTAGCCCTCCATCCATCCATTCAACTCCACTCCCCCTTTTCCATAGTTCAGACGTAGCGCAACCTGGACGTGACCGCGGCCGGGATTCCTGCTTGTCAGCCATTCAGCTCACCTCACCTCCGCCGGCTAGGAGAGGGAATTCAAGACAAGCCTTCCCCCCCGCCCCACTTCATCCCGCCGACTCCCTTTCCTTCGGCTTTCCCTCCCCCCCCGCCCTCCCCAATCCTGTCTACGTTTACAATCCAGGCATAGGTTCTGCAGAAGAGTCCCCTGAGATCCCCACACACATCTGGATGCTGTAGCGGGGTCAGGTCCCTTCTGCCTGGGGCCACTGGCACTGGCATTCAATTAAAAGACGTCGGGTTTAACTCTTCGCTTGCCGTCGCCGCCTCCCTGGTTTTGAGGGTCTCCCGGCCTCTCTCTCTCTCCCTCCCTCCCCCCCTCTCTCTCCCCCCAACCGGACGCCTTTGCTTTAAACTGTCCTCCCCCGCTCTATATCCCGAAAGTGAATATCTGTATAGGTAACCCTCAATTTACGACCATAATTATCGAGCCCAAAATTTATGTGGTGCAGAGAAACATTTGTTAAGTGAAAGTCTGTAGCATCTGTAGTTTTCCAAGGTAAAACAAACAAACAAACAAACAAACAAACAAGAAAGTCCAGTTTCCTCCTGAAAAACCATCTTTGGGATTTGTTCAAAGTGAGTTTTGCCTCATTTTTTACGACTTTTCTTTGCAGAGCTGTTCAGTGAATCCATTGCACTTGATTTGAGTCCATTGATTGTGTAACCCAGCCCCACTGCAACGGTCTGAAATATGAACCAGTTTATCAAGCAGCTGAATTTTGATCACGTGACCACGTGGCCGCTGCAAGGGTGGTAGGTATGGAAAATGGTCACTAGTCACTTTTTTCACTGCTCTTGTGACTTTGAACGTTCACTATAAGAACTGTTGAAAATCGAGGACTCCCGTCCATGGAGGGGTGAGAAGAAACAATGAAGAAGAAACAAGTCAAGAAGGAGGAGGAGGAAGAGGAGGAGGAGACAATGAAGAAGAAGAAGGAAAAGAAGAAGATGAAGGAAAAGAGGAAAAGAAGGAAGAAGGAGGAGAAGAAGAAAAAGAGGAGGAGGAGAAAAAGAAAGAAGCGGAGGAGAAGGAGGAGGAAGAGAAGACAAAGAAGAAGAAGGAAGGAGGAGGAGGAGAAGAAAAAGAGGAGGAGGAGGAGGAGAAAAAGAAAGAAGTGGAGGAGAAGGAGGAGGAGAAGACAGAAGAAGAAGGGAGGAGGAGGAGAGGAGGAGGAGGAGGAGGAGGAGGAGGAGGAGGAGGAGGAGGAGGAGGAGGAGGAGGAGGAGGAGAAGGAGGAGAAGGAGAAGAAGAAGAAGAAGAAGAAGAAGAAGAAGAAGAAGAAGAAGAAGAAGAAGAAGAAGAAGAAGAAGAAGAAGAAGAAGAAGAAGAAGAAGAAACAAGTCCCTCCCTCTGTGGACCTCCAGTATATGGGGCCAGGCCCTAGGTATTAGTTTAGATTTCGAGTGGGGAGGGGGGCGAGTTACTTGAAAGCCAGGGGTGCAAAGACAGCAATCCTATCAGTCCTAAATCCTAAAAGGCTCCGAGGCTCCGATTTTTAATGAATCCCAATGAAGAATGGCACAACCCCTGGCTGCCTCCGGGCGATCCACGGGTGGGAAACGGTGGGGGGGGGGTGTTTGCCTTAAAACTCACCGCCCAAATTTCCCAAACGTGAAATTGACGATAGTGACTTTAAAAGGGAGGGCAAGGGAAGCGACCTTGAGAAGAGGAGGCAAGAAAAGGGAAGATGGAAGGGAGGGAGGAGGGAGGGAAGGAAGGAAGGGAAAAAGAAAAAAAGAAAGACGAGCAGATTGCCAATAACGAACGCCGTCGCTCTTTCAATCTCTTTCAAAGATTTGGGCTGGCGGGGTTGCTTCTGTCTGAACCGGTCTCTCCTCCTCCCACCGAATTCTAATGCTGTTCAAAGGCGAGTCCAAGAACCATGAAAACTGAAGACCCGTTTTCTCTCTCCGTCACCGCCAAAAATATTGATTGGGGATGCAGCAGGAATTTTGGAACGCATCCTCTCCCAAAAAAAACGATCCCTTCCCCTGTCCCTAAGTGGCTCCGTGGCCAAGACGCTGAATTTGTCGATCAGAAAAGTCGGCGGTTCGAATCCCTCGTTATGGGTCTCCTGCGCGAGTAGGGGGGTTGGGCTAGATGACCTCTAAGGTCCCTTCCAGCAATTGCTATTTCCCCCTCCCCTCAAGTGGCGAAGAGCTCTCGGGCACGGGGGTGGGTGGTGCTTGCCTGGTGTCAGACCGGCGCCCAGAGCTTTCTTTCTTCCGCCGCCCCTGCCTGCTCCCCCCGCCTTGGGCTGAAATCAAGGGCGCCCACTCCCCATTCTAAAAGGCAGCCCCCGCTAAGAGCTGAACAGTGCCGACCACTTATTTGGGCAATAACTCCCAATAACAAATTGTCTATGGACAGTAGTGAAATCCACATTTTTACCGGTTATATGGGCGTGGCTTGATGGGCGTGGAGTGGCTTGGTGGTTGTGGCACGGGAAGGATACTGCAAAATCTCCATTCCCTCCCCACTCCAGGGGAAGGATATTGTAAAATCCCCATTCCTTCCCCACTCCTGGGGGAAGGATATTGCAAAAGCTTCATTCCCACCCACTCCAGGGAAAAGATACTGCAAAATGCCCATTCCCTCCCCACTCTTGGGGGAAGGATATTGCAAAATCTTCATTCCCTCCCCACTACAGGGAAAGGATACTGCAAAATCCCCATTCCCACTCCACTCCTGGGGAAGGATATTTCAAAATCCCCATTCCCTCCCCACTCCAGGGGAAGGATATTTCAAAATTCCCATTCCCTCCCCACTCCTGGGAGAAGGATATTGCAAAATCTCCATTCCCTCCCCACTCCAGGGAAAGGATACTGCAAAATCTCCATTCCCACTCCACTTCTGGGGGAAGGATATTGCAAAAGCTCCATTCCCACCCGCTCCAGGGGAAGGATACTGCAAAATCCCCATTCCCACCCCACTTCTGGGGGAAGGATATTGCAAAAGCTCCATTCCCACCCGCTCTAGGGAAGGATACTGCAAAATCCCCATTCCCTCCCCACTCCTGGGGGAAGGATATTGGAAAAGCTCCATTCCCTCCCCATTCCTGGGGGAAGGATATTGAAAAATCTCCATTCCCATCCTACCCTGGGGCCAGCCAGAAGTGGTATCTGCAGTTCTATGAACTACTCAAACTACTTGGTTTTTTTTTTTCTTTGACGAGGTTTTCCATCTCATCTTGATCGTAAATCGAGGAGATCAGTGGAGAAAAACATAAAAGAAGTTGGACGTTTTTCGGTATCTGGGATCCCACCTCCAAGGCAACCTTTCGATCGACAAGCTCAGCGTCTTAGCCACTGAGCCACCATATCCTACAACTATCTGTAATATGTGTAATATCTTTAATGTCTGTAGAAATGACCAGATCACCTCTCCTGGCCGGGTGAGGGGAGAGACCCTGGAGTGGTTTTCAGCCCTCTGTTCAAGCAAAGATCGAAGTAATCGCACCTTCATTTTTATTTTTATTATTATTATTTTTATTTTGCTCAACGGGATTCCTAAAGGCGGCTTGAACCTAAAGGGGATGGTTTATTTATTTATATATTTATAGAGGGGTGACGGCCAATCATCAAAAGGAAGGGGACGCCGAGGGTCGGCCTACGAGATCGAGTTTGATCCAGTGGTTAAATCACAAAAGTGCCCCCCGCCCCGCCGCTCCATTGACATCTAGTGGGTGAGTCAGGAGGCCCTGAGTTCAAGTCCTGCCTTAGCCAAGAAAGCTTGGCTTGGCCGACTTTGGGGCCAGTTACTCTCTCTCTCTCAGCCCAACCCATCTCGAAGGATTGATGATTGTGGTGAAAATAGGATGCTGGATAGGTTAGTCACCTCGAGTTATTTGTAAAAAACAAACAAACAACAATAAAGGTGGGATATAAACAAATAAATCAGACAAGCAACAAATTCGGGGATCAGAAAACCGCGCAGCTTCGCTATTAGCGCAAAGCCACTGAGCTTTGCGCTAATAGCAAACGCTTTAATGCAGTGTTTCTCAACCTTGGCAACTTGAAGATGAGTGGACTTCAACTCCCAGAATTCCCCAGCCCTGGCTGGGGAATTCTGGGAGTTGAAGTCCACTCATCTTCAAGTTGCCAAGATTGAGAAACACTGCTTTAATGGGACGGCGGGTGGGGGTGGGGGGAGGGAGGACGGAAAGGGCGCGTTACACGAAAGGTTCTTTCTTTCCGGACTCCCCCACCCCACCCCACCCCCGTTGCTGCTCTTAACTGCGGCTATCTCTACCCCGCAGAGATCGCCGGTCGTTTCCCGCTGCCCCCGACGCAGAAAGGAGACGCGCTTCCTTAGGATGGCGGGTGCGCAAAGGGACGGGGCAGACACGAGGCGCCTGGGTTGGCAAGGCGGCTGCGAAGAGCGCAACGGGGCCGTTTTGAACTCGGAGTGCTGGACTTACTCGAATTGTGTGTGAGAGACAAAGAGAGAGAGAGAGAGATGGAGAGAGAGAGAGAGAGATTGACAAAGAGAGAAAGAGAATCAGAGACAGACAGACAGAGGGAGAGAGAAAGAGACACAGAAACACAGAGAGAGGGAGAAAAAAAGACAGAGACAGGGAGGGGGGGAGAGAGAAAGAGACACAGACAGACAGAGGGAGAGAGGAAAAAAGAGAGACAGAGAGAGGGAGAGAGAAAGGGAGAGAGAGAGAAAGAGACCCAGAGACACAGAGAGAGGGAGAGGGAGAGAGAGAGAGAGAGAAAGAGAGACAAACAGAGAGACAGAGAGAGGGAGAGAGGGAAAAAGAGACAGAGAGGGAGAGGGAGAGAGAGAAAGAGACACAGAGAGAGGGAGAGAGGGAGAAAAAAAGACAGAGACAGGGGGAGAGAGAGAGAAAGAGACACAGACAGACAGAGGGAGAGAGGAAAAAAGAGAGACAGAGAGAGAGAGAGAGAAAGGGAGAGAGAGAGAAAGAGACCCAGAGACACAGAGAGAGGAGAGGGAAAAAAGAGACAGACAGAAGGACAGAGAGAGGGAGAGAGAGAGAAAAAAGACAGACAAAGAGACAGAAAGAGGGAGAGAGAGAGAAAGAGACACAGACACAGAGAGAGGGAGAGAGGGGAAAAAGAGAGACAGAGAGACAGAGAGAGGGAGAAATGGAGAGAGAGAGAGACAGAGAGAATGAGACAGAGACACAGAGAGGGAGAGAGAGAAAAAAAGAGACAGAGAGAGGGAGAGAGAGAAAGAGGGGCAGAGACAGAGATACACAGAGAGAGAGACAGAGACAGAGAGACAGAGACAGAGACACACACAGAAAGAGACATACATACATACATACATACATACATACATACATACATACATACATACATACATACATACATTTGGGAAAGAGATTTCTTGAGCAGACTGAAGGGCCAGGTGTTTGGCTGCTGCTTTTTATTCTAGCGCTACAATGGAACTCAACTCAGTTGTGTGAAGTCGGGCGTTTTACGCAGGGGAACCTCCAGCCGAAATGACACCTTGAAGCTTTTATACCCTCTAGAGACTCCTTGCAAGATTTAAGCACCAGCGAATCTCCTCCCACTTCCCCAGGGAACCAGTTCGGTGCAGTGATGAAGGCACCAGGCTCAAAAGCCGGAGATTTGAGTTCTAGTCCTGGGCCAAAGGCATGTCGGCATCCCTCTCTAAGTGTCTTAGAAGAGCAGCAGATGGGGAGATCTTGCAGCAGTCAAAGGAGATATGTGTGTGTGTGTGGGGGGGGGGATACCCCTTATTATGTTTCACAGAGATAGTTGGTTCTACTAAATTTAAGCAAGCGTCTCCCAACCGGATGCTCTCCAGATGTGCAAAGAACTCTTAAGAACGCCTGTCCAGCGTGCCCTCCACATCTGGAGGGTGCCAGGATGAAGAAGGCTAGCTTAAACCCATAGTACAAAGAATTTTTTTTTAAAGGGGGCATAGATTCCTGGTGAGCCTTCACTGAAGTTAAACTAAGAAGCACAGACAAATGCAGACTGTACAAGTTGCTTTTCAACATAACTAAGAGAGAAAATCATTTAGGTTTGCTGTGTTACCTGAAGACAGCATTTCAATTGGGGGAATTTCCATCCTGGTCCCGGAGAGGGAATAACACGAAGGAAGCACTCCTTTTGCTTTAAACCAGGACAGGCAGGAAATTCCTTGCAAAAATTTCAAAATATTTTCTTGCAAATCTTTTCTCTACTACCCCCCCCCCAGCCCCCCACCCACCCTAACACTTTTCAACAAGAAGAGTAGAATAATGTCAAGGTTAGAAAGTTTGCCTTTGCATGGATCTGCAGACAATGTGACAGCGTATGCTTTCGGTTAGGGTTGAGGTTAGCCAGACATGTGTCTTGGAGACTTGGTCACACTTTACGTCCTAAAACCATAATGGACTTGGTTTATTTGTGGCTTAACATGCGGTTGTAAGCCAGGCAGCATGGCATATTGTTTTCTTATCATGTTTTTCACTGTTTTAATCAAACATTTTGAAGTTTTAGGCTGTTTAGGCTCAGGAGGAGGAAGAGGAGGAGCAGGAGGAGGAGGAGGAGGAGGAGGGAAGGAGAAGGGGAAGGCAGGAGAAGGAGGAGAAGGCAGGAGAAAAGGAGGAGGGAGGAGGGGAAGGGGAGAAGAAAAAGGAGGAGAAGGTGAAGGAGGAGAAGAAAGAGAAGAAGGAGGAGGAGGTGGGAAGGAGAAGGCAGAAGTAGGAGAAGAAGAGGGAGGAGGGGAAGGGGAAGAAGAAAAAGGAGGAGAAGGTGAAGGAGGAGAAGATAGAGAAGAAGGAGAAGAAGGAGAAGGAGAAGGCAGGAGAAGGAGAAGAAGAGGAGGGAGGAGGGAGGAGGGGAAGGGGAAGAAGAAAAAGGAGGAGAAGGTGAAGGAGGAGAAGAAGGAGAAGAAGGGGAGGAGGTGGGAAGGAGAAGGCAGGAGAAGAGGAGGAGGGAGGAGGGGAAGGGAAAGGGGAAGAAGAAATAGGAGGAGAAGGTGAAAGAGGAGGAGGTGGAAAGGAGAAGGAGGAGAAGGAGAAGAAGGAAAAGAAGAGGAGGAGGGAGGAGGGGAAGGGGAAGGGGAAGGGGAAGAAGAAAGAGGAGGAGGAGGAGGAGAAGAATGAAGGCCCCCAAACCAGACTTCAGCACACCAGTTCCAAAACGTCTGGCCCCTTGCTTGAGGCCATAATTAATTTGAGATTTATTTTTATTGGAGGACCTCGTCTAGTCTGACCTTAGCTAAACAAGACTCCAGCTAGACCCTTGATGTGCTTGAATGAAACGGAATATTTCTCTCTAACTTTTCTTCAGGCATCCAGGCCTGCTTTGAATTTATTCCTGAGACTTCATATATTGGAGATTTAAAAGAAAGATTTAAAGCTTTTCTCTGCTCCCAGCCCCCAACATCCAGCCTTCCCATTGCAGAGTGCATTGGAGAATTGGGGAGGGCAAAATAGAGGCACTGCCCAGCTAAAAATAGGGTTGCGTATTTTCTTAAAGGTATATTTACCTATATGCTCCCCCCCCCAAACAATGGGACTTTAAGAAGGTCAGCAGAATTACTGAATTACTGGCAACCGAAATGATTTGATTCCTTCGATTCTGGAGTCTGGAAAAACAAGAGTCTTGCAATGTAAAATTTTGTTCCCTATGCACTCTCTCTGTGTGTGTGTGTCTCTCATTTTCTTTCTAACAACTTCAGTATGTGATTTTTTCCAGGAGAAGTAACCCCCCCCCCCTTCCCCTATTATCTTTAAACCAGATCGGAAAATAAAGTGTGGTAGTTATCACCATTGTAATGAAGAACAGGATAAAATTTGTTCTAGGAAAAGATAACCGATTAATGTACTTTTAAGCAATCCTGCAGAGTCTTTTAGAATGGTGGTAAGAACTAAATAGTGGGACATTGGAATGTATATAGTGAGAGAACGTAATTTCCTCCATCTATCTACATACAGATCTAAATGTGTAAATGCCATTGAAGTTCAGAGGGTATTCCAAATAGAGATGTACAGATAAGAAAGAAAGAAAGAAAGAAAGAAAGAAAGAAAGAAAGAAAGAAAGAAAGAAAGAAAGAAAGAAAGAAGGAAGGAAGGAAGGAAGGAAGGAAGGAAGGAAGGAAGGAAGGAAGGAAGGAAGGAAGGAAGGAAGGAAGGAAGGAAGGAAGGAAGGAGAAGTTTTTAGAAACATCTCAAAAATAAAGAGAATATGAATGTTTAGCTGACCATGCCAAATAGCTTCACTCTTACCATACACATAGACCCAGCTGTGTTGATAAGACATCACATTTTGCAAACTGCACAGGACTTTCATTCAAAAACTTGCATAATTTAAAGAGAGAAAATTTCTTTTTGTCAGGATCAGCACTCTGGGGGAGTGGGGAGGGGTCTCAAGCCAAGAAGAATCAAAGCAGTTGCAGAATAAAAAACCGAAGCAAAAAAAAAAAACCTCACTTCCCATGGACTTCGTTTGTGTCTCAGGCTGATGAGCTCCGCTCCAGCCTACCCTCCTTCTATTCTAAATCCTTTCCCCACCATGTTGGTTTTTAACATTATCCCTTGTTAAGATTCAAGGTATCATTTCATCCACAACTGAGTGCTTTCAATAGTAGCCTACAAGTGGGGGGGGAAAAAATCCCTTTTCTCTTTGAGGGTGGACATGATAGCACTGCTCCAATATTTTTTTTTATTTTTTTATTTATTTTATTTTTATTTATATGCCGCCCTTCTCCGGAGACTCAGGGCGGCTTACAATGCGTTAAGCAATAGCCTACAAAGACAAGGGGGGGTTGAACTATTTTCCAGAGCATCAAAAGACAAGATGAAGCAATGGATGGAAACTAACCAAGGAGAGAAGCAACTTAGAACTAAGGAGGAATTTCCTAACAGAACAATTAATCAGTGGGTGACGATTTGCCTCCAGAAGTTGTAAATGTTTCAACACTGGAGGTTTTTAAAAAGAGATTGGACAACCATTGGTCTGAAATGGTATAGGACAGTGTTGGCTAACGTTTTTGCCGTTGCGTGCCAAAAGCGGGGGGAGCATGGTGTGGGTGTGGGTGCCCATATCCATAATTCAATGCGCCCCGCTCCCCCATGCATGCACACCTGACCCCACCCACACTTCCCCCTGCTTTTGGCACGTGATGGCACGGTGGGCCCAGTAGGCCAGTTTTTCCTCCTCCCCAGGCTCCAGAGGCTTTTGAGGAGCCTGGGGAAGGCAAAAGCAGCTTTCCCCATCCACCTCCTCCTCCTTCTTCTCCTCCTTCACTTTCTCCTCCTTTTTCTTCTTCCTCTTCCCCTCCGGCCTCCTCCTCTTCTTTTCCTTCTTCTCCTTCTCCTCCTTCTCCTTTCCAACTCCTCCTCCTTCACCTTCTCCTCCTTTTTCTTCTTCCCCTTCCCCTTCTCCTCCTCCCTCCTCCTCTTCTCCTGCCTTCTCCTTCCCATCTCCTCCCCTTCTTCTCCTTCTTCTCCTCCTTCACCTTCTCCTCCTTTTTCTTTTTCCCCTTCCCCTCCTCCCTCCTCTTCTTCTCCTTCTCTTGCCTTCTCCTTCTCCTTCTTCTCTTTCTTCTCCTCCTTCACCTTCTCCTCCTTTTTCTTCTTCCTCTTCCCCCCCTCCTTCTTCTTCTCCTTCTTCTGCCTTCTCCTTCCCACCTCCTCCTCCTCCTTCTCTTTCCCATCCCCCTGGAAGCCAGAAACAGCCAGTTTCCCAACTTCCGGTAGGACCAGAAGGCCTGAAAATCAGCCGGAGTGCACATGCGTGCTGGAACTAAGCTAGGGCAACACTCGCGTGCCCACCAATATGGCTCCGTGTGCCACCTGTGGCACCCCTGCCATAGGTTCGCCATCACGGGTATAGGATTTCTTGCCTGAGCCTTGGTGGTCTTCGATTAGAAGACGACCAAGGTCCCTTCCAACTTTTTGTCCCAAAGGAGCTTTTCAAGATGCAACTGGACCAGTGGTGCGTTGCTCCCGGTTCTGTCCGGTTCTTGCAAACCAGGAATAAAAGCAGCAGGAGGGCTCCGCCCACCTGCCCTGACATCATAATGGATGATCTGCGCATGGGCACGCTCCCGTTGCAAACCGTTAGTAAAGGTAAGTAGAACCCACCCCTGAACTGGACATTCTTGTTTTTCTTTGAAGACGTTTCGCTTCTCATCCACGAAGCTTCTTCAGCTCTGAAGGGTCTTGGATGCGCGCACAATCCCCCTCTCCCCCCCCCACTCCTGGCACGCGATGGCCTGGTAGGCCCGTTTTTCTTTCTCACCTGGCTCCAGTTCCTCTCTAGGAGTCTCTGGAGGCTGGAGACAGCAAAAAAGTCACTTCCTGTCCCACCGGGAGTTGGGAAATTGGCCATTTCAGGCCTCCGGAGGGCCTCCGAGGGAGTGGGAAAGGCTGTTTTCGCCCTCCCCAGATGCATAGAGAGGATCTGGAGTCAAGTGAAGAAAAATGGGCTATCCCCACCACCCCCAGGCCCTCCGGAGGCAGGAAACAGCCTGTTTCATTACTTCTGGTGGGCCGAAAATCAGCTGGCTGAAGCACACATGCACCCAAGAGCTCAGCTGGTGTGCCCACTGATATGGCTATGCATGCCACCTGTGGCACAAGTGCCATAGGTTCACCATCACGGTCCTATATCATTTCCAATCTTTGCATTCTAAGATACCACGTTGTGTGTTTTATGCCAAGTTCTTTGTTGAAAGGCACTTTTGAAGAGGAAATGGATGACTCTGTGCTTCGTGCGATGTACAGAGAGTTTTTGGCCTATCGTCTATTGGGCAAATCAGAGATGTCAAACTCAAGTCCCATTAACTCAAGTGGTTAGAACCAGCTCCCGGGTCTGCCCTGGAATAGCGAATGACCGCCCCGTGGTGCCTTGGCCTAACCCAGGCCAACCGGACATTGATCTGCAACCTAGTAGCTTTTGGTTTGAAATCTGAGCAAATCAAGAGTTGCGTGGGAAGTAGGGAAGGGGTTTCTTTTAAGAGCCTCCAGGAATGGAAAAAGGAAAACACAAGTAATGTTTTTTCTCCAAATTGTTGTCCAATCGACAGTAAAATAAATGCTTGGAAAGGCCGTCTTTGTGAGGCAGAAGGAAACAAGGCAATCATTGGCAAATTGATGTAGAGTTAGGCATTTTCTCCCTCAACCATTGACCGTTTGTGACACTGTTAAAATAGAAATCAAAAGAATTTCACTTTTCATTTGTCAAGAATATTAATATTTTCCTGCCTGGTGAAAGCGTTACTCATTTTAGCCACCAACAATTCACATTTTTCTTTTAAACTTGTTAAAGCTTTTTTCTTCTCCAACTTCCCAGTCAGGGCAATGCAAAGAACAACTGAATAATGTTTTCATTCACCACAGTTCCATTTTCCTTATGAATATGCTTCTTTGTGTAACACCAAAAACTTTATGCCTCTACGAAAATCAATTTTTTTAAAAAGCAAGACATTATTCTATGAAGTACAACTTCCTTCCCAACTCATTAAGGTGGGGCAGAAACCCTTTCCCTTACTTGGTTTTCCCTAAAAGAAGAATATGCCATCCAATAGAATAGTTTATGTGTGTGTATGGCTATGTGTGAATTAGTGGGGATATTATTTGTCATTTTTTCCTTCTATCTATAGACCAACTTCGGCAGACTTTATTTCATCCATTTTCCCATTAGTTGCTTATTTATTAATCCACCCTCCCACCCACCCACTTATCCATCCATCATCCATCCACCCACCTACCCACTCATCTCTATCTATCTATCTATCTATCTATCTATCTATCTATCTATCTATCTATCTATCTATCTATCTATCTATCTATCTATCTATCTATCATCTATCATCTATCTCTATCTATCTATCTATCTATCTATCTATCTATCTATCTATCTATCTATCTATCTATCTATCTATCTATCTATCATCTATCCATCCATCCATCCATCTATCCATCTATCTATCACCAACCAGGCTCAGAGACCACCAAGGACCCTTCATTTCAACCCTGAGCAGGAGTGAAATTCAGCAGGTTCTGACAGGTTCTGGAGAACCGGTAGTGGAAATTTTGAATAGTTTGGAGAACCGGCAAATACCACCTCTGGCTGGCCCCAGAGTGGGGTGGGAATGGAGATTTTGCAATATCCTTCCCCCAGGAGTGGGGTGGGAATGGGGATTTTGCAGTATCCTTCCCCTGAAGTGGGGTAGGAATGGAGATTTTGCAGTATCCTTCCCCTGCCAAGACCACCAAGTCATGCCCACCAAGCCACACCATGCCCACCAAGCCATGCCCACAGAACCGGTAGTAAAAAAATTAAATTTCACCACTGACCTTGAGCTACAAATATTCTCCCTTATCAATATGTACAGTACATAAGCTAAGATCCTATGGGACTTCCAGATCCAAACAAACAAGTAGGTACTGGACAATCAACCAGGCATCATGACAGCAGACAAGGACCAGAAGACAGTGATAGTGATGTAGTGGTGCCAAGTGAAAGCAATATTTGGAAGGAATATGAGTAGCTGGAGAAATACTGGACCTGAAGGAGGAGCTGGAAAGGATGCGGAAAGTTATTTTACCAACCTTGGAAGGATGGTAGGCTGAGCCAACCTTGAGCCAGTCAGGATCAAACTCCTAGCACTGGGCAGAGTTTACCTGGAGTACTGCATTCTAACCACTGCATCATCATGGCTCTGTCTAATTATGGACAGAAAATGACAATCCCATTGTAGGGAATCCTCAAATCAAAATTGATGCTTCAGTTGGAATTGAGAATAGAATCCTTGCCTTTTCTCACCAGAAGCCACAAACAATACTTGTGTTTCAAAAGAGCGACAGAGGAAGGAGCACTTTCCCACCCTCAAATCAGGGATGTTGAACAAGTTGTGAGAAAAACAGTGGCCACAAAAAACACAATATGAGCTCCACCTGTTTTTTATGAACGTTGCCATAAAAATGCCTTGAAAATTTCCATCGTTTTTCCAAAACGTATGGTAAGAAATTTACCCATCTATTCAGTTAGGGACGCTGTGGCTTAGTGGTTAAGACGCTGAGTTTGTCGATCAAAAGGTCGGCAGTTCAGCGGTTTGAATCCCTAGCACCACATAACGGGGTGAGCTCCCATTACTTGTCCCAGCTTCTGCCAACCTAGCAGTTCGAAAGCATGTAAAAAATGCAAGTAGAAAAATAGGGACCACCTTTGGTGGGAAGATAAAAGCATTCCATGCGCCTTTGGCATTTAATCATGTTGGCCACATGACCACAGAGACATCTTCGGACAGCTCTGGCTCTTTGGAGATGAGCACCGCCCCCTAGAGTCAGGAACGACTAGCACATACGTGCGAGGGGAACCTTTACCTTTACCTTATTCAAGCACAAGAACAAGTTATCTTATTCCTTGGATCCTGGCCCATACGCAGTTGTATTTTATCTCTACTCATGAAAATACGACAACAAGCTAGCCAGTTTGAATTCACCTATTAATTCCCAAAGCCTTCCTAAACCATCATGCTCTTTTAAATTATTTACTTTGCACTTCGACAGCATTCACATCTTATGGACCACCAGTCTGGTTTTGCTTAGAAAGATAGTTAATCACCAATAGAGGTACTGCCAAATGAAACCTTGAAAGAATAATTGTAGGCACCTAGTTTCTGGAGGTTAAGGAAAAAATAGGGCAGCTTTCTTGAAGCTTGGGGGAAAAAACTGTAATCCAATATTAGGCCCTGTAATAATTAACACATGTTGGCTGCTGCTTTTCAGGGCAGCTACAGTAAAACGAAGTATTTTTTTCCTGAACTGGTAGAAGATATTTCCCAAATGTCTTCATTCTGTATGAGGAAATAAATAGAGATTTCTTCCATGAATCTACCATCATTGGTCAAAGATATTCTGAACAGTCAAGGACTTTATCGATTAGAACAACGATGGCTAGAACTATTTCTCTAAACATAAACAGTGCTGAAGCTTTTGGTGTTGTTTTTTTATTTTTTCAAGTGGATAATTTTTCCTTTTTATTAAAATATTTTATTAAAATATACTAAGGGGTTTTTTTTTTGGCTTATTCAGAAGCTTTTTCACTTCTCTGCTGGGAGGAGATGGAAGAGAAATCTGATGGGGGCTTAGAGGATACATAGAACATTGTAGGGTGCAGATTGTACCCTCGATTAGAGAATAAAACTGTATTATTAATTTAGTAATTTATTAATTTAACTTATATACCGCCCTTCTCCCCAAGGGGACTCAGGGTGGTGAACAGCCAAATTTAAAACACATATAGTACAAAAGTTAAGGGAAACCAAAATAGATTAAATAACGGCATTACCAATTTAAAATCCAAATCTACACAATCGAAAAAACCCAATTTAAAATCCAGCATCGATTAAAATTAAGAATTTAAAAAACCCTATTAAAACCGTTTATGCTAGGCTGGCTTGTTGAAAGAGATAGGTCTTCAGGGCCTTTCGGAAAGCGCGGAGGTCCGGAATATGTATGATTTTGTATTTCTAATTTCATAAAATCACCAGCCCTATTGAGGCAAATGCTCATAGAATAATGTTGTTGTATCTAAAGAGATACTATGAACTATGATGCTGGAGAAGACTCCTGTGAGTCCCTTGGACTGCAAGACGGATCAAACTCATCAGTCCTAGAAGAGATCAACCCTGACTGCTCTTTAGAAGGCCAGATCCTGAAGATGAAACTCAAATACTTTGGCCACCTAATGAGAAGGAAGGACTCACTGGAGAAGAGGCTAATGCTGGGAAAGATTGAGAGCAAAAGAAGAAGGGGACGGCAGAGAATGAGGTGGCTGCATGGAGTCACTGAAGCAGTTGGCGTGAGCTTAAATGGACTCCAGAGGATGGTAGAGGACAGGAAGGCCTGGAGAAATGTTGTCCATGGGGCTGCAATGAGTCGGACATGACTTCACAACTAATGACAACAACAATCTAAAGAGATTGAGTTGCATGAAATATTGATCCGAAATATTGTGTATATATATATTCCAAAAACTGTTCCTTTTCACACCACGAATATGATTGTCCTGTTTTTATTGTATGGGTGATTCAAATTTTGGGGTATCTGCTGCTTTTTTGGGGGTCCATTGGGAACGCAGTAGAATGATGTCAGAGTGTCCCCTAGAGATAGCTGTATAGTGACTCAAGAAACTAAAACCAACAGTGACAATGCTTCCCAATTTCAGCCAAAATGTTTTAAAATCTTCCTTCCATAATGTTGACCTTCCGTAGGCAGATACAATTTAAAGGGCAAAATATTTGGCGCCTTGGCTAACCAACTCGGATCAGCTCTTAACAGCTTCAAACAGAAGCCATTTCCTCTCCTATCTGGAGATGCCCAAGGCTAAAAATGAGAAGTTTTGCAAGCAAAGTGTGTCTGCCATTAACTCAAGCTTTAGCTATTCCCAAGTTTACTTTATTTTTACTTGAATTCTGGATTTGTGTGTGTTGAATTCAATATTATATGAGTCATTTAGCTTCCTTTCCACTCGAATAGTGAAAACAGGCTTGGTCTGAAACAATCTGTCCTTGAAACAAACAAATAGACCTCTGTTGCTTATGTCTACGGATCATGATAATATCAGGAGAGTTTTTAGACTTCATACTTTGGAATGCAGCCCATCTCATGCGGCTCGCTATCCCGTTAAGTACGTTCCAAATACTAAGGGCTCATTCATTCTTTTAACCGAGTTCAGTGAGGAATGGGCGTTTTGCTGTTTCGTTTTGCCGTATAATTTTAGATCAACACAAATGAAAAGCAACCTTGGAACCATTAACGGCAGGATTCCCCAGATCCCAGCACTAGGTAGGGCTACCCTCTAGTTCAGGGGTCTCCAAACTTGGCAACTTTAAGACTTGTGAAGTTGTGGACTTCAACTCCCAGAGTTCCTCAGCCAGCTTTGCAAAGCTGGCTGAGGAACTCTGGGAGTTGAAGTCCACAAGTTCACAAGTCTTAAAGTTGCCAAGTTTGGAGACCCTTGCTCTAGTTAGTCAGACTTACAAAGGTCTTACAAAGTTCCTACAAAGGTCTTACAAAGGACCTACAAAAGTCTTCTATAAAGGCCCAGAGTTGGCATCACTTTGCATGAAAAGATGAACTGAATTGTTTGGTAGAATAACAGTTTTTTTCCTGAACGCCATCACTCTGCTAAACAAATAATTCCCTCAACACTGTCAAACTATTCATAAGTCTGCATTACTGTTACTATTAATCTTTTCATCGTTCCTATCACCCATCTCCTACCACTTATGACTGCATGCTGTAACCTTGTTGTTGGTATCCTTATGATTTATATTGACCGTTTCCTAATATGATTTGATTGCTTATTTGTAGCCTAGGATTATCATTAAGTGTTGTACCTTATGATTCTTGATGAATGTATCTTGTCTTTTTATGTACCGTGTTTCCCCGAAAATAAGATCCTGTCTTATATTTTTTTTGAACCCTGAAATAAGCGCTTGGCCTTATTTTCGGGGAGGTTTTATTTTGGGGCGCATGGAGCAAGATGGGGCTCCTCTTGCCGTCTTACCTGATTTACAACTCTACATTTAAATATTTTTGGGGAGGGCTTATTTTCGAGAGGGGAGGCTTATTTTAGCGCATGTCCTCAAAAAC